>CM055873.1:19842500-20442500 GCA_029582165.1 Portulaca oleracea | reverse complement strand
ATTTTATTTGGCCCTTCTCAATATTCTCTTACTCATGGTCGAAAGAAAATTGATTAATAATAAACAAAGTCATTGTGTGTTGTTCTAGCCTGCGTAATAGTCTCAAGGTTAGAGAAGATAAATTCATAAACTTGATCATTAAGTCTAACAAATCCATGGTCGGCCCGTTGTTAAGCCCATCCATGGTGGAATTAATAATTGTGTTTATAAGTTTGTTTTGACTCGCCTTTTGACGACTTTATTCGGTCCTTTATAACATCCACTTTCCATGAGTTAAATTAATAAATGTGTTGCGTCACGAAAAAAAAGATAAAAAAACGGGTCGTCAGTTTTGTCGAGCATTATTCTAGTCCGCATAATAGCCAATAAAGCTCGAGTTGTGTGAGTTGTTGGGCCAAGTTACGGATTCTCCTTAAAACGGTCGGCTTGTGGATTAGGCCCATCCGAATTGAGAAACACTGACATGTGCTTTCCAACTTATGTCGACTCGCAATATTTGACTTTATCTGACCCTTTATAAGCTCTTGTTGTAAAAAAAGTGTTGTTGAGTTGCTTCATGAGTCAGTGTATAGGTCTCTTACATGTTAGGAGGTATCATATATGGTCTAGTAAACCTAGGTCATAGATGAGTCTTTTTTTCAGAGTCTACATGTATATGTCTTTCAGTCTTTAGAAAGTCTCTTACAAGGTCGTGTCATATGTGAGTCTTTTCTTAAGTCAATATGTGTGTTTTGTTTTTGAAAATCTAAACCCGGCTCATGGGTGAGTCTTTAGTCCAGGTCATAAGTGGGTCTTTTCCTGGGTTAATGTGTGTTTGTCTCTTTTAGAAAGCCCAGTGTAAACCCAGGTCATGGATGAGTCTTTGTTAGGATATGAGTGTCTATTTATTTAGAAAGCATCATATAAGGTCTAGGATGAGTCTTTGTGTTAGTATCTGCATGTAAGTGTCTTGCATTCTTTAGAATATGTGAGTCTTTTCTTAAGTCAATATGTGTGTTTTGTTTTTGAAAATCTAAACCCGGCTCATGGGTAAGTCTTTAGTCTAGGTCATAAGTGGGTCTTTTCCTGGGTAAATGTGTGTTTGTCTCTTTTAGAAAGCCCAGTGTAAACCCAGGTCATGGGTGAGTCTTTGCCAGGATATGAGTGTCTTTTTCTTTAGAAAGCATCATATAAGGTCTAGGATGAGTCTTTGTGTTAGTATCTGCATGTAATTGTCTTGCATTCTTTAGAAAGTCTCGTATAGGCTCGTAGGGCATGGGTGAGTCCTTTTCCAAAGTCCACATAAGAATGTCTTGCATTATAAAAGTCTTCTATAGGGAATACGTCATGCGAACCCATGTCATGGGTGAGTCGTTAAGTCTTTCTCTTGAGTTAGCATGTAAGCGTCTTGCATTCTTTAGAAAGTCTCATATATGTTCATAGGTCATGAATACCTATGTCGTGGGTGAGTCTGTGTCTAGAGTCATCATGTAAATATCAGTCTTTCTTTAGAAGTCTAATGCAAACCCATGTCCTGGGTCAGTCTCTCCCGAGTCAGCATATAGGCATTTGCACTTTACGGAGTCCCATATAGAATTTAGACACGTAGTCCGATGTCGTAGATAAGTCTTTTCCTTAAGTTGACTTATAGAAGTCTTGCATCCCAGGAAGTCTCATCTATATCAGTTAGCACTTTCAAACTCATGTCCTGGGTGAGTCTCTCCCGCGTCAGCATATAAGTGTTTTTTTCATTTCAGGAAGTCCATATAGGTCATTTAGGTCATGCATGCTCTGGGATGGGTTTTTCTTCATTTGTCTAATGTTAGGGTCAAGGCCTGAACTAATCATGAAGGGAATATTTGGATTATGAGAAATTCTGCAGCTACCATAGATCTCGAGGGAACAACATAGAGCATTGTTAGACTTTGAGCACATGACGATCGAAACAATTTCAAGCAAAGACAGAGGACGGGCGTAACATGGATTCCCCATAAGAGAAGAAGGAGGGCATATCATCAATAGAGCTTTAAAAGTAGCTATAGAACTAGTTGTCAAGCATTTCATGCTCAGAGTCTGTTATAGTCAGTTCTTCGTTCATTTCTTTGCTCATGTTGCTATGTGCTCAAACCGAATTTTGTGCTTGTGTTTTTTACTTGAGTTAAGAAGTTCTCTAATCTATCCATCATCCGTACAAACCATGTCTGACAAATTTCATTTTCCTTCCATCTTTGCTGTATACCTCGTTCCCATCTTTTATTTTATCGAATCCAGGGTTTATAAAAAAAAAAGAAAAAAAGAGAAGCCAGTCTGCATTCATCAAGCAAGCTGGGCAAAAGGAGAGAAGACCAAAATAACCAGTTTCTTGAAAATGGACATCTCTATGCTCCTAAATCAGCAGCTTGAACAAAACGTGCCTAAGACAGGGGGCTGCCTCCTCACCACCCACATCACAATCTGTATCATCGGTTACCTTCACATTCGCCGTAACATCTATCCTTACTTACCATCTACATCTCCATCTCCATCCCAAGTTCCCATTCACCAAATCATCCCTCTTTGCATCGCTCATAACAAGAATCGTTCAAAAAAAAAACTTAGCCTTGTCCAACCCAACCATTCTTCTCATGACCAATCCATATCTACCCCAAAGCCAAAAGCTGTGTTGCGACTAGTGTCATCAAAAGAAGAATAGGAGTCAACCCATGAAGATCGAGTTTGAAAAAGAAAAAAGGTGAAATAATGAAAAAAGTGAAAGCAAAAAAAAAAAGGGCAAAGTTGAGATAGATAGCAAAAAAAAAAAGGGGCAAAGCTGAGATGGTTAAAAAAAAAGTTGAGAAAGAAAAAAAAAGAAAAAAGAGGAAATGGAGGAAAGCAAAGAGAAATGAAAGAAGAAAAGGGGATTAGAAAAGAACAAATAAAAGAAAAGGCGAAAATAAGAGTCACGCACACCTCAGAAAATCCCGTCTCAAACCTTCATCTCATCATCCATACACTTCTGCCTTCTATAACCTTCACAAACCTTTCATATGAATCCTCAAACCTTCATGACCATCTTTTCGAACTATTAAGCCTTCCTCGAGGCATTATCCATCAAAGCTGCGCTAAAAGAACTACGACTGGCCTGATTCCACCTCGGATACGTTGGAAAAACTCTTTGAGGCCCGGCCGCTACAAGGAGCATCATTTGTCCTCAAAATGTTGGTCTTTGAAAAAAAAAGGGAAAAAAAAAAAGAAAAGTGAGGCTAGCTTGGGATCCCAGGCTAGGCAAAAGGAGAGTGAAAGAATAAGAGAGGCTAGCCTGAAAACCCATCAGGGCAGGTTAGGCAAAAGGAGAGTGAGAGAATAAGAGAGGTTGGCCTGAAAACCCGTCAGGGCAGGTTAGGCAAAACGAGAGTAAACCCTGGATTTTATCATCTTCAACCCTCCATCTTCCTTCCGTCAGACTTGGACATCATTCCATAACCATGTTCCAACCCTTTCTCAAGAGATGATGTCCATCCCTTTGACCATATCTTCAAGACACGATCATTCTTGAGAGTCTCCCTATCTCATTCATCAATAAAGTCTCATCTACCATCCCTTTCAACCCTTTCTCAAGAGATGATGTCTATCCTATTTGACCATCTCTTCTCCCCTTCAAGACACGATCATTCTTAAGTGTCTCAACATCCCATCACCATCATCCACCGTCTCCTTCCTCAAACACTTCCTAACCAACCCTTTCATCCCATCTCACCCTCCAAGGACTTTTAAGCTCAATCATTAATGCAAGTATGAGGCTCTGTGTGGCTTACTTCTCAGCAAAAGCAAAAGCCGTCCACATCAGATCAGAGGCCAATTGGCAACCACATGATCATCAACAGACTCAGAAACAAGCTACTCAAAACTAGGGGCTCGCGCTACCTTTATGACATCGTTCAAGACATACCTTCAAAGAGGGACACTTATTCCCTATCCTACAAGGTCTTGCATCTTCATTCTCATAGACGTCCTTATAGTGGTCTCATCAAGAAGAGGAAAAAAAGAGAGAGGAAAAAATAAAAAAAAGAAAATAGAAAGAAAATAAAAGAGGGGCTAACTTGAAAACCCATCGGACAAGTTAGGCAAAAGGAGAGATTGAGACTCACTACCAAGGACTATGCCTCCTCCTATTCCATGGTCCCCATGCATCATCTCGTCAATCCACATCGAAACTAGGGGCTTGTAAATCTCCAAGGTGCCCTCCAAAGCAAGACAGTGTCATTAAGAGTCTACGCCAAACCAGGGGCTTGTCATAAATCACCATAAATTTGCAAGCAATCAAGGTCATCTACATGATCATTCAAGAAGCACATTCTTCAAGCTTGTTGCCTTCATCATCGTTCCCTTTTTCGTGGATCGAAATATTAACTCATCCTAAATTTTCCTGAAATTCCCCACGAGTGGCCTTGATCTTTAGAAAGCATTGTCTTAGGGAGTCATCATTATAGGAAATCATTGTCTTAGGAAACCATTGTCTTAGAAAATCATTGTCCGAGAAAATCTTTGTCTAAATATAAAGTTGGGGGGTTGTCTGCATGCATTGCAGGTATAGATGCATAAAAGCATCATGTGTGTATCATGTCTAAGCATGATAGGTTTGCATTGCATCTATAAGTCGTGGTCGTACATTGAGTTAATTTCATTTTGTCATGCATCAAGTCAGTCTGTCATGCACTGAGTCAGTTTGTTATGCATTGAGTCAGTCTATTGTTCATTGAGTCGGTCTGTCATACATTGAGTCAATTTCAGTCTGTCATGCATTGAGTCAATCTGTTGTGCATTGAGTTAGTCCATCATGTATCAAGTCAGTCTATCATGCATTAAGTCAGTTTGTCAAGCATCGAGTCAATTTGTCATGTATCGAGTCATTCGATAGACGTGCCTAAATGCATGAGTGCATGAATGATTGGGTTAAAAACAAAACAAAATTGCATTGTTTGTGCAAGAGTTTAGTAGACTAGTTGCATGCATACCTGTATAACTGAAAAATAAAAAAATAAAAAGCAAGGAAGTGCCACATCGTTGCTCCAAGAATGCAACACAGGGGGCTGTATAAGCTCGTATGCTATCTCAGTCAGACCGGTCGACATGGTTTCCAGTCACTGAGAGCAAGATTAAAGCAATCTCTAATCCAACTCTTGCTGGACAAGTTAGCATCCAGTCAAGTCATGCATCATCAGCCAGACACGAATGGCGCATGTCCGACACAAAGGAACAAATTTTCACTTGACTAATACAGATCAACGACGAGAAAATTCAAGAATCCATTGCTCACAGTGAAACTTTGGCACCTCTGCGCTTGAAGCAAAACTTAATGGTCATCGGCAGAGTTTTGGTGAAGTTCCTCGACATTAAATTGCTAGAGCCGCTGGTAGGGCTCGACACAGCCTCAGCAATAAGAATTGTCGACATCAGGTTCGACGTAATCTCAAGAATAAGAGCCACTAGCGTCGCGTCAAGTGAGGTCTCGTCAGGCATAAAAAATGTCATCAAAAAGACCAAAAACAGGGTTGCCAGCAGAAGTTCCCAACATCAGAACCATCGACATCGTGACCGGTGAAGTCTCTACCCCAGGGCCATTGACATCGTGATCGATGAAGTCCCTCGACATTGAACATGCCAACAATCATCAGCAACGACATGGGGACAGACTGGAACGACACCGGGAAAGACTGGAATGACACTGGGAAAGACTAGAACATCAAAATCCGATCTACCTCGGGAAAATCCGATGGGCATCATCAAAAGAGGGAAAGACTGGGACATCGACAGAAACAAAGGAGAAAGGGATATCAGTTGCGATCAATCTTCCTGATAGGGAGCCATCATCATCCATCTTCCGGTTGCCACATAAAAGAGCACCGACATCATCCATCCTCCAGCCGCCACTTAAAAGAGCGCCGACAGCATCTACCTTCCGGTCGCCACATAAAAGAGAACCGACAGCATCAACCCACACAATCCAAAGTTGCCGGCCCAAGCTCGCTCTAGTCTATCCATTGAGACCCAAGGGTTTCCGAGGCTCATAATCCTCTCAGGTAAAAATCTGAACCCTCCTCACAATTCGATAAAACTAATACTTGATTTTGTTGTGATTTTCATGTCGCCGCCAAAAAGGGACCAACACACCATTTGGATACAACATAAAAGAGCACTATCATCAACATCAGTCGTCCAACGGTTACCACTTAAAGGTTACCGACGTCATCAGCAACAATCGTCAACGGATGCCACTTAAAGGTCTCCGACGATGTTAGCAGCAACAATCGTCCAACGGATGCCACTTAAAGGTCTCCGACGACATC
This sequence comes from Portulaca oleracea, assembly GCA_029582165.1. Taxonomy (NCBI): domain Eukaryota; kingdom Viridiplantae; phylum Streptophyta; class Magnoliopsida; order Caryophyllales; family Portulacaceae; genus Portulaca; species Portulaca oleracea. The sequence continues at coordinate 20,436,195 of CM055873.1, read as the reverse complement.
ATCAGCGACAATCGTCCAACGAATGCCACTTAAAGGTCTCCGATGACATCATCAGACATCTTCAGTCGTCCAACGGTTTCCACCTAAAGGTCTCCGACGACAACATCAACATCTTCAGTCGTCCAACGGTTACCACCTAAAGGTCTTCGACGACGTCATCAGCATCATTCGTCCAACGGTTACCACCTAAAGGTCTCCGACGACATAATCAGCATCAGTCATCCAACGGTTGCCACCTAAAGGTCTCCGAGGACATCATCGATATCATCAGCAGTAGTCGTCCAACGGTTACCACCTAAAGGTTTCCGACGACATCATCATCATCAGCATCAGCATTAGTCGTCCAACGGTTGCAACCTAAAGGCCTCCGAAAACAGCGCCGACATCATCTACCTTCCGGTCGCCACATAAAAGAGCACCGATAGCATCCATCTTCAAGTCAGACGTCAAGCAGTCAGCATCTCAAGCTACTTTGACCTTCGTCCTATTCGGACTCGATCAAAGTGGGGCTCTAGTCTCTGTGGACACCGGATTTTGTACCAGGACAAGTGTACAAATCAAGCATAACAAGAAAAGAGGCTAACATGAAAGAAAATCCAATGGGCCTTCCTCAATCAAGAGTTACCGGGCCAACCCACCACAAAAAAGCCTTCATTTTCCACCTTTTCCACATACATATGCCCGGTATTTCGAATCCCATTTTTTCTACAATTCTCGCTGGCCCTATTTCTTTTAATGAGGGTAAAACACACATCATAAGCTTTCCAACGCCTTTTGAATTGCCTCAGTCGGAGTCCGGATGAAAGAGTTATGGTTGTTCGAAGTTACACTTAGCAATTTCGAAACCCAGGCGGGTTTTAATAATTCTCAGGCTTAGAACAAAGGCAGCCCAGAAGCGGAGCTGACCCAGAAGCTACAAAAACCTGCACGGGTTTTCTCTTGACCAAGACGCATCGTTTTGAGCAGTCCACGTCAGCGATCCGCGTGAAAGATAGAAAACCTGCGCGGGTTTTCTCTTCCAAAGTTGGCGTCAAATATCCCTTACAGACCCCTTGCTTTTAGCTCACGTAGGATTAAATTTATCTTGACTTTTCATAACCCGCATGGGTTACCTAATTGCATGGGGATAGGGGAATGATCTTATGGGTATGTTCCCTCATTTTCCCTCCTAAAATCTCACCTCATTCACCTATATAAACCCCTTCATTCCACCCCTATTTCATCAACTACCACCATCATTATCATCTAAATTCTCCCAAAACTCCATCAACTAATACCATCATTCTACTCAAATTAACATCAACAATCATCATCTACCACCCTTACTCTACTAAAATTCCATCAACTTACACTATCATCATTCTCATATCACCATTACCCTCACTTTACCCAAATCATCACTCATATATCACATTTCCATCATCCTCACACTCACCTTTCCATCCACCAAGTCAAGGCGAAGTCAAGCATCTCTATCGGCGCATTCGGGCTCTTAAAACTAAAAGAGGTTCGCTTTCATTTCGTTTTTATTACTTACTCATGTAATTTATATTTTAATTCCGTTACTTGTGCATATTTTGTAAACTAAAAATCTCATTTTATATTGAATGGTGAGAATATAATTTCGTGAAATTAATTAAACTTCTCCCCGCTCTTTTTCATTTTAATGTCGATTTTAGTAGAGTCTGTCTTCTAACAGGCGAATTCGAGAGTTCTTATAATTCTCGAATTCGTAACCTTACCCCGAACTTAGAATCGGGTTTTGTAGACCGGAGTTATTTTGATTATTTTTACGGTTTGTCGATTTCTTTAAATCGGCTGGCGACTCTTTATCACCTTTTTTTACAAATCCTTTTGATTATTTAAAATAAACTATATTGCACAAAAATAATTATAAATGATTTAATACCACTTTTTCTTATTAATCTAAGGCCACCCAAGAGAAAACGGGCCAGAAGATTACCTTCACGGGTTTTATTAATTTTCACCTTTTTTTTCTCTGGGTTGAAGATGCACAGGGCCCAGCCCATGGCACCATAAAACCCATGCGGGTTTGAGAGTCCCATGGCGGTCCCTTTGCTCCTTCTTGGGGCCGGATAAAATAGGGGGTCGGTATTAAAATTATGAATAAATTATTTTAGTGTAATTTCGGATATTTTAATAATATAAAAGAGTTTGTAAAATAAATAAAGTTTCATCACTCCATAAATGAATTTCGAAAATAAAAATATCCTTATTTAAGGATTAAGCAACCTTAGTCGGCTCCTTATCATTAAGTAGCGCATCCGAAAATCATCATCCCCTAAACGGGGGGGGGGGGGTAATTTCCCAGGTCCTAAAGAGGATTAGGGCTCAAACAGGGAAAACAGTACCTAAGAAGAAAACGAAGCAGAAAGAGTTTTCGATAGGGTTACAAGAACAAAATTTTAACACTCCGTCAGGCTAACCATTCGAACACATCAATTCAACAGACAAGCACAAAGATCAGTTTGGACAAGATCAAAATTCAGTTCAAAAGAGAAAGGAAGAAATTTTCGAAACCAAAAAGGAAGAGAACAAGTACTTCAGATGTACAAATCCGCTAACAGTCTCAAGAACAATGCAAATATGCGCGGTTAGTTATGGACGTAAGTCAGTCAAAAAGAGAAAACCTCACATAGGAAAGACTAAGAACACTCAATCACTCAAATTTGAATATGTATGTGGATTTTTCTCATCCTCAGACCAATAGAAACAAACTACCATAAGGTTGGTAAGAACCTCGCTCTCCACTACTGGTATGCAATGCACAAGTGACAATCAAAAGGACTTTTCCGGGTTGTAACGGGGCTTAGGTTAGGGGTAAGGAGCGGTAAAATTTGGGAATGAGGAGTTATGAGCCATGCTTGGATTGATTTTCAATGAATAAACCACTCTCAACTGTTCTTTTTGCTTAATGTATGCAAGGAATTTCACTTTTCACCTTTAACAATATCAAGATCTCAACTTAATACAACCAGGTCAAAGCTTTCAGAACTTTAAATTGAACCTCTCCAATCACCGTTTTCTTTTGGAACTCTTTTTCGCTTTTTGTTTTTTTTAATATATATTTTATACTTCTCTTTTTTTTCTTCTTTTTGGTGGGTTATCGGAGGGAAGAAAATCATGGAATTATAACTTTGACCTCAATACAATATATGAACAACATAACCAAACACCAATTATTCAAAAGATGGGGCTTTAAGTTTCTCCCAACTTGAATCAAATAGCAAAAACTTCCCCGAACTTCAAATTCCGTCCAAAACACACCAAACCAACTGTTCCTTCCAAAAAACGACAAACTCTCACTTAACCAAGCAAGGCAAAGGGATAAGGAGTATTATAGGCCAAGGATTGTATTGTCAGTGTTCAATCATGAAAGAAGGATAAACAAAGGCTAGGCGGGGCAAAAAGAACGGTAAACATAATGTAAGGGCGGCTATTTGGTTGTGTAGTTTAACAAAATAAAATGAATGCCTTAATCACTTTGTCACAGCGTGCAATGCAAATATGTAGTCTCAAGCAAGATGCAAAGCATGTTCTAGAGATGCAACTAATGGTGGACTCGCTCAAGGAATCATGGAATTGATAAAAGTGATCAATTCATAAATTTGGTAATGTGGACTCACGGGATGGGGCTAAATCAACTAAACTTAGCCCAAAGATTTGCGGCAAACACATTTATACATTCTAAGATAGTCAAAGCAATCAAATACAACTTTCATAACTTGTCTCAAAATCAGAAGATTTGAAGGAAAAGGTTTCGAAAACTTTTGAGATCTCATCTAGTCTTTTCTAAGCGAAGCAAGCTAAACTGAAAGTAAGAAGGGTGTAGAAATCATCACCGAAGGTGTTTCCTATTTTAATCCTAATCCTAATCCTATCCTTTTTTTTTTTTGGTTTTTCTAGTCTTTTCTAATTTTTTTTGGTCTTTTTCAATTTTTCTGATCTTTTTTTGAATAGGGTGAATGCAAAAGAAAGAAAAACAAACAAACTAGGAAAAGAAATAAGAGAAAGATCTATATGCTTCTAACTAATGCATCTTGGATGCAATTTTAAAACTAGAAAAAAAAACTCAAGAAAGCTAGAAAGAAAAACAAAGAACAATTAAGGAAAACACTCAACTAAAAGCTCCAATAAGAGAAAACAATCAAACTAAAAACTAGAAGACACGCTAAACTAAGAACAAGCAAATGAAAGAAACACACAAAAATAAGAAAATCACACTAAAAATTGAAAAATAAACATGAAACAAGAAAAGGAAAGACGAAAATAAAAGAAAAATAAGCGAAAAACAGAGAAACAAGAAGAAATATTCACAAGACTGAAATATTTAACCCCCCCCCCCCATGCTTAAACGTTGCATTGTCCTCAATGCAGAAGACAACGATGAAGGGTAAGGGCAGGCAAAGGATCAAGGATCCTCGGTCGGTGGGGAAGGGTTGGTATGGCGCGGTCCTGGTGGTGGTGGTAAGGTCCGATCAAACATGGCCTGGATAAGGCCGGTGAGGTTAGTGATTGACTCGTTAAGACAGTCGAAACGCAAGTGAGACTGTCCCCTATACTCAGCAAAACTCTCCCGCAACTCGTTCACACGGTGCTCGGCCTGGTCAATGGAGGTCTGGAGGACGTGAAAGCGCGCCTCATAGTCTAACTGAGGTTGCTCAGGTTGAGGGTCAGGGTGGATTTCGGGCTCAGGCTCAGGATCAAATTCAGGAAAGGGTGGCATCCAAAGTAAGTTTTCAGCAACTTGAGGTGAGATGTGAGGGTGAGGGATGGGAAACCTAGCGTTGTTGGGATATACCCAAAGACAACCCGAGTCTTTGTCGAATTTGCACAAACCAAAAGAATTGCATTGCTCTCCATCTAGAATCATGCTACCCGGGACAAGGTCAGTGGGGTTCCTAGGCAGTCTAAAGCCGAATTGGTGTGCTAAGTGCGTGATATGACCCCCTATGGCAATTCCCTTGTTGGATGAGGTAGTGACACTCGAAAGGTGGTGAGCAAGCATAGCTGCAGGGTCGGCGCGTGTGTCGACATCGAGCATGGAATGCAACATGTAACAATTAGCCTGGGTAGCTTTATTTGAGCTACTGAGTTTCCCGAAGATACCGCAAGAGAGGATGCGGTGAACATACCTCATCACAGGGTTCCTATTTAGGGATGAAGGTGTGTTGCTACGGACCCAGTTGTGAAAACTAGATATCCTATAGAAGAAAGCCTTCCCATCCCACTCTATAGGTATGAGGGACGAATCTCGACATGTACGTTCAGGTAAGCCAAAAGCTCGGGAAAATTTGGACACAATCATTGTCCTTTCTACCCCCAAAAGCTGAAAACGGATACACTCATCCCCCCCTTGGAGATTCACTACAAGGCTAAACCAGAATTCTAAGGTTATCCTCCTAAAGGTCGGCTCGCCGAGTCTAGCAATGGTGGTTATATGACAACGTTCTAACATCCATATCACATCATCCAACATGCCAATGTTACGCAAGAAAGGTTCACACATGTATTTAGTGGGGATGGGGCTCTTTGGGAAAGAGAATCATACCTCTTCTTGGTCTCCCCTTCAACGTTGAAGGGGTTCGAGCTCCTTGAGTCCCGAGGAGGTGTAGCCTTCTATTTTCCCTTCTCTGCTGCCGTAGCCTTTTGCTTCCGGCTCCCTCCGGCTCCATTGTCATCGCCCGACGGAGGTCCGGAGAAGCTTGGATTTTTGGTCCTTACCATCTAAAAATCATTCACAAAATCAGTACAATCACCAAGAACAAATACTATACATCAAATAAGCATGATCTCAATGCATAAACTCAATAATAACACTCCCCCATGCTTATTTGATACTAGGAAATAATATTGAAATAATTCTAACTTAAAACGACACCAAAAACAGAGAATAGCATCACAACACAACCATCATCCAAAACTATACCTAAATTTCTCAAATTTATAATCACATTACTCCCACAATACACCCAACATCACAATTCACTCAATTTTGGAAGAAAAAGGATCGAAATCAACAACTCAGACGATGCCCTAATCAAGCACTCAATCCAAGAATCAAACCCAAACAAGAAATTTGAATCTAGGTCACGGTAATTGGTATAAAATCAATAAATTACTCAAGAAATTCAAGAATTCATCCAAATTATACCACAATCAAAGTATAATTCAAAGAACAAGAGAAAGAGTTGAGAAATTCATACCTTGAGTTTGAAGCGAGAAGAGGAATGGGAATTGAAAGTGTGAGAGTGAGAGTGCAAGTGCAAGTGAGAGGAAGAGGTGAGGGGAAGAAGGTGGTGCAGTGGTGTTGTGCCCGGCGACGACGATGACGAGGTCGACGGTGAGGAAGAATGTGGCGGTTGGGAGCTAGTAGCGTTGGGGAGTAGAGGCGTCAGGGGTTAGGGCAAAAAAAGGGAGGAGTTTTCAAATTGAAAAGAAAAGAGGGAAGACCCATTAAAACATAAGGCGGGAAAACTAACTGGGCAAAACGACAAGGCGCTGCAGTTGTTTCTAATGCGCTAGCAGCGTTTTGCGAAAAAAACCCTTACCTGGACTCTCTGGACGAGGCGGTGCCAGCGTTTTGAAAATGCTGGTAGCGTTTTGCTACCTGGTGAAGGGAATTCGATTTTTTGGCCAATTTTGCATTGTTTTCTCCCTTTTCTTTATTTGCTCCTTATTTTCCCTACAATTTTGACAAACCAAAATTCCCTACAAACATCTACCAACTTAAAATTAATTAGTTAGACATAATAATTTCAATAATAGCCAAAACTTTTCTTGAATTTCTTCTTTTTCCCTACACACTAGAAAGAAACATTAGTAGACAACAATATAAAAATTACTAAAGAACAAAAACTGAAATAAATAATTGAAATAAAATAAAAAAAGTGGGGAGGAACAGATATTATAAATTGATGTACCTCCCCGTGGTGCTTTGTTTAACGTCGTTAGCTCGACGTTTTGGACCCCTACTCATCGGGGTCCTCGATCCGCTTTGGAACTAGATCTCCATCATCTTTGATTATTTTTTAAACTTGTTTTTGAATTAACTTGCCTTCTTGTACTTTATACTCCGTCATCGACTTTCCTAGCTCGATGACCATCGTTCCTTTCCTCGTATCCATCTTGCAATTAACAGCTGAAAGGAATGTTCTCCCTTGAATAATCTCCGGTTGTCGATCTTTTCCTGTATCTAAAATCATGAAATCCACAAGAACAACATGCTCTCCTATCTTGAGGGGAGTGTCATATAAGATCCCTAGAGGTTTCCTAAGGGTCTTGTCGACTAGACGAAGAATCATATCGGTCACCCTCAACTCTCTATGGTCGTACTTCCTTAGGTAAGTCTTAGGCAAAACATTCACTCCGGATCCCATGTCACACAATGCATACTTGATGGGTTTACCATCCAACTGAACAGGGATTCTAAAATTACCTAGGTCTTCCCCTTTAGGCATTATCGAGGGTGTTATGGTTCCCTCCAATAGGTCAAGTTTAGGATCGGTCTTGACTACCCTATGTAAAATTTGTTCTCCTAAAGGTTTACACGTAATGTCAACTTCCTCGCAAGTTATAGCATTACACTGAGCACCCGGATTACGGACAGGCTGGGGTGATAAACTAGTAGAGGGAGTTGCCGCATTAGCAATATGATTTTCTAAAATTTTATTATGTGTTGCTAAGGCTTCTACCTTTTGCTTTAAGTCTTTTATAACCCCTTCCTGTTTATGTTGTCTGGCGATAAGGCTTTCCATCATAGTTTCTAAATTAGACTTTCGAGGAGGTCCTTGTTGAGGTGGTCTTTGAGGCGGTGGAACATATTTTTGCTGTCCTTATCCTTTGAGAGGACCAGTAGGGTTTTCATTCCTATAAGAAAAGTTCGGGTGTTTCCTAAGTCCAAGATGATAAGTGTTAGAATTCATGTCACAGTTTTGTCTTTGGTTGCCAACATAGTTGGCTTGCTGGACTTGTTCGTTACTAACTCAACCTGAAGGGCAAGTAAAAGTCTCAGTTCGGTCGACTAACAAACATTGCATGTCGGAGGGTTGGATGGTAAACTCAATCGGTCCATTTTTTGCATTAAAGAATCAAGTTTGGATGACAATAAAGAAATTTCTTCAACATAATTTAGCTTACCTCCCGCCTTCTTGCGGGGTTTAGACCATTGGTATGAGTTATTCGCTAGGTGCTCGATCAGACTTGTGATATGAGGCACAGTCTTGTCCATAAGATTGCCTCCGGCTGCAAAGAGGATGTTTCCTCTCGTCGACTCATTCGCTACATTGAAGAAGGATTGGACAGGAACCCATGGTTCGAATTCGTCCTGAGGACATTGTCAAAGAATGTCCTTGAATCTTTCCCAAACATCGTATAGTGTCTCATCCGACTCTTGCGTGAATGTAGAAATCTGATTCCTCAGGCTGGTGAGCTTGCTTGGAGGAAAGTACTTCGCCAAAAATGTGCTGGTGAGTTAATCGAACGTTGTGATAGAATTCGGCGGAAGTGAATCGAGCCACTCCCATGCCTTGCCTTCCAACGAGAACGGGAAGAGACGCTGTTTGATGGCGTCCTCCAATATGTTGTTGGCCTTGCAAGTGTCACAAGCTTGGCGGAAAAGTGGCAGATGCCGATTTAGATCTTCGTTAGCCAATCATGGAATGGTGATTTTGACACCAAGTTGATCAAGGACTGACGTAGTTCAAAATCGTTTGCTTGGATGGTAAGAACACTGATTGCTGATTGTGGGTTTGTGACATTGGGAGTCAGATACTGCCCGAATGTCCTTCGGTTTTGTTCACCCATCTCTTCTTCCTGTTCCGACTCTTGCTCTTCTTCGTTTGTTTCTTGATTTTCTTGCTGTTCTTTCTCCAGTCCGGCTCTTTTCCTTCTCTCTCGAAGTGTGCGTTCGATCTCGGGATCGTACTCGAATGAGAATTCTTTTTGTATAAACCTGAAAAAGGCAAAAACAAGAACACCAAGAGTAATAAATAGAAAATAAAGAAAAATAACGAAAAACAAATAACCTAGTCACCCAGAGCGCGTTCGTCCAATGGCATTTGGGGGAGGACAAATCCCCGGCATAGGCTCCAAAAACTTGACAGGCCTAAACTAATAAGGGGTCTGTGTTCCGCAAGTGTACGAGTCTGTGTGGTAATAAATATCATTGTCTCCAAGGATTTGCGTTCAACCACGCATTGAACTAGTTCGCTACAAAGAATGCTAGGTCGATCCAAGGTTTGTTGTAAAGTTTTCTAAGACTAAACTAAGAAAGCAGTAATTTTTAGAGGTTTTAACAGATTATTAAAGGCGTTCAGAGGAGTCTCCTCTAGTCAATCAGTCAAATTATCAACAATCTCGGTGCAAGTAACAAGATAAAATCTGAATAATAACAAGGAAACATGAAGATAAAATAGAAATAACCGTGTTCGAATTTGTTGAATCGATCTCTTCGTGCTACTCGAATCGATCTCTTTCGTGTTCTTCGATCACAAGTAACAATCTAAATTAATAACAAGGTTTGTGAATTAACTGGAAAGGAAACTATCTAAAATCAACCCTAAAAAACTCTCTAAACTTTCATCTAAAAGCTACGCTAGAACTGATAATTTATCGACTCTTTGAAATGGCAGACTACAAGCGCCTATATAGTACCGGATTAGGGCACAAAACGCTGGCAGCGTTTCAGAAACGTTGGCCGCATTTAGTGTAAAGTTGGGATTCTCCGTGTCTTGGCGCTGACAATTCCCAAAAAGCACCGGTAGCGTTTTGGCTTTGCTCCGTCTAGGTTTGGCTGAGCCGCTTTCTCTTCTCTCTTTTCTTCTTCTTCAACTCTTTTTTATTTTCTTTGATTTTTCCCATTTTCTTTCAAATTTTCATGCTTTTTGATATAATTCCAATGATTCCTGATAAACACACCAATCTCGCGGACAAGTATATGAATCACAGAAATTGACATAAAAATACGGGATTACGGGTATAAAAAGCATGAAATAAACATATCAATATTGAAGTTCGGGTTCAGTCACAAACTCAAAATCTCCGTCAAATTATATTTCGAGTCAAATTCAGCAAAGAACTTCGTCAGACTTGATCCCACTAAGGGTACATAGGAGGCTCGATATTAAGCTTTCGGGTTTAGTCACAAATCAAAAAATTCCAAATTCTATATTTGGGTTGATATTCGAGTCCTTTTATTTTTTTTGGGAGCAAATAATACATGGTCAAATTTCGTGTCGCGAGCAAAATTACCCAAGCTCCACAAAAATGTCGACCGATCATATCAAATTGCCAAGTCCTCCAAGCGGACCAAATTCGAGCCACATAAAAATACCCAAGCTCACAAAAAAGCCCCGCTCTTACAAAAAACCCAAAATGTCTAGTTTCGACCTCATGTCACGTATTATATGTGACTTAAACAAGTAAATTGTTCAAAGATGCAGGTTGTCTTGTCAAGTAGCCGAGTCCGCCAAACGGACCAATCCCAATTCAATAAAGTTTCGGAGCTCACAAATTCTACCCCCGCTCTTAAAAGAGTCAAATTTCGGCAATGTATAACTTGTAACAACAAAATGTCTCCCTGTAACCAAAACAAAGCAACCATGTTACAAGCTCCCTGTTAAATCTCAAGTCCGCCAAATAAACCAAACATGAGTCGGACAAAAAAGTCTCATCTCGCAAATATTTCCCCCCATTTGTTAAAGTGGCCAAATTTCAGGTTTCTTGTAACCTATAGTTACGAGATGTTTTCATGTAACCAAAACGAGTTGACTCCGACACAGGTTTTTCTTGTTGTATTTTAAGTCCCTTAAATGGACCAAAATCGAGCCAAACACAAAGTCCAAACTTTGAATTTTGTCCCTCCATCCTAAAAGGGCTAAATTTAAAGTCTAAGGACTTTTGGTTACATCCAAACTCTCAATTTAAAGTCTGGCCAAATGCAAGTCCCACAGAATGATCCATTCTACATTTGAAGTCTGTCAAATGGACCAAACCTGAGCCAAACATAAATCCTAGCTCACAAAAATTCCCCCCTCTTTCCTAGATAGCCAAATTTCAAATTTATATAGCCTTATACAGTTACATAATAATAACCGAAACAGGTTAAATCCAAACACCACAAAATTACCCATCCCAAATCCCAAGTCCGTCAAATGGACTAAATTTGATCCAAAAAAAAGTTCCAAGATCATAAATTTTCTTTCGAATTTTCGAGCGGTAGACTCAAAACGAGTCTAGAACTACGTCGATTTGATCTCAACAAGAGTACATAAGAAGCCCATAAAAATAAATATGGCTTATGGGTGCAATTGACAAGTCTAATTAAATTATCCGACCCCATGAATGACTAAGTCGGAAAATAATCGAAATAACGGAAAGGCTATAATATTAATTCGGCCAAAATTCCGTAACAAATTCATGTCCCTGTCTCGGCCATTTATTTAGCCAAACAAATAACAAAAAATTGGTCAAAAATAATGGTTATTAATTTAACCTAAATCAAACCTAAATAAATGTCAAAATTTCCCAAATGAAATACGATCGGTTTGACCCCCTTTAAAGGGGTACGTAGGCAGCTCACAATTAATAGTGAATGCAACCCGAATTCCAAATTAACCAAATTTCCCCCTAACCTGCACATGAAGAATGTGTACGGGTAGTACCCTTCCTTGAAGGTGCCTATTCGACCACAATCTGATGCAATTAAGTTATGGGTCAAACATAAAGTTAATGTAAATTTACCTCGGCTAAACATAAAACAAAAGAAGGAAAGACAGTTAAGCAAGGCGAGTCGGAATCAAAAGGTGGTCTTCCAAAGGGGGACGTAATTAAGGAGGTTCATCCTCTTGAATAGGGCCATACTCAAAGAAAATAATAAACTGATATATACAAAAATATGTCGGGAGATTATGTGGGCAATTCATTTAATTTTATCTTATGTTATTAATTTTTTTTGCTCAACATAATTTTTGCCACGCTCGGTGGGACCCTATTTTCCTTTTCATATCCGATTTACTTTGTTGTAACTCATACATGTTGTTTTTTCTTTCTTTTGTTTTGTTGTGTTTGTTTTGCAGGCAAAATGACACGCAAGGTGACAATCAACTTTGAGGAGCTCCCCCTCATTGTGGTAGTGAAGCGCGGGGTAATCAAGGCCAAGCGAGATGCTCAAATGATCTTAACTGTTGGAGCTCGATCTCTACTAATGGAATTCCCGCTCTCAAATGCGTGGGACACGTTGAGGGGCCTTCAAAGCGCAGTTAGGCCTGTCCCCGACACCAACGTGCCATTGAATAAGAAGTCAATCAAGAACATCAAGCACAACAAGCGCCAGAGTGACAAAGAGTGGTGCGAGGTCTAACGCTCCCCGGTTAGCGCTGTCACCGGCCTTAGATTTGGCGAAGGCAATCTTGAGGAGGGCCTCTCAACAAGGGTTGTAATACCCCGGATATGTGGTTAAAGTGTGGCTAAGAGGATTGAAATGACTACTTATATCACCAAGGTGCACCTTCTTTTATGGTAGCTCATCCGTTGGGAACTCCTCAGTTAAGCGTACTTGGTTGGGAGTAGTCAAAGGATAGGTAACCTCCTGGGAAGTTTTCCCGAGAAGCGCGTAAACGAGGACGAAGCACGCTAGAAAGACTCGTGGTGATTTGTGGGGCCAGTCAGCGATCATTGAAGCAGTTATCGGTAATGTCCGCGGCCCAGGTGGGGCCGGGGTGTTACAGATGGTATCAGAGCCGGCCCGCGACCGTGAGCTGCGCCAATGGACGGGAGAGCCATGGGTAGTCACCTAGCGGGTCAAAGATTCTGGAGTGGATTGTGGCACAATGAGGACGTTGTGCGCTTTAGTGGGGGTGAATGCATTACCCTAGATATGTGGTTAAAGTGTGGCTTAAGAGGATTAAAATGACTACTTATATCACCAAGGTGCACCTTCTTTTATGGTAGCTCATCCGTTGGGAACTCCTCAATTAAGCGTGCTTGATTGGGAGTAGTCAAAGGATGGATGACCTCCTGGGAAGTTTTCCCGGGAAGCGCGTGGGCGAGGACGAAGCACGCTAGAAAGACTCGTGGTGATTTGTGGGGCCAGTCAACGATCCTTGAAGCAGTTATCGGTAATGTCTGCCGCCCGGGTGGGGCCGGGGCGTTACAAGGGTCGTCACTCAAGACAAGCCCGTCCAAGGCCAATTCATTCAACCAAGCACCTGCTCTCCGTCCGAAGCAAATTTTGACACGGAGAGGGAACTTGTCAAGGGACATCCCGTCCATTCAAACTCAAGCCACAAGCCTACCTAGACAGGCTAGGATCCCCGCACCGGTTCCTAGAAAATCCAGGATCTATACACCATCTCAAAACAAGGTGTGGGTCCCGAAGCAGGGGGCATGGTCAAACAACCGACCTCCCAATTCAAGATCTAACGAGGGTTTCCCTGTTTCCTTTCAGGGAGGGACCTCAGGAGTCAAGAACGCTACTAAGTCACGTCAAGTGAAGAAGATCTTGATCGGGAGTATACCCATCTACATCCCAATAACAGAAGATCCTCCTGTAACACAAGTGATGATGGCATCTTACACGGAAGAGAAAGTCCCTATCAAAACTCTGAAGGTGAAATTCAATAAACCTTTGAGTCAAGCACATCGAAAATGGCGCCAAGGACCCTGTTCGCCAAAGAAGCCGCCATAAGCCAACCTCAAGTTTCTACAAAAGGAAAGGGGGCAACTTCAAAAAGTCAAAGTGATTCGACCTCCAAAAGTGTTGAATCGCAAGCCTACAATGGTTTGATTACAAGATCAAGGGCTAAAGTTATGACCTATGCCGAGGCAAACTCTCTACCTCTTACCATTTCCATCAACCGAAATGATGAAAAGAGGTTCGAGGAAGGGAGAGAGAGGATATAAGCCCTACTTGTTACGGATTAAGGGCTCTTTTTCAAGAAGTGCAAGCTTATGTCGTCAACTCACAAGGTACAAATTCACAGGATGACGAATCACTAAATACGCTGGTCCTCGTGACTAGCACTCGTTCTCTTGAAGAACAAATACAAGAACTTCAAAGGAAGCTCGAAGAAAAAAAGGATGAAACTGCCACGCTCGTCGCTCAACTTCGAGAAAACGAGAAGAAGGCCAAACAGGACATGAGTAGCAAAACAGTTATTACTCCACAAGAAATAAAGGAGTTAATAGCCCAATGATGCATAATTGATGGCCTTATGCATCAAGGTCAACCATGGAGACATCTAATACTCACCTAGAAGAAAGAAGAGCTCAAGTCTCTCATATATCTCTCTACTTGGAAGGGATCAACTCATGTGATCGTATATTTTTGCTCCTTAATTCAAGGACCATGAAGCTATCATAGAAGTCATCCTAGAGAGGATTAATCTACATTCCAAGAGCTTTCATATGGTTCAAGAATCTTTAAGTTTGGATGAGAATCAAAGGAGTTATTCATATTTGTAATATAGTTTAGTACATTGTTTTCTTTATGATGTAAGCATTAGGAAGAATGATGAAAGCCCTAAGTGGCCCATTTCTTGTCTTGTACACGCCATAAGGGAGGGCTTGTAGCTATAAATACCCCCTTAGGGTGCTTTGTAATTCATTCATATACATTGAATTTTTAGATAAACAAACACATGGTGTGTTCTTTCTAGCTTTCATGCTAGGTTCTTTTCGTTTCTCTCTTGTCGGATTCGAATCATCCCCTTCTTCTAGCTAAGGTTGGCATCCTTAGTGGTGAAAGGAAGGAATTGAAGGTCTCTTGAAGGTGGTGTGGCTATATCCTTCCAAGAGTCTTCGAAAGCCATCATCTATCCATCGTTCAATCATCCATTTATCATCCATTTCACGTCATTCATCAAGAATTCAACAAGAATTCATCAAGCATTCAACAAGAACCATTCGTTCTTCATCAACACGTTCAAGCTTCATTCGTTATCATCATTCATCATTCGTTTAACCATTCGTTCATCTTTTCTATTCATTTGGTAATCATCTTTCATAGTTCTTTCCATCCTTTTCATCCATTTCTATTCCATTTTTGGTTCTTTGGAACTTTGAGAAAGGAGATTCCTATCTTCGTTTTTAAAGATCCTTAGATATTGTGTAATAAGATCATCCCTTGGTCTCATTATGCATCAATTTGGTATCAGAGCTTAGGAGTTTGAATCTCTTAGTTCTTGAAACAATCTTTTTACAATCTTTCCCTCTCCCACACGTTCCCCATCACACGTCCCCACTAAATTCATCTCTACTTTGCTTGAAAGGACCGAAGATGTGTCTTTGGTTGAGCACCAAACGTATGATAATGAATTATATGAGGAGGAGAATAAAGAGGAAGTAAAGGTAGAAGAGAAGCATATGGAAAAGTGGCTTGTGACAGAAGAAGCAAGTGTGGCGTATGAACATCCACAAAGAGAGAGTAAGATCTCTCACTATACCAACAAAGGAGAAGTATGTTCATTGAACCAAGAAAAGGAAAGTTGTGCCTCCTATGGATATATTGTTGTCCTTACGCAAAGGTTAAGCCATGACAAGTTCATTTCCAAGAAGTTTAGTAAGTCTTTGCTTTTACAAAATTTGCAAAGATTCATTATATTGCAAAATTACTTCTATGGATTCTTGTCATACATGGTGTGTTCTTTCTAGCTTTCATGCTAGGTTCTTTTCTTTTCTCTCTTGTGGGATTCGAATCATCCCCTTCTTCTAGCTAAGGTTGGCATCCTTAGTGGTGAAAGGAAGGAATTGAAGGTCTCTTGAAGGTGGTGTGGCTATATCCTTCCAAGAGTCTTCGAAAGCCATCATCTATCCATCGTTCAATCATCCATTTATCATCCATTTCACGTCATTCATCAAGAATTCAACAAGAATTCATCAAGCATTCAACAAGAACCATTCGTTCTTCATCAACACGTTCAAGCTTCATTCGTTATCATCATTCATCATTCGTTTAACCATTCGTTCATCTTTTCTATTCATTTGGTAATCATCTTTCATAGTTCTTTCCATCCTTTTCATCCATTTCTATTCCATTTTTGGTTCTTTGGAACTTTGAGAAAGGAGATTCCTATCTTCGTTTTTAAAGATCCTTAGATATTGTGTAATGAGATCATCCCTTGGTCTCATTATGCATCAATTTGGTATCAGAGCTTAGGAGTTTGAATCTCTTAGTTCTTGAAACAATCTTTTTACAATCTTTCCCTCTCCCACACGTTCCCCATCACACGTCCATCACAAAAATTCATCCTCCATCACACGTCCCCACTAAACTCCACAAAGAACCCATGAGCCCAAACACAAATCCAACCAATTCCCCCTCACGTCCCTTCTATGCTAACCATCCTACCATGAGTTTCTTGTGATCTTTTGAATCAAGATAGTTTCTAATGGATTGCAAAAGGTCTAGCAAGAATTCCCAACGTGAGCTACAATGCTTGAAACAACAAATTAATGATCTTGCCAAGCAAATGGAAGAATGTGGGATTCTTCTAAAGGGGTCAAGAAGCACAAAATCACGTGTGGTTCACTCTTCTAAGGTTGAATATGAAGCACCTTATGCACGGAGTAAACATTCCAACAAGAAGAATGGGAAGAAAGTTCAAAAAGATTTCTTGCCATCCGATTACAAAGGTGACTCCATCAACAATCTTGAAGGAGTTAAGCAAGGGAGCATGGATGTCCTAGATTATACAATAGATTTCAAGTGGCAATTATGGAAGAATGGCCTTAAGGAGGACGATCTATGCATTCTGGTATGCTACTTTCTTGGTTTTAATAATTATATTCGACGTGTTGTTGTAAATGAACCTTTCACAAACTTGGAAGAGTTAAGTTCTTTAGCTCTCGATGTTGGAAGACAAAGGAGATGTTGTCATTGCCAAAATTTAGGTCACATTGATTTGGAGTGTCCTAAAAAGAAAGATGTGTCTTTGGTTGAGTACCAAACGTATGATAATGAATTATATGAGGAGGAGAATAAAGAGGAAGTAAAGGTAGAAGAGGAGCATATGGAAAAGTGGCTTGTGACAGAAGAAGAAAGTGTGGCGTATGAACATCCACAAAGAGAGAGTAAGATCTCTCATTATACCAACAAAGGAGAAGTATGTTCATTGAACCAAGAAAAGGAAATTTGTGCCTCCTATGGATATATTGTTGTCCTTACGCAAAGGTTAAGCCATGACAAGTTCATTCATTTCAATCCAAGAAGTTTAGTAAGTCTTTGCTTTTGCAAAGATTCATTATATTGCAAAATTACTTCTATGGATTCTTGTCATACTTTGTTGGAAGGACCAAAGTTGCTTGATAGGAATATCATGCCTCTTGATGCATCTCTACTTCCATCTTACACCACACGGCCTAAGAAGGAAAAAAGCCATCTTGTGTCGACCAAGAAGATGGAGTATCGAGGAAATAAAGAATATAAGGATCCTATTCTTAAACATTTGGAGAAGAATGAAACGTATCCAAGTATCCATCACATTTTGAATCTTCCTATGAAGCATACCTTCCATGAGCATCCAAAAGATATCTACTTAGATCACTTGGTTGAAAAGCCGAAAATTCGAAAGGATGAAATAGCCCAAGTCATCAAAGTGCATTGTTTCATGCTAAATGACAAGGGTAAAGTGGTAAGAATAGACTTGGGAAGTGAGAAGCAACGTGAACAACCCACGTTCACGGTGAAGAAACGCAAATCCAAGTCTTATGGTGTTCGAGAATTGATCGGAAGAAAGTTTAAGAAGTTCATCAAAGGAATCTACGATGACTTCAAAGCTTTCAAGAAGAAAGTCTTTGTGAATAAGGCAAGTGAGAGTTGATTTTCCAAAGTTTGAGGGCAAACTTTTTCAACCGGGGGTGTATGATGCATAATTGATGGCCTTATGCATCAAGGTCAACCATGGAGACATCTAATACTCACCTAGAAGAAAGAAGAGCTCAAGTCTCTCATATATCTCTCTACTTGGAAGGGATCAACTCATGTGATCGTATATTTTTGCTCCTTAATTCAAGGACCATGAAGCTATCATAGAAGTCATCCTAGAGAGGATTAATCTACATTCCAAGAGCTTTCATATGGTTCAAAAATCTTTAAGTTTGGATGAGAATCAAAGGAGTTATTCATATTTGTAATATAGTTTAGTACATTGTTTTCTTTATGATGTAAGCATTAGGAAGAATGATGAAAGCCCTAAGTGGCCCATTTCTTGTCTTGTACACGCCATAAGGGAGGGCTTGTAACTATAAATACCCCCCTTAGGGTGCTTTGTAATTCATTCATATACATTGAATTTTTAGATAAACAAACACATGGTGTGTTCTTTCTAGCTTTCATGCTAGGTTCTTTTCTTTTCTCTCTTGTGGGATTCGAATCATCCCCTTCTTCTAGCTAAGGTTGGCATCCTTAGTGGTGAAAGGAAGGAATTGAAGGTCTCTTGAAGGTGGTGTGGCTATATCCTTCCAAGAGTCTTCGAAAGCCATCATCTATCCATCGTTCAATCATCTATTTATCATCCATTTCACGTCATTCATCAAGAATTCAACAAGAATTCATCAAGCATTCAACAAGAAGCATTCGTTCTTCATCAACACGTTCAAGCTTCATTCGTTCATCATCATTCTTCATTCGTTTAACCATTCGCTCATCTTTTCTATTCATTTGGTAACCATCTTTCATAGTTCTTTCCATCCTTTTCATCCATTTCTATTCTATTTTTGGTTCTTCGGAACTTTGAGAAAGGAGATTCCTATCTTCGTTTTTAAAGATCCTTAGATATTGTGTAATGAGATCATCCCTTGGTCTCATTATGCATCAATTTGGTATCAGAGCTTAGGAGTTTGAATCTCTTAGTTCTTGAAACAATCTTTTCACAATCTTTCCCTCTCCCACACGTTCCCCATCACACGTCCATCACAAAAATTCATCCTCCATCACACGTCCCCACTAAACTCCACAAAGAACCCATGAGCCCAAACACAAATCCAACCAATTCCCCCTCACGTCCCTTCTATGCTAACCATCCTACCATGAGTTTCTTGTGATCTTTTGAATCAAGATAGGTTCTAATGGATTGCAAAAGGTCTAGCAAGAATTCCCAACGTGAGCTACAATGCTCAAACAACAAATTAATGATCTCAAGCAAATGGAAGAATGTGGATTCTTCCAAAGGGGTCAAGAAGCACAAAATCACGTGGTTCACTCTTCTAAGGTTGAATATGAAGCACCTTATGCACGGAGTAAACATTCCAACAAGAAGAATGGGAAGAAAGTTCAAAAGATTTCTTGCCATCCGACATAAAGGTGACTCCATCAACAATCTCAAGGAGTTAAGCAAGGAGCATGGATGTACTTGATTATATAATAGAGTTCAAGTGGCAATTATGGAAGAATGGCCTTAAGGAGGACGATCTACGATTCAGTATACTACTTTCTTGGTTTTAATGATTATATTCGACGTGTTGTTGTAAATCAACCTTTCACAAACTTGGAAGAGTTAAGTTCTTTAGCTCTCGATGTTGGAAGACAAAGGTGATGTTTTCATTGCCAAAGTTTAGGTCACATTGATTTGGAGTGTCCTAACAAGAAAGATGTGTCTTTGGTTGAGTACCAAACGTATGATAATGAATTATATGAGGAGGAGAATAAAGAGGAAGTAAAGGTAGAAGAGGAGCATATGGAAAAGTGGCTTGTGATGAAGAAGCAAGTGTGGTGTATGAACATCCACAAAGAGAGAGCAAGATCTCTAATTATACCAACAAAGGAGAAGTATGTTCATTGATCCAAGAAAAGGAAAGTTGTTCCTCCTATGGATATATTGATGTCCTTAAGAAAAGGTTAAGCCATGACAAGTTCATTTCCAAGAAGTTTAGTAAGTCTTTGCTTTTACAAAATTTGCAAAGATTCATTATATTGCAAAATTACTTCTATGGATTCTTGTCATACTTTGTTGGAAGGACCAAAGTTGCTTGATAGGAATATCATGCCTCTTGATGCATCTCTACTTCCATCTTACACCACACGGCCTAAGAAGGAAGAAAGCAATCTTGTGTCGATCAAGAAGATGGAGTATCGAGGAAATAAAGAATATAAGGATCCTATTCTTAAACATTTGGAGAAGAATGAAACGTATCCAAGTATCCATCACATTTTGAATCTTCCTATGAAGCATACCTTCCATGAGCATCCAAAAGATATCTACTTAGATCACTTGGTTGAAAAGCCGAAAATTCGAAAGGATGAAATAGCCCAAGTCATCAAAATGCATTGTTTCATGCTAAATGACAAGGGTAAAGTGGTAAGAATAGACTTGGAAAGTGAGAAGCAACGTGAACAACCCACGTTCACGGTGAAGAAACGCAAATCCATGTCTTATGGTGTTCGAGAATTTATCAGAAGAAAGTTTAAGAAGTTCATCAAAGGAATCTACGATGACTTCAAAGCTTTCAAGAAGAAAGTCTTTGTGAATAAGGCAAGTGAGAGTTGATTTTCCAAAGTTTGAGGGCAAACTTTTTCAACCGGGGGTGTATGATGCATAATTGATGGCCTTATGCATCAAGGTCAACCATGGAGACATCTAATACTCACCTAGAAGAAAGAAGAGCTCAAGTCTCTCATATATCTCTCTACTTGGAAGGGATCAACTCATGTGATCGTATATTTTTGCTCCTTAATTCAAGGACCATGAAGCTATCATAGAAGTCATCCTAGAGAGGATTAATCTACATTCCAAGAGCTTTCATATGGTTCAAGAATCTTTAAGTTTGGATGAGAATCAAAGGAGTTATTCATATTTGTAATATAGTTTAGTACATTGTTTTCTTTATGATGTAAGCATTAGGAAGAATGATGAAAGCCCTAAGTGGCCCATTTCTTGTCTTGTACACGCCATAAGTACCCCCCTTAGGGTGCTTTGTAATTCATTCATATACATTGAATTTTTAGATAAACAAACACATGCTTTGTTCTTTCTAGCTTTCATGCTAGGTTCTTTTCTTTTCTCTCTTGTGGGATTCGAATCATCCCCTTCTTCTAGCTAAGGTAGGCATCCTTACTGGTGAAAGGAAGGAATTGAAGGTCTCTTGAAGGTGGTGTGGCTATATCCTTCCAAGAGTCTTCGAAAGCCATCATCTATCCATCGTTCAATCATCCATTTATCATCCATTTCACGTCATTCATCAAGAATTCAACAAGAATTCATCAAGCATTCAACAAGAAGCATTCGTTCTTCATCAACACGTTCAAGCTTCATTCGTTATCATCATTCATCATTCGTTTAACCATTTGTTCATCTCTTCTATTCATTTGGTAATCATCTTTCATAGTTCTTTCCATCCTTTTCATCCATTTCTATTCCATTTTTGGTTCTTTGGAACTTTGAGAAAGGAGATTCCTATCTTCGTTTTTAAAGATCCTTAGATATTGTGTAATGAGATCATCCCTTGGTCTCATTATGCATCAATTTGGTATCAGAGCTTAGGAGTTTGAATCTCTTAGTTCTTGAAACAATCTTTTCACAATCTTTCCCTCTCCCACACGTTTCCCATCACACATCCATCACAAAAATTCATCCTCCATCACACGTCCCCAATAAACTCCACAAAGAACCCATGAGCCCAAACACAAATCCAACCAATTCCCCCTCACGTCCCTTCTATGCTAACCATCCTACCATGAGTTTCTTGTGATCTTTTGAATCAAGATAGGTTCTAATGGATTGCAAAAGGTCTAGCAAGAATTCCCAACGTGAGCTACAATGCTTGAAACAACAAATTAATGATCTTGCCAAGCAAATGGAAGAATGTGGGATTCTTCCAAAGGGGTCAAGAAGCACAAAATCACGTGTGGTTCACTCTTCTAAGGTTGAATATGAAGCACCTTATGCACGGAGTAAACATTCCAACAAGAAGAATGGGAAGAAAGTTCTAAAAGATTTCTTGCCATCCGATTACAAAGGTGACTCCATCAACAATCTTGAAGGAGTTAAGCAAGGGAGCATGGATGTACTTGATTATATAATAGAGTTCAAGTGGCAATTATCGAAGAATGGCCTTAAGGAGGACGATCTACGCATTCTGGTATACTACTTTCTTGGTTTTAATGATTATATTCGACGTGTTGTTGTAAATCAACCTTTCACAAACTTGGAAGAGTTAAGTTCTTTAGCTCTCGATGTTGGAAGACAAAGGTGATGTTTTCATTGCCAAAGTTTAGGTCACATTGATTTGGAGTGTCCTAACAAGAAAGATGTGTCTTTGGTTGAGTACCAAATGTATGATAATGAATTATATGAGGAGGAGAATAAAGAGGAAGTAAAGGTAGAAGAGGAGCATATGGAAAAGTGGCTTGCATGGAAGAAGCAAGTGTGGCGTATGAACATCCACAAAGAGAGAGCAAGATCTCTCATTATACCAACAAAGGAGAAGTATGTTCATTGAACCAAGAAAAGGAAAGTTGTGCCTCCTATGGATATATTGATGTCCTTACGTTAAAGGTTAAGCCATGACAAGTTCATTTCAAGAAGTTTAGTAAGTCTTTGCTTTTACAAAATTTGCAAAGATTCATTATATTGCAAAATTACTTCTATGGATTCTTGTCATACTTTGTTGGAAGGACCAAAGTTGCTTGATAGGAATATCATGCCTCTTGATGCATCTCTACTTCCATCTTACACCACACGGCCTAAGAAGGAAGAAAGCAATCTTGTGTCGATCAAGAAGATGGAGTATCGAGTAAATAAAGAATATAAGGATCCTATTCTTAAACATTTGGAGAAGAATGAAACGTATCCAAGTATCCATCACATTTTGAATCTTCCTATGAAGCATACCTTCCATGAGCATCCAAAAGATATCTACTTAGATCACTTGGTTGAAAAGCCGAAAATTCGAAAGGATGAAATAGCCCAAGTCATCAAAATGCATTGTTTCATGCTAAATGACAAGGGTAAAGTGGTAAGAATAGACTTGGAAAGTGAGAAGCAACGTGAACAACCCACGTTCACGGTGAAGAAACGCAAATCCATGTCTTATGGTGTTCGAGAATTTATCAGAAGAAAGTTTAAGAAGTTCATCAAAGGAATCTACAATGACTTCAAAGCTTTCAAGAAGAAAGTCTTTGTGAATAAGGCAAGTGAGAGTTGATTTTCCAAAGTTTGAGGGAAAACATTTTCAACCGGGGGTGTATGATGCATAATTGATGGCCTTATGCATCAAGGTCAACCATGGAGACATCTAATACTCACCTAGAAGAAAGAAGAGCTCAAGTCTCTCATATATCTCTCTACTTGGAAGGGATCAACTCATGTGATCGTATATTTTTGCTCCTTAATTCAAGGACCATGAAGCTATCATAGAAGTCATCCTAGAGAGGATTAATCTACATTCCAAGAGCTTTCATATGGTTCAAGAATCTTTAAGTTTGGATGAGAATCAAAGGAGTTATTCATATTTGTAATATAGTTTAGTACATTGTTTTCTTTATGATGTAAGCATTAGGAAGAATGATGAAAGCCCTAAGTGGCCCATTTCTTGTCTTGTACACGCCATAAGGGAGGGCTTGTAACTATAAATACCCCCCTTAGGGTGCTTTGTAATTCATTCATATACATTGAATTTTTAGATAAACAAACACATGGTGTGTTCTTTCTAGCTTTCATGCTAGGTTCTTTTCTTTTCTCTCTTGTGATTCGAATCATCCCCTTCTTCTAGCTAAGGTTGGCATCCCATCGTGAAAGGAAGGAATTGAAGGTCTCTTGAAGGTGGTGTGGCTATATCCTTCCAAGAGTCTTCGAAAGCCATCATCTATCCATCGTTCAATCATCCATTTATCATCCATTTCACGTCATTCATCAAGAATTCAACAAGAATTCATCAAGCATTCAACAAGACGCATTCGTTCTTCATCAACACGTTCAAGCTTCATTCGTTATCATCATTCATCATTCGTTTAACCATTCGTTCATCTTTTCTATTCATTTGGTAATCATCTTTCATAGTTCTTTCCATCCTTTTCATCCATTTCTATTCCATTTTTGGTTCTTTGGAACTTTGAGAAAGGAGATTCCTATCTTCGTTTTTAAAGATCCTTAGATATTGTGTAATGAGATCATCCCTTGGTCTCATTATGCATCAATTTGGTATCAGAGCTTAGGAGTTTGAATCTCTTAGTTCTTGAAACAATCTTTTCACAATCTTTCCCTCTCCCACACGTTCCCCATCACACGTCCATCACAAAAATTCATCCTCCATCACACGTCCCCACTAAACTCCACAAAGAACCCATGAGCCCAAACACAAATCCAACCAATTCCCCCTCACGTCCCTTCTATGCTAACCATCCTACCATGAGTTTCTTGTGATCTTTTGAATCAAGATAGGTTCTAATGGATTGCAAAAGGTCTAGCAAGAATTCCCAACGTGAGCTACAATGCTTGAAACAACAAATTAATGATCTTGCCAAGCAAATGGAAGAATGTTGGATTCTTCCAAAGGGGTCAAGAAGCACAAAATCACGTGTGGTTCACTCTTCTAAGGTTGAATATGAAGCACCTTATGGACGGAGTAAACATTCCAACAAGAAGAATGGGAAGAAAGTTCAAAAAGATTTCTTGCCATCCGATTACAAAGGTGACTCCATCAACAATCTTGAAGGAGTTAAGCAAGGGAGCATGGATGTACTTGATTATATAATAGAGTTCAAGTGGCAATTATGGAAGAATGGCCTTAAGGAGGACGATCTACGCATTCTGGTATACTACTTTCTTGGTTTTAATGATTATATTCGACGTGTTGTTGTAAATCAACCTTTCACAAACTTGGAAGAGTTAAGTTCTTTAGCTCTCGATGTTGGAAGACAAAGGTGATGTTTTCATTGCCAAAGTTTAGGTCACATTGATTTGGAGTGTCCTAACAAGAAAGATGTGTCTTTGGTTGAGTACCAAACGTATGATAATGAATTATATGAGGAGGAGAATAAAGAGGAAGTAAAGGTAGAAGAGGAGCATATGGAAAAGTGGCTTGTGATGAAGAAGCAAGTGTGGCGTATGAACATCCACAAAGAGAGAGCAAGATCTCTCATTATACCAACAAAGGAGAAGTATGTTCATTGAACCAAGAAAAGGAAAGTTGTGCCTCCTATGGATATATTGATGTCCTTACGCAAAGTTAAGCCATGACAAGTTCATTTCAAGAAGTTTAGTAAGTCTTTGCTTTTACAAAATTTGCAAAGATTCATTATATTGCAAAATTACTTCTATGGATTCTTGTCATACTTTGTTGGAAGGACCAAAGTTGCTTGATAGGAATATCATGCCTCTTGATGCATCTCTACTTCCATCTTACACCACACGGCCTAAGAAGGAAGCAATCTTGTGTCGATCAAGAAGATGGAGTATCGAGGAAATAAAGAATATAAGGATCCTATTCTTAAACATTTGGAGAAGAATGAAACGTATCCAAGTATCCATCACATTTTGAATCTTCCTATGAAGCATACCTTCCATGAGCATCCAAAAGATATCTACTTAGATCACTTGGTTGAAAAGCCGAAAATTCGAAAGGATGAAATAGCCCAAGTCATCAAAATGCATTGTTTCATGCTAAATGACAAGGGTAAAGTGGTAAGAATAGACTTGGAAAGTGAGAAGCAACGTGAACAACCCACGTTCACGGTGAAGAAACGCAAATCCATGTCTTATGGTGTTCGAGAATTTATCAAAAGAAAGTTTAAGAAGTTCATCAAAGGAATCTACGATGACTTCAAAGCTTTCAAGAAGAAAGTCTTTGTGAATAAGGCAAGTGAGAGTTGATTTTCCAAAGTTTGAGGGCAAACTTTTTCAACCGGGGGTGTATGATGCATAATTGATGGCCTTATGCATCAAGGTCAACCATGGAGACATCTAATACTCACCTAGAAGAAAGAAGAGCTCAAGTCTCTCATATATCTCTCTACTTGGAAGGGATCAACTCATGTGATCGTATATTTTTGCTCCTTAATTCAAGGACCATGAAGCTATCATAGAAGTCATCCTAGAGGATTAATCTACATTCCAAGAGCTTTCATATGGTTCAAGAATCTTTAAGTTTGGATGAGAATCAAAGGAGTTATTCATATTTGTAATATAGTTTAGTACATTGTTTTCTTTATGATGTAAGCATTAGGAAGAATGATGAAAGCCCTAAGTGGCCCATTTCTTGTCTTGTACACGCCATAAGTACCCCCCTTAGGGTGCTTTGTAATTCATTCATATACATTGAATTTTTAGATAAACAAACACATGGTGTGTTCTTTCTAGCTTTCATGCTAGGTTCTTTTCTTTTCTCTCTTGTGGGATTCGAATCATCCCCTTCTTCTAGCTAAGGTTGGCATCCTTACTGGTGAAAGGAAGGAATCAAGGTCTCTTGAAGGTGGTGTGGCTATATCCTTCCAAGAGTCTTCAAAGCCATCATCTATCCATCGCTCAATCATCCATTTATCATCCATTTCACGTCATTCATCAAGAATTCAACAAGAATTCATCAAGCATTCAACAAGACGCATTCGCTCTTCTTCATCAACACGCTCAAGCTTCATTCGTTATCATCATTCATCATTCGCTTAACCATTCGCTCATCTTTTCTATTCATTTGTAATCATCTTTCATAGTTCTTTCCATCCTTTTCATCCATTTCTATTCTATTTTTGGTTCTTCGGAACTTTGAGAAAGGAGATTCCTATCTTCGTTTTTAAAGATCCTTAGATATTGTGTAATGAGATCATCCCTTGGTCTCATTATGCATCAATTTGGTATCAGAGCTTAGGAGTTTGAATCTCTTAGTTCTCAAACAATCTTTTCACAATCTTTCCTCTCCCACACGCTCCCCATCACACGCCCATCACAAAATTCATCCTCCATCACACGCCCCACTAAACTCCACAAAGAACCCATGAGCCCAAACACAAATCCAACCAATTCCCCCTCACGTCCCTTCTATGCTAACCATCCTACCATGAGTTTCTTGTGATCTTTTGAATCAAGATAGGTTCTAATGGATTGCAAAAGGTCTAGCAAGAATTCCCAACGTGAGCTACAATGCTTGAAACAACAAATTAATGATCTTGCCAAGCAAATGGAAGAATGTGGGATTCTTCCAAAGGGGTCAAGAAGCACAAAATCACGTGTGGTTCACTCTTCTAAGGTTGAATATGAAGCACCTTATGCACGGAGTAAACATTCCAACAAGAAGAATGGGAAGAAAGTTCAAAAAGATTTCTTGCCATCCGATTACAAAGGTGACTCCATCAACAATCTTGAAGGAGTTAAGCAAGGGAGCATGGATGTACTTGATTATATAATAGAGTTCAAGTGGCAATTATGGAAGAATGGCCTTAAGGAGGACGATCTACGCATTCTGGTATACTACTTTCTTGGTTTTAATGATTATATTCGACGTGTTGTTGTAAATCAACCTTTCACAAACTTGGAAGAGTTAAGTTCTTTAGCTCTCGATGTTGGAAGACAAAGGTGATGTTTTCATTGCCAAAGTTTAGGTCACATTGATTTGGAGTGTCCTAACAAGAAAGATGTGTCTTTGGTTGAGTACCAAACGTATGATAATGAATTATATGAGGAGGAGAATAAAGAGGAAGTAAAGGTAGAAGAGGAGCATATGGAAAAGTGGCTTGTGACAGAAGAAGCAAGTGTGGCGTATGAACATCCACAAAGAGAGAGCAAGATCTCTCATTATACCAACAAAGGAGAAGTATGTTCATTGAACCAAGAAAAGGAAAGTTGTGCCTCCTATGGATATATTGATGTCCTTACGCAAAGGTTAAGCCATGACAAGTTCATTTCCAAGAAGTTTAGTAAGTCTTTGCTTTTACAAAATTTGCAAAGATTCATTATATTGCAAAATTACTTCTATGGATTCTTGTCATACTTTGTTGGAAGGACCAAAGTTGCTTGATAGGAATATCATGCCTCTTGATGCATCTCTACTTCCATCTTACACCACACGGCCTAAGAAGGAAGAAAGCAATCTTGTGTCGATCAAGAAGATGGAGTATCGAGGAAATAAAGAATATAAGGATCCTATTCTTAAACATTTGGAGAAGAATGAAACGTATCCAAGTATCCATCACATTTTGAATCTTCCTATGAAGCATACCTTCCATGAGCATCCAAAAGATATCTACTTAGATCACTTGTCAGTGTCGAAAATTCGAAAGGATGAAATAGCCCAAGTCATCAAAATGCATTGTTTCATGCTAAATGACAAGGGTAAAGTGGTAAGAATAGACTTGGAAAGTGAGAAGCAACGTGAACAACCCACGTTCACGGTGAAGAAACGCAAATCCATGTCTTATGGTGTTCGAGAATTTATCAGAAGAAAGTTTAAGAAGTTCATCAAAGGAATCTACGATGACTTCAAAGCTTTCAAGAAGAAAGTCTTTGTGAATAAGGCAAGTGAGAGTTGATTTTCCAAAGTTTGAGGGCAAACTTTTTCAACCGGGGGTGTATGATGCATAATTGATGGCCTTATGCATCAAGGTCAACCATGGAGACATCTAATACTCACCTAGAAGAAAGAAGAGCTCAAGTCTCTCATATATATCTCTACTTGGAAGGGATCAACTCATGTGATCGTATATTTTTGCTCCTTAATTCAAGGACCATGAAGCTATCATAGAAGTCATCCTAGAGGATTAATCTACATTCCAAGAGCTTTCATATGGTTCAAGAATCTTTAAGTTTGGATGAGAATCAAAGGAGTTATTCATATTTGTAATATAGTTTAGTACATTGTTTTCTTTATGATGTAAGCATTAGGAAGAATGATGAAAGCCCTAAGTGGCCCATTTCTTGTCTTGTACACGCCATAAGTACCCCTTAGGTGCTTTGTAATTCATTCATATACATTGAATTTTTAGATAAACAAACACATGGTGTGTTCTTTCTAGCTTTCATGCTAGGTTCTTTTCTTTTCTCTCTTGGATTCGAATCATCCCCTTCTTCTAGCTAAGGTTGGCATCCCATCGTGAAAGGAAGGAATTGAAGGTCTCTTGAAGGTGGTGTGGCTATATCCTTCCAAGAGTCTTCGAAAGCCATCATCTATCCATCGTTCAATCATCCATTTATCATCCATTTCACGTCATTCATCAAGAATTCAACAAGAATTCATCAAGCATTCAACAAGAAGCATTCGTTCTTCATCAACACGTTCAAGCTTCATTCGTTATCATCATTCATCATTCGTTTAACCATTCGTTCATCTTTTCTATTCATTTGGTAATCATCTTTCATAGTTCTTTCCATCCTTTTCATCCATTTCTATTCCATTTTTGGTTCTTTGGAACTTTGAGAAAGGAGATTCCTATCTTCGTTTTTAAAGATCCTTAGATATTGTGTAATGAGATCATCCCTTGGTCTCATTATGCATCAATTTGGTATCAGAGCTTAGGAGTTTGAATCTCTTAGTTCTTGAAACAATCTTTTCACAATCTTTCCCTCTCCCACACGCTCCCATCACACGCCCATCACAAAAATTCATCCTCCATCACACGTCCCCACTAAACTCCACAAAGAACCCATGAGCCCAAACACAAATCCAACCAATTCCCCCTCACGTCCCTTCTATGCTAACCATCCTACCATGAGTTTCTTGTGATCTTTTGAATCAAGATAGGTTCTAATGGATTGCAAAAGGTCTAGCAAGAATTCAACGTGAGCTACAATGCTTGAAACAACAAATTAATGATCTTGTTAAGCAAATGGAAGAATGTGGGATTCTTCCAAAGGGGTCAAGAAGCACAAAATCACGTGGTTCACTCTTCTAAGGTTGAATATGAAGCACATTATGCACGGAGAAAACATTCCAACAAGAAGAATGGGAAGAAAGTTATAAAAGATTTCTAGACATCCGATTAAAAAGGTGACTCCATCAACAATCTTGAAGGAGTTAAGCAAGGAGCATGGATGTACTTGATTATATAATAGAGTTCAAGTGGCAATTATGGAAGAATGGCCTTAAGGAGGACGATCTACGCATTCTGGTATACTACTTTCTTGGTTTTAATGATTATATTCGACGTGTTGTTGTAAATCAACCTTTCACAAACTTGGAAGAGTTAAGTTCTTTAGCTCTCGATGTTGGAAGACAAAGGTGATGTTTTCATTGCCAAAGTTTAGGTCACATTGATTTGGAGTGTCCTAACAAGAAAGATGTGTCTTTGGTTGAGTACCAAACGTATGATAATGAATTATATGAGGAGGAGAATAAAGAGGAAGTAAAGGTAGAAGAGGAGCATATGGAAAAGTGGCTTGTGAAGAAGCAAGTGTGGCGTACGAACATCCACAAAGAGAGAGAAAGATCTCTAAATATACCAACAAAGCAGAAGTAAGTTCATTGAACAAAGAAAAGGACAGTTGTGCCTCCTATGGATATATTGATGTCCTTACGTTAAAGGTTAAGCCATGAAGTTCATTTCCAAGAAGTTTAGTAAGTCTTTGCTTTTACAAAATTTGCAAAGATTCATTATATTGCAAAATTACTTCTATGGATTCTTGTCATACTTTGTTGGAAGGACCAAAGTTGCTTGATAGGAATATCATGCCTCTTGATGCATCTCTACTTCCATCTTACACCACACGCCTAAGAAGGAAGAAAGCAATCTTGTGTCGATCAAGAAGATGGAGTATCGAGGAAATAAAGAATATAAGGATCCTATTCTTAAACATTTGAGAAGAATGAAACGTATCCAAGTATCCATCACATTTTGAATCTTCCTATGAAGCATACCTTCCATGAGCATCCAAAAGATATCTACTTAGATCACTTGGTTGAAAAGCCGAAAATTCGAAAGGATGAAATAGCCCAAGTCATCAAAATGCATTGTTTCATGCTAAATGACAAGGGTAAAGTGGTAAGAATAGACTTGGAAAGTGAGAAGCAACGTGAACAACCCACGTTCACTGAAGAAACGCAAATCCATGTCTTATGGTGTTCGAGAATGTATCATAAGAAAGTTTAATAAGTTCATCAAAGGAATCTACTATGTCGTCAAAGCTTTCAAGAAGAAAGTCTTTGTGAATAAGGCAAGTGAGAGTTGATTTTCCAAAGTTTGAGGGCAAACTTTTTCAACCGGGGGTGTATGATGCATAATTGATGGCCTTATGCATCAAGGTCAACCATGGAGACATCTAATACTCACCTAGAAGAAAGAAGAGCTCAAGTCTCTCATATATCTCTACTTGGAAGGGATCAACTCATGTGATCAGATATTTTGCTCCTTAATTCAAGGACCATGAAGCTATCATAGAAGTCATCCTAGAGAGGATTAATCTACATTCCAAGAGCTTTCATATGGTTCAAGAATCTTTAAGTTTGGATGAGAATCAAAGGAGTTATTCATATTTGTAATATAGTTTAGTACATTGTTTTCTTTATGATGTAAGCATTAGGAAGAATGATGAAGCCCTAAGTGGCCCATTTCTTGTCTTGTACACGCCATAAGTACCCCCCTTAGGGTGCTTTGTAATTCATTCATATACATTGAATTTTTAGATAAACAAACACATGGTGTGTTCTTTCTAGCTTTCATGCTAGGTTCTTTTCTTTTCTCTCTTGTGGGATTCGAATCATCCCCTTCTTCTAGCTAAGGTTGGCATCCCATCGTGAAAGGAAGGAATCAAGGTCTCTTGAAGGTGGTGTGGCTATATCCTTCCAAGAGTCTTCGAAAGCCATCATCTATCCATCGCTCAATCATCCATTTATCATCCATTTCACGTCATTCATCAAGAATTCAAAAGAATTCATCAAGCATTCAACAAGAAGCATCTGCTTCATCAACACGCTCAAGCTTCATTCGTTATCATCATTCATCATTCGCTTAACCATTCGCTCATCTTTTCTATTCATTTGTAATCATCTTTCATAGTTCTTTCCATCCTTTTCATCCATTTCTATTCCATTTTCGTTCTTTGAACTTTGAGAAAGGAGATTCCTATCTTCGCTTTTAAAGATCCTTAGATATTGTGTAATGAGATCATCCTCGTCTCATTATGCATCAATTTGCATCGAGCTTAGGAGTTTGAATCTCTTAGTTCTTGAAACAATCTTTTCACAATCTTTCCCTCTCCCACACGTTCCCCATCACACGTCCATCACAAAAATTCATCCTCCATCACACGTCCCCACTAAACTCCACAAAGAACCCATGAGCCCAAACACAAATCCAACCAATTCCCCCTCACGTCCCTTCTATGCTAACCATCCTACCATGAGTTTCTTGTGATCTTTTGAATCAAGATAGGTTCTAATGGATTGCAAAAGGTCTAGCAAGAATTCCCAACGTGAGCTACAATGCTTGAAACAACAAATTAATGATCTTGCCAAGCAAATGGAAGAATGTGGGATTCTTCCAAAGGGGTCAAGAAGCACAAAATCACGTGTGGTTCACTCTTCTAAGGTTGAATATGAAGCACCTTATGCACGGAGTAAACATTCCAACAAGAAGAATGGGAAGAAAGTTCAAAAAGATTTCTTGCCATCCGACATAAAGGTGACTCCATCAACAATCTTGAAGGAGTTAAGCAAGGGAGCATGGATGTACTTGATTATATAATAGAGTTCAAGTGGCAATTATGGAAGAATGGCCTTAAGGAGGACGATCTACGCATTCTGGTATACTACTTTCTTGGTTTTAATGATTATATTCGACGTGTTGTTGTAAATCAACCTTTCACAAACTTGGAAGAGTTAAGTTCTTTAGCTCGATGTTGGAAGACAAAGGTGATGTTTTCATTGCCAAAGTTTAGGTCACATTGATTTGGAGTGTCCTAACAAGAAAGATGTGTCTTTGGTTGAGTACCAAACGTATGATAATGAATTATATGAGGAGGAGAATAAAGAGGAAGTAAAGGTAGAAGAGGAGCATATGGAAAAGTGGCTTGTGACAGAAGAAGCAAGTGTGGCGTATGAACATCCACAAAGAGAGAGCAAGATCTCTCATTATACCAACAAAGGAGAAGTATGTTCATTGAACCAAGAAAAGGAAAGTTGTGCCTCCTATGGATATATTGATGTCCTTACGCAAAGGTTAAGCCATGACAAGTTCATTTCCAAGAAGTTTAGTAAGTCTTTGCTTTTACAAAATTTGCAAAGATTCATTATATTGCAAAATTACTTCTATGGATTCTTGTCATACTTTGTTGGAAGGACCAAAGTTGCTTGATAGGAATATCATGCCTCTTGATGCATCTCTACTTCCATCTTACACCACACGGCCTAAGAAGGAAGAAAGCAATCTTGTGTCGATCAAGAAGATGGAGTATCGAGGAAATAAAGAATATAAGGATCCTATTCTTAAACATTTGGAGAAGAATGAAACGTATCCAAGTATCCATCACATTTTGAATCTTCCTATGAAGCATACCTTCCATGAGCATCCAAAAGATATCTACTTAGATCACTTGGTTGAAAAGCCGAAAATTCGAAAGGATGAAATAGCCCAAGTCATCAAAATGCATTGTTTCATGCTAAATGACAAGGGTAAAGTGGTAAGAATAGACTTGGA
Organism: Portulaca oleracea; assembly: GCA_029582165.1. Lineage (NCBI taxonomy): Eukaryota > Viridiplantae > Streptophyta > Magnoliopsida > Caryophyllales > Portulacaceae > Portulaca > Portulaca oleracea. The sequence goes on along the minus strand of CM055873.1, from coordinate 20,402,624 downwards.
AAGTGAGAAGCAACGTGAACAACCCACGTTCACGGTGAAGAAACGCAAATCCATGTCTTATGGTGTTCGAGAATTTATCAAAAGAAAGTTTAAGAAGTTCATCAAAGGAATCTACGATGACCTCAAAGCTTTCAAGAAGAAAGTCTTTGTGAATAAGGCAAGTGAGAGTTGATTTTCCAAAGTTTGAGGGCAAACTTTTTCAACCGGGGGTGTATGATGCATAATTGATGGCCTTATGCATCAAGGTCAACCATGGAGACATCTAATACTCACCTAGAAGAAAGAAGAGCTCAAGTCTCTCATATATCTCTCTACTTGGAAGGGATCAACTCATGTGATCGTATATTTTTGCTCCTTAATTCAAGGACCATGAAGCTATCATAGAAGTCATCCTAGAGAGGATTAATCTACATTCCAAGAGCTTTCATATGGTTCAAGAATCTTTAAGTTTGGATGAGAATCAAAGGAGTTATTCATATTTGTAATATAGTTTAGTACATTGTTTTCTTTATGATGTAAGCATTAGGAAGAATGATGAAAGCCCTAAGTGGCCCATTTCTTGTCTTGTACACGCCATAAGGGAGGGCTTGTAACTATAAATACCCCCCTTAGGGTGCTTTGTAATTCATTCATATACATTGAATTTTTAGATAAACAAACACATGGTGTGTTCTTTCTAGCTTTCATGCTAGGTTCTTTTCTTTTCTCTCTTGTGGGATTCGAATCATCCCCTTCTTCTAGCTAAGGTTGGCATCCCATCGTGAAAGGAAGGAATCAAGGTCTCTTGAAGGTGGTGTGGCTATATCCTTCCAAGAGTCTTCGAAAGCCATCATCTATCCATCGTTCAATCATCCATTTATCATCCATTTCACGTCATTCATCAAGAATTCAACAAGAATTCATCAAGCATTCAACAAGAAGCATTCGTTCTTCATCAACACGTTCAAGCTTCATTCGTTATCATCATTCATCATTCGTTTAACCATTCGTTCATCTTTTCTATTCATTTGGTAATCATCTTTCATAGTTCTTTCCATCCTTTTCATCCATTTATATTCCATTTTTGGTTCTTTGGAACATTGAGAAAGGAGATTCCTATCTTCGTTTTTAAAGATCCTTATATATTGTGTAATGAGATCATCCCTTGGTCTCATTATGCATCAATTTGGTATCAGAGCTTAGGAGTTTGAATCTCTTAGTTCTTGAAACAATCTTTTTACAATCTTTCCCTCTCCCACACGTTCCCCATCACACGTCCATCACAAAAATTCATCCTCCATCACACGTCCCCACTAAACTCCACAAAGAACCCATGAGCCCATACACAAATCCAACCAATTCCCCCTCACGTCCCTTCTATGCTAACCATCCTACCATGAGTTTCTTGTGATCTTTTGAATCAAGATAGGTTCTAATGGATTGCAAAAGGTCTAGCAAGAATTCCCAACGTGAGCTACAATGCTTGAAACAACAAATTAATGATATTGCCAAGCAAATGGAAGAATGTGGGATTCTTCCAAAGGGGTCAAGAAGCACAAAATCACGTGTGGTTCACTCTTCTAAGGTTGAATATGAAGCACCTTATGCACGGAGTAAACATTCCAACAAGAAGAATGGGAAGAAAGTTCAAAAAGATTTCTTGCCATCCGATTACAAAGGTGACTCCATCAACAATCTTGAAGGAGTTAAGCAAGGGAGCATGGATGTACTTGATTATATAATAGAGTTCAAGTGGCAATTATGGATTAATGGCCTTAAGGAGGACGATCTACGCATTCTGGTATACTACTTTCTTGGTTTTAATGATTATATTCGACGTGTTGTTGTAAATCAACCTTTCACAAACTTGGAAGAGTTAAGTTCTTTAGCTCTCGATGTTGGAAGACAAAGGTGATGTTGTCATTGCCAAAGTTTAGGTCACATTGATTTGGAGTGTCCTAACAAGAAAGATGTGTCTTTGGTTGAGTACCAAACGTATGATAATGAATTATATGAGGAGGAGAATAAAGAGGAAGTAAAGGTAGAAGAGGAGCATATGGAAAAGTGGCTTGTGACAGAAGAAGCAAGTGTGGCGTATGAACATCCACAAAGAGAGAGTAAGATCTCTCATTATACCAACAAAGGAGAAGTATGTTCATTGAACCAAGAAAAGGAAAGTTGTGCCTCCTATGGATATATTGTTGTCCTTACGCAAACGTTAAGCCATGACAAGTTCATTTCCAAGAAGTTTAGTAAGTCTTTGCTTTTACAAAATTTGCAAAGATTCATTATATTGCAAAATTACTTCTATGGATTCTTGTCATACTTTGTTGGAAGGACCAAAGTTGCTTGATAGGAATATCATGCCTCTTGATGCATCTCTACTTCCATCTTACACCACACGGCCTAAGAAGGAAGAAAGCCATCTTGTGTCGATCAAGAAGATGGAGTATCGAGGAAATAAAGAATATAAGGATCCTATTCTTAAACATTTAGAGAAGAATGAAACGTATCCAAGTATCCATCACATTTTGAATCTTCCTATGAAGCATACCTTCCATGAGCATACAAAAGATATCTACTTAGATCACTTGGTTGAAAAGCCGAAAATTCGATAGGATGAAATAGCCCAATTCATCAAAGTGCATTGTTTCATGCTAAATGACAAGGGTAAAGTGGTAAGAATAGACTTGGAAAGTGAGAAGCAACGTGAACAACCCACGTTCACGGTGAAGAAACGCAAATCCAAGTCTTATGGTGTTCGAGAATTGATCGGAAGAAAGTTTAAGAAGTTCATCAAAGGAATCTACGATGACTTCAAAGCTTTCAAGAAGAAAGTCTTTGTGAATAAGGCAAGTGAGAGTTGATTTTCCAAAGTTTGAGGGCAAACTTTTTCAACCGGGGGTGTATGATGCATAATTGATGGCCTTATGCATCAAGGTTAACCATGGAGACATCTAATACTCACCTAGAAGAAAGAAGAGCTCAAGTCTCTCATATATCTCTCTACTTGGAAGGGATCAACTCATGTGATCGTATATTTTTGCTCCTTAATTCAAGGACCATGAAGCTATCATAGAAGTCATCCTAGAGAGGATTAATCTACATTCCAAGAGCTTTCATATGGTTCAAGAATCTTTAAGTTTGGATGAGAATCAAAGGAGTTATTCATATTTGTAATATAGTTTAGTACATTGTTTTCTTTATGATGTAAGCATTAGGAAGAATGATGAAAGCCCTAAGTGGCCCATTTCTTGTATTGTACACGCCATAAGGGAGGGCTTGTAACTATAAATACCCCCCTTAGGGTGCTTTGTAATTCATTCATATACATTGAATTTTTAGATAAACAAACACATGGTGTGTTCTTTCTTGCTTTCATGCTAGGTTCTTTTCTTTTCTCTCTTGTGGGATTCGAATCATCCCCTTCTTCTAGCTAAGGTTGGCATCCTTACTGGTGAAAGGAAGGAATTGAAGGTCTCTTGAAGGTGGTGTGGCTATATCCTTCCAAGAGTCTTCGAAAGCCATCATCTATCCATCATCTATCCATTTCACGTCATTCATCATGAATTCAACAAGAATTCATCAAGCATTCAACAAGAAGCATTCGTTCTTCATCAACACGTTCAAGCTTCATTCGTTATCATCACTCATCATTCGTTTAACCATTCGTTCATCTTTTCTATTCATTTGGTAATCATCTTTCATAGTTCTTTCCATCCTTTTCATCCATTTCTATTCCATTTTTGGTTCTTTGGAACTTTGAGAAAGGAGATTCTTATCTTCGTTTTTAAAGATCCTTAGATATTGTGTAATGAGATCATCCCTTGGTCTCATTATGCATCAATTTGGTATCACAGCTTAGGAGTTTGAATCTCTTAGTTCTTGAAACAATCTTTTTACAATCTTTCCCTCTCCCACACGTTCTCCATCACACGTCCATCACAAAAATTCATCCTCCATCACACGTCCCCACTAAACTCCACAAAGAACCCATGTGCCCAAACACAAATCCAACCAATTCCCCCTCACGTCCCTTCTATGCTATCCATCCTACCATGAGTTTCTTGTGATCTTTTGAATCAAGATAGGTTCTAATGGATTGCAAAAGCTCTAGCAAGAATTCCCAACGTGAGCTACAATGCTTGAAACAACAAATTAATGATCTTGCCAAGCAAATGGAAGAATGTGGGATTCTTCCAAAGGGGTCAAGAAGCACAAAATCACGTGTGGTTCACTCTTCTAAGGTTGAATATGAAGCACCTTATGCACGGAGTAAACATTCCAAGAAGAAGAATGGGAAGAAAGTTCAAAAATATTTCTTGCCATCCGATTACAAAGGTGACTCCATCAACAATCTTGAAGGAGTTAAGCAAGGGAGCATGGATGTACTTGATTATATAATAGAGTTCAAGTGGCAATTATGGAAGAATGGCCTTAAGGAGGACGATCTACGCATTCTGGTATACTACTTTCTTGGTTTTAATGATTATATTCGACGTGTTGTTGTAAATCAACCTTTCACAAACTTGGAAGAGTTAAGTTCTTTAGCTCTCGATGTTGGAAGACAAAGGTGATGTTGTCATTGCCAAAGTTTAGGTCACATTGATTTGGAGTGTCTTAACAAGAAAGATGTGTCTTTGGTTGAGTACCAAACGTATGATAATGAATTATATGAGGTGGAGAATAAAGAGGAAGTAAAAGTAGAAGAGGAGAATATGGAAAAGTGGCTTGTGACAGAAGAAGCAAGTGTGGCGTATGAACATCCACAAAGAGAGAGTAAGATCTCTCATTATACCAACAAAGGAGAAGTATGTTCATTGAACCAAGAAAAGGAAAGTTGTGCCTCCAATGGATATATTGTTGTCCTTACGCAAAGGTTAAGCCATGACAAGTTCATTTCCAAGAAGTTTAGTAAGTCTTTGCTTTTACAAAATTTGCAAAGATTCATTATATCGCAAAATTACTTCTATGGATTCTTGTCATACTTTGTTGGAAGGACCAAAGTTGCTTGATAGGAATATCATGCCTCTTGATGCATCTCTACTTCCATCTTACACCACACGGCCTAAGAAGGAAGAAAGCCATCTTGTGTCGATCAAGAAGATGGAGTATCGAGGAAATAAAGAATATAAGGATCCTATTCTTAAACATTTGGAGAAGAATGAAACGTATCCAAGTATCCATCACATTTTGAATCTTCCTATGAAGCATACCTTCCATGAGCATCCAAAAGATATCTACTTAGATCACTTGGTTCAAAAGCCGAAAATTCGAAAGGATGAAATAGCCCAAGTCATCAAAGTGCATTGTTTCATGCTAAATGACAAGGGTAAAGTGGTAAGAATAGACTTGGGAAGTGAGAAGCAACGTGAACAACCCACGTTCACGGTGAAGAAACGCAAATCCAAGTCTTATGGTGTTCGAGAATTGATCGGAAGAAAGTTTAAGAAGTTCATTAAAGGAATCTACGATGACTTCAAAGCTTTCAAGAAGAAAGTCTTTGTGAATAAGGCAAGTGAGAGTTGATTTTCCAAAGTTTGAGGGCAAACTTTTTCAACCGGGGGTGTATGATGCATAATTGATGGCCTTATGCATCAAGGTCAACCATGGAGACATCTAATACTCACCTAGAAGAAAGAAGAGCTCAAGTCTCTCATATATATCTCTACTTGGAAGGGATCAACTCATGTGATCGTATATTTTTGCTCCTTAATTCAAGGACCATGAAGCTATCATAGAAGTCATCCTAGAGAGGATTAATCTACATTCCAAGAGCTTTCATATGGTTCAAGAATCTTTAAGTTTGGATGAGAATCAAAGCAGTTATTCATATTTGTAATATAGTTTAGTACATTGTTTTCTTTATGATGTAAGCATTAGGAAGAATGATGAAAGCCCTAAGTGGCCCATTTCTTGTCTTGTACACGCCATAAGTACCCCCCTTAGGGTGCTTTGTAATTCATTCATATACATTGAATTTTTAGATAAACAAACACATGGTGTGTTCTTTCTAGCTTTCATGCTAGGTTCTTTTCTTTTCTCTCTTGTGGGATTCGAATCATCCCCTTCTTCTAGCTAAGGTTGGCATCCTTACTGGTGAAAGGAAGGAATTGAAGGTCTCTTGAAGGTGGTGTGGCTATATCCTTCCAAGAGTCTTCGAAAGCCATCATCTATCCATCGTTCAATCATCCATTTATCATCCATTTCACGTCATTCATCAAGAATTCAACAAGAATTCATCAAGCATTCAACAAGAAGCATTCGTTCTTCATCAACACGTTCAAGCTTCATTCGTTATCATCATTCATCATTCGTTTAACCATTCGTTCATCTTTTCTATTCATTTGGTAATCATCTTTCATAGTTCTTTCCATCCTTTTCATCCATTTCTATTCCATTTTTGGTTCTTTGGAACTTTGAGAAAGGAGATTCCTATCTTCGTTTTTAAAGATCCTTAGATATTGTGTAATGAGATCATCCCTTGGTCTCATTATGCATCAATTTGGTATCAGAGCTTAGGAGTTTGAATCTCTTAGTTCTTGAAACAATCTTTTCACAATCTTTCCCTCTCCCACACGTTCCCCATCACACGTCCATCACAAAAATTCATCCTCCATCACACGTCCCCACTAAACTCCACAAAGAACCCATGAGCCCAAACACAAATCCAACCAATTCCCCCTCACGTCCCTTCTATGCTAACCATCCTACCATGAGTTTCTTGTGATCTTTTGAATCAAGATAGGTTCTAATGGATTGCAAAAGGTCTAGCAAGAATTCCCAACGTGAGCTACAATGCTTGAAACAACAAATTAATGATCTTGCCAAGCAAATGGAAGAATGTGGGATTCTTCCAAAGGGGTCAAGAAGCACAAAATCACGTGTGGTTCACTCTTCTAAGGTTGAATATGAAGCACCTTATGCACGGAGTAAACATTCCAACAAGAAGAATGGGAAGAAAGTTCAAAAAGATTTCTTGCCATCCGATTACAAAGGTGACTCCATCAACAATCTTGAAGGAGTTAAGCAAGGGAGCATGGATTTACTTGATTATACAATAGAGTTCAAGTGGCAATTATGGAAGAATGGCCTTAAGGAGGACGATCTACGCATTCTGGTATACTACTTTCTTGGTTTTAATGATTATATTCGACGTGTTGTTGTAAATCAACCTTTCACAAACTTGGAAGAGTTAAGTTCTTTAGCTCTCGATGTTGGAAGACAAAGGTGATGTTGTCATTGCCAAAGTTTAGGTCACATTGATTTGGAGTGTCCTAACAAGAAAGATGTGTCTTTGGTTGAGTACCAAACGTATGATAATGAATTATATGAGGTGGAGAATAAAGAGGAAGTAAAGGTATAAGGGGAGCATATGGAAAAGTGGCTTGTGACAGAAGAAGCAAGTGTGGCGTATGAACATCCACAAAGAGAGAGTAAGATCTCTCATTATACCAACAAAGGAGAAGTATGTTCATTGAACCAAGAAAAGGAAAGTTGTGCCTCCAATGGATATATTGTTGTCCTTACGCAAAGGTTAAGCCATGACAAGTTCATTTCCAAGAAGTTTAGTAAGTCTTTGCTTTTACAAAATTTGCAAAGATTCATTATATCGCAAAATTACTTCTATGGATTCTTGTCATACTTTGTTGGAAGGACCAAAGTTGCTTGATAGGAATATCATGCCTCTTGATGCATCTCTACTTCCATCTTACACCACACGGCCTAAGAAGGAAGAAAGCCATCTTGTGTCGATCAAGAAGATGGAGTATCGAGGAAATAAAGAATATAAGGATCCTATTCTTAAACATTTGGAGAAGAATGAAACGTATCCAAGTATCCATCACATTTTGAATCTTCCTATGAAGCATACCTTCCATGAGCATCCAAAAGATATCTACTTGGATCACTTGGTTGAAAAGCCGAAAATTCGAAAGGATGAAATAGCCCAAGTCATCAAAGTGCTTTGTTTCATGCTAAATGACAAGGGTAAAGTGGTAAGAATAGACTTGAGAAGTGAGAAGCAACGTGAACAACCCACGTTCACGGTGAAGAAACGCAAATCCAAGTCTTATGGTGTTCGAGAATTGATCGGAAGAAAGTTTAAGAAGTTCATCAAAGGAATCTACGATGACTTCAAAGCTTTCAAGAAGAAAGTCTTTGTGAATAAGGCAAGTGAGAGTTGATTTTCCAAAGTTTGAGGGCAAACTTTTTCAACCGGGGGTGTATGATGCATAATTGATGGCCTTATGCATCAAGGTCAACCATGGAGACATCTAATACTCACCTAGAAGAAAGAAGAGCTCAAGTCTCTCATATATCTCTCTACTTGGAAGGGATCAACTCATGTGATCGTATATTTTTGCTCCTTAATTCAAGGACCATGAAGCTATCATAGAAGTCATCCTAGAGAGGATTAATCTACATTCCAAGAGCTTTCATATGGTTCAAGAATCTTCAAGTTTGGATGAGAATCAAAGGAGTTATTCATATGTGTAATATAGTTTAGTACATTGTTTTCTTTATGATGTAAGCATTAGGAAGAATGATGAAAGCCCTAAGTGGCCCATTTCTTGTCTTGTACACGCCATAAGGGAGGGCTTGTAACTATAAATACCCCCCTTAGGGTGCTTTGTAATTCATTCATATACATTGAATTTTTAGATAAACAAACACATGGTGTGTTCTTTCTAGCTTTCATGCTAGGTTCTTTTCTTTTCTCTCTTGTGGGATTCGAATCATCCCCTTCTTCTAGCTAAGGTTTGCATCCTTAGTGGTGAAAGGAAGGAATTAAAGGTCTCTTGAAGGTGGTGTGGCTATATCCTTCCAAGAGTCTTCGAAAGCCATCATCTATCAATCGTTCAATCATCATTTATCATCCATTTCACGTCATTCATCAAGAATTCAACAAGAATTCATCAAGCATTCAACAAGAAGCATTCGTTCTTCATCAACACGTTCAAGCTTCATTCGTTATCATCATTCATCATTTGTTTAACCATTCGTTCATCTTTTCTATTCATTTGGTAATCATCTTTCATAGTTCTTTCCATCCTTTTCACCCATTTCTATTCCATTTTTGGTTCTTTGGAACATTGAGAAAGGAGATTCCTAAGATCCTTAGATATTGTGTAATGAGATCATCCCTTGGTCTCATTATGCATCAATTAGGTATCAGAGCTTAGGAGTTTGAATCTCTTAGTTCTTGAAACAATCTTTTTACAATCTTTCCCTCTCCCACACGTTCCCCATCACACGTCCATCACAAAAGTTCATCCTCCATCACACGTCCCCACTAAACTCCACAAAGAACCCATGAGCCCAAACACAAATCCAACCAATTCCCCCTCACGTCCCTTCTATGCTATCCATCCTACCATGAGTTTCTTGTGATCTTTTGAATCAAGATAGGTTCTAATGGATTGCAAAAGGTCTAGCAAGAATTCCCAACGTGAGCTACAATGCTTGAAACAACAAATTAATGATCTTGCCAAGCAAATGGAAGAATGTGGGATTCTTCCAATGGGGTCAAGAAGCACAAAATCACGTGTGGTTCACTCTTCTAAGGTTGAATATGAAGCACCTTATGCACGGAGTAAACATTCCAACAAGAAGAATGGGAAGAAAGTTCAAAAAGATTTCTTGCCATCCGACATAAAGGTGACTCCATCAACAATCTTGAAGGAGTTAAGCAAGGGAGCATGGATGTACTTGATTATATAATAGAGTTCAAGTGGCAATTATGGAAGAATGGCCTTAAGGAGGACGATCTACGCATTCTGGTATACTACTTTCTTGGTTTTAATGATTATATTCGACGTGTTGTTGTAAATCAACCTTTCACAAACTTGGAAGAGTTAAGTTCTTTAGCTCTCGATGTTGGAAGACAAAGGTGATGTTTTCATTGCCAAAGTTTAGGTCACATTGATTTGGAGTGTCCTAACAAGAAATATGTGTCTTTGGTTGAGTACCAAACGTATGATAATGAATTATATGAGGAGGAGAATAAAGAGGAAGTAAAGGTAGAAGAGGAGCATATGGAAAAGTGGCTTCTGACAGAAGAAGCAAGTGTGGCGTATGAACATCCAAAAAGAGAGAGTAAGATCTCTCATTATACCAACAAAGGAGAAGTATGTTCATTGAACCAAGAAAAGGAAAGTTGTGCCTCCTATGGATATATTGTTGTCCTTACGCAAAGGTTAAGGCATGACAAGTTCATTCATTTCAATCCAAGAAGTTTAGTAAGTCTTTGCTTTTACAAAATTTGCAAAGATTCATTATATTGCAAAATTACTTCTATGGATTCTTGTCATACTTTGTTGGAAGAACCAAAGTTGCTTGATACGAATATCATGCCTCTTGATGCATCTCTACTTCCATCTTACACCACACGGCCTAAGAAGGAAGAAAGCCATCTAGTGTCGATCAAGAAGATGGAGTATCGAGGAAATAAAGAATAGAAGGATCCTATTCTTATACATTTGGAGAAGAATGAAACGGATCCAAGTATCCATCACATTTTGAATCTTCCTATGAAGCATACCTTCCATGAGCATCCAAAAGATATCTACTTAGATCACTTGGTTGAAAAGCCGAAAATTCGAAAGGATGAAATAGCCCAAGTCATCAAAGTGCATAGTTTCATGCTAAATGACAAGGGTAAAGTGGTAAGAATAGACTTGGGAAGTGAGAAGCAACGTGAACAACCCACGTTCACGGTGAAGAAACGCAAATCCAAGTCTTATGGTGTTCGAGAATTGATCGGAAGAAAGTTTAAGAAGTTCATCAAAGGAATCTACGATGACTTCAAAGCTTTCAAGAAGAAATTCTTTGTGAATAAGGCAAGTGAGAGTTGATTTTCCAAAGTTTGAGGGCAAACTTTTTCAACCGGGGGTGTATGATGCATAATTGATGGCCTTATGCATCAAGGTCAACCATGGAGACATCTAATACTCACCTAGAAGAAAGAAGAGCTCAAGTCTCTCATATATCTCTCTACTTGGAAGGGATCAACTCATGTGATCGTATATTTTTGCTCCTTAATTCAAGGACCATGAAGCTATCATAGCAGTCATCCTAGAGAGGATTAATCTACATTCCAAGAGCTTTCATATGGTTCAAGAATCTTTAAGTTTGGATGAGAATCAAAGGAGTTATTCATATTTGTAATATAGTTTAGTACATTGTTTTCTTTATGATGTAAGCATTAGGAAGAATGATGAAAGCCCTAAGTGGCCCATTTCTTGTCTTGTACACGCCATAAGGGAGGGCTTGTAACTATAAAAACCCCCCTTAGGGTGCTTTGTAATTCATTCATATACATTGAATTTTTAGATAAACAAACACATGGTGTGTTCTTTCTAGCTTTCATGCTAGGTACTTTTCGTTTCTCTCTTGTGGGATTCGAATCATCCCCTTCTTCTAGCTAAGGTTGGCATCCTTAGTGATGAAAGGAAGGAATTGAAGGTCTCTTGAAGGTGGTGTGGCTATATCCTTCCAAGAGTCTTCGAAAGCCATCATCTATCCATCGTTCAATCATCCATTTATCATCCATTTCACGTCATTCATCAAGAATTCAACAAGAATTCATCAAGCATTCAACAAGAAGCATTCGTTCTTCATCAACACGTTCAAGCTTCATTCGTTATCATCATTCATCATTCGTTTAACCATTCGTTCATCTTTTCTATTCATTTGGTAATCATCTTTCATAGTTCTTTCCATCCTTTTCATCCATTTCTATTCCATTTTTTGTTTCTTTGGAACTTTGAGAAAGGAGATTCCTATCTTCGTTTTTAAAGATCCTAAGATATTGTGTAATGAGATCATCCCTTGGTCTCATTATGCATCAATTTGGTATCAGAGCTTAGGAGTTTGAATCTCTTAGTTCTTGAAACAATCTTTTTACAATCTTTCCCTCTCCCACACGTTCCCCATCACACGTCCCCACTAAACTCCACAAAGAACCCATGAGCCCAAACACAAATCCAACCAATTCCCCCTCACGTCCCTTCTATGCCAACCATCCTACCATGAGTTTCTTGTGATCTTTTGAATCAAGATAGGTTCTAATGGATTGCAAAAGGTCTAGCAAGAATTCCCAACGTGAGCTACAATGCTTGAAACAACAAATTAATGATCTTGCAAAGCAAATGGAAGAATGTGGGATTCTTCCAAAGGGGTCAAGAAGCACAAAATCACGTGTGGTTCACTCTTCTAAGGTTGAATATGAAGCACCTTATGCACGAAGTAAACATTCCAACAAGAAGAATGGGAAGAAAGTTCAAAAAGATTTCTTGCCATCCGATTACAAAGGTGACTCAATCAACAATCTTGAATGAGTTAAGCAAGGGACCATGGATGTACTTGATTATACAATAGAGTTCAAGTGGCAATTATGGAAGAATGGCCTTAAGGAGGACGATCTACGCATTCTGGTATACTACTTTCTTGGTTTTAATGATTATATTCGACATGTTGTTGTAAATCAACCTTTCACAAACATGGAAGAGTTAAGTTCTTTAGCTCTCGATGTTGGAAGACAAAGGTGATGTTGTCATTGCCAAAGTTTAGGTCACATTGATTTGGAGTGTCCTAACAAGAAAGATGTGTCTTTGGTTGAGTACCAAACGTATGATAATGAATTATATGAGGAGGAGAATAAAGAGGAAGTAAAGGTAGAAGAGAAGCATATGGAAAAGTGGCTTGTGACAGAAGAAGCAAGTGTGGCGTATGAACATCCACAAAGAGAGAGTAAGATCTCTCACTATACCAACAAAGGAGAAGTATGTTCATTGAACCAAGAAAAGGAAAGTTGTGCCTCCTATGGATATATTGTTGTCCTTACGCACAGGTTAAGCCATGACAAGTTCATTTCCAAGAAGTTTAGTAAGTCTTTGCTTTTACAAAATTTGCAAAGATTCATTATATTGCAAAATTACTTCTATGGATTCTTGTCATACTTTGTTGGAAGGACCAAAGTTGCTTGATAGGAATATCATGCCTCTTGATGCATCTCTACTTCCATCTTACACCACACGGCCTAAGAAGGAAGAAAGTCATCTTGTGTCGATTAAGAAGATGGAGTATCGAGGAAATAAAGAATATAAGGATCCTATTCTTAAAAATTTGGAGAAGAATGAAACGTATCCAAGTATCCATCACATTTTGAATCTTCCTATGAAGCATACCTTCCATGAGCATCCAAAAGATATCTACTTAGATCACTTGGTTGAAAAGCCGAAAATTCGAAAGGATGAAATAGCCCAAGTCATCAAAGTGCATTGTTTCATGCTAAATGACAAGGGTAAAGTGGTAAGAATAGACTTGGGAAGTGAGAAGCAACGTGAACAACCCACGTTCACGGTGAAGAAACGCAAATCCAAGTCTTATGGTGTTCGAGAGTTGATCGGAAGAAAGTTTAAGAAGTTCATCAAAGGAATCTACGATGACTTCAAAGCTTTCAAGAAGAAAGTCTTTGTGAATAAGGCAAGTGAGAGTTGATTTTCCAAAGTTTGAGGGCAAACTTTTTCAACCGGGGGTGTATGATGCATAATTGATGGCCTTATGCATCAAGGTCAACCATGGAGACATCTAATACTCACTTAGAAGAAAGAAGAGCTCAAGTCTCTCATATATCTCTCTACTTGGAAGGGATCAACTCATGTGATCGTATATTTTTGCTCCTTAATTCAAGGACCATGAAGCTATCATAGAAGTCATCCTAGAGAGGATTAATCTACATTCCAAGAGCTTTCATATGGTTCAAGAATCTTTAAGTTTGGATGAGAATCAAAGGAGTTATTCATATTTGTAATATAGTTTAGTACATTGTTTTCTTTATGATGTAAGCATTAGAAAGAATGATGAAAGCCCTAAGTGGCCCATTTCTTGTCTTGTACACGCCATAAGGGAGGGCTTGTAACTATAAATACCCCCCTTAGGGTGCTTTGTAATTCATTCATATACATTGAATTTTTAGATAAACAAACACATGGTGTGTTCTTTCTAGCTTTCATGCTAGGTTCTTTTCTTTTCTCTCTTGTGGGATTCGAATCATCCCCTTCTAGCTAAGGTTGGCATCCTTACTGGTGAAAGGAAGGAATTGAAGGTCTCTTGAAGGTGGTGTGGCTATATCCTTCCAAGAGTCTTCGAAAGCCATCATCTATCCATCGTTCAATCATCCATTTATCATCCATTTCACGTCATTCATCAAGAATTCAACAAGAATTCATCAAGCATTCAACAAGAAGCATTCGTTCTTCATCAACACGTTCAAGCTTCATTCGTTATCATCATTCATCATTCGTTTAACCATTCGTTCATCTTTTCTATTCATTTGGTAATCATCTTTCATAGTTCTTTCCATCCTTTTCATCCATTTCTATTCCATTTTTGGTTCTTTGGAACTTTGAGAAAGGAGATTCCTTTCTTCGTTTTTAAAGATCCTTAGATATTGTGTAATGAGATCATCCATTGGTCTCATTATGCATCAATTTGGTATCAGAGCTTAGGAGTTTGAATCTCTTAGTTCTTGAAACAATCTTTCCCTCTCCCACACGTTCCCCATCACACGTCCATCACAAAAATTCATCCTCCATCACACGTCCCCACTAAACTCCACAAAGAACCCATGAGCCCAAACACAAATCCAACCAATTCCCCCTCACGTCCCTTCTATGCTAACCATCCTACCATGAGTTTCTTGTGATCTTTTGAATCAAGATAGGTTCTAATGGATTGCAAAAGGTCTAGCAAGAATTCCCAACGTGAGCTACAATGCTTGAAACAACAAATTAATGATCTTGCCAAGCAAATGGAAGAATGTGGGATTCTTCCAAAGGGGTCAAGAAGCACAAAATCACGTGTGGTTCACTCTTCTAAGGTTGAATATGAAGCACCTTATGCACGGAGTAAACATTCCAACAAGAAGAATGGGAAGAAAGTTCAAAAGATTTCTTGCCATCCGACATAAAGGTGACTCCATCAACAATCTTGAAGGAGTTAAGCAAGGGAGCATGGATGTACTTGATTATACAATAGAGTTCAAGTGCCAATTATGGAAGAATGGCCTTAAGGAGGACGATCTACGCATTCTGGTATACTACTTTCTTGGTTTTAATGATTATATTCGACGTGTTGTTGTAAATCAACCTTTCACAAACTTGGAAGAGTTAAGTTCGTTAGCACTCGATGTTGGAAGACAAAGGTGATGTTGTCATTGCCAAAGTTTAGGTCACATTGATTTGGAGTGTCCTAACAAGAAAGATGTGTCCTTGGTTGAGTACTAAACGTATGATAATGAATTATATGAGGAGGAGAATAAAGAGGAAGTAAAGGTAGAAGAGGAGCATATGGAAAAGTGGCTTGTGACAGAAGAAGCAAGTGTGGCGTACGAACATCCACAAAGAGAGAGTAAGATCTCTCATTATACCAACAAAGCAGAAGTATGTTCATTGAACCAAGAAAAGGAAAGTTGTGCCCCCTATGGATATATTGTTGTCCTTACGCAAAGGTTAAGCCATGACAAGTTCATTTCCAAGAAGTTTAGTAAGTCTTTGCTTTTACAAAATTTGCAAAGATTCATTATATTGCAAAATTACTTCTATGGATTCTTGTCATACTTTGTTGGAAGGACCCAAGTTGCTTGATAGGAATATCATGCCTCTTGATGCATCTCTACTTCCATCTTACACCACACGGCCTAAGAAGGAAGAAAGCCATCTTGTGTCGATTAAGAAGATGGAGTATCGAGGAAATAAAGAATATAAAGATCCTATTCTTAAAAATTTGGAGAAGAATGAAACGTATCCAAGTATCCATCACATTTTGAATCTTCCTATGAAGCATACCTTCCATGAGCTTCCAAAAGATATCTACTTAGATCACTTGGTTCAAAAGCCGAAAATTCGAAAGGATGAAATAGCCCAAGTCATCAAAGTGCATTGTTTCATGCTAAATGACAAGGGTAAAGTGGTAAGAATGGACTTGGGAAGTGAGAAGCAACGTGAACAACCCACGTTCACGGTGAAGAAACGCAAATCCAAGTCTTATGGTGTTCGAGAGTTGATCGGAAGAAAGTTTAAGAAGTTCATCAAAGGAATCTACGATGACTTCAAAGCTTTCAAGAAGAAAGTCTTTGTGAATAAGGCAAGTGAGAGTTGATTTTCCAAAGTTTGAGGGCAAACTTTTTCAACCGGGGGTGTATGATGCATAATTGATGGCCTTATGCATCAAGGTCAACCATGGAGACATCTAATACTCACTTAGAAGAAAGAAGAGCTCAAGTCTCTCATATATCTCTCTACTTGGAAGGGATCAACTCATGTGATCGTATATTTTTGCTCCTTAATTCAAGGACCATGAAGCTATCATAGAAGTCATCCTAGAGAGGATTAATCTACATTCCAAGAGCTTTCATATGGTTCAAGAATCTTTAAGTTTGGATGAGAATCAAAGGAGTTATTCATATTTGTAATATAGTTTAGTACATTGTTTTCTTTATGATGTAAGCATTAGGAAGAATGATGAAAGCCCTAAGTGGCCCATTTCTTGTCTTGTACACGCCATAAGGGAGGGCTTGTAACTATAAATACCCCCCTTAGGGTGCTTTGTAATTCATTCATATACATTGAATTTTTAGATAAACAAACACATGGTGTGTTCTTTCTAGCTTTCATGCTAGGTTCTTTTCTTTTCTCTCTTGTGGGATTCGAATCATCCCCTTCTTCTAGCTAAGGTTGGCATCCTTAGTGGTGAAAGGAAGGAATTGAAGGTCTCTTGAAGGTGGTGTGGCTATATCCTTCCAAGAGTCTTCGAAAGCCATCATCTATCCATCGTTCAATCATCCATTTATCATCCATTTCACGTCATTCATCAAGAATTCAACAAGAATTCATCAAGCATTCAACAAGAAGCATTCGTTCTTCATCAACACGTTCAAGCTTCATTCGTTATCATCATTCATCATTCGTTTAACCATTCGTTCATCTTTTCTATTCATTTGGTAATCATCTTTCATAGTTCTTTCCATCCTTTTCATCCATTTCTATTCCATTTTTGGTTCTTTGGAACTTTGAGAAAGGAGATTCCTTTCTTCGTTTTTAAAGATCCTTAGATATTGTGTAATGAGATCATCCATTGGTCTCATTATGCATCAATTTGGTATCAGAGCTTAGGAGTTTGAATCTCTTAGTTCTTGAAACAATCTTTCCCTCTCCCACACGTTCCCCATCACACGTCCATCACAAAAATTCATCCTCCATCACACGTCCCCACTAAACTCCACAAAGAACCCATGAGCCCAAACACAAATCCAACCAATTCCCCCTCACGTCCCTTCTATGCTAACCATCCTACCATGAGTTTCTTGTGATCTTTTGAATCAAGATAGGTTCTAATGGATTGCAAAAGGTCTAGCAAGAATTCCCAACGTGAGCTACAATGCTTGAAACAACAAATTAATGATCTTGCCAAGCAAATGGAAGAATGTGGGATTCTTCCAAAGGGGTCAAGAAGCACAAAATCACGTGTGGTTCACTCTTCTAAGGTTGAATATGAAGCACCTTATGCACGGAGTAAACATTCCAACAAGAAGAATGGGAAGAAAGTTCAAAAAGATTTCTTGCCATCCGATTACAAAGGTGACTCCATCAACAATCTTGAAGGAGTTAAGCAAGGGAGCATGGATGTACTTGATTATACAATAGAGTTCAAGTGCCAATTATGGAAGAATGGCCTTAAGGAGGACGATCTACGCATTCTGGTATACTACTTTCTTGGTTTTAATGATTATATTCGACGTGTTGTTGTAAATCAACCTTTCACAAACTTGGAAGAGTTAAGTTCGTTAGCACTCGATGTTGGAAGACAAAGGTGATGTTGTCATTGCCAAAGTTTAGGTCACATTGATTTGGAGTGTCCTAACAAGAAAGATGTGTCTTTGGTTGAGTACTAAACGTATGATAATGAATTATATGAGGTGGAGAATAAAGAGGAAGTAAAGGTAGAAGAGGAGCATATGGAAAAGTGGCTTGTGACAGAAGAAGCAAGTGTGGCGTCTGAACATCCACAAAGAGAGTAAGATCTCTCATTATACCAACAAAGCGAAGTATGTTCATTGAACCAAGAAAAGGAAAGTTGTGCCTCTATGGATATATTGTTGTCCTTACGCAAAGGTTAAGCCATGACAAGTTCATTTCCAAGAAGTTTAGTAAGTCTTTGCTTTTAAAAAATTTGCAAAGATTCATTATATTGCAAAATTACTTCTATGGATTCTTGTCATACTTTGTTGGAAGGACCCAAGTTGCTTGATAGGAATATCATGCCTCTTGATGCATCTCTACTTCCATCTTACACCACACGGCCTAAGAAGGAAGAAAGCCATCTTGTGTCGATCAAGAAGATGGAGTATCGAGGAAATAAAAGAATATAAGGATCCTATTCTTAAACATTTGGAGAAGAATGAAACGTATCCAAGTATCCATCACATTTTGAATCTTCCTATGAAGCATACCTTCCATAAGCATCCAAAAGATATCTACTTAGATCACTTGGTTGAAAAGCCGAAAATTCGGAAGGATGAAATAGCCCAAGTCATCAAAGTGCATTGTTTCATGCTAAATGACAAGGGTAAAGTGGTAAGAATGGACTTGGGAAGTGAGAAGCAACGTGAACAACCCACGTTCACGGTGAAGAAACGCAAATCCAAGTCTTATGGTGTTCGAGAGTTGATCGGAAGAAAGTTTAAGAAGTTCATCAAAGGAATCTACGATGACTTCAAAGCTTTCAAGAAGAAAGTCTTTGTGAATAAGGCAAGTGAGAGTTGATTTTCCAAAGTTTGAGGGCAAACTTTTTCAACCGGGGGTGTATGATGCATAATTGATGGCCTTATGCATCAAGGTCAACCATGGAGACATCTAATACTCACTTAGAAGAAAGAAGAGCTCAAGTCTCTCATATATCTCTCTACTTGGAAGGGATCAACTCATGTGATCGTATATTTTTGCTCCTTAATTCAAGGACCATGAAGCTATCATAGAAGTCATCCTAGAGGATTAATCTACATTCCAAGAGCTTTCATATGGTTCAGAATCTTTAAGTTTGGATGAGAATCAAAGGAGTTATTCATATTTGTAATATAGTTTAGTACATTGTTTTCTTTATGATGTAAGCATTAGGAAGAATGATGAAAGCCCTAAGTGGCCCATTTCTTGTCTTGTACACGCCATAAGGGAGGGCTTGTAACTATAAATACCCCCCTTAGGGTGCTTTGTAATTCATTCATATACATTGAATTTTTAGATAAACAAACACATGGTGTGTTCTTTCTAGCTTTCATGCTAGGTTCTTTTCTTTTCTCTCTTGTGGGATTCTAATCATACCCTTCTTCTAGCTAAGGTTGGCATCCTTAGTGGTGAAAGGAAGGAATTGAAGGTCTCTTGAAGGTGGTGTGGCTATATCCTTCCAAGAGTCTTCGAAAGCCATCATCTATCCATCGTTCAATCATCCATTTATCATCCATTTCACGTCATTCATCAAGAATTCAACAAGAATTCATCAAGCATTCAACAAGAAGCATTCGTTCTTCATCAACACGTTCAAGCTTCATTCGTTATCATCATTCATCATTTGTTTAACCATTCGTTCATCTTTTCTATTCATTTGGTAATCATCTTTCATAGTTCTTTCCATCCTTTTCATCCATTTCTATTCCATTTTTGGTTCTTTGGAACTTTGAGAAAGGAGATTCCTTTCTTCGTTTTTAAAGATCCTTAGATATTGTGTAATGAGATCATCCATTGGTCTCATTATGCATCAATTTGGTATCAGAGCTTAGGAGTTTGAATCTCTTAGTTCTTGAAACAATCTTTCCCTCTCCCACACGTTCCCCATCACACGTCCATCACAAAAATTCATCCTCCATCACACGTCCCCACTAAACTCCACAAAGAACCCATGAGCCCAAACACAAATCCAACCAATTCCCCCTAACGTCCCTTCTATGCTAACCATCCTACCATGAGTTTCTTGTGATCTTTTGAATCAAGATAGGTTCTAATGGATTGCAAAAGGTCTAGCAAGAATTCCCAACGTGAGCTACAATGCTTGAAACAACAAATTAATGATCTTGCCAAGCAAATGGAAGAATGTTGGATTCTTCCAAAGGTCAAGAAGCACAAAATCTCGTGTGGTTCACTCTTCTAAGGTTGAATATGAAGCACCTTATGCACGGAGTAAACATTCCAACAAGAAGAATGGGAAGAAAGTTCAAAAAGATTTCTTGCCATCCGATTACAAAGGTGACTCCATCAACAATCTTGAAGGAGTTAAGCAAGGGAGCATGGATGTACTTGATTATACAATAGAGTTCAAGTGCCAATTATGGAAGAATGGCCTTAAGGAGGACGATCTACGCATTCTGGTATACTACTTTCTTGGTTTTAATGATTATATTCGACGTGTTGTTGTAAATCAACCTTTCACAAACTTGGAAGAGTTAAGTTCGTTAGCACTCGATGTTGGAAGACAAAGGTGATGTTGTCATTGCCAAAGTTTAGGTCACATTGATTTGGAGTGTCCTAACAAGAAAGATGTGTCTTTGGTTGAGTACTAAACGTATGATAATGAATTATATGAGGTGGAGAATAAAGAGGAAGTAAAGGTAGAAGAGGAGCATATGGAAAAGTGGCTTGTGACAGAAGAAGCAAGTGTGGCGTACGAACATCCACAAAGAGAGAGTAAGATCTCTCATTATACCAACAAAGCAGAAGTATGTTCATTGAACCAAGAAAAGGAAAGTTGTGCCTCCTATGGATATATTGTTGTCCTTACGCAAAGGTTAAGCCATGACAAGTTCATTTCCAAGAAGTTTAGTAAGTCTTTGCTTTTAAAAAATTTGCAAAGATTCATTATATTGCAAAATTACTTCTATGGATTCTTGTCATACTTTGTTGGAAGGACCCAAGTTGCTTGATAGGAATATCATGCCTCTTGATGCATCTCTACTTCCATCTTACACCACACGGCCTAAGAAGGAAGAAAGCCATCTTGTGTCGATCAAGAAGATGGAGTATCGAGGAAATAAAAGAATATAAGGATCCTATTCTTAAACATTTGGAGAAGAATGAAACGTATCCAAGTATCCATCACATTTTGAATCTTCCTATGAAGCATACCTTCCATAAGCATCCAAAAGATATCTACTTAGATCACTTGGTTGAAAAGCCGAAAATTCGGATGGATGAAATAGCCCAAGTCATCAAAGTGCATTGTTTCATGCTAAATGACAAGGGTAAAGTGGTAAGAATAGACTTGGGAAGTGAGAAGCAACGTGAACAACCCACGTTCACGGTGAAGAAACGCAAATCCAAGTCTTATGGTGTTTGAGAATTGATCGGAAGAAAGTTTAAGAAGTTCATCAAAGGAATCTACGATGACTTCAAAGCTTTCAAGAAGAAAGTCTTTGTGAATAAGGCAAGTGAGAGTTGATTTTCCAAAGTTTGAGGGCAAACTTTTTCAACCGGGGGTGTATGATGCATAATTGATGGCCTTATGCATCAAGGTCAACCATGGAGACATCTAATACTCACCTAGAAGAAAGAAGAGCTCAAGTCTCTCATATATCTCTCTACTTGGAAGGGATCAACTCATGTGATCGTATATTTTTGCTCCTTAATTCAAGGACCATGAAGCTATCATAGAAGTCATCCTAGAGAGGATTAATCTACATTCCAAGAGCTTTCATATGGTTCAAGAATCTTTAAGTTTGGATGAGAATCAAAGGAGTTATTCATATTTGTAATATAGTTTAGTACATTGTTTTCTTTATGATGTAAGCATTAGGAAGAATGATGAAAGCCCTAAGTGGCCCATTTCTTGTCTTGTACACGCCATAAGGGAGGGCTTGTAACTATAAATACCCCCCTTAGGGTGCTTTGTAATTCATTCATATACATTGAATTTTTAGATAAACAAACACATGGTGTGTTCTTTCTAGCTTTCATGCTAGGTTCTTTTCTTTTCTCTCTTGTGGGATTCGAATCATCCCCTTCTTCTAGCTAAGGTTGGCATCCTTAGTGGTGAAAGGAAGGAATTGAAGGTCTCTTGAAGGTGGTGTGGCTATATCCTTCCAAGAGTCTTCGAAAGCCATCATCTATCCATCGTTCAATCATCCATTTATCATCCATTTCACGTCATTCATGAAGAATTCAACAAGAATTCATCAAGCATTCAACAAGAAGCATTCGTTCTTCATCAACACGTTCAAGCTTCATTCGTTATCATCATTCATCATTTGTTTAACCATTTGTTCATCTTTTCTATTCATTTGGTAATCATCTTTCATAGTTCTTTCCATCCTTTTCACCCATTTCTATTCCATTTTTGGTTCTTTGGAACATTGAGAAAGGAGATTCCTAAGATCCTTAGATATTGTGTAATGAGATCATCCCTTGGTCTCATTATGCATCAATTTGGTATCACAGCTTAGGAGTTTGAATCTCTTAGTTCTTGAAACAATCTTTTTACAATCTTTCCCTCTCCCACATGTTCCGCATCACACGTCCATCACAAAAATTCATCCTCCATCACACGTCCCCACTAAACTCCACAAAGAACCCATGAGCCCAAACACAAATCCAACCAATTCCCCCTAACGTCCCTTCTATGCTAACCATCCTACCATGAGTTTCTTGTGATCTTTTGAATCAAGATAGGTTCTAATGGATTGCAAAAGGTCTAGCAAGAATTCCCAACGTGAGCTACAATGCTTGAAACAACAAATTAATGATCTTGCCAAGCAAATGGAAGAATGTTGGATTCTTCCAAAGGTCAAGAAGCACAAAATCTCGTGTGGTTCACTCTTCTAAGGTTGAATATGAAGCACCTTATGCACGGAGTAAACATTCCAACAAGAAGAATGGGAAGAAAGTTCAAAAAGATTTCTTGCCATCCGATTACAAAGGTGACTCCATCAACAATCTTGAAGGAGTTAAGCAAGGGAGCATGGATGTACATGATTATACAATAGAGTTCAAGTGGCAATTATGGAAGAATGGCCTTAAGGAGGACGATCTACGCATTCTGGTATACTACTTTCTTGGTTTTAATGATTACATTCGACGTGTTGTTGTAAATCAACCTTTAACAAACTTGGAAGAGTTAAGTTCTTTAGCTCTCGATGTTGGAAGACAAAGGAGATGTTGTCATTGCCAAAGTTTAGGTCACATTGATTTGGAGTGTCCTAACAAGAAAGATGTGTCTTTGGTTGAGTACCAAACGTATGATAATGAATTATATGAGGAGGAGAATAAAGAGGAAGTAAAGGTAGAAGAGGAGCATATGGAAAAGTGGCTTGTGACAGAAGAAGCAAGTGTGGCGTATGAACATCCAAAAAGAGAGAGTAAGATCTCTCATTGTACCAACAAAGGAGAAGTATGTTCATTGAACCAAGAAAAGGAAAGTTGTGCCTCATATGGATATATTGTTGTCCTTACGCAAAGGTTAAGGCATGACAAGTTCATTCATTTCAATCCAAGAAGTTTAGTAAGTCTTTGCTTTTACAAAATTTGCAAAGATTCATTATATTGCAAAATTACTTCTATGGATTCTTGTCATACTTTGTTGGAAGAACCAAAGTTGCTTGATAAGAATATCATGCCTCTTGATGCATCTCTACTTCCATCTTACACCACACGGCTAAGAAGGAAGAAAGCC
This sequence comes from Portulaca oleracea, assembly GCA_029582165.1. NCBI lineage: Eukaryota > Viridiplantae > Streptophyta > Magnoliopsida > Caryophyllales > Portulacaceae > Portulaca > Portulaca oleracea. The sequence goes on along the minus strand of CM055873.1, from coordinate 20,378,930 downwards.
ATCTTGTGTCGATCAAGAAGATGGAGTATCGAGGAAATAAAGAATATAAGGATCCTATTCTTAAACATTTGGAGAAGAATGAAACGGATCCAAGTATCCATCACATTTTGAATCTTCCTATGAAGCATACCTTCCATGAGCATCCAAAAGATATCTACTTAGATCACTTGGTTCAAAAGCCGAAAATTCGAAAGGATGAAATAGCCCAAGTCATCAAAGTGCATTGTTTCATGCTAAATGACAAGGGTAAAGTGGTAAGAATAGACTTGGGAAGTGAGAAGCAACGTGAACAACCCACGTTCACGGTGAAGAAACGCAAATCCAAGTCTTATGGTGTTCGAGAATTGATCGGAAGAAAGTTTAAGAAGTTCATCAAAGGAATCTACGATGACTTCAAAGCTTTCAAGAAGAAAGTCTTTGTGAATAAGGCAAGTGAGAGTTGATTTTCCAAAGTTTGAGGGCAAACTTTTTCAACAGTGTATGATGCATAATTGATGGCCTTATGCATCAAGGTCAACCATGGAGACATCTAATACTCACCTAGAAGAAAGAAGAGCTCAAGTCTCTCATATATCTCTCTACTTGGAAGGGATCAACTCATGTGATCGTATATTTTTGCTCCTTAATTCAAGGACCATGAAGCTATCATAGAAGTCATCCTAGAGAGGATTAATCTACATTCCAAGAGCTTTCATATGGTTCAAGAATCTTTAAGTTTGGATGAGAATCAAAGGAGTTATTCATATTTGTAATATAGTTTAGTACATTGTTTTCTTTATGATGTAAGCATTAGGAAGAATGATGAAAGCCCTAAGTGGCCCATTTCTTGTCTTGTACACGCCATAAGGGAGGGCTTGTAGCTATAAATACCCCCCTTAGGGTGCTTTGTAATTCATTCATATACATTGAATTTTTAGATAAACAAACACATGGTGTGTTCTTTCTAGCTTTCATGCTAGGTTCTTTTCGTTTCTCTCTTGTGGGATTCGAATCATCCCCTTCTTCTAGCTAAGGTTGGCATCCTTAGTGGTGAAAGGAAGGAATTGAAGGTCTCTTGAAGGTGGTGTGGCTATATCCTTCCAAGAGTCTTCAAAAGCCATCATCTATCCATCGTTCAATCATCCATTTATCATCCATTTCACGTCATTCATCAAGAATTCAACAAGAATTCATCAATCATTCAACAAGAAGCATTCGTTCTTCATCAACATGTTCAAGCTTCATTCGTTATCATCATTCATCATTCGTTTAACCATTCGTTCATCTTTTCTATTCATTTGGTAATCATCTTTCATAGTTCTTTCCATCCTTTCCATCCATTTCTATTCCATTTTTGGTTCTTTGGAACTTTGAGAAAGGAGATTCCTATCTTCGTTTTTAAAGATCCTTAGATATTGTGTAATGAGATCATCCCTTGGTCTCATTATGCATCACCCAAGGTATACAAGAGTATCAAGCAGCTATGAAAACCCATACCCAAGCCACAATGACTCGGTTCCTTTCCCAAAAGGCTATCAAAAGCCAAACTTTGAGAAGTTTGATGGCGTAAAGGGTTCACCACATGAACACTTGGCTCACTTCTACTCCGCCTATGGAGAAACTGCACTCAACGATGCCCTAGCCATAAGGCAGTTTGTGCAATCTTTTAAAGGACCGACCTTTACATGGTACACTCAACTCCAACCTGAGTCCATCCATACATGGGACGATCTTCAACGGGAGTTCTTACCTCAGTTTGTGAGCTCAAAGCGGACGATCTCCATAATAGATCTTACCGAATAGAGCCAAAGGCCATATGAGTCCGTAAATGATTTCATCACACGGTGGAGAAGTTTAAGTTTACAATGCCCTGAAAAGTTAAGTGAACAATCAGCGGTACAAATCTGTTTTAGCAATTTGCTTCCAACAATCGCCACAATTGTTGGCATCGCTGGGCCTTAGAGCTTTGACGCTCTTGTGTCAAAGGCATGCAATGTAGAAAGACAACTTTCTCCTGAGGAGCTCATGTGATTTTTGCATGAGAAAGACACATGGAAATATTGAGGCTAAGTTAGAAGGCACATGCATGGTCACTTAAGCTTTCCTAAGGGTGCCTACATGCTTTAAAACCTTGATGGAGAAGTGACTTATTCATGTGTTAACAACAAATTTGTGAAATAATGTTACTTGAAGTTGGTGATTGTTGACTTCAAGTGAACCACGAAAGGCTGGATCCCTCATAAAAGGGGTACGTAGGCAATCTGGCTTTAACGCCAGACCCAGCCACAAAAACAAACAAAATGCCCTTCCCCTCTTGAAAAATATAACAGGAGACAAAATATTCCTTATTGGTTAAGGATGATGAAAAAGGTGAGTGCAATAATCTTCTTCTTGTCTTGAGAATATTACAAGGCGATAAAATGCATAGTGTGTATAACACGATCGTACCATGCTTCGCTTTGTTCCATGACGTCAAATAAAATAAAGCCTAAATACTCTCCCGAAAGTTAGCATATGATGTCGAGTGGAGACATGTACCCTTCCTAGAAGGTGACTTGTTAAAACTCTCTGATGTTGTATAAACTTTTGGGAGACAAGCAAACTCCAACCTTGATGAATATGGTTGTAAAAAATTTATATATAGCCAAAAACGGGTAAAAAAATAATTGTTCAACAAGAAGACGAACATTGTACATGCTCGAAATAGCTCACACATACAATGTTCGGGGGGCAACTGTTGAAGGTAAAATTTTAACAAATTTCAATAAATAAAAATAAAAAATTATACTCCAATACTAATGCGTAACATTTACATGGGACAAAAATTTATGAGTATAATTAAAAAAAAAAGTCTTGCTTTTAAAAGCCAACTTCAAACGTGTAAAGGGCCTTTCAGATTGGATAAATACAAACAGAAGGCGGTGGGCACTTGAAATGGCTTTCTATCAAGTTTCAGTGCCAATTATCAATAAGATCAATAGGTGGCAGTTGAGACTTTCACGTTTAGGAAAGGGACGAAGGGCAGTTGGCGACTGAGGCAGTAAATGTCCCCCATGTTTCCATATTTCTTGGTCTACAACTGCAAAGAGCAACGAATCTTCCTCATTATAAAAGCAACGAGGCGGCAATGAGTTGGGGGTTTTCTTTTTCTTTGGATGGGATTGAGAAACCATTATAACAGAGGTAGAAGAAAGCAGGGCTTCGGTGCTAGCTTTTCTGGAAGAGGACCAGAGAATTCATCAAGTCTGAACTTGGAGAATTCACCAAATTGAAGGTATTCAAATCTCTTCAAACTAGAGTCTCATCAGATGGCTTTTTCTTCGATCAATGGCTGCTCCCAAACCCTACTCCACCATGGCTAACAATGACGAAGATGCGAAAGTTATGTTTACAAGTAACAGAGACAGGAGCCAATGCATCAAACACTATTTCTGATGCCAAACTCTGATCATGTGAAATATACAACCCATAGTCCCGAAAGACATCCGATATCGATTGGTGACGATTGATCGTCGGATAACCTTAACGCCCCGAGTTCGTAAGAACCCACAAATATTGGATTCGCGAGGATCCCGGTCCCTAAGGACCAACAAATATTGGATTTGCGAGGATCCCATTCCCTAAGTACCAACAAATATTTGATTAGTGAGAATCCCACGTCCCTCGGGACCCTTTAAAACAGGATTCTTAGGAAACACGGCTCCTTCAGGAACCCATATTTGGATTCTTAGGAATCCCCGGGTCCTTAAAGTCCCCTACAAACGGGATCCTTGCAGATCCCGGGTTGGTAAGGACCCATGAAACTTTGGATTCGTGAGAATTCCGGCTCCCTCAGGACCCATTAAAACCGGATTTTTAGAAATCTCAGGTCCTTCGGCACAATAAAAGTTGGATCTTTCGGGGTCCCGATCCCTACCGGAATCATAAGCATGTATTCTGATGACCACCTGCTACTATTTGAACACCAAGAATCTCCAAAATCTCAGATCAAAAATAAATTATGACTATCTGTTCTGAATTATTTGCTCCTCTGTTTTTTAGTGGGAGTAAAACTAAAAGGAAATATGAGTAAAAGCAAACAAAGGATGAAAGGTTTTGAGGAGCAGAGAAACGAAAAAGCTAAGGATTTGTATTGAAGCTGAATGAGAGAATACAACTCTCAGCCTACCTGAACCAAAGGCAAAGGAAGGCTTAAAAAGAAAACAAAACCCTAAGACTACTGGGCCAAGAAAACACACAGCCCAAAGAACCTAAAGAACCACAAAACAGGATATAAGACATATTTATCCCAATACCCCCCCTCAAATTGGAGATTGGGAAATCCCCAATTTGTCTAAGATAACCCTATGTTGGGTACCAGTTAAGGGTTTAGTTAAGAGATCAGCCAGCTGATGCCTAGGAACATAAGACAGCTTGACCAGACCTTGCAGCAGCTTCTCTCTGATGAAATGACAATCCAGGTCGATATGCTTCGTTCTCTCATGATAAACTGGATTGCGTGCTATGTAAATGGCAGCTTAGATGTCACACTTCACAGGAATGGGTATAATATCCTCAACCGTAAGTTCATGTAACAATCTGCTGAGCCACGCCAACTCAACAACAAGCCTCCTCATGCTCCGATCTTCTGCCTCTGCTGAAGAAAGGCTAACCAACTGTTGCTTCTTGGATTTCCAAGATATCAAGGTCTCCCAAAGAAACACCACAAATCCACTAACCGACCTACGAGAGTGAGGACACAAGGCCCAATCAGAATCACAATAGGCTAATAAATCCAAGGATGGGTCATTATTTAGCAAAATGCCAATAGAAACACTTCCCTTTAGATATCTTAACACATGTAAAGCAGCCTGAAAATGTGAAGTGCGTGGGTTTTGCATGAACTGGCTCAAATGTTGTACTGCAAAACAGATATCTGGCCTGGTATGAGTAAGAAAATTCAATTTTCCAAGTAAATGTCTATATAAAGTAGGGTCATCAAGAGGCTTCCCTGAAGTAAGTGTCAATTTGTTGCTGGCTTCAAGAGCGTCTACAAATGTAGCGATGTCACATCCAAATTCACAAACAAGATCCGTTGCAAATTTTTGTTGGGTTAAAAGAAGACCTTGTGCTGTCTTAAGTACTTCAATCCCCAGGAAATAATTAACATCTCCCAAATCTTTAATTCTAAAGACCTTGTCAAGATGCTTCTTTATACTTTGTATCTCATCAAAATCATTCCCGGTTAAAAGAATATCATCGATATAAACTGCCAAGAAAGTAACTAAAGAACCTTTTCTTTTGCAAAAGAGAGAATAATCATTTTCCGAATGATGATATTTCTTTGCATAAAGAGTTTCAGCTAACTTGGCATACCATTGTCTAGATGATTGTTTCAAACCATAAAGAGACTTGTTTAATTTACAAACCGGATTATCAATGTCAGTGTGGATGCCAGGAGGTAATTTCATATAAATTTCCTCATTCAAATCACCATGTAAAAAGGCATTATTTGCATCTAATTGATTTAAAACCCAACCATTCTTGACAGCAACACTCATGAGGGTTCTAATGGTAGTCATTTTGACAACAGGGGAAAAAGTTTCTGTGTAATCTATGCCCTCTTTTTGGGTGAAACCTTGGACAACGAGCCTAGCTTTTAGTCTTTCAATAGTTCCATCTCCCCTATGTTTAACTTTGTAGACTCGCTTAGGTTTCTTTGTTGATGGTAAGGATACTACGTCCCAAGTGTTGTTTAGGTTTAAAGCTTGTAGTTCTTTATCCATAGCTTCTCTCCAAGAGGGACTAGCTATCACTATGAAGAGCAAAAGAATCACATTCAAATGGTTCAAGAGTAAGATTAGTGCAGGTAGCAAGGCAGAAGTCATCAGATTTATCATTGTTAGAAAACATAGAGTAATCTTCTAAGTAGGTGGGGAGTTTATGAACCCTACTAGACCTCCTCAAAGGAACTTCTTGGTTTTCTGGGTTAATGTTCTCAACAGCAGTGCTGTGAGGACTATCCTGTGGAGCTGGGGTCTCCTCAACACCAACAGAACCTTGGTTAATAGGCAAGGCAATTTTCTCATTGTTATTGAAAACATCAGAATAAAATTCAGTTTCTTGGTATGTGGAGACAGAATTTGGCTGACTTTTATCAAAATTGGTAGAGAATGGGTAAACATTCTCTATAAATTTTATGTATCTAGTCACCATAAATTTCTTAGTATTAATGTCCATAACTTTATAAGCTTTCTTTCCCATAGGATACCCAAGAAAAACACAAGGTGTAGCTCTAGGTTGAAACTTGGTTCGTCCTTCCTTCAAAGTGGAGACATAGCACAAACATCCAAAAACTTTTAAGTGACTCAAATCTGGTGTCTTTTTATATAAAATTTCAAAAGGGGTTTTGTGATTAAGAACTGAACTAGGTAATCTATTTATCAAGTAAGTAGTTGTCATCAAACAATCTCCCCAAAATTTCATAGGTAAATGTGACTGAAATAACAAGGCACGACTGACCTCTAAAAGATGTTTATGTTTTCTTTCTACCACTCCATTGTGTTGGGGGGTTTGGACACAACTAGTTTGATGTAAAATACCCTTTTGAGAAAAGAAAGCTTTAGCTTCATGACTCAATCCCAATTCAAGAGCATTATCAGATCTTATGATTTTAATATTCTTCCCAAACTGAGTGTGAACCATTTCTATAAAAGATTTTAGAAAAGATAGACTCTCGTTTTTTGTTATCATTAATTGTGTCCAAGTACTCCTAGAAAAATCTTCTACTATAGTGAGGAAATATCTATGCCCTGTGTATGTTTTAACTGAGTAAGGTCCCCATACATCTATGTGGATTAAATCAAAGGGTTGACTAGTACTAATTTTACTATGACCAAAGGGAAGTTTATGTTGCTTTGCCATAGGACAAACATCACAAGGGGGTAAAAGATCAATATTATGACTATAGGAACATTCATTCAAACCCAACAATCTCAAATTTCTCATAGGAGTGTGTCCTAATCTTTTGTGCCACAAAACACAGTTTTTACAATCATTAGAGTGAATGTCAGATTTCTCTATCCTAGCAATAAAAGTTCTACAAGGATCATGTTGACTATCTCTCGTTGAGTCAGATTTGCTGGGTGCGTTTGTTACCTCGTTCTTTTCCATACTTTCAGTAATCTTGTCATTAAGAACATACAAGCCACGGGAGGTTTTACCAAGAACCAGAGGCCTCCTCAGAGAAGGCCCTGCAAGGTGCAATATTCGGGGGTGAATATTACACTACAATTAAGTTGTTGGCTAAGTCTTTTGACAGATATAAGGTTTAAGGTAAAGAAAGGAACGAACAACACATGATGTAACAAGTGACCATTCCCTAATTTGTAATCCCCATATTGAGTGACTTTGACCTTCTGGCCATTAGGTAACATAATCAGTATTGCTTCGGATATAGAACGGAGATTGCATAAGTTTGTTTTATCATAAATCATATGGTCTGAGGCACCTGAATCTATGACCCATGTTTGATTTCTACTGATAGAAACTAAGCAAGCACTATTAGAAGGGAAGGATGCAATACCTGCCATGAAGGGTGCATTCAGTTCCGTTGATTGAAGAGATCTTTCGCTTCTTGAAGTACTTTGGATCTCAGCCAGGAAGTCAAACATTCGTCTTGTTTGCCCAGCATCCATTCCCTGGTAAAGTGTAACCCGGTTCCTCCAGAATAGGTGATTGATCCCCATTAGATGAACCAACTTCTTGGGCATTATTTGCAAACCTCTGATTTTGATCACTTCTTGGTTTGTTACAATTCGTCTGATTGTTTCGGTTTGGGTACCCCACAATCTTGTAACATTTCTCTCTCGGATGCCCTGGTTTCTTACAATAACTGCATATGACTGTTTCTTTCTTAGCTGGCCTTTTCTGTTGATTGTTGTAAGGTGATGAAGCTTGAAACGAGGCGCTTTCAGTGAGAAAATTGGAGGTGTGCTTGACATTTCTTTGTCTTTCTTCTTGAAGGAGCATCCCGTATACTTGGCCGATGGTTGGAAATGGTTTCATTATTAATATGTTTCCTCTCAAAGAAGTGTAGCTCTCATTCAACCCCATCAAGAATTGCATAACTTTCTAGTCTTCAAAGTAATTGTGCAAAGCGTCATTGATTCTGATGGGGTCGCATTGACACTTTGCACATGCACAGCGAGGTAGATTTCCCACTAGTTGAAATTCATCCCAGATCTTCTTGCACCGGTTGAAGTATCCTGCAATATCGAGATTATCTTGGGTGAGATTGCTTATGGATTGATGTAATTGGAACATCTTGGCCTTATCTGACTGACCATAGCGCTGATTCAGTTCATCCCACATCATCTTCAGGGTCTTGGCATAAAGGACACTTTCTCGGATGTTTTTGTCAAGAGAGTTGAGCAGCCGGGATATGACCATGTGTTGACATCGGTTCCACAGCGGTAACAATGGTGAATCCTTCTTGGGTTGTTCACAAGTGCCGTCGACAAAGACGAACTTGTTCTTGGCCAAGAGTGCGATAGTCGCTGTTCTCTTCCAATTCTCGAACTCGTCACCTCCAAATGGCTCGGCAACTAAAGATTGACCTGGATGGTCGGAGGGGTGAATAAAAAGTGGATCGGAGGGATCTACCATTGTTGGCTTGAAATCGCTCATTTTTGCGGAAGGAATTGAGGAAAAGAGGAAAGCAGGTTTGAAGAAGGAAGACGGAGAGGATAAATCTGAAGAAAAGGGGAAGAAAGGTGGGAGAAGAAAGACGAAGAAGAGGTATTTAGGATCTTCTTCGCTCTGATACTATGAAAGGTTTTGAGGAGCAGAGAAACGAAAAAGCTAAGGATTTGTATTGAAGCTGAATGAGAGAATACAACTCTCAGCCTACCTGAACCAAAGGCAAAGGAAGGCTTAAAAAGAAAACAAAACCCTAAGACTACTGGGCCAAGAAAACACACGGCCCAAAGAACCTAAAGAACCACAAAACAGTATATAAGATATATTTATCCCAATAAAGGACAATTCAACCATAATGATGTGTATTGTTAACGGGGCCCCTGTGGATCATAAACACATAGAAATTGTCTTTTTCTTGAAATTGGATTATTATAAATGATGGGAGAAATATTAGTGATATTAAAATAATATCACACAGTTAATACACAATAGCTCTAGTCATTTGATTCACTGTGTTAGAAGGGGCGTTTGGAATAATTATCATGGGTCTTGACCATGATACAATCAAACTTAATAAAGGAGTGATGGGGTTTAAGTGAAACAACTCAAGTTAAATGTTAAGTTGGCTCGTAAAATCTTAAACTTTTTGGCATGTGCGTTTGGGCTCAGCAATATTGATATGATGATTATAGTTTGAACATATTGAAACTCCGCACCTGATCATCTCGTTAATTGGATGACCACATGTAACTATGAGTGCATAAGTCATATATATTTCACTTGTATCATACGTTTAATTTGTTTTACAACTACATTGACTTGATCCCATCAAGGGTACGAAGGAAACCCAACATTAAATTTTTCGGGTTCAGTCACAAACTCAAAATCTCCGTTAAATTATATTTTGAGTCTAATTCGGCAAAGAACTACGTTCGACTTGATCCCACTAAGGGTACGTAGGAGGCTCGATATTAAATTTTCTGGTTCAATCACTGATGGAGACCATCCAACAAGTCCAGCAGAAGCTCAAATGTCACCAGCGAGTTCAGACCAGGAGGAGGAGGATGATCCAGTAACAACAACTCGAGCAACCTATACATCATCTTCATCACCCAAGGAGGTTCAAGCAGCAGTTTCAGCACCAGCATTGCCAGCAGAAACCCTTGCCAAGCCAAACTCAGTAGCTATTGGAGCACTTTGTGAAATGGCGGGCTTCCACTCTCGTGATTCAAGAGTCCACGTGACCACGGCCCACCAACTTTATCCATCCAGACTTGCTACACCTTGGTAAGGCAAGTCCTGGCCAGCATAGCCACTCATCCCACTAGCGTTGGTCGCCCAAGCCAAATCCAGTTCCCAGCACAAGCAGTCCAAGCAGACAACTTTCTCAATTTTGTATGTTTGAATTGAGTGAGATTCAGCAAAAGTTCCCCAGGAGTTTTTGTTCCTTGTCATGTATTTTCCAAGGACAAGTAAAGTCCCAGCATGATCGAGCAAGGAAGTATCGAGTCACAGGCACCAGAACAGACAATCCCAAAAGGATTGTTTGTTTTCAATTTTTCCAGAACTCCAGTCCTGTGGCTAACTTATTTTGTTTCAACTACAATGAGGTTTAACTAAGTCTTTTCCAGCATTCCTTAAGCTGTTGAGATTATATCTAGCTTAAGAAAGCCCGGGAAAGTTACTGAAGTAACTTAGTTTTAATCCCCCCCCCCCAAAAAAAACTAGGAAAGGCCCTGATTGGCTGAAATTGCCAACCTTTGGGATTTTGGTCCAATCCGAAGCCAGCTTTGTTTTCTTTTACATTTTCAACTGTAACCTGATTGTATTAGCTAGAATAGGTTGTAATATGATGTGTTTGATTCAGTTCTGTAGCTAGATTAGAAGGGAGATTAGCAGGTTACTTTAATTAAGTACCTCTAATCAAACTGCTTAGGATCAGCTATATATAGTGATGAATTCAGCAGCTTAAAAACACAATCAATGATTTCAATAGCATTATGAGTGCCATAGTTGAGCCTCTCGTTTGTGAGTGTCAGCAAACTCTCGATTGGTGTGTGTAGAACTTTATTACTTCAATGGTGGTGTGTCTATAGCTATTGAGGTAACTAAGTCCTTGCCCTTGTGTTTATCCTGTGGTGTGCCTGTATCAGAGTGAACAGAAGCTTATCCTTGTTATTTCCTTGTTTGGTTGTCATCTATTCCAGCTGATTGCATTCAATTATCTTAGTGTAAGTCAGCAGCAAGGTGTTTGTGTCTGTGTGGTGTATTGTAGGCTCTATGCTCTGATCTTTGGGAGCTTGCATATATCAATCACAAATCCAAAAAATTCCAATTTATATTTTTGGATTGATATTCGAGTCCTTTTATTTTTTTGGGAGCAAATAATACATGGTCAAATTTCGTGCCGCGAGCAAAATTACCCAAGCTCCACAAAAATGTCGACCGATCATATCAAATTACCAAGTCCTCCAAGCGGACCACATTTGAGCCAAAGAAAAATACCCAAGCTCGCAAAAAAGCCCCGCTCTTACGAAAAACCCAAAATGTCTATTTTCGACCCTATGTCACGTATTATATGTAACTTAAACAAGTAAACTGTTCAAAGATGCAGATTGTCTTGTCAAGTAGTCGAGTCCACCAAACGGACCAATCCCAGTTCAATAAAGTTTCGGAGCTCATAAATTCTACCCCTGCTCTTAAAAGGGTTGTTGGGTTTTATGGCCCAAAATCTAGTTTGATCCCACAATTATTTGTTTCCTAATTGTATTAGGATATTATTTAGATTTGTGAGAGTCCTTTAGAGAGTAATTTTGTCTTCAGTATATCCCATTGCGCTATTAACCCCTTGTGATCGTGACGTCGATCCCCTTGTGTTATATAGCCCATTGGGATCTCTCTTGTAATCTCTCCCCTTATACTAGTGGATTATTACTCCGTGCCGTCCGTGGTTTTTTTCCCGATTTGGGTTTCCACGTAAATCGTGTGTCTTTATACTCTCTACCTTTTAATTATTGATCCTTTTGATATTTCTTCTCAATATTATACATCCTGATAATTACTTCTTCCGCTGCAAATACTAGGCTATATTTTACCTCGATCCTAACAAGTGGTATCAGAGCGGGTTTTAATCTTTTTTCTGCCTAGTTCAGGATGTTTGCAGTTAAGTTTGATATTGAGAAGTTCGACGGTGTGATCAATTTCAGTATTTGGAGAGTTCAGATGAAGGCCATTCTTACCCAAAATGGATTGAAGAAAGCTTTGGATAGGAAGTCCAAAAAGCCTGAAATTATGAGTGACGAAGTTTGGCAGGATCTTGATGAAAGGGCTCTTACGGCAATCCAGTTATGCCTAGCACGTCAAGTTCTCCGCGAGGTGTTGAACAAAACTACCGCTGCAGATCTCTGGTTGGCCTTGGAGTCTCTCTACATGACTAAAAGCCTCGCTAACAAAATTCGTCTCAAAGAACGTTTATATACGTTCTCCATGGCTGAAGGTACTCCTATTCAAAAACATCTTGAGGAATTCAACTCCATTATTATTGATCTGGCAAATTTGGAGGTTGAAATTGATGATATGGATAAGGCTATTTTATTGGTTGTCTCTTTGCCCCATTCATACAAGCACTTTAAAGAAATCATGTTATATTCTAACAAAGAAACCTTGTCTTTCGAGGACGTCAAATCTAATTTGATGTCTAAGGAAAAATTTGATCTTGAAGTGCGCTCTGAAAAAGCTGAAGGCTTGATTGTTAGAGGTGAAACTACTAATAATACGGGTTCTAGTGATAAAGCCAGGTCAAAATCTAAAGGGCGTTCCAACATTACCTGTCGCTACTGTCGTAAGCCTGGTCATCATGTATCTGAGTGTTATAACCTGAAAAGGAAATTGGAGAAGGAACAAATTCTAAAAGAAGCTCAGATCAAGGTTGAAGCTGATATTGTTGAAGATGAAGATGATGCCGAAGGCTTTCTTGTTACTCCTCCTGGAGGAGACAATAAGTTTTATCGGGTTCTTGATAGCGGTTGTACTTATCATATGTGCCCTCACAAGGACTGGTTTTATACATATTATTCTATTGATTTGGGTGTTGTTCATATGGCCAATAGTGCTCAAAGCAAAGTTCTTGAGATTGGTACTATTGATATCAAGACTCATGATGGAGTTATCAAGACTCTTACGGGCGTTCGGCACATTCCTGATTTGAAGTGCAATCTCATCTCTCTAAGCACTCTCGAATCCGAGGGTTGCAGGTATTCAGCTGAAGGTGGAGTTTTGGCCATATCTAACGGTCAAACTTTATTTAAAGGTTCCAGGCAAGGCGGTCTTTATGTTTTACAGGGTTCTACTACTACAGGTTCTACAGCCAATCCTACAATCTCATCACTTACTGAGTTCAAGGGTGACTTGAATTCAGTCGATGCTCATCACATCTGATCGCCCTTCGAAGCTCTACGACGGTACCAGAGATTTTGGCCTAAGATGGAGTTTGTTGGGTTTTATGGCCCAAAATCTAGTTTGATCCCACAATTATTTGTTTCCTAATTGTATTAGGATATTATTTAGGTTCCCTTATTATGTTAGGTTTCCTAATTGTATCTATAATAATATAAAAGTAATATATTCAAAATTTGAAATACTCAACCCAGAGTGATTGTAGGGGTTATCGGTCAATCAGATTAAAGAAAAAAATCGATTTAAAAAAATAGTAAAAAATTCCTGCCCATGAAATAATTAAAAAAAATTGATTTAAAGAAATAATTAACATGTCTAATCAGATTAAAAGTCTACCTTATCTAATTAGAAATATATTTCCCAACCGAATTAGGACTCTAACTCCCACCCAAATTTAATTAGGACTCTACATCTCACCCAAATCTAATTAGAACTGTACCTCCCGACCTAATATATAAACATCGAAACATCTTTCATTTTCTTCCAATCTATCAACTATTAACATTTGAAGCAACCATTGAATTCTCGGCAAACCTGCAAATACAAACAGGTTAGTTTTCGAAAAGTATTATCAATATATACCACATCAATATATTTTAGCATGTATTTGCATGTTACAATTTTTTTCATAAAATTTTGCATGATACATTGGATTTACATAGTGAAAAATATCAGAAGATTACAATTTAGCATTCTCGATAATTTAAAAAGATTGAAAGAATATAATTTCCGCAATATCTGTGAAGATATTCAACCCCTCCATTTTTGGCTTTAGCATGTGTTCTGTTGCCCCTCAGTTATCATTGCCTGAGAAATCTATTAATATATAAAAGTAATATGTTTATATTTTGTTGCACATGCCTGCCTTTTTTGAATGTGAGCGATGCAACTCTGGTAATGGCTGAACTTGCTCAGTTGTATTTGCACAGGGCACCTAATAATTCATGTATCATCACTATGATTTCTTTTTGGAATTTGGATTTTGCTGATTATTTGCTGCTCCTCTTTTATGTAAATTAGAAGGTGGGTGGGATTTGAGTGGTGGTCGAGAAGGTTATGCATGTCCGAAAACCGCATACAGGCGCTCAGAGAAAATGGTCACCAACAACCCCCTGCCAGTGAAAGTGATTAAGATCAGTCCACATAGCTAGAAGTATACATGTATAACCCAAAAAGGCACTTTAAAATTTTGAAAGCATATATGTTTCTTTTCAACTGTGAAGTGTTATAATTAAATTAGATCTCATGACTATATATGATATGTGGAATCTGAATCCGAAATCATACTTTGTAAATGAGTATGTGATGATTGTTGATATTTTCTTCATCCTTTTCAATCTCAATCTATTCATATTTTTTATGGTGGAGCCACCCTTCATAGTATGTGTTAAATGTCCTGTAATTGTAATGTAACATCAACAAAATTTTAATGACAAAGCAAACTTAGAAATGTAAGTCCATACATCCCATAAAAAGGTGCATCCATGGAATAATAATTGTAATATATTAAAGAAAAAATCGAATTAAAATTACAGTAAACAATTCTCGCCTATGAAATAATAATTGAAAAATCAATTTTAAAAAATAATATACAAAAAGCTTAATCAATTAGGAGTATACCTTATCTAATTAGAAATCTACCTCCTAACCCAATTAGGAGTCTAACTCCCTCCAAATCTAATTAGGAATCTACCTCCACCTAAATCTATATATCGTGCCCTTCACCAAATTGTTATTTCTTATAATTTTTGACACTATTTTTTTAATAGTAAATATTAATTATTAATTATAAGAAACTTGGGATGCGTAAGTTGTGTCAATGAACACTAAATGATACTCTAATCGAATCAACTTCTTCCATTAAACTTATTTTAAGCATTTTTTGAAATATAAAAAATAATGTATAAAAGTATAACTTTATTCAATTTATATGTAATAGTATAGTTATAGAATTCAATCATATCATCAAATTTCATCTTAATATATATAATATAGTTTTAATGACAAGGCAAGACACTTTCCCAAAACTCATACAATTCAAAATGACTTTTTTTTTTACTTGAATCGAAGGTATTAACATGCATATTTATGTTTATTTTATTTATTAATCTATTTAAATATCCCTTGCATCGCACGGGTTAAAGACTAGTAATAATAGTTTTATGTTTATTTTTATTTTATTTTATTTTATTTTATTTTTTAATAAAACTAAGCTGCTTGGAACTCTGACATCAATTATAGCTGTTCCATAACTGTTTTAAATTTTATTTTATTTTAGAATTAAAAAAAACTATTACAAATCTCATACGGCTTTGGACTTTGATAACATTTCCAACTGTTTCATATCTATATATATTATAATAGAAATCATTGTGGGTCCCGCAAAATAGAGCCACGGGAGTGACAGTAGGGGAATTGGCCAATCATAACGTATAAAATTATATTTTTTACTATTTTCAATTTTTTTTAAATTTCAATCCGGATTTTATTTCAAAATTAAAAGAACAAGAAATTATCACTAATCCTTGACTGTTTTGGACTCTGAATTAAATTATTTTGGTGTTGCCAATAATAATAATAATAATAATAATAATAATAATCTATATATTATAATAGAAATCATTCAAATTTTAGGAAATTTTCTATTGCTGAATTACATGTTTTGTCAGAACAATTTATCATGATGTTTTCCATGTAACAATTGCATTAATATTTCGTTTGGTTTATTTGTATGGACAGTTACTTATCCATAACTTTTATAAAATTTTAAAAGTAGCTAATTGAGTTCGTTCTGTGCATCGCACGTGTTGAAGTCTAGTAATAATAATAATAATCTATATATTATAATAAAAATCATTGTGGGTCCCACAAAATAGAGCCACGGGAGTGACTGTAGAAGAATTGTTCAATCACAAATTAGAAAATTATTTTTTTTTTCTATTTTCAATTTTTTTTTTATTTTCAATCCGGATTTAATTTTAAAATTAAAAATCAGAAAGTACCACTAATCCTTAACTAATTTGGACTCTAAATTAAATTATTTTAGTGCAATTAACAGTAATTATCTTGGTGTTGCCTATAATAATAATAATGATATTATTATTATTATTATTATTATTATTATTATTATTATTATTATTATAATCTATCTATATATTATAATAGAAATCATTATTATTGTGATTGTAGGGAAATTAGCCAATCACAACGTGGATTAATAAGAATAATAATAACAATAATAATAATAATAATAATAATAATCTATATGAAATGGAATGTAGAAATTTAAAAATATTTCCTTAGTCCACGTATGTTTGACAATAGTTACATTCAAAACGAGTCCTACTAAGTCTCAAACAGTAGTGTTCAATTTTAATTTAAATTGTATTTTATTTTCTATTTGTTTTCAGATTTTATTTACAATTAAAGAAATTAAAAAAATATATCCTTAATCCACGTCTGTTTGACATCAGTTACATTCAAACCAAGTCTTATTAAGTCTCAAACAGTAGTGTTCAATTTTAATAATAATAATAATAATAATAATAATATATTTTCTATTTCTTTCCAAATTTTATTTACAATTCAAGAAATTAAAAATTATATTGTTAAACGAATCCTACGAAGTCTCAAACAGCAGTATTCAATTTTAATTTAATTACACCACTAAAACAAAACCGTCCATAACCGATGAATTTAATATCTGAAACACTTCAAAACCATTACCAATTATATTATTAACATGACCGTTGCGGTTAGATCAATGAGATTCATCAGTTTTTATAGATATCTATATAAATATAACACATTTGTTAAAGGTTATATCTATTTCTCAGATATTAACCTATTATTATGAATCTACTTTCACAAACAACACACTAAATATCCCAAATTAAACCTCTCTTTATCTATATAGACATAATCATTTATCTTCCCCATCAATAAGTTTCACATTGATAAACGTTTTCCTCAATATTCATCAGTAAGTTTAACATCCATAACGTTTATAAAATTTCAAAAGTAATTAATTGAGTTCACTCCGTGCGTCGCACGGGTTGAGGCCTAGTTAGATTCTAAATCTAATTGGAGTGGGAGTCAAGTTAGGTTTGTAGGGAGTTTTTCTGCTATAAATATAGGTTGTTATCAACCTATATACCTACGACATACGACAAACACACATTGAGAGCATTCTTCACCTCTACCCCATCCCTAGGTTGTGAGAGTCCTTTAGAGAGTAATTTTGTCTTCAGTATATCTCGTTGCGCTATTAACCCCTTGTGATGGTGACGTCGATCCCCTTGTGTTATATAGCCCCTTGGGATCTCTCTTGTAATCTCTCCCCTTATACTAGTGGATTATTGCTCCGTGCCGTCCGTGGTTTTTTCCCCGATTTGGGTTGCTACGTAAATCGTGTGTCTTTATACTCTCTACCTTTTAATTATTGATCCTTTTTATATTTCTTCTCAATATTATACATCCTGATAATTACTTCTTCCGCTGCAAATACTAGGCTATATTTTACCTCGATCCTAACAAGGGTCATATTTCGGCAATGTATAACTTGTAACAACAAAATGTGTCCCTGTAACCAAAACAAAGCAACTTTGTTACAAGCTCCATGTTAAATCTCAAGTCCGCCAAATAAACCAAACATTCGTCGAACAAAAAAGTCTCATCTCGCAAATATTTCCCCCCATTTGTTAAAGTGGCCAAATTTCAGGTTTCTTGCAACCTGTAGTTACGATATGTTTTCCTGTAACCAGAACGAGTTGACTCCAGCACAGGTTTTTCCTGTTGTATTTTAAGTCGCTTAAATGGACCAAAATCGAGCCAAACACAAAGTCCATGCTCTCAATTTTGTCACTCCATCCTAAAAGGGCTAAATTTAAAGTCTAAAGACTTTTGGTTACATAATACATTTTTTCTCGTAACCTGAAACTGGCCAAATGCAAGTCCCATAGAATGATCCATTCTAGATTTGAAGTCCGTCAAATGGACAAAACCTGAGCCAAACACAAATCCTAGCTCACAAAAATTCCCCCCTCTTTCCTAGATAGCCAAATTTCAAATTTATATAGCCTTATACGGTTACATAATAATAACCGAAACAGGTTAAATCCAAACACCACAAAATTACCCATCCCAAATCCCAAATCCGTCAAATGGACTAAATTTGATCCAAATAAAAAGTTCCAAGATCATAAATTTTCTTTCGAATTTTTGAGCAGTAGACTCAAAACGGGTCTAGAACTACGTCGATTTGATCTCAACAAGAGTACATAAGAAGCACATAAAAATAAATATGGCTTATGGGTGCAATCGACAAGTCAAATTAAATTATCCGACCCCATGAAGGATTAAGTCGGAAAATAATCGAAATGACAGAAAGGCTATAATATTAATTCGGCCAAAATTCCATAACAAATTCAAGTCCTTGCCTCGGCCATTTATTTAGCCAAACAAATAACAAAAGATGGGTAAAAAATAATGGTTATTAATTTAACCTAAATCAAACCTAAATAAATGTCAAAATTTCCCAAACAAACCACGATCGGTTTGATCCCTTTTAAAGATGTACGTCGGCAGCTTACAATAAATAGTGAGTACAACACGAATTCCAAATTAACCAAATTTACCCCTAGCCTACACATGAAGAATGTGTACGGGTAGTACTGTAATGCCCTGACCCTTTCCAGGTCGCGGACATTACCAATAACTGCTTTTAAGAATCGCTAACTGGCCCCACAAATCACCACGAGTCTTTCAAGCGTTTTTCTGTTTTACTCACACGCTGCCCGGGAAAATTTCCCAGGAGGTTACGCATCCTTGGACTACTCCCAGCCAAGCACGCTTAACTGAGGAGTTCCCAACGGATGAGCTACCATAAAAGAAGGTGCACCTTGGTGATATCAGTAGTTATTTCAATCCTCTTAAGCCACACTTTTACCACATATCCGGGATATTACAAGTACCCTTCATAGAAGGTGCCTATTCGGCCACTATCTGATGCAATTAAGTTATGGGTCAAACATAATGCTAATGTAAATTTACCTCGGCTAAACATAAAACAAAAGAAGGAAAGACAGTTAAGCAAGGCGAGTCAGAATCAAAAGGTGATCTCCCATAAGGGGACGTAATTAAGGAGGTTCATCCTTTAGAATAGGGTCGTACTCAAAGAAAATAATTAACCAATACATACAAAAATATGTCGAGAGATTGTGTGGGCAATTTATTTAATTTTATCTTATGTTATTAAATTTTTTTGCTCAACACAGGGAAAACTGCTACTACCCAAAAGCAGCGCAAATGGCCAAATAGAACATGGATTCCCAACATGAAGACAGGGAGGGAACAACATCAAGGGAACCTTAGAGTTAGCTACATTCCTGGTTGTCAAGCATTTTGCTTCCGGAGTATGTTAGAGTTAAGAGTCAGTTCTTAATTTATGTCTTGTATTTTCTTGCTCTTGTTGCTATTTGATCAAACAAAGTCTTGTGCTTGTGCTTCTGATTTGAGTTGAAAGGCTCTCTCGTCCATTCACTATCCTTATAAACCAAGTCTAACAAATTGACCTTCTCTTATCTTTCCATGTTTGGTCGTACGTTTCATTCCCTATCCTTTAGTTTCTTGAATCCAGGGTTAGAGAGATAAAGAGAGAAATTCAGAAAAAATAGAATTAAAAAAAAAAAAAAGAGTGAAAAACTATAGAGTGGTAGGTTTGAAAACCTCATTGAGGCAAGCCGGGCAAAAGGAGATAATAAAGTTGATGAGAGAAGTCAACCTGCATTCTCATCCAGTAGGTTGAGCAAAAGGAGAGAGTGTTGTCAGGAAAGACCAAGTCTAATAACCTCTCTAAAGTGAGCACTCCTCATTAGAAATGTCGCAGCTTAACCAAATTCCGCCCAGCCTTCATTTCACCATCTACATTACCCTTATCTTTTCATCTAATCTCGACATACCACCAACCACTTACTTTTTGACCTTTCCATCAACCTCAACCTTTTCAAAACCCTTTCATTCATTAAACCGACCTCAAAAGGTGTGGTATGACCAAAGGAGACTAGGGAGGTGACCCATAAAGAAGTTCGAAACAAAGTGAAAGCAAAAAAGGGTGAAAGCAAAAAAAAAAGTGACAGAAAGAAAATAAATAAAGAAGAAAAAAGGAGAGAAGGAAGAACAAAAATAAATGGAGGAAGAAACAAAAAGAGAAGAAAAGGAAAAGAGGGGAGAATAAGAATTAGAAGGCAGAAATAAGAGTCATGCACACCAGAAAAATCCCCTAAACCTTCCCATCTCAAACTTTCACCTCACCATCCATACACCTCATCAAACCTTTTAGACCTTCAATAATCTTCCCCATCTTTTAATGACCATCTATTACCCACATATGACCCTTCAAGCCTTCATAACCGTCTTTTGAATCATTAAGCCTTCCTTGAGGCACTAACCCTTCAAAATTATGCTTAGAGAACTACGACTGGCCTGATTCCACCTTGGATACGTAGGAAAACCTCTTCGAGGCCCGACCCGATACTTTTCAATTTAGGGAGCATTCTTCACTGAATAAAATGGTCTTTGAGAGAATAGAAAAAGAGAATAAAAGCTAGTCCGAAAACCCACTTGAGCGGGCTAGGCAAAAGGAGATGAAACCCTAGATTTCAGCATCATCATCAGCCCTCCATTTTCTATTTTCCTTCTGTCAAACTTGAACATCATTCCATCACCCATGTTCCAGCCTTTTCCCAAGAGATGATGTCTACCCCATTTGACCATCTCTTCACCCTTCCAAGACACCAACATCCTTAAGTGTCTCTTTATCCCCATGTTCCAACCTTTTCCCAAGAGATGATGTCTAACCCATTTGACCATCTATTCACTCTTTCAAGACACCATCCCTAAGTGTCTCTTTATCCCCATGTTCCAACCTTTCTCAAGAGATGATGTTTATCCCATTTGACCATCTCTCCTTCCTTTTTAAGGAACGTTCTTTCTTAAGTGTCTCTACATCCCATTCATTAAGGCCTCACACAATTATTGTAGTCAACTTGGTCTCCTGCATGGCCTGCAAAGGCTGCATTATACGAAAAAAGATTCCTTTATTGAAATTCGATCGGCCAAGGCAAGGAGGGAGTGCTTGTCTTTTTCTTCATGCTTGTTTCGAAGAGCCAAGAATGCATATTTTCAAGAAAAAGCACGGCTAGGTGTGCCCAATATGATGAATTGGCCTTCTCAAGGTTGAAGGATCAAGTCCCCAAATAAGAGCATTTTCCATCGATTATGCGAAAGCAATCCGAGGTAAGTTATCGGATCAAAATTTAAATTTCATGAAACTAACAAAACTAATTCACATTTTGCAAGGAAATAAGAGTAATCGACATCGCATTCGATGAAATCTCAAGAATAAGAGCCATTGGCATCGCGTCCGGTGAAGTCTCTCGGCATTAAATTGTCGTCAAATTTCAAAATCAAACATCAAAACCTGATGCATAGGCATCGTGTGTGGTGAAGTCTCTCGACATTGAATTTCCAGCAAAATTCAAAATCAAACATCAAAATCTGAGCCATCGGCATCACAATTGATGAAGTCTCAACCCCTAAAGCCGTCGGCAGAGTATATGTGAAGTTCCTCGGCATTGAATTGCCATCAAACTTAAAACCCAGAGCCTTCGACATCGCGATCGATGAAGTCTCCCCAGCAAGTAAGGCATCATTCTTGCTTCAAATCATTGTAAAAGACGCAGAGTCGTCAACCGCGACACAATACTTTAGCTTTTAAGTGTCAAAACTCATACAACCAAGTAAGGACGTCATCAACGCCCAAGATCATTCAAAGTAGGGTGTCGTCAAACACCTAAGACCACCAACAAGTTAGGCGTCGTTCTCGCCTCAGATCATTTTTAAAGGCGCCAGTCGCCCACCGCGACGCAAGACTTAACTTCCAGACATCACCCCTGGCTTTGCACTCCACAAAGTCATATCCCAACCGATTTCCATCAAATCAATACTACTTTCATTCTTGTTTTATACAGGACTCATTCAAAATGGGGGCTATCTGTAAACACCAGTATTAGTACATAAATATATAGCATAAACTATATAGTACGAGGAAGAAATAAATAAGAAGTCGGATAATAAAGCGTATATACATGTACTTACATGTACATTTTCGCCTAAAGACACATGTGTAATCACGTGTGAAGTTGGCAAGCTGCATGAACATTTTTTACGTAAGAAAGAAAGTCATGCAAAGATACATAAACACATGCAGAGAGGTCACGAGTGCGAAACTTCACAAAAGCACCTCATAAACACTCCATAAAGCTTAGAAGATTGCAATTGTCGTCAAGTATGAAACAGCAATTCCCAAAGCAAACAGATTCACACTCCATCGACCATGGATGTACGGATGGACCAAGGTTCATCCCCTCCCTCTGCTGACATCCGACCGGCATAGCCACACTGGGTTCATTCACCCACATGTTGCCGACCACCCTCATACACTCCCTTTGGCACCCAGGAATCTGGTCAAGTCAATGGCAATCGACTACAAAATGCATAAGGGATGTATGTGATATATATGCATGTATCTCTACTCCCTCCTAAAGCCTATAAATACTAGGGGTGGAAACGGTGCGGTGCGGTGTGGTTTCGGTGCGCCGAAGCGGTGCACCGGATGAAACGGTGCGCGAAAATCATAAACCGGAACCGGAACCGAATCACCCGGTTTTTAAAAACCGGTGCACCGGCTTTAACGGTGCGATTTCACCGGTGAACCGAAACCGAATAAAATTCTATCAAACATAAAAAAATTCTTTATTTAATAAAAAAAAATCTTTATTTAATAAAAAAAGTGAGAACCAAATTTACTAGCCCATAAGCTCATCCTAATAACACACTAACACCTAATGTTCTTTTTTTTTTTAACTTGTTAATTTTTATTATTTTTGTATTATTTTGGGTAGAATTTTTTTTAAACCAAAATTTATATATACATGTATTTAATTATATTAACGGTGCGGTGCCGGTTCCCCGTCGGTGTGAATATCCCAAACCGGAACCGCCCCGTTTAGTATCCGGTTTTTCCGGTGCGGTGCACCGGATTTTTAAACCAGTTCGGTGTTGCCCGTTCCCGGTTTTTTTATCCGATTTCCGGTTCGGTGTGCCGGTTCCGGATTTTTCTTCCACCCCTAATAAATACCACTCAATCTTTCACTCAATCACTAACTCATTCACCAACTCATTCTTCATCCCCTCTCTTCACTCTCTCTTACTCATTCTCTCATTCTTTACACTATCATCCTTATCACCTTCTCTTTTAGTCCATGACTTTCTTACTATTAAACCTCTAATCTTTATCCCTATTCTACTGATCCTTATTCTCAACTAAACTCCACCATAAAAATCATCCCTAAATCCCACCAAAACTTCACAAAAAATCCACTCTTTCTATTACCTTTTTTATGCCCTTTTCCATCCATTTTTTATACTACTTTGGTACCTTTAAGAGGAGTGTTCAAAGGCATCTTCAAGGAGGAGTTTTTAAGCTACAGCAAAGGCTAGGCAAGGCTTCTTCTTCAAAAGGCAAAATGTAAGCTTTAAAGTGTTTCTTTTCATGTAAATAAGTGTTGTATATGTACTTTTTCATCTTCTAAATCATTATACATGTTGAACGAAATAATTCTATAAAGTTCTTATTTATCTCCCGTTCAAACTTTATTAAAAGCGCACTTTATAACATTTAGTAGACTTTTTCCTTTTGTGAGAGGCGAACACTTAAAGTTCTTTTTCAGTTTTGTCTTGGGTTTTTTCCTAAAAAAAAGTCGGGTGGCGACTCCTTTTTCGAAATAAAACACATCGCGATTGCCTAAATTGTGGTTAACACGGTTTTACAATGTACCGATGCAACGTTAAGGTATTCTTTGTGTATTTCTAAATAATATTTGCCTAAATTGCTTTCTTCCGAGCCTAACGTCTTGTGAGCAAATCAAATTAAATTTAGAATAGTTGGAACAAGTGGACATTCTCTTAGAGGTTTGGTTTGATTACTCATGAAATGTACAAGTAATGGGAAAGTGATTTTACAACTATTATTCCTGAAATGTGTCATTAATCCTTAAAGAGCTTTTTAAAGTTAAAACCCCAGCACAAACCCCAAATTGCGTCCCGCGGATGTTTAGAAGTCTGAACAACGAGAAAAAAGGTCCACATGTACACTATCCTCTGAGACATTAGACGTACCATCTTGCGAGTACTCCCCATACATGAATGGAAAATCTAGTGGTCGGGAGTATGTGGAAAATTTTTGTGAATATTCTCAAGGTCCAAATAGTGAGTCTCTTCCTCATTGTGTTGTATGTCAATCTAGGGGTCATTTATTTGATGCTTGCCCTGAATACCTTGCTTTCAAAGCTTTTATGGATGGATTTGAACTTGCTAGACCCGAATCGCATAGTACTCGTGTGTGTGAAATGTGAGATGAGGATGAAGGCCCAATGTTTATATTTACTAAACCCCGCTTCCCCTTCACTTGTTGAAAGTAGGGAAAAATCATGTGATATTGAGTTTGATCACGTTAGTGAGCCCGGCCACTAGTGAGATTGCACTTTAGGATGAGACACCATTGATTGAGAAGGATTCCGTAAGTAATGAATTAGTGTATGATGATGTTGTGCTCGATGAGAATATGCTCAATGAATCATTAGTCACACCCTTGTCCGTGTCATTATGCGAAGAGAGGATTGAATGTTCTAATGTTCATTATAATATATCTTTCGGAGATGAGGAGTCTAATCCTTATTCATTGCCCCATCTTATTTATCTACATGCTCAATCTTCATGCGTGGATCAATCTAAGGATTCATTTGCAGTTGCTCCTGCCCCCTCCTTGACTTTCTTTCTCCTTTTTGTCTGGATTTTGTTATATTTGACTCTATTTCTAATTATTATCTTATCAACAAATAAAAACACAAAAATCATCATAACTATTTGATAATTAAGGGGATAAAACAAACGAACACTTTATCAAGGGTAAAAATTGGGCTCGAAATGAGACTGAACAACACTCCCACACAAAGGTTTGCTCGCCCCGAGCAAACTAAATTCAACAAAATAAAGAGAAAACTAAACTATCCTAACCCACTTTCGTAGGAATCATGGTTGCATTTAGCTATGCAACAAGCCCTTTAAACCCCTTGGCAGCCCAAGTGGACGAGGAAAGTCTCGTGAGGGTTTATGGAAGCTATACCCACTAAAGCCAAGAAAAGGAAGAGAAGTGAAGTAATGAGATAAAGGGGCAAACTTAATAAGGGAAGCACAGAAGAAGGTCTATACACACGGTCGCAAATCTAATTACTAAAACAACATCTTTTACTCAATTTAGAACAACTAATAAGAACATTCAAGGCTACTTACAATTATGTGACCAAACTTCACATTTTTCACTTCACGCGTGTAAATGCTTGATGGGTTCCTTGTGCTCAAGTGTAGTGTTTCCGGCTTACTTTTTCTTAGGTCAAGGTTCAGTTGGTCAGAACTAGCTACTCACATACCTATGCTTAATACGTAGTGAATTGTGCATGGTCCCCCTCCTTATTTGTGTCGCCCTTGGTTTGGAGGGTCGTAGGTTACATAAGGAAAGGTTCCACAATTATTTCCTTCAATTCTTTTTGGTGTTGGTTTGTTTGAGAATCGAACGGTTCTAAATGGGGTCTACTCTTCAAAACATAGATCCTTTCCATACACATGCAAGGAGCTTAAGGGATATGAGTGTCACACCACTCATACCGATCTATATGTAGGTCAACCAACGGTTTCTGCTTCCTTTTTTTTTTGTGTGTTAGTATTTTTTCGGGATTAGAACTGCCTATAAATCGGGTTAACCCTCCCAACACAGGTTACTTCATACGCAAAAAAGTGCTTAAGGGATAAGAGTGTCATACCACTCATACCAACTCGTGTAGGTGTACCATACTTTTTGCTTTTTCCATTTTTTTCAGTTTATCTTAATTAGCGCATGGATCGATATACAAGAAGCCAAAACTTCCCTCCTAAACTAAGACCATGACATTAACAAGGCAGAAGTACAAACTCTAAGGAAATTACATGGTTGCAAACACATGTGAGGTTATTTTGTTTAGGTAAAGCAACAACGAAGCCTGAAGCCTATCAAGCACTTATTAACCATTCCTGACTAAGCAATTGCACTATTCAAGCTATCATCGACACAACCATGTATACAACCTACCTTTGGCTAAGAAAAAAAAAACTTGTCTTTTCTAAGTGGTAACCCAAAATTCTTTCTCTTCCAAAATTTTTTTGACACGTGTGCCACCCCACTCCCACACAAAAACTCTTCAATGTCCTCATTTAAAGTAAAGTGACACCTCATAAAAGAAAATAAAAATGGTGAACGTAAGAGCACAATCTCAAAAGTACATCAGCAAATGTGAGTGCTCTCAACAATGTATTAAATGCCTTGGAATGATCAGTCTAGTCATGAAATGAATGCACAAAATTGACATTCCTAGGCAAGTCCTCTAGGTAGGTGCTATAGGGATCTATGAGGAAATTATATCCTCCTAAAAGACCTAGGGACTTCGTCAACTCCGGTTCATGGGAAAGGAGTGTAGGAAAACAAATCACATGAAGGGGAAATAGGGAAACAATTTCAATCTTATTAGAACCCAGCGTAGAGTCCTTACACTTAACCTCCATACAATTTTTATCAAATATAGACTCCAATTCAAAACTTTCATCCTCATCATATTCATTAGTGGGTGACAAGGAAAATATAGGGTTATACCACATGACCACACTCTCAACATTACAAGAGGGCACATCTTTATCTTCATCAATTTTAGACTCATTAGAAGAGCTATCAGTATCATAAAGCAAAGGTGCATTAGTCAAAACATCATCGAAAGTGAAAATTGAATGTTCAAGGTCATAACCCTTCGTGGAAGACTCATACTCACACCTAGATGCACAATGGATATCAAGATTATGAGTTAGAAAGAGATGCCACCAACGCCTCAGAGGTGCCACAAGCGTCTAAGAAAGAGCGAGAACCAGAGACGCCGGCAGCACTTCAAGACGCCACCCAGCGTCTCAGTGTGAAAGAGCATCCAGAGAGAAAACTGAAGGCGCTGGTAGTGCCTACTCAGACACTACACGCGTCTTGGATTCTTTTTGCGCCACCGTTGTCAGTTTTCACGCAACATTAGGGTTTTTTTTATATGTATACTCTCGTGTATACAATTAAAGAATGAAAGTTTTAATTCTTTTTTTAGTCTTCATACGTGACACAAGTTCTTGAGGAGTAAGAGTTTATTCTTCAAGAATAGACTCAAGGGCATGAGGTTATTCAGTATTGTCTCGAGGTGTGTTAGAAGTAGGATCAGGTATAAAACTCTTATCAATACTCTGACACTTGTAGGAATGTGAACAAATTCTTCTTCAAAGACAATATTCTTACATGAACCTTCGCCCAAAAATTCAACATCCTCAAAGAACCGAGCATTAATCGTCTTAAAAAAGGACTTAGCCTTCGAATCATAAAACTTAAACCCCTTGGACCTTTCAGCACCTTTCAGCATAGCCAACAAAGTAACAACTAAGTGTCCTTGAGTCCAGTTTCCTTTCATTAGGCCTATAAGATCGTGCCTCAACTGCACAACCCTAAACATGCAAATGATTAAGACTTGGCTTCTTGTCAGTCCAAAGTGTTTGGAATGTCCCGACAATGCTCGATATACAAGGAGATTAAACTAAAGTAATATAGTAATTATATGTCTTGCTAGAGACGTCTATAATTGGTAATTGAATGTGTTTGATTACAACTATATTATTTGGTTGTACTGGGTCACACAAGTCAATGCCCTGGAACAATGTAGATAACCTAAGTAATATCGTATTATGTTTAGGAATAATGGGAACTGATTTCTATGAGAAATCAGTTCAACACGGTCCCTGTTGGTATCAACACGAACCTTTGTGATTTGCCATGGACCGTGGTGACAATGAGCCGACATAAAGGACATTTTGGAGGCCAACACGGACTGTGTTGGGCCTCAGAATGTGCCGTTAAGTAAGTCGGTCATTAGGGTTTTAGTAACCCTTTCCCCAAGTCATTCAAACCCTATAAATAGGAGTCTCTCTGAGAGATTTATCGAGGGAACTGCTTAAGACGTTTAGAGAGATACCAGGGTGATTTCTTGAGTTCCTCTGTCTCTTAGTTTGCAATTATCGCTTCTTGAAACAACCACCTATACCGAAATACATACATCTTTAGATTGAGATCTGTCTCGATCAGGTCGATCTAGCAATCAACTTCCCGGAGTGCTGTGTGGACTTTCAGTGGAGGATTTCTGCATTGGAATCTCAAAGGTCAACCTCTGCATCAGCCGGATTAGCGATAAAGGTATAATTACTAAAGTCTCTGCAATTGTGTTTTTTCTAGGTGATTAATTGTTTATAATCGTTATGATTTTCCGCCAGTTAATCTGCATCTCTTTAGGAAATAGATAACCTAAAATTCAACGGTGGTATCAGAGCCACTAATTGGATGCTAAAGTATTACACCTTATTTCATAAATAATCTTGTCAATTGTTGAATTATTTTATGAATTTGCTAGAGTATATTTAATATGAAAATTTTGAAACTTTGTGAAAGTTTTAGTCTTTATTTTTCACGATAGTAAATCTTTATTTTTATTATAAAGTTTCATGCTTTATTATTATTTATTTTCTTATTGCTTTTAATTAGTCAATTCATGCTTGTTTAATTGTTAAATTTAGCACGAACTTGGTTTATTTTAGATTCTCTTAGAAACAATCATGTTTAATATTTTTAAATAATAGGCAATACATGAAATAAGTCTAGTTCACAAAATATGATTTTGTAGAATTCTTTTCTGATTTAGATTATTTACAGTAAATTTAATGAAAAATAGATATAAAATCTTTCGTGAATTATGGATAAATCTTTCACAGTAGGTTGTTGGGTATCCGTTCTATTATGGATAAATCTTTCGTGAATTTTCGAAATCGTTAACTAATTTTCCTTGAATATTCATACTTACAACGAAGTAAAACAATTTACTCTTCTGATTTTTTTTTCGAATTTTCGAAATTTTATAAAAATCTGAAAACTTTACAGTAGCTTATTAAATGACTCTATTGCATAATAAAATTGTAAAATTTAATTTTTGAACTTATAAGGCTGCTCTCTTTTATTTTCCTATCAAACGGTGAATTAAAAATGTTTAAATCCCTAAAATTTTACAAGTTTATGAAAAAATGATAAAATTATGGAAAATTTCATAGTAGGTTATTAGATGACAATATGATATGAGAATTTTAAGTTTGGTAAGTTTTGATATTTTATTTAAGTTTTTCATGTCTTTTAGAGTTTAAAATTAATTTTAGAAATTAATTATCCAATCCAATTGTTACTAAATCAGTTCTTAGGCATAAAATCTTATAAGAGTTTGTAAAGTTTAGGAAACTTGCAATTTTAAACGATATAGTATCGCATAAAATCTTATAAGAGTTTGTAAAGTTTACGAAACTTGCAATATCTTTAAAAGATATAGTATCTTTTAGATCTCTTGATTTTAGGAAAATTGAGTAGATTGTGTGTGAAGGTATTTTATAAAATCCTAAATCTGTTTAGGTAACTAAAATAAATTTGAAATTTTGTTTATTCTGTCAATCATGCAAACTGTTTAGGAAACCTTATTTAGTATTTGTTTCTTTATATGTGTTATATTGCAATTAAATATGCCTTTATTATTTGTTATTTAAAACATGTGTTATATTTGATATAATTATTGCAATATTGGTTGTTTGCATGTGCTTCTAGTATGACCATAGATAGTCGATTTTTACCGGTCTGCGTGCCGTCATTGACTTATTTTAAATTTTAAATTTCAGTTCAGATTATTTTAATTCATGTAAGGCCTCAATTGTGAGGTCCACTTTGTAAATTTGTTGTAATTGGAGACATCAAGTTGAGTGGGAGCCCAACAACAATGGAGGTGTTGATCCGTGTGGGAGCCATATCCAAGGAAGTTGCAAAATCCAAGAAGATTTTCTTGAAGACTGTTAGGGCTTAGTTAAATTAGTTTGATTAAGTCTACGTGGCCATACTAGGAGTTTTATTTTAGTTTTTTAAATTCATTATTGCATGTTTTATTCTGCCTTTTATGTTTTTCGAAAGAGTTCACTTAGAATTGTATGCTTAGGATAATAAAACTTACTCTCAAAATTGAATTATTGCTCAACCTATCGAAACACCACTTAGATAGAAAAAAATAAAGAGAGCCAAAGCGAATTATTTATTCATCATTAATAAGTAGGGTGGGCGTTAGGTCAATTCAAATTGGTTATCAAAATAGTTTTGGGCAAAGAGCAGAGGAAGAGAAATAAAGTATTAGATACAAATTTCTTACCCAGAGTCATTTTGAATGATCGATCATAAGAATATCCACCAAAGGTGACATGGGCTCGGGTTTTGTTGGGCCAAAGTCCACTTGAGCTCATGAGTCTTGTGATTCTTGGTTAAAATTAAAACACTAAGTGAGAGTTATTAAAGTGTTTTGATTTGAAGTTAAATTAGTTTAATTTCTTTTGATGAATAATAACAAAAATGAACCAATTTTGTCTTGTAGAATTATTTATGTCTTTTCACTCAAACATCCACCACTAAATCAAATATTGTTTTCTCCTTATGAAAGAGAAGAACAATCACACTAATTTCTTAATCGGCATCGCCATCGCAAGATTTTCATGGAGGCGAATTAAAGGAACATGTCTTTGATATAACATTGAGCTAGGCATCAATATTAAGAGATCAATCAAACCAAATGGATGTATGTAATGTCATAGTATTCATGTGACTTTAACTTCAAAATGTTTGAAGATTAGAGGAAGGATTTCAATATTACCAACTCAAAACCAGTTTCAACGAACTAGTTAGAATTGATAAATATGAAACCAATAACCAGATAGTCTCGGTTAAGCTAGATAAGGGCCAATTGATGGTACTCATCTTTTGAAATATTTTGACTATTTTAAAACATGAGAAACCTTAGATCCCCTTTTAGCCAAAAGGTTGGCGACCAAAGATAATCTTTTAGTGAAAGGGAAAATAAGATTTAAGAAATTTATCAAAGACAAGAAGTCAATGGAAAGGTGAGGACAAATAGTTGTACATACCCAACCAATGACAGCAACCGTTTAACAACCAGATCATGTATGACACTGGGAGCGTGAATAAATATAAGGAAGACTTGAGATGTGATTCATTTCTAGGCCAGTGTGTATATGATACTCACTGCCCTTACTAAACCCACTTTGACTATTAGATACCGGTTGTGAAACTCACATTTATGAAATTGTGCAGGATATACAGCAAAGTAGATGTGCTTCGAAGGATGAGAGTCAGCCTACAAATAGGAACATGCAATTGGTTGTAGCTCCTCATGAAGAGTTGATTGTTTATTCGTTTCCTCAAGACTTATAACAGAGAATGTATAGGTGATTCTATGTTCTCAATGTAAGTAGAAATTTGATTTCAATCTCTCAATTAGAAAGAAAGGATCTCGTATAAACACACACAACACATCGAAACCAAAAGATCTAAAAGCAATAACTCATGTTCAAACATAAACCTTGTAACAATCTATTAAGTCATGCAAATCAGATCGCATTCGGAAGTGTCACAATGATAGACTTTTGAATAATAAGACTTTAAAAACATGTGATGTCTGCAAAGCGTGAGTATACCTTTTACAAGAAAAGGTGAGCGTGCCAACAAACACTCATACATATGGATGTATGTACTCTAATTGAGAAAAAGTACAAGGGATGAGTTACTTCAAATCTTCAAAGATGAACAAAATAACACATGGTGATTCATGTCTATGAGATTCATCTGAAGCTGGAATGTTAAAATAGTTTGAAGATTTCCAAAAATGAAGTAGTCTTGGCAAAACAATGAGAGCACCTAGATACGATCGAAAGGATGCTAATGGTTGAGCCAAGAGTTTGAACAAATGAAACATGACTCTGGCACTATAAGATTAAGTCATATTCATCAAAAATGCATTCAGAAACTGCATTGTGCGGGATTTTGGAAAACCTAAACTTTGAAAAGTCCAATGTTTTGTAAAGCATTCCTGATGGGTAAGATGACTAAAATCACCTCTTATTGGAATTGGTAAAAAAGCTAATGACTTATTAGGATGCAAACATATTGAT
The DNA here is from genome assembly GCA_029582165.1 of Portulaca oleracea. Lineage (NCBI taxonomy): Eukaryota > Viridiplantae > Streptophyta > Magnoliopsida > Caryophyllales > Portulacaceae > Portulaca > Portulaca oleracea. The sequence goes on along the minus strand of CM055873.1, from coordinate 20,346,557 downwards.
GTACGTGGGCGTATGAGCACTAGTGCTAGAAGAAGGTCTATTGTACTATTTTATCACTTTCAGTGACGATTTTTAGTAGATATGGGTATATCTGCTTAATACGCCACAGGTCCAAATCCTTTGAAATGTTCAAAGATTTTCAAAGTGAAGTACAAGACCAACTTGGCAAGAAAATCAAAACCCTTCAATTAGATTGAGGATGTCAGTATTTGAGCCAAGATTTCACTGACCATTCCAGAGAATGTGTAATTGTTTCATAACTCTCTCCTTTAGGAATACGACAACTCAATGACGTATCTTAAAAGAGGAATCACGCCTTATTAGATATGATGCGATCAATGATGGTTTAGTCAATATTGCCTGTTACCTTTTAGGGATACACGCAGTTAACCATAGCTCTAATTACTGAACAAAGATTATCTGAAGAACTAGAGAAGACACCACATTTGATTTGGAGAGGAAAAGTCCATGAACTGTTTTCTGAAAGAAGGGGTGTCACTTCTAAAAGATGTTGTAGAGGATAATGTCTGTGTCTCAAAATGCTTTCTTCTTAGAGAATATTGATCTTCTATGGATGAGCATGAGATGTTACTTTTAGAAATTAATCACTCTACCTACATCAAAGAAGCTTTAGCAAACCAAGATTCCATAAGGTCTAAAATGGACTCCATGTATGCAACCAAGCTTAGAACTCGGTTGATTTGTCTGAAGGTGTGAGCCATCAGGCATAGGAGGGTTTTAAGGCGAAACATGGGTTCATTAAGATAGACATCAAGACCGACTTCAAAATTAGATTTGGAAGGAAGGTGTGTACTTGACACACCTGAATGGTTTTTGTTGGAATACTTATAAACTTCAAGAGGCCATTTGTGGTCTTAAGGAAGCTTCTAGGAGTTGAAATCATTGACCTTCTTGACCAGGATATCAAAAAGGTTTGATATACTAGGAAGTGCCAAAGATAATATTGTGTTTACAAGAAGTTCAGTGGGAGCAATGCGTTTTCTGATATTGTATGTGATTGACATACTGCCTACTGAGACGAAGATTCCCATATTGCATCTATAGAGGTTGACTTGGGAATAATTTTCAAAGTGAAGGATTGGTTGCACTAAGAATTTTCTAGGAGACAAGATCTATAATAATAGATTAAAGATTTCGATTGTTTGAATCAAAGTTCACTATGTGTTGAATAGTTCAACCCACTTCGAGAATGGATTAGTTTCCATAAATCATGGCATATACTTAGGGATTTTGATTGTCTCAAAATAATCGAAAGATCGAAAAAAGGATGAGACATATAACTCATACTTCAGACGTGAGATTAATGTATGCCATGAGATGTTCAAAGCCCAACATAACATATACATTGTATATGTATAACCAAAACTAAGGATGTGTCCTAAGTCTAAAGTGGTTGATAAAAGCTAAGTGTGATGCTACACTTATGTCAGAAAGGTATGATTATCTGAAAAGGTCAGAGAAAATTGTACAATCTGTCTGAGTGTTTTTGAGGTGAAGTGGAAGAGGTTCCCAACATGACACGAATTTGATTCTACAAATAAGACAAGTATGGCGCGACTTTAGAAGTTGCGACAGAAATTGTTAGGATTGTGAAGTTCGTTTTAGAACTGGGTGATGTTTCTAGCCTTGCAAGAGAAATGGAGCCTTGTTGATGATAGGAGCCATCACTCAAGCAAAGGAACTGAAGCTCACTATGAATCAGAACATGAGTTCTGGAAATATTTTCCTGTATGAAAGGTCATTAGTGAAATGGTATATGTGTGAGGTTCATTGCAAGTATTATGTACGAAACCCCTGTTGTAGTTATAGCATGATAGTCATGCATGGACAATAGGAATTGAACACATTCAGGAATATTAACAAGTCAAATTTACATGAATTGTTCATGAATTATGACCTTGTTGATTCATCAGTAAGAATAAGATTCCAAAATTTACATTAATTGTGGTTTAGAATTATGTAAATGTCCAAAAAGGTTAGCAATTTAAAATGGGAAATTGGATGAGGTCCGATTTCTGAAACCCTATTAGTGAACTTGATAACGCTAGTCTTGGTCGACAGTCGACCTGGTTCCTAATTGTATTATCACGTAGGAACAGTGATAATATCAACACAATTAGCATATAGGATTGAGGAGATGATCAAGTTTCGTGATCATGGTAATGTGATGACATCAGAAATCAATCACATGGATATTGTTGAGAACAACTATAGAACTGACCCGCAGTGGGATCTCTATAAGTTGGGAATGTCATAAGAGCTCTCACTACTCAAAATTACTAAATCTTGAGTTCAGTACATAGACTACATGGTCTGTTGTAACTTTGGAGCGCGTCAAATGGCTTTGGTAATAGTAGGCTATAAAGGCGGTGTTTGGGTTACAGTTGGATCATGTGAGAATGTGTGTCTGAACAAGATGGCATTGTTCTCCCTATTAGGGACAGTTGTCTCGTTGGCCACTCGGTGAGATTGTACTGAAAATGCTTGGCCAAACTCAGTTGAATCAATAGTTGATCATCTACTTTTCAAAGTCTAACTCGGAGATCGAGGAACGTTCGGGTCTTACATAAGGATGACTTCATCTTACCTTATCCGAACTTGAGACAATAAGTGACAAAGGAATTTAAGGAATCGAGCACTTGTGGGACAAGTGGGAGATTGTTGAGAATGTCCTGACAATGTTCGATATGCACGGAGATTAAACCAAAGTAATATAGTAATTATATGTCTTGCTAGAAACCTCTATAATTGGTGATTGAATGTGTTTGATTACAACTATATCATTTGGTCCTACTAGGTCACACAAGTCAGTGCCCTGGAACAATGTGCGTAACCTAAGTAATATCGTATTATGTTTAGGAATGTTGGGAACTCTATTAGAAATCAGTCCAACACGGACCGAATTGGACTCAACACGGACCATGTTGATCCAACACGATCCATGTTGATGTCAACATGGACACGGTCTGTGTTGGTGTCAACACGGCCCGTGGTGATTTGCCACAGACCGTGGTAACAATGGGCCGACTTAAGGGACATTTTGGAGGCCAACACGGACCATGTTAGGCCTCAGAATATGCTGTTAAGTAAGTCGGCCATTAGGGTTATAGTAACCCATTCCCCAAGTCGTTCAAAGCCTATAAATAGGAGTCTCTTTGAGAGATTTATCGAGGGAACTGCTTAAGACTTTTAGAGAGATACCAAGGTGATTTCCTGAGTTCCTCTCTCTCTTAGTTTGCAGTTATCGTTTCTTGAAACAATCATCTATATCGAAATACATACATGTTTAGATTGAGATCTGTCTCGATCGGGTCGATCTAGCAATCGAGTTCCCGGAGTGCTGCTTGGACTTTCAGTAGAGGATTTTTGCATTGGAATCTCAAAGGTCAACCTCTACATCAGCCAGATTAGCGATAAAGGTATAATTACTAAAGCCTCTGCAATTGTGTTTTTCCTGGGTAATTAATTGTTTATAATCGTTATGATTTTCCGCCAATTAATCTGCATCTGTTTAGGAAATAGATAACCTAAAACCCAAAACAAAGTTCATAAGGGGTTTTAGTAGTTGCATTTGTTGGAACTCTATTAAGGATATAAGTTGCAGTCTTTAATGCATCTCCCAAGAGTGACTATGGTAAGGTAGAATGATTAATCATACTCCTCATCATGTCCATGAGAGTCCTATTTCATCTTTCAACAACACCATTCATAGTGGGTTAACCCAGCATGGTATACTGTGGAACGAGACCATACTCCACTGGGAATTCGGTAAAAGGTTTTGGACGTTGTTCACCAGAATCGTCATATCTACCATAGTATTCACCACTACGGTCAAACCTGACATTTTTAATCCTTTTGCCAAGTTGGTTTTCAACTTCAGCCTTGTAGTTTTTGAACACATCCAGAGATTGTGATTTTTCATATGTAGCCATATCTAGAATAATCATCTATGAACGTTATAACGTATTGTTGGCCATTCCAAGAAGGATTTGGAAAGAGCCAAGAAATTTCTGTATATGTAAGTTCTAAGACGTCTATAGTTTTATTGGCTACAAATCTTCTTTGGTAGGTTTGTTTGCTCTTTACACAATCAACACACACATCCATGTTTGTGAAAGTTAAGGGTTTAAGAATTCCATCAGACACGAGCCTCTCTACTCTCCTCTTGGAGATATGAACCAATCTTTTATGCCATAGGGCAGCAGAATTATCATTAGGTAATTTCCTCTTTATGCCTTGACTACTTACATGTAGGGTTTCATTATAAGAAGCAAGTATATCAAGTTTGTATAGACTATCGTTATTAGATAAAGAACCAGTTCCAACTAATTTTGAATCATGAAACAAATTGAATAATATGTTTTCGAATGGACGAAAGTAACTGTATGTTTTCTCCAACAAACAAACTTAAACCACATTCCGCCTAAAAGACGACACAACAAATGTTTCATTAAGAATCAAATAAAATCCAATCTTTAATAATAATCTAAAATTTCCAATTGCATCTACTTGAACTGACTTGTCATCCCCTACATAGATGCATCTTTCAACATCACTTGGTTTTTGCTAGCTCAGGTGACCATGCATAGACACACTTATGTGAATTGTTGCACCAGAATCAACCAATCAAGTGTATATAGGAACTGAGGCTAAATTGACCTCTGAACAAACCAAACTATGAAACATCCTTTCTTAGAACGCCAGGCATGATATTTGGTACATTCCTTCTTCTTATGATTCGCACCACCACTAAAGAAATAACCGTTATTTTCAACATTAGCTAATTAATTTATGCTTTTGTTGCTTCTTTTGAGGTATGTTATCTGCCGCTTCTTTACCCTTCACCTTTTTCCTCTTGAAATTAGAGGACAAGGTAAGGTGAGGACTTTCAATCTTTTCAAATTTCGATCATTCCTCTTCTTGAACACAATGTGAGATGAGCTAACTCAGAGACCTAGTCCCTTGTTGACAATTCTAGCTCGCCTTAAATTGGTTAAAACTTGATGGAAGAGATATTAAAATCAAATGCACGAATAAGTCCTCAAATAGGTCAGGTTTAAGTGTCGTTAGTATCAAAACTAGATGAGATACCTCTATAATGTACTCCTTTATGTTTCCATTGCCTTTATACCTTATTGAAACCTCGTTTCAATCTCATCAAGGAAACCCTTACCCGTAGTTATATTTTCAGACACAGTACCCTTGAATGCTTCTAGAATGGCTTTCTTCATGATCATCAAACTCATGTTATCTTACCTTTTGCCACCTCTCATGCTCCCACCTTTGATGAGAAAAACTCTCATCAGTTACAAGAGCAAGAGAGTCAACTCTTGAGGCAAACTCAAGATCCATGACTCTGAGGACAATCAAGAGATTTTGTTTCAATGACTTGAAGTCTAAACCATCCAGCATGGGAATAGAGTTAATGTTGGCGGTGATGTTAGCAGGATTAGAGGTAGCTGAATCAGAGAACAAGTAAACAGTTCAATACATGCTTACCCACAACCAAAATTTTGATAATAATAGTAAGTTCAAATAGGGTCACATCCCATCCCAAAAATATTGGATTTCCATTAATATTCCATCTTTGGATGACAATATTAACTTCTTATTGATATCTTGGTGTAGTCATTAAACACTGAAAATAAGAAAAACATGTTGAACAATAAATCCTCCTTTGGGTTGATTCAATAATCACAGGTAAACCAAAAATTATCACATGTTTATAATCACAATCATTCATGCAATATATCAACATTCATTTTCCTTTTGGCCGAAACAACATTAATAGTCTTGCATGAACACTCCTTTTATATTCATAATAAATTAATTTCGACAAGAGATGTCACTTCAGGTGACATGTTGTTTTAATTAACTCATCGTAAATATAAATAGCATCAGACTACATTGTTCAAACTTAAACTATTATAAAACGATACGTTTGAGAACATACAACCTATGCATTATCGTGACATTGCTATGTATCCTAATATCACAACCTTTAATGTGAAAAAAACAACACTGAAATTACATAACAATTAGCATGGACGATAAAATAATCCATCAACTATGATAAATAAACTTCATCCAAAATTGAAGAAAAAATATTTATCATGCATCTTTATATTCATGTCGACTACAAATCTATATAATAATATAAAAGTAATATATTCCAAATTTGAAATACTCAACCCAGAGTGATTTTAGGGGTTATCGGCCAATCAGATTAAAGAAAAAAAATCGATTTAAAAATACAGTAAAAAATTCCCGCCCATGAAATAATAATAAAAAATTATTTTATAAAATAATAAACAAGAAGTCTAACCAGATTAAGAGTGTACTTTATCTAATTAAAAATCTACTCCCCAACCTAATAAAGAGTCTAACTCCCATCCAAATCTAATTAGAACATTACCTCTCACCCAAATATAATTACGAATTTACCTCCCGACCTAATATATAAACATAGAAACATCTTTCATTCTCTTCCAATCTGTCAACTATTAACATTGTAGCAACCATTGAATTCTTGGCAAACCTGCAAATACAAACACGTTAGTTTTCGAAAAGTAATATCAATTTGAAGCAATCATTAAATTCTCCATTTTCACAAAAGGAAAATCCCCTCTCCATAATAATGTTTCCGCAATGGTGTTACCCCTTGCTTTTCATTCAACTCTAATATTATTACTACTTCTTCCTCTCCATAATTTTTTTTTTTTTTTGCAATTGCGCGAGAGATTTGCAGTGAATGAGGATATGATGTGAATTTCGGATCAATTTAGGGCTTGGAGTTAAAATTTGTGTAGAATTCGTACACAGAAGTGGAAAATTTTATCGTTTTAAAGTCCCATGAGCGTGTCACATCTGTGCTGAAGGGGTCGATATTAATCGGACATGATAATCAAGAGGCAGTGGTCGGGTGTCCAACGATAGCGAGCGGTGATTTCATGGAAGAAGATATATCAATGGTTAAGGTTTTTCTGCCTTTTTGAGTTACGAGTTTCATTGTATTTTCAATTTGATTCCTCAGTTAAGATTTTTGTTTTTACTTAACTTTGTAATTTGGATGTTGAATCGTCATATGGATATCATATCATGTCTTTTGACGTATCAAACAACAGAAGAAGATGTAAGCTTGAGAGACCACAACACCTCAAATTATTGTATTGCTTATGTATAAACACCTTAAGTTGTTATTGATGTATCCCAACAGTGAATGTTGAGTTTGTGTCACTATAGTTATCCTTAAGCTTGTACTTTATAATTTTAATTTTTCACATGACATGTACCTTACTCATCAATAATGATAGAATTGATATACTTCAGTTAAGAGATTCATTTATAATATATGGTTTTTTTATTTTCATTATTATGGATAGCTACCTACGAGGTTTTGAGTTGGATTGTATTTTTTTCTACTTGCAACTTATATGTTATAATATTGATTCAAAAATATCATTTATTTATATTTACTATCACACTTTTTACAAGTTAGATATGTGTTATACAATCCTTAGAACAATTTATTTAGATCTATAATAATATAAAGTAATATATTCGAAATTTGAAACACTCAACCCAGAGTGATTGTAGGGGTTATTGGCCAATCGTATCAAAGAAAAAAATCGATTTAAAAATACATTAAAAAATTCTCGCCCATAAAATAATAATAAATCGATTTAAAAAAATAATAAACAAGAAGTCTAATTAGATTAAGAGTCTACCTTATCTAATTATAAATCTAATTCTCAACCCAATTTGGAGTCTACCTCCTACCCAAATATAATTAGGACTCTACCTCTCACTCAAATCTAATTAGGAGTCTACCTCCCAATCTATTATATAAACATCGAAACATCTTTCATTCTCTTTCAATCTGTCAACTATTAACATTTGAATCAACCATTGAATTCTCGGCAAATCTGCAAAATACAAGCATGTTAGTTTTCAAAAAGTACTATCAGTATGCACCACACCATAATTATTTTTTTTTAAAAAACAAAAATACTATGTTTAGTTTATTTATTAAACTATTTAAATATCCCGTGCATCGCACGGGTTAAAGACTAGTATCTTCTTAAAGTGTATAACAGGGCTGAAAATTAAACTGCCTAAATGACAAATTAAACCAGAATTTCGCTAAGTAGAAAATGTTCATGAAATTCCAAATTAATTATGCACAAGCAAAATTCAACATGCACATAGCAAAAAACCTAAACGGCTAAACCAATTTAGCATATTCAACACAAACTAAGTGTCAATTAGCAAATTAATTAAACCCCAAAAAAGCCAAATTAGTTCTTCAAGAATGTTCAGAACAATTAATGCATGAAACGCCAACACCCAGATGTCCAATGTAGTTGTTAGTCCTCTTCAAACGACACAGTTAGGTCTTCCAGATCAACACCCATTTAGAAAAGATCTCACAAAGAAAAGTCTCTCATTGAGGATGGGATTATCCGAATTGTCCGATCCGAAGAAAGTCGGGTTTGGACATAAATTTTCCGTCCGAATTTTGATATTGACCGAATTGACCGAATATTCGGACATAAAATTTCTCTTTTTTCTATTGTCCGAACCCGATTTTAGCTATGTCTGAATTGTCTGACCCAGTTCGACCTGAAATAAAACTGGGTCCGAACATGAATTTCTCGTCCGAATTTGTCCGACCAGAATTTACCCCGACCCGATTTTTTTCCAGCGCTAGTTATTTATTTGGATATAGTTATGAAGAGAATACATTATAAGTGAATGTGAAGGCTATTCAAATTGTAAGTTATTAGTGTTCTATATAAGATGTTCTTGTAGATCATGAAAGAATATTCGTGACTAAGCATTAATTAATTTAGTAATTACATGTTTGTCCCAAATATTGTAGCAAGTGTTTAATATTCTATTAAGTATATTAAAACAAAATCCCCTATAATGAGATGATGCCATGGGTCACACTAAGGTATTATACGCTAATCTTTTTAAAAAAATAAATAAATAAATAAAAATCAATGAATGAAAGTTGAAAGGTCGCATTACACCAATTGAATTTAATTTTAGAAAAATAATAATTAAATATCAATCATCAAAAGTTACAATGTCATAAAGAATCCAAAGTAGCTACAATTACCGTTCAAATTTCCTAACTTATCTATTAAGCTATATTAAAACAAGACAAAACAATTACCTATTTGTCATGTATATATCATGCATATCAAAATTCATATTTTATTAAAATAAAATTCAATCATTTATTTTCAGTTATTAAATATTTGATAATATTCCAAATTCTATTAAATATAGAACAAAAGATGACAAATGACTAGAAAAGACTTCCGGTACAAAATATAATTCTAATAATATTCCAAATTCTATTAAATATTGGTGTAGTCTCATGACTAGTTACGTATGAGATTTATTGTGAATTAGTAGTGATGTGATTGAAGCTCAGCGTTTCAAGGCCTAGGTCTTCATATATCCTTCAAGCAATATTATTATGATTTTTTATGATTACTCAAAGTTGAAAAGATTGTTAATACAAAGCATATTCAATATATAAAGATGAAACAACAATGATTCTTTAAGTTATTTTATAAGGTAAGTATTTTTTTTTTCTTTGTAATTGCAATTTTAATTTGGATTAGTACTTTTCCTTTGTAGTTCATGTTTCTCTTTTGAAAGCTTAAACTTTATAACTTATAATCATGCAGTTGCCATATCACTATGTATAATAATCAATATGTTGATAAAGATTCAAAAATAGAATTATCATGTATTAATTTGTTCTTAGTTTTTGGCCCGCGTTATATAACATTATAAAAACAATTGTGTTATACACTTGAAGAATTATTAATTAACATAATGTTAAGAACTGCTTCATTTGATAATTTGTTTGTTTATTAACAAATGTATGTTAATTGTCTTTGTAATTAAATGTACTGACATACAATGCATTTTGGAAAAAAAATAAAACCATTAATACTTAATTAGAAAATTTTATTTTCGGTTTGAAAAATTATAATGTATTGATGATGCATTAAAATTTGTAAACAGTAATTAGTGTTAGATTTGAAAGTTTATATTTCAAGTTCAAATGAAGAACATATTTATGCACACATATATCAAAGCATTATTAGGGTTAGGGTTAGAATTATATTTTGAATTTACATTTATTATATAACCTAAAATCAAAAATATGTCAAAGAATCATTTAGTCATTTCATTCTTAAAGTTTGAATATATATATATATATATATATATATATATATATATATATATATATATATATATATATATATATGACTTATGCCATGGAGTTTACACAACATAGAATGTGTTTTGAAATTAAATCCAACATGTGAGATGGAAAACCTACTAAAAGATATCAGCATGGCATGTTAATCTCCAGTACCCAAATTGTAAAAACTAAAAAACAAGTCATTACATTACTTCCAATTTCACACAAATGAACTACATCCCACCAAAATAAGTCAATGACCAATGCTTGTAACAGAACATGGAATAATAGAGGAAGACGTGATCACGAGAGACATTATCGATCGAAATAGAAATAAAGAAGGATCATAAGCTTATTAAATTACAATACCAATGAGGAATAATTGCTACTTTATCACACAATAATTAATTACTGAAGTGATTGACACCAAATAAAACAAAAAAATTAACTAATGTCAATATTTGATCCAAACGTAGGAAAACACTAAAATGGATGAGGTAACAACAACGATAACACTCAAGCACAACACAACAAAATGCTAATAACAATCACCAAAAAGCTCAACCTCTAGGATGCCAAGTATTCATATTATGTAAAACTTAATTTTTATTAAAAACAATTAGTTGCGTATAAATTTTATTTTTGAAGATTAATATAATTGAAAATTATAGTAAAACTCACTTACCATTTAATGTATATTTTCCACAAGTATTTAGGAAAATAAAATATTGAAAATTCTTGCATGTTCAGTATTGAAGAGAGGCAACAAAATGTACTTACAAATAAATTAGAAAATAGAAAAAAACAAAATAACCCGTGCGACTTAATAAAGACTAGTTACTCCCTCCGTTCCATATTAACTGACATCTTTGGAAATTGTACAGTCAAACGTTAAAATTTTTGACTACAAATTTCTCAATATATACAATGAATTGCTATATAAAATTACTACCATTATATTCGTAACGAAAAATATTATCATAAAAGTATAATATTGTAATTATTCATAAAATATTGTATAAGAAATTATCAATCAAAGAGTGGCATCGAAGACCGTAATAGTCAACAAAATGACAATTAATATGGAACGGAGGGAGTAATAGTTTAATTACATATATGAGATGAAGTATTGAATTCGATAAGTGTATAAGGAATGAATTTATTCTCCATAGCGACTTAAAAGAGTTTATATTAAGTTTAAGTTGTAACAGTTTAATTACGTGATAAATTTAAGATGCAATGGCTTAATTAGACGGTAAAATTAAGCTTATGAGCTAATTATGGTTCCAAGTTACGAACAGGGTTTACTGTGAGGTTAGTCTTAAGAATCTTACACTATTTGTTAAAATACTAGCATACAATATGATAGTCTCCTCATATTAATTAATAGATAGTGTACAATATTTTTTTCAATAATTATTTGCCCATTTTTTCATCAAAAGGGAAGTGCCTTTGAGCACATAGAAAGTAATACGACACTGACACAAAATATGAAATGTCCATGAACCTACAAACACAATGTGAAATATTGACCAGTAGAATAATAAGTAGAAAAGGCAAATGACAAATGACAAAAACCGCCCAAACCTTCCATGCATGAAGTTTTTTCTTTGCCAGCTTCCTGAAATAGCTTGCTTTACCTCAACGTCTTATTTTGCTCCAAATCAGGCAAAGATGTAAGCTCATGATACCTAATGCACTCTATTTCAATACCAATCATTTAAAGGCCTTTACCTCCTTATTTCCATCGTTTTGCTCCAACAAACTATATTCATGTGTTGTTTTCTTCCTGCTTGGCTCCTCTTCCTTTCTTTCTTTAGTTTAGCTTTTTAATATCTCTCTGCTTCCACCGGGTCACTAACACATTTCATGCCCAAGTCATTACCAATAATAACTGCTTTCTTTACAATTTTCATTATAATCATTTTCAATGTTCTAGGAGATTGTTGTTGGTCATCCTCTTATCATACCATTACAGGTATCTCACCCTCATTAATCTGTTGTCCTTTTGCATTAACTAACTGCACTTCAACTAATCCCTCCTCATCCAAGTGTTCCCTCTCACTATTTGGGGTAAGAGTTTTGAAGTGGCATATGTTCTCCTCCTCACAGTTATGATTTTGCTCCCTTATCCCTACATTATTATTATTATTATTATTATTATTATTATTATTATTAACATAATTAATCACCCCTTCCTCAATTCCAAACCCCATGGCCCTCACATTTCTCAGTGATGGGTGTGTTCCTATCTCCAAGAACTTGTTTATGTTTCCAATCCTGTGTGCTCCTATTTTAGCTTGGTTTATTGTTCCCAAACTTGGTTATTCTACTACTCCCCTTGCCTCCATCAACTGTTCAACTTCCAACTCATGTGTTTCTTGCACTATTGTTTGATTATGATCATCATGATCATGATCATCTTGGCTTTCAAATTGACTTTCATGAACATCCAAAATTGGCCGAGGGGCAGGATCCTCCAAAACGTCTCTTGGATTGCTTATAACTTGTTTATCCTTTCTGGACTCTAAATTTGTTCATACAATATTGATTGCCAAAGAGCCTACAATATTGATTGTCAAGAGCCTACAATATGTTGGTTTAATCATATTGACTACTAAGACCTACAATATTGATTACTATAAGCCTACAATATGAAAATTTAAGTCATATTGATTGCAAGTTTAAGTATACACACTACTAAAAATATGTGTATTACCAACCATTTTTACCAACCAATTTAAAATGGTTGGAACAAACCAACCATTTTAACAACCATTTTTCAACTATTTATCTACTTTTAAGTTGGAAAAATGGTTGGAAATTTCAACCAATTTTACCAAAATGATGAGAAAATTTTCTTACCAATCAATTTACTACTGTTCGAAATTGGTTAGGAAAATGGTAGGCAATCCAACTATTTTTCCACCCATTTTTAAACAATAGAAAAAAGAATGGTAGGAAAATTTTCTTATCATATTAGCGAAATTGGTTGGAATTTCCAACCATGTTTCCCACTTAAAAGTAGAAAAATAGGTGGAAAATTTTAAAAAAATATATATATGAAATGATCGCTAAAACGGTTGGTTTTTCCAACCATTTTAATTGGTTGGAAAAAGTGGTTGGTAATACAAATATTTTTAGTAGTCTCATGTGCATTGCCTACAATATGATGGTTTAACCATACTGATTGCAGAGTTAAGTTTCTTACTCAATATCGAACTGTAATAGAATGATTTAGTTGTATGTATAGTGTCGATGTATTTAGGTTTAAGTTAGAAGTGTTATCAAATGTGACTATCAACGAAGTTTAATAATGATAATGGAAGGATATGATTTTATCTAGTGATCCTTATTAGTCAAGGATGAAGTAGGTCATTGTTTTCAAGTTGTTGATTAAGACCTCAGTTTAATCCTTTGATTAAAGAACTAAACAAAGACTTGGTGATATTATGATACAATATTACCAGAGGGGATATGTATATGCCGATTTTAACAAACATTAATAATAGTGTCTCTTTTAGATACTTGGCTTGATGTCATGCTTTAGGAGGGTGACTCAATTAGATAGTGTTCGTGATAACACAAATGCTAAAAATTGTCCTTAAGCTACAATGTTCATAGGTTGAGCGTTCACTCTTAACAAACTGATTAAGGATAGGGGCTCGATTACAGGAACATATAAGTATATGTCTACCTATATGGCAAAAACATGTAGCCGCCTCAAGGGGCTAAAGGGATTGCCTCTGATTTGCTCATGAGACTATATAGGACACATGACAAATGACAGTGTCTTAAGATTTGAGGCTTTTTTTTATGAAGTTATGTTGGTGTGATGTATCCAAATGTTCAACAAGGATATGAAGTTAAATGTTTTGTCGACTATCACATTCAAACATTTGTAATTATGTTCACTACATTTAAGTTCAATTCGTCAGAAATTGTATATGATGCATAACTGATCCTTACTCTCTTGTGTGTTTAAGTTGTGTGTTTTAACTAGGGGTGAGCAAAATTTCCGGGATTCCCAGTCCCATCCCGGTCCCGGTGAATTCCCAGTCCCAAAATCCCGGTCCCATTAAGAACGGGACCGGGAGTGGGACTTCACCTCAACTCCCGGTCCCGATCCCGACTCCCGGTTTTAAATAATATATATATAAAAAAAATTATAAATGCCACTAGACCTCACTAAATGACACATTTTGGCCCAAAAATACTATAAGCCCACACCCCCAAAAACCCTAACTCATTACTCACTGCGGCACTGCCTCCCTTTCACAGTTTCATGCTGACTCTCAAGCCTCAAACTCTAAATCTGTTCGTCAGTTTCTCACACTCTCCCTCTCACATATTTGTGAACTGTGAATCTTAGGATACAATTGTGACTTGTGAATTGTGATGATGATGATGATGATGATGATGATGATGATGATATATGATGTAAAATAGGTTATGATGTAGAGAGTTCGAGTAGTGTTTTTTTTATAAAAAAATAAAATTATGGGTTGGTTATTTAAGGAAATAAACCAAAAATAACTGTAAATAGGTTAGAAAACCGGGACTAGAAACTCCCGGTTCATTTCTCGGTCCCGGTGGGACTGGCAGTGGGAGCAAAAGCTTACTCCCGGTCACAACTGGGACCGGGAGTGGGAGCAAAAACTTGCTCCCGGTCACAATCGGGACCGGGATCGGGATTAGCGAAATTGACCAGGATCCCGGTCCCGCTCACCCCTAGTTTTAACACGTTTTGTTGGCAAAGGTGTCATTGGAGTATGAGTTAAGAATTTCGTACAATCGAAGTGGCGGAAAAATGTTGAGGTTTTTCAAGTGTTTGTGTGCGTTTTGTAAACTTAAAAGGTATGAAAGACTACATATGAGGGTAAGATAAGCTAAAAGGCGTGTCGGGGTATGACACAGGCGCGCCAAGCTTCAACGATATCAAATTATGTTTAAGGTGCTTGGCACGCCTCGACAATTTAAGAATTGGATTATGCACATTTGGCACGGGCGTGCCATTGTGTTGGCATGGGCGTGAGGCCCAGAAACCGTTTATGCTTATTTTTCTAGTCTTTCAAGTGTTTGCTAAAACATTTAAGCCCTTATATTGATTATGATATATAGGGTTAGTAGGATATCCAAGTTACCTTATCATTATTGGGGTTTTTTGCTTTTTGGACCCCGAATTTTGGGGGTATTTATTTTCTGAAGCCCCATATTTTAAAGTTTATATTTTGGACCCTATACTTTGTGGACCCAAAAAATGTAGCCCAAAGTTATGTTTGCCTAAACTTCCCGATATGGCCTTTTATCATTTTTTTTTTCCTTCTTTTGACTGTTATTTTGAAATTAACCAGACTTTGATAGCTAAGGGTGTGTAAAATTATGGGTAAAAATAGTAGGATGAAAGTTAAATTTTGGTAATTTTTGTTAACTTTTTTGGCAAATTTATGCTCATATGGGGGTTGGACATCGTGCAAGAGGAGGAAGAAGAAGTTGCGGCTGGAAAATTTTCGACTGAAAAAAAAATCGATCATGGCTTTGAAATACGGGGGTCCATATTGTTACCGGAGACAAAGTATAGGGTCCATACTATTGCTGGAGACAAAGTAAAGGATCCAAAATATAAACTTTGAAATATGAGGTTCCAGAAAATATATACCCCAAAGTTTAGGGTCCAAAAAGCAAAAAACCCATCATTATTGCTAAGTCATCCTCATATCGACCCAATCCAATAGTGCATCCCTTGTTGTATAAATAGGGGTGTCATTTGCCTCATTCATGTAGAATTCATTCCTCCCTAAACGCCCCCTCTCTTAGGCTGTGATCGTGACACTTCTTAAGTTTATTAAGTTGTGGCCATCTCCGATCACAAGGAATGCTTATGGGTCAAATGGATACATGAAAGATACATCAAAGGCAAAGATTGGTGGTACTACAGCCCAAAAGGGGACTGCTGTTGGTATTTCAAAAAGCTATGTCGTGTGAAAACAAAGCTCAACCAATCTCCGGATACTCAGCAGAATTATATTGTCGCAAAAGGATATGCGTGGTTTACTGGTCCAAAGGAAAACTGGAAATGGGCCCGCATAGTTTGGGACCGTCTCAACACCCCTAGACACTCGATTATTACTTGGCTGGCTTTCCATGATAGACTTCAAGTCCGGGCAAAACTCCATAAATA
Organism: Portulaca oleracea; assembly: GCA_029582165.1. Classification (NCBI taxonomy): domain Eukaryota; kingdom Viridiplantae; phylum Streptophyta; class Magnoliopsida; order Caryophyllales; family Portulacaceae; genus Portulaca; species Portulaca oleracea. The sequence goes on along the minus strand of CM055873.1, from coordinate 20,330,124 downwards.
CCAACCTCACATCCCTCCTACTTGCGCTCTTTGTGGTATAGAAGACGAGACAACCTCTCACCTTCTTTACCAATGCAGCATAACTACTCAAATCAGAGATTGGGTCACCCATTGGATGCACTTACCTACTGCTCCCACTTTCGATCAATGGAGTAGGAAAATCCTGTCTACTAAAACCCCAAAATGGCAAAAAGAAGTCCAGATAACAATAATGGTGAGCTACATATATCATGTTTGGAGCACTAGGAACCAAACTCTGTTCAAAAATAAGCGTGCTGAAGTGACAACAATCTGCAAGGAAATTCAGAGGAACATTTCCAATAGAATCCTTTACATTTCTAGTAGATCCAACTACAAAATTTGTATAGATTTACTATAATCTCGCATCTTTGTAACAGTTTTTACGGGGTTTAGGCCCCCCTTTTGGAATGAATTTACATTTTTCCAAAAAAAAAAAAGTTGTATCCTGCGACTATATACGGTTGGTATGTAAGTAAAAGAAGAGTAGGTATGTTTGTGACTCTCTTGGTTACCCAAGAAAATTCCCATCTTACATCGGTCTTACATCGACAAGGCGTGGCTCAAGAGTTGTAATAGGACGGTAGATGGGAAGAGAGAAAATGGTTAGGGTGGAGGAGGAGAGAGTAGGAGGAGAAAAGAAGAGAAGGAGAGAAAATAATGTATTACATATTTCCATCTTATTCTTCCACTATATTGTAGAACATCCTTATACCATGTGCAATGTTATTCTTAAATTTTGGGATTTGAGTGGGGTTGTATGCTTTCACATCATATACAATTCCCACTTTTGGAACTTTGTCCCATGAACCCTACATTCAACCATTACAAATTCATTTCATCCTTTACTTTAAAATATTTAAGTGAACCCGTATTTCCTTTCTAATTAATAGATTAGTTTATGTTAATATTTTGTAAGTTTAATATTATTAGTCAACATGTTTTTTTAGTATAATAGAAAAAACTTGTATATGCAATCAATGTAAAAAAGGCTTATCATATATATATTTTCTTAATCGGTAAACATTGAAATTGACACTACAAAAAATAAAAGAATTATTTGTAGATTTTATTTATAATTAAGGAAGGTGAGATATAAAATTGTGTTCTCTCAACATTTTGTAAAATAACACCTCATATCTATAAACTAATATTTTGTATAAAAAATAATAATTTTAGTATGTGCCCTTTTCCTTTTTTCCATTTTCCAATTGTTAAAATATGTGTGTATCACTGTATGCCCAAATGTGTGAAGTTTTGGAATTACGTAGAGGTCTTGCTCGTATGTAGGGGTGGAAATGAGCCAAGCCGAGCCCGAGCTTATAAGGCTTGAGGTTTGGCTTGTCACATATAAGGTAAGCTTGAGCTTGGCTTGTGGCTTGCCGAGCTTGAATATGTTAGGCTCAGGTTTGGCTTGCGAAGGGTTGTGGGCTTGGCTTGGCTTGTGGTGTGATCCTTGTGACAAATACTAATAATTCATAGTTAAAGTACTTAATAATGCGCAAAATGAAATTAATTTGAATATGAGGACATGACGATGCTTATTGCTTTTTTTCTTTTGTCGTGGCAGTACAAAGTGCTAATAGCCTAATGCAAACTTACGTGATAGTTTGCTCTCTTTTTATGTTTTTTTTAATGCTTTCAACTATTTAATTCACCTCTTTTGATTAAATGTTTAAATATATACAAGCCAACCTAAAAATAACCTATTAAGGTTCTACAAGCAGGTTTCTATTGGCCCACTCTTACAAGAGATGTCAGACGCTATGTTGTGTGCTGCGACAGATGCCAAAGGACAGGAAATATATCCAGGAGAAATGAAATGCCTCAAACTGGGATGCTAGAGGTCGAATTACTCGATGTATGGGGAATAGACTTCATGGGACCGTTTCCACCATCCCATAAAAACCTCTACATTCTAGTTGTTGTGAATTATGTATCCAAGTGGGTAGAAGCCATAGCCTCACCAACTAATGATACAAAAACTGTCACAAGTTCCTCAAAAAGAACATCTTCTCTAGATTTGGGACTCCTAGAGCGCTCCTTAGCAACAATGGAACCCACTTCTGCAACCGACCACTAGAGACCCTCTTAGCCAAATATGGAGTCAAGCATAAGGTGGCCACACCTTATCATCCCCTAACTAGTGGTCAAGTTGAGCTCTCGAACAGAGAAATAAAGAGCATTCTCGAGAAAACAGTTAATAGATCAAGGAAAGATTGGTCCCTAAAACTCGATGATGTGCTGTGGGCCTACAGAACTGCTTTCAAAACTCCTCTAGGCACCACACCTTACAGGTTCATATTCGGAAAAGCCTGCCATCTCCCTGTTGAGATCGAGCACAAGGCTTATTGGGCCATCAAGGCCCTCAACTTCGACCCTAAGATTGCTAAAGAGAAGAGGATTGCAACTTCAAGAACTTGATGAACTTCGGCTAGAAGCATATGAGAACTCCCGAATATACAAGGAAAGAACAAAGTCTTGGTACGACAAACATATTATGCGAAGAAGATTTCGAGAGGGGGACATGGTGCTCATGTTCAATTCAAGGCTGAGGTTGTTCCCCGGAAAATTAAAATCAAGATGGACCGGACCATATAAAGTGCTTCGTGCTTTCCCTCACGGAGCAGTAAAGATTTCGCATAAGAATACCGGTTCATTTGAAGTCAACGGACAGCGATTGAAACCATACTTAGTTGGTGATCCCGACCTCCAATCAACAAAAAGACTTCTTGAGGACCCTGATGAGTAGGGTCCATAACGTCGAGATAACGACGTTAAACAAAGCAACCCTGGGGAGGTATGCTATTATCTACATATTTATTCCTCCCCACTTTTTTTTATTTTATTTTAGTTCAATTATTTTAGCTTTCAGTTTTACTCTATAGTTTTTTTTTTTTTAAGTTCACTAATATTTTTCTTTTAGTGTGTAGAAAAAAAAAAGAAGAAATTCGAGAAATTCATGGCTTATATTGAATTTTTATTTCTAACCTAATGAATTCTATGTTGGTAGATGTTTGTAGGGATTTTTGATGGGTCAATTTGTAGGGAAAATAAGGAGGAAACAAAGAAAAGGGAGAAAAACAAGCAAAAATTGGCGAAAAGCGAGCTGCCAGCATCAGGTAGGAAAACGCAGCCAGCGTTTTCCAGGCGCTGGCTGCGCCCCGTCCAGAAACTTCAGGTACGCAATTTTAACAAAACGCAGGCCGCGTTTCTCCCTTTTTCCAGAAATTTTTGCCCGCTTCTTAATTTAGTCGGGGCCCTCCCCTTTCTTTCAAAACACAACTCTCCCTCCTTCTTTGCCCTAACTCCCGACGCACCTCCACAAAGCGCTACCCCAACACCACCAGCGCGCCACCTGCGCCACCCACCACCCTCGTCGCCGTCGACTCTCACCGGCGCCGCCACCTCACACCTCTTTCCTCTTTCTTTTCTCTTCTCACTTGCACTCTAACACTTTGAGTCTTCAAACTCCATTCCTCTTCAACCTCAAGGTATGGAATTCTCAACTCTTCCTCTTGTTCCTTGATTATGCACTTTGTTCTTGGTATGATTTTGGTTGAATACTTGAGTTTATTGAGTAATTTGTTCAATTTATACCAATTATTATGTCCTAGATTCAAATTTCTTTAGGTTTGAATTCTTGGATTGATTTCTTGATTAGGGCTTAGGTTGAGTTGGATGATATCTAATCTTTTTGTTCCAGCATTGAGAAAATTATGTTGTTGGATGTGTTTAGAGAGTGATGTGATGATAAAATTGAGAAATTTAGGTCTAGGTTTCGGTTTTGATTATGTTGTGGTGTTGTGCTCTGTTTTTTGTAAGGTTTTAGGTTAGATATAAGTTGATTTCATTCCCTAGTATCAAATAAGCATGGGGGATTGATCATACTAAGTTTATACGTCATAAACATGCTTATTTGATACCTAGGATTTGTCTTGGTAAATTTACTGATTTTGTGAGTGTTTTTAGATGGTGAGAACTAAGAATCCTAGCTTCTCCGGACCACCGGGAGATGATAACGAAGCTGGAGGCAGCCGGAATCGAAAAGCCACGGCAACGGAGAAAGGAAAACAGAAGGTCGCGCCTTCAAAAGATTCGAGCAACCCAAATCCCTTCAACTTTGAAGGGGACGTCAAGAAAAGGTACGAGTCCCTCTCCAAAAGAGCCCTCGTCCCCACCACATATATGCATGAACCTTTCTTGCGTAGTTGTGGTATGTTGGATGATGCTGATTGGATGTTGAGCCGTTGCCACATGACCAACGTGGCTAGGTTAGGAGAGCCGACCTATAGGGGACTTACCCTTGAATTCTTGTCGACCCTAGTTGTAAACCTCCAAGGGAGGGATGGGTGTATTCGTTTCCAGCTTTTGGGGGTAGAGAGGAACATGACCGTGTCCCAATTTGCCAGCGCCTTTGGTTTTCCTGAACAAACATGTAGGGATTCATCCCTTATACCCATAGAGTGGGACGGGAGGGGTTTCTTTTTCAGAATTTCTGGTTTTGATAGTTGGGACCCTAGCAATACCCCCGCGTCCTTGATTAGGAACCCCATATTTAGGTATGTCCACCGCATACTCTCTTGCGGTATTTTTAGGAGGCTCGGTAGTTCAAACAAAGCTACCCGGGCTGATTGCTACATGTTGCATGCTATGTTGGATACCGACCCTCGTGCCGACCCAGCAGCTATGCTAGCCCACCATCTTTCTAGTTTCGCCACCTCAACCAACAAGGGCATTGCCGTAGGGGGCTACATTACTCACCTTGCACGCCAATTCGGCTTTAGGCCACCTAGAAACCCCACTGACCTAGTCCCGGGTAACTTATTCTTGGATGGGGGCAATGTAATTACTTTGGCTTGTGTAAGTTCGACAAGGACTCGTGTTGTCTCTGGCTCGATCCCAACAATGCTAGGTTTCCTGTGCCTAACCCCCACACTTCTCCCCAAGTCGCTGAGAACTTGATGTGGATGCCTCCCTTCCCCGAGTTCGATCCCGAACCCGAACCAGAACTCGAAACAGAAATCCACCCTAACCCTCAACCCGAACAACCCCAACCAGACTATGAGGCGCGCTTTCACGACCTCCAAACCTCCATTGACCGGACCGAACATCGTGTCAATGAGTTGAGGGATAACTTTGTTGAGTATAGGGGGCAGTCTGACCTGTGATTTGACCGGCTCGACGAGTCAATCGCCAACCTCACCAGCCTTATTCAGGCCATGTTCGATCGACCCTCACCACCACCAGGACCGAGTCATACCGACCATTCCCCACCGACCGAGGATCCTTGATCCTGAGCTAATCCCTTACTCTTCACCGTTGTCTTATGCATTGAGGACAATGCAACATCTAAGCATGGGGGGTTGAAAAATATTTCTTCCTTTATATTTTTCTTATTTATCTATTTTTCGTTTATTTTTTCTGTTTTTCCTTCATTTTCTTTTATTTTCGTCTTTCTTTTTCTTGCTTTATGGTAGTTTTTCAAATTCTAGTGTGTTTCTTTTATTTGCTTGTTCATAGTTATTTGAGTTTCTAGTGTGTTTTTCTTTTGTTTTCTAGTTTTCTTAAGTTTTCCTTTCTAAATTTTTCTTTAATTTGCATCCACCTAGTTTGCATTAGATAGAAAGAAGCATGTAGTTTTTCTTTTCTTTTCCTAGTTTGTTTCTTTTTCTTTTTTTTCTTTTGTATCCACCTATTCAAAAATCCAAAAAAATCATAAAATTAGAAAAAGCCAAAAAAAATTAGAAAAGCCAAAAACCAAAAAATTATAGAATAGGATTAGGATTAAAACCGAAAACACCTTCAGTGATAATTTGTAAACCTTTCTTACTTTCAGTTTAGCTTACTTCACCTAGAAAAGTCTGGATTAGATCTCAAAAGTTTTTGAAACCTTTTCTTTCAAATCATCTGATTTTGAGACGAGTTATGAAAGTTGTATCTTACTGCTTTAACTATCTTAGAAAGTATAAATGTGCGTGCCGCAAATCTTTGGGCTAAGTTTAGTTGATTGAGCCCCATCCCGTGAGTCTACATTGCCTAAATTTTTTTGAATTGATCACTTTTATCAATTCCATATTCCCTGAGTGACTCACCCATCAGTTGCATCTCTAGAACTTGCTTTGCATCTTGCTTGAGACTACATACTTGCATTGCACGCTGTGACAAAGTGATTAAGGCATTCATTTTATTTTGCTAAACTACATAGCCAAATAGCCTACCCAACACTATATTTAACCGATCTTTTTGCCCCGCCTAGCCTTTGTTTACCCTTCTTTCATGATTGAACCTTGACAATGCAAGCCTTGGCCTCTGATATCCATTATCCCTTTGCCTTGCTTGGTTGAATGAGAGTTTGTCGTTTTTTCGGAAGGAACTATTGGTTAAGTTGTGTTTGGACAAAAATGTGAAGTTTGGGAGAAATTGTGCTTATTGGTTCAAATAGGGAGAATCAAAGTTCCACCTTTTGAATAATTGATGTTTGGTTATGTTGTTCATTCATTATCAAGGTCGAAGTTGTATTTTCATAAGTTTTCTTCTCCCCGATCACCCACCAAAAAGAAAAAAAAAAAGAGAAGTGAAAAAAAAAAAAAAAAAATATATATATATATATATATATATATATATATATATATATATAAAGAGAAAAAGGGTGTTTAGGGAGATTCAACTTAAATTTGTAATCTTAGACTTGGTTGTATTCAGTTGAGATGTTTCATATCGTAATGGGTGAGAGGTGAAATTCCTTGCATACACTAAGCAAGAAGGAGAGTTTAGAGTGTTTTATTCGTCGAAGTTCAATCCAAGCATGGCTCTTAACTCCTCAATCCCAAAATTTTACCGCTCCTTACCCCTAGCCTAAGCCCCGTTACAACTCAATAAAGCCCTTTTGATTGTCACTTGTGCATTGCATACACGTAGTGGAGAGCGAGGTTCTTACCAAGCTTGTGGTAGTTGTTTCTATTGGTTTGAGTATGAGAAAAACCCACATACATTCAAATTTGAGTGTTTGAGCGTTCAACTTTTTATCCTAAAGTGAGTTTTGCTCTTTTGACTGGCTTACGTCCATAACTAACCGCGCACATTTGCATTATTCTTAAGACTCTTGGCAGGTTTATGCTTCAGAAGTACTTGTTCTCTCCTTTTGGTTTCGAAATTTTCTTCCTTTCTCTTTTAAACTGGAGTTTTGATCTTGTCCAGACTGATCTTTGTGATTTCTTGATTGAATTGATGTGTTAGAGTGGTTAGCCTGAGGGGGTGTTAAGATTTTGTCTTTGTAATCCTTGCGAAAGACCTTTCTGCCTCTTTCTCTTCTTACGCTTGGTTTCTCCTGTTTGAACCCTAACCCTCCTATTTTTAATTCTGACTTGCTTGAGGACAAGCAAGAGACAAGCATCGGGGGATTTGATAAGACAATTTTATATAGAGTTTTTAGGGCTATAATCATGTCACTTTCATGCTTTTTATATCCGAAATTCCGTATTTTTATGTCAACTTTTGTGATTTATACACTTGTTCGCGAGTTTGGTGTGTTTTACAGGAGTTGGTAGAATTATATCAAAAAGCATGAAGAATTGGAGAAGAAGTAGCAAAAATCATCAAAAAAATAAAAAGAGAATGAAGAAGGAAAGAAGAGGAATGGAAGAACGGCCCAAACGACTCGGCCCAAATCCAATTGAAGCGGAGAGGCAAGGCGCAGGCAGTGTTTTTGGAAACGCAAGTCGCGCCTTGTCCAGAAAGTTTGGCATCCGAGAAAAGATAAAACGCAACCCGCGTTTAGGAGGTGCAGTCAGCGCCCTCTCGCGGAGAAGCCCGCTATTTGGGCAAAACGCAGGCCGCGTTTTGTGCCCTAATCCAGCCGCCATAAAAGGGCTTCGACAGCCGACGTTTCAAGCATCGATCAGCAGCAAGAGATTTATTCCGTTACTCTAGTTTTCAGAGAGATTTTAGGTAGCTTTTAGAGTAGATTTAGATCAATTTATTTACAGTTGTTTCCAAAAGATTGTTATTTGATTATATTATTGTTCGTGATCGAAGAACACGAAAGAGATCGATTCGGGTGACACGAAAGAGATCGATTCGGGTGACACGAAGAGATCGATTCCGCCAATCCAAACACGGTTTATTTCTATTCTTCTTTAATGCTTTCTTGTTATTTAGATTTTGCGATGTTTACCGTTAGAATTATGAGTAGCTAATTTTCTTAGTTTAGGGGATAAACTCGATGTCAATTGATTGAATTTGAATACAGTTTCGGTGTTAGGTTATCTTTTCATTCGTTTAATCTGCGTGTTTTGTATGTCATGGTAATTTGACAATAGAACGAAAGTTTGAGTCTGTACCTGGTTTTAGATTCTTGACAATAGAACGACAGTTTGAGTCTTGAATCGGATTGCGTAGATTGAATAGGTTAGAAAATAGTTAGACATAATGATTCTTGCCTAGGGTCAACTTATAGTCAGTTCTTATCTGTGATTAGGCTAAATAGTTAGAAATAATGTTTAGGCTAATCACTGTAACTGATCTAGGATCGAAAGATCGAAATGATAGGGCTTAGAAAGATTATAGACCCCGAATTATCTTGTTACCTTCACCGGAATTGTTGATAATTTGATTAGTTGACTAGAGTGGACTCCCCTGAACGCTTCCACTTATTTGATATAAAACCCCTAAAAATTCCTGCTTTCTTAGTTTAATTTAGAAAACTTTACCACACCCCTTGGATCGACCTAGCATTCTTTGTAGCAAACTAGTTTAGTGCGTGATTGAACACAAATCCCTGAGAGAGAACGATATTTTACTACTACACAGACCCGTACACTTGTGGTACACAGACACCTATATGTTTTAGGTCTGTCAATGTGAAAAAGAGATAGAAAAAATATGAGTGTGTGGGTGAAGGAAAGAAAAGAATAAGTGAGGGGGAGAGTGAGTGAAGTTTGAAGTGATGTTGGGAGTGTTAGTGAAGTGATTTACAGGGAACAAAACAAGGACTTCCAGAAATTCCAGTGGCGTAGCGCTCGCTATGCTACTGACTGTAAGTTCTAACTCCTTTCTTTTCCTCCTTCCTCATTTTCTTCCCTTCACTCTTCCCATCTCATCTCCCCATCCCACTAATCATTTCCCCAAATTTCACCCTCAATTCCCGCCTCTAATAAAATGAGATTCGGGGTTGAGGTATGTCCCCGTTAATGTACATATTGTATATATGCTAGAACTTATGCATACATGAAGTTTTATTTGAATATCATAGTCCTTTGCATAGTTCTTGTGGATCCTGAACCGAGTACCATTAACTTAAGAATTCGAGGTAATCTCTTTCCACCACCTCTTTCAGTGTTTATTTTGATCCATATCGCGTGCTTGGTTTTCCTCTTTTGGTGGCGCACCTCTAAGAGTGTGCTTATTGGGATTATATTGTTGTTGAAGTCGTGTGGGCTCGGGTCGCCACCCTTCTCTGTGCTAGGTGTTTATATATATGTTTTTCTTAGTTTCTCTACCTTTCATGTGACACATTTCCCATAATCAAGACATTGTGGTGTTTTAAGTGTGGGGAGAGAGTTATTTATATTTTAAGGGTAGACTACCTAGCATTTTGATTTTATTTTTCTTAGTTTATTTTCTAAAAATTGAAAAAATTTGGGGAAAATGAAAAGAAAAAAGGAGAAAAAGTTGTGAAAACACCCTAAAGTTTTCTGTTTTTCTTTGATTTTTGCTATGTTTTTAGAATCGTGTAGTTGATGGCTCGAAGACTTTGTTAATCTTCTTAAAAGAAGTCGGCATGAGCATTGCAGGCTCTAGTCCGGGTGTTGCCATGACTCATCAGTTTTGGATTCCCTTCGTTAATTGCAAAAGGAGGCCCTTGATTCTTTCACATCCTTTTTGAAACCGTGAGACCTTAGTTGTTTACCCTTGAGCTCATTGAAAAAAGTGAAAGCTTATTAAACTAAAAGTAATGAAATAAAAGTCGGCTAAACTAACAATGGCTGATGTGAGTGGGCGGCAATCACATCCCTTAAGTACTTTGTTACGTACGGAGTAGCCCGAGTTGGGAGGGTAACCCCTTTTCGGAGGGTCGTTTCGAATCCTGAAAAACCCGACATAAAAATCAAAACGTGTGAAAACGTTGGTTCACCAACGTGGTTTGGCGTGGGTGGTAGCAGCCCCTCGTCCCTTAAGTACAATTGTAGGTACGGAGTGAAACCATGCTGGGAGAGTAGCCCCTTCACGGGCCGCAAATCAATCTCAAATCATGCCAACTGGAAAAAAAAGAGAGAGAAACGAGAAGAAAAAAAAAGGAAAGAAAAGTTAAAAACTAATAAAAATGTTGGGCCTTTCCTTGCGTTTCCTGCGGCTCTCACCAGGCCAAGGGCGACTCAAGCAGGGAAGGGCAACCGCTTTGTTCCTTTTTGCTTTGAGACGAGCTCAGGTGTAATTTTTGCTAAGGGTGGATCGAAATCAATTAGGATACACTTACACTCGTGCACAAAAGATCTCGTTTTGTATGAGACGTTTGAGAGTTAAAAACACTTAAGATTGGCAATACCTTGGGTTAGGTGTCCTTGAAATGTTCATATCAGATCCTTTTGGTCAATTAGCAGTGCATTCCGAGTAGTTGGTTTCGTGATTCTATTTACGAGCAGCCTCTTTCTTTCTCTTCAAACTTTGCTTTGTTTTTCACCTTTCCTCTCTCCTTTTTACTTTTTCATGGCTTTTGTGGGTATAGTCGCGACAAACCCTAACGAGATCCACCTCGTCCACCCGGGCTACCGGGGGGTTTAAAGGGCTTGGTGCATACGCTAAATGCATTCGTTTCCTCCCACGAAAGTGGAGTAGTTGCTAGTTTAGATAGTTGTTTTGTTCTGTTTTGCTCGGGACGAGCAAAAGCTTAAGTGAGGGGAAGTGTTTAGGCCCATTTTTAGGCCTAAATTACGTCCTTTGGCTTGATCTTTTAGCCCGATTCCGAGTTATTTTCATTGTTCTTACTTGGTATTTAGTTTTTTTGTAGGTTTCTCGCTTTTGATGAATAAAACAAGGCAAAGGAGTATTTTAGGGGTATTTTAGGGAATCCCGAGTGATTCCCCGAGCCAAGCCGAGCCAAGAAGCGAAGCAGAGACGACCTGGGGAATCTTTTCCCTCACAATTGAAGCAAAACAGGGTCGAACACCCACTAAAATCTTTGTAGCGGGTGCTACACCCATAGAAGTAAAGAAGGGAAGGGGACAGGAGGAGGTGACACCCGTTACACCCCGCATAGCACCCGCGATGGAGACAGTTGCCCAGAACGGTCGCGCCCGCTACACTAGTCGTCGCACCGCTCCCCGTGCGAAATCCAACTCGCCTCCCAAGTTTTCGATCCGTCGCACACGCTAAGGCAGGCGTAGCGCCCGCTACGACAGCCGTAGCGCCCGCTACGACAGCCGTCGCGCTCGTAACGGGTCTGTTTTACGCGTTTTTCTGCGGCTTAAACAGATGCGTTTTGAGCAACCTCCTTGCCTTGTATATATACTTCTAGTGCTGATTTTATTAAGGGGGGTTGGATCTAGCTCTTAGCTAGGTTTTACCTATCTTTTAGATAGTTTTTAGGGGGATAATTAGTGAGAGATTAAGAGAATTCTACTTGGATTACTGCTTGTATTTGGTTTTGTATTGAAATTTTGGAGATTCAACATTGTGAAGGCTATCTATTTCATTGTTCATCCTTTATTGTGGCATCAATTGATAAGTGTTTTCTTCTCTTAACTCTACTCTCCTTTTATTAATTGCATTGCTTTCATTGTTAATTGCTTTGGTTGTCTTTCTAATTGCTTTGATTGTTATTGTTCTTGTTTCGTTTATCTCATGCTAGAATTCATGTTTAGGGTTGGGATTGTTGATGTTAGTTTGGATATTATATTTAATTAGTGGCTAGAAACCCTATAGGTTAGGGGGTAATTAGGGGTGTGGATAGGAGATTAGGAATGGGTTAGCTTTTTAGAGAGTAATTAGGTGAAAATCACTTTCCCACTTGATGGAGATCAGCCCTCACAACCTAATTTGGTGTCAGCATACTTTGAGGCCATCCATGAATCCTAGAAGGTCCTTGACTATATCAAAGGTCATCCACCTGATGTGAGGCCATCCTTATTTTCTCAACACTTCAGAATTGAGGCCTCACTCACATTTGGTCCCTTGGAGGTCGTTCATAATGTCCAAGCTTACCGAAGGTTATTTGGGTTCCACAGAACTATTTCAACATGGGCATGCATTGAGGACGTTTATCTGGACATTTAGGACATTTATCTGAAGCTGAATGTTCTTTTCAACTTGGTTTGTGATTCTCTTCTCTTTGGATGTCAAGAAAGTTTATTATTGAGCTCTCCTAAATGCCAAAGGTTGATCCATTTGGAGGTCGTTTGCATTCTGCACAACTATTGCAATTTGGGTACGTGCATGAAGACCTCATTCGGGATTAGCTTGTCTTTGGGTGTTTCAGCAAGGTCCTTTTGGTCTTTTCACTTGGGTTGCGTCATCTTCTGTTTATTGGAGGTCATTAATCTTTTGTGCAATATGAAAATGCGCATGAGGACCTCCATATTGAGTTTGCTGATAATTTGGACATCCAAGGACGTTCCCTACTGGAGGAAGACTATCTGCACCTTTTTTACTTCACTTCCTGAGTTGTTGAGGTCTTTCCAATTCAGTGAGGTGTTTGTCATTCAGGCCCTCTATGAAGACGTCATTTTCGAGCTGTTGAGGTCCTTCCAGCTTGTGGGGTGATTATCCAGCCTTGCCCACGTGGGGAATGCTGCTCCAACAAGAAAGCGCCATGTGTGATGTTTCTAGAGCTTTCCAATTATTCTAGAAGCTTCATGAAGATGTCATTTGTGACGCTTTTATTAGCCCTCATTTTTATTGTTCTAGAAGCTTCATAAGTTAGTTACATTTTATCTTATTTTGAAGTAATTAGTTAATTAAGCTAGATTAGGACGTTTTCTTTTTGCTCAAGAAACTCCTAATTTGATATCTCAGCTAGGTTTATATATACCCACCGTGAGGTCATTGTAGATCACAACTTGATATATGAAATATGAGATTTGAGTGCCTTATTAAGCCTCTTGTTTGTGAGTGACGTTAAACTCTCAAATTTGGTTAATTCTATTACAGTATCAAGGATTTGGCCATCCTTGTATGCAAGGTCCTAAGATCATAGTATTGACCTCACAGTACACCACATTAACACACAAACACACAATTTTGGCCTCATAACAGAGATTCAAACACAAACACACCAAAATAGAATCTCACGACAAGAAATCAATTACAACCTCCTCAAAACAGAGCACAAACACCAATGAACGATTGGATGAAATGGATGCTGATAATATGATGATCGGATGGACAAACTTACAACCAAACAGTAACCGAAGATAGTCTTGAGGCTCGAGCTGATGCAGGCCCACCACAGCTAGAACTTCAAGGGCAATGGACTCAATGACCTCAATGGATACAGGCACACCACCATCGAGATTACCAAGCTCTACACCCACCACAAGGATTGCCGAATCCTTGCTACTGTAGTAGAATTAACCAGAGATGAGAGTTTAACGTCACTCACAAACAAGAGGCTCAATTAAGGCACTCAAAATTCTATTGATTTCACTGATAGATGATCCCCTCAAGTTGCCGATTACAATGTATTTAAACCTAGGGTTGAACTAGATGATTAAGGGTTTCCCCTTGCTCAAAAAACTCACTAATTAAGCATTAAGCTACTTAACTAACTTAGTAAGCTAATTAGGCCTCATTACAAACTGGATAACAACAAAATAAAATGAAATAAAACCTAACAAACGCGTTTTCTTTATTACAAACGGTTAAATCACCTCACAAGCTGGAAATGGCCTCAACAGCTCAGAAGTGAGTCTTCATGGAGGACCTCAATGCAGGATCACCTCATAGAACTGGAATATCCTCAATAGTCTAGAAGTGTTGTCTTCAAAGAGGACCTCAGAACTGGCAAAATATCTCCACTGAGCTGGAATGTCCTCAACAGCTCTAAAGTGAAGTCTTCAAACATGGGTGAGGACCTCAATCCAAAGATATGGAATTGAGAAATAACCTCACTGGTTCGCTGTTGCTGTTGATGTTGATGTTGCTGTTGTTGGACGACCTCAAGACTTGGTGGACCATCATGAAACACTCTTGGATGTCAGTGTTTGATGTAGCTGATGATGGCCTTAAAGTTGGTGCTGGTGAGGTCGTTGCTGCTGCTAATGCTGGTTCTGATGGAGGACCTCCATCATCCTCCCCAGGTTGAGGAAAGTTTGTCCTCAAACTTGGAAGGTCTTCATGCTCTGGAAAGTAAGGCCTCAAATCTGCAACGTTGAATGTAGCACTACCTCCATAGTCTTCAGAAAGGTCTAACTTGTAAGCATTATCTCCAATCCTCTCAAGAACTTCAAAAGGACCATCTGCTCTTGGGGTCAACTTTCCCTTCCTCTAGCTTGGAAATCTATCCTTCCTTAGATGAATCCACACTAGATCTCCTAGATTGAAAACCATCTTCCTCCTATGCTTGTTTGCTAATGTAGAAACTTGCTCAGAATACTTGATGATCTTCTCCCTGACTTGCTGGTGAAGCTTCTTGATCTCCTCTGCATGTTTACCTGCTTCATAACTAAACCTCACAGAATTTGTTAATGGGGATGAATCCAATGGAGTTATAGGATTTCTACCATAGACAACCTGGAATGATGAAAGGCCAATTGCCTTGGATGGTGCTCTATTGAAAGCAAATTCAGCATGAGACAAGAGGGTGTCACATCCTGTTTTATTTGTGGATATCAGTGACCTCAATAGTGTTCCAAGTGTCCTGTTTGTGACCTCTGTTTGCCCATCAGTTTGGGGGTGACAAGTTGTGTTATACTTCAGTTGGGTGCCCAACTTCTTCCAAAGAGTAACCCAAAAATTACTTAAGAACTTGACATCCCTATCAGACACCATACTCCTGGGAACACCATGGAGTCTCACTACCCACTGTGATGTCATTGTAGATAACAACTTGATATATGAAATATGAGATTTGAGTGCCTTATTGAGCCTCTTGTTTGTGAGTGACGTTAAACTCTCAAATTTGGTTAATTCTACTACAGTATCAAGGATTTGGCAATCCTTGTGGTGGGAGTAGAGCTTGGTGACTTCAATGGTGGTGCGCCTGTATCCATTGAGGTAACCGAGTCCATTGCCCTTTTGTTCTAGCTGTGGTGTGCCTGTATTAGCTTGAGCTCAAGTTTATCTTTCCTTTTCTGTTTTTCCCATCCCTCATTATCCATTTCAATCCATTTGATGTTATTTGGTGTGAGGTGAATCGGGTTCCATCTTGGAGGAGGTTATTTGTGTTGTTCTAGCTCATCCGATCTTAGTTCACACCTCACCCATTTTATCCATTCGATTCTTATTGATTATCCCTTGTTTTGGAGCTGTTTGCATTCAATTATCCATTGTGAGGTCTCATATTCCCAGTTTTGTGTGTCCGCTTGGTGTCTGTGAAGTCATCACTCTGATCTTAGCGACCTTGCATACATAACCACTCCAAACCTTCCTTCAAATGAGGTGTATTTGAGACAGAAAGCTCTCGAATGCATTGAACGCTGTCAATGGAAGGTTGGAGAAGGGATAGTTAGTACTCGCTCATGAAAGTGAGAAAGAGGCTAGCTAGGGAATTCTGCTATATTAACTCTCCAGGTCTGTGGTTGGCTTTGAGGTAGTTAATCCTGACTACCCTCGAAAGGGGGAGGCCGATGGGTCTTTTCTGGCAGAGTTCCCATTTGATTTTCTTCGTTTTTTGCCCTCTCGTTGCAAAACCCATCTCCTTAATCCAAATCCCTTGAAGCCTATGTTCACTTTTGACTGAACCTTAGGTTTTCTGTGTCCTTGAATTTGTTTAGTTTAGTTACCTCACTTTTATTTTATGACCTTAGCAATCTCGACTTGTTCTTGACCAAAACCTTTAGCCAAGGCCCCTTGCTCCTCGAGAAGAATGACACTTACCGGGTATACCAATCGAACTGTACAACCATAAGGTTACTGCTTCAAAAACCTAGATTTTAGAGGTGTCACGGCTATGAGAAAGTTGGTCACGGCCATGACCTTGGTTTTGTCCAATGCCTCTTTTCCCGTCTCTTTGGTAGCCAAGGCACAATAGGGTCAAGACCGTGAGGTCAAGTGTCACGGCCGTGACTCCCCTGTTGAAGGTTTGGCTTCTTTGTTCTTCTTCGGGATTAAGGCTCGGCTCTTCTTCTGTCAGGTCGGGTCTTCTCGAGATATCCCAACCCTTTTACATTTCGGCCCAATTTGGCCTAGCTTTGCATACTTTTACATACGGAACCGAGGAAAATGCTAAGGAAAAAGTACACATTTAGGCTCAAACCCGAGCCTAAACAGATGCCTTTACCCGTATAACCTAAACCTCCAATCAACGTATACCTCAATGATGATAGGTATGTATTGGGCTTTACTACTAATTGGATGCCTTATAAATACTCTTTTAATGGTTGATCGTGATGACAATCTAGTGAGCAAGATCTTGATAACGAGCCTTATTCTTTTGATGACTTCGTTGTAGAGTTCAGTGAGATCAAGCGGAGTGGAGCTACCCTTAAGAGTTATTTCGGAGACCCAAATCATTCCTTCTTCAAAAACCAATATAGTTTCATGGGTGGAGCAGTGAGCATAAAGTTGGTTTGGCTCTTTGAGCAAATATTCTATGCAAGATTTGTTCTTCTTGTGGGAGCGTCAAACTCCCGGGAGTTTGAGGTCAAATCCTCTCCAATCAGGGTGAATGATCTGTGAGGATCGGACTACTTTGAGCTCAACACTATTTTGAACCATTCCTAGAAGACCATGGAGTCTCGAGTTTATTTCAGTTATAGCACGACGAGTAATCACTTTGGTTTTGAGGCGTTTCATCCCTAGTCAAGCCCAGACTCAACCCTTGGAAGAACAAATATGAAGAAGTAAAAAGAAGAGGAAGGAAAAGCCCAGGGTCACGAGCGTGTCGTGTGTGGTCAAGGGGGTGACGCCCGCCTACCTTAACCTTTATCTCCAGGTGTTGGTCACAATTGTGACCTCATAGGTCACGACTGTGACCCTTCATGAGCGTAACCCGAATGGGAGATCTTACCACTTAGGCAAGCTAGTTGTGTCATAACAATGGCACCTAAGTGACACGCCCATGACGCCCACTTTTTCAACTATTTTTGGTAGAGTTATTCCATTTTTCCTATATGTAGCACCCTAGGTATATGGTTAAGTGTGGCTTAATTAGAGGATTGAAATGACTACTTATATCACAAGGTGTGCCATCCTTTTAGGAAGATTATCCATTGAGAACTTCTCAGTTAAGTGTACTCGCGACCGTGAGTTGCGCTGTGGATGAGAGATCCATAGGCAGCCACCTAACAGGGCAAAGATTCTTGAGTGGATTGAGGCATAACAAGGACGTTGTGTGTTTAAATGGGGGTGAGTGCAACAGCTTCGGT
Organism: Portulaca oleracea; assembly: GCA_029582165.1. Taxonomy (NCBI): domain Eukaryota; kingdom Viridiplantae; phylum Streptophyta; class Magnoliopsida; order Caryophyllales; family Portulacaceae; genus Portulaca; species Portulaca oleracea. The sequence goes on along the minus strand of CM055873.1, from coordinate 20,312,584 downwards.
ATATGGTTAAGTGTGCCTTCAGAGGATTGAAATGACTACTTATGTCACCAAGGTACACCATCCTTTTAGGAAGCTTATCCGTTGAGAATCTCCCAATTAATCGTGCTTGGCTAGGAGTAGTCTCAGGATGGGTGATCTCATTGGATGTTATCCAAGATAGCGTGTGAGTGAGAATAAAGCATGCTAGAAGGACTCGTGATGATTGGTGGGGCCTGTTGTCGATCGTAAAGCAGTTATTTCCAATGTCTGCAACCCGGGAGGAGCCAGGGTGTTGTGCCATAAATACAAACCTTATGTTATTTTTGTAAGCAGCTTATGTTTATGATTAATGATGAATGAAAACATTGGTTATTTGAAAATCCTTCCTCAAATCTCTTGTATCTTTATCGATTTAGTTTTAATAGTGATGGTTAAGAGCATCGCCTTTAGACTTTGATTAGTGGCAACCTTTCCATCAAACTTGGCAAAGATTTCCATGGAGATTCAACGAAGAGCTAGTGGACTACACCTTTAGGCCTTTATTTTGGCTTCAAAGATTGATCTTAGTGAACTACTCTTTAGAGATCAATCTTATCTTCTTATATGCTTATTATGTTGATTTTTGTTTGATTAGTTCATAAAACACCCGTTTATAGGTAGTGATCATGAGTTGTAAATAGGTTTTTTTTCTTTATAACCCTGATTTATTAGTGGATCATAGGTATTTACACATCACCCCTAATATTTTTCTGTCAATTTCTTTTATATATTACCCCTAGTGACAATTATAGTGAAGACCTAGTGTCAATAGGTTTCGCAATATTCTTGTTTCATATTTTTATAGGAATTATATAAAAAAAAAAACTCTAATCATCACCGAGTCATGTCAGCTTTAACTGATTCAATCAATAATCCAGATCAACCAATATAATATGATAAAATTGATCCCACAAGTTGACCTACTGGATCAACTGGTTTGGGGACTACCCCAAGTTTGACAGCATATGCAACCGTTAATATAACCCAAAAACAATTGACATATTTGGGCGTTTTGTTGATTTTCTTTTAGGCTCACTTAAAGAATAAAATATCATTTGAAAGAACCAATTAAAACAACAAAGTAGAAGAGCTAAGGTCATATTTTAGGTGGCGTGCTAAGTGCCTGTTTGGTTTAGCTCTTTTAGAGCTTTTAAAGATCAAAAGTTGAAATTATCCCAAACATATAAATATACAAAATAACTTCCAACTTTTGAAGAGCTAAAAAAAGCTCTCACAAGGCATAAAAGAAGAAGCGACAATTTTGTGATTCTAGATTCTGCTTATAGGGAGTTTGGGAAAGAATTTAATGACTTTATTTTATTTCCAAAATGATCTCTTAGCTTTTCCTCTCTTCATCACTGGATTCTGAGTGGGAAGAATATGAAAAGGAGGAAATGTATCAAGGTGTTGGTTGCTGCTATTATTACCTCCACGGTGGCAATTGTTTGGGGATTCAGAAACTACAAGAGGTTTCCCAGTGGTCAAGGAAGTATTTCTGTCAATGAAGCCATTAGGAAGATTAATTTTGTTCTCCTTAATAGATTCATTTCCCTTTCTAAGAAGAGTAAGAAATACTCTAATTGTGTAGATTTTTTCTTACAGTGAGGTTTGTCTCCCCTCCTGGTCTTGTTTTTCCTCTGGTTCTGGGCTTTTTTGTGCCCTTGGCGTAATGAAGAGTTATTTTCTCTGCAAAAAATTATATATATATATATATATATATATATATATATATATTTCAATTCGCTACAAAATTGCCACTTCTTTGGCTAACCACATACATTAGTGGCTTAATAGAAATTGTAGGAAAGTTTTCGTAGTTTTGTTTTGGAGGAAAAGTTCTCATAGTTATTTTCTAAGACAATTGATATTTATTTACTAACTTTAACTTTATGCTAGATATATGAAACCATTTTTTTTAGTGAATTAAATGTCAAGAAAATAATTAAATGTATACATTCAATTTTAATTTATTGTCATAACATATACTTGATTTAAAATTTTACTGAAATAATTAATTTTGAAATTAACAATATTATATAATATAAATAATTCACTAGAAATATACTAGTATTAAAAATCATAAATAGTTTTTATGACAAAGGAAATGAATTATTAACAGTAATCATTATAAAAGGGTAATTATTATGGTAATATAAAAAGTGGAAGCTTTTATAAATGATTATCCAAACACTTTGAAACTGTTTCTGATTTTTAAAAGAGCTTCTGAAAATACATCTACCAAACACCTAACACATTTTATAGAATGAGTTTCGGAAACTGTTTCCAAAAAGGAATTTCTTAAAAGTTGAAGCTTAGCCAAACATGCTCTAAATGTCCGGAAATAGGTAAAGGTTTTTATCCAATCAAGCAAACATACATCATTTTACTCGAGCGAGATTTTCAAACATAATTTGCTAGTCCACATACGCATACATACACAAACTTAGGTTTGCGTTTTGTTGGGCAAAAAGGTCCCCTCACATGAAGTTTAAACTGGACCATCTTCCCAGTCCCCTCATTCCCAATACATGTCCATCATTGGGAGACGAGGAAATAGCATATCTACACCATTTTGTCCTTAAACTTAAGAATCAAAATGTATGTTGGTTTGGACAGTTTCCTGGGGGGATACCCAAGTCATCAAGATCTTCCATCTGTGAGAAACGTGTGACTGGGAGCTGCTCTCGTTGACCAGGAATGCCTTGATTGTGTTTTCCAGGAACATCATCCATAATACGGTTAAGAACCCTGACGTCATTCAGTAACAAGTCGGAAAAATCATTACCGCAATCCTGCTGGTCTTCCACCAGATAGTTCCAATCAGATGTTTGCAGATGGAGTGGCAGGCATGGCTGATGGCTTCTACCAATTACCTGGTGTACTGGAAGCAAAGACGTATGCTGTCTTCTAGCTATTGCCATGTGTTCTCTGGTCCATTTAGGGTTGCTCCACAGAGAAAGGAGAGGTGTTTTGTTATTCCATTGCAAAACTTGCTTGTCATGCACGTCCACAGACCCAGGAAGGTAGAATGACTGACGGGGTTTATCAGTATTTTTTCAAAAAAAAAAAAGGTCAATCAGAAATTGAATCCACAAACAAATAGGATACCTAAGAAACGGTCCTAATATTATCTGATCACTTTTGCATCCAGTTGCAGGGTTCAAAACCCCGCTCAAAATTCTAAGAGGCACGACCACACGAGTATCAAACAGTTAACACTGGTGTGCTCTCACCAGCGTGTGTGCAACACTGGTGGGGTCCCAGTCAGGCCAACACCCCCACCCCCACTGCCCCCCCCCCCCCCCAAAAAAAAAAACAAAGAAAATAAATAAATAATGCAACAGAATTGGGAAAATACCCCAGGAATTATCAAGACACCCTATCCCACCCACAGTAAGAGGTCTAAGAGCAGGATTTTTCCATCCATACCTTGCCAGAGAGAAAACACTGGTCCTCCCATATTAATTCATACTTCTTTCCATCATTCCTGCGATCAAGCCTAAAAGCAGTATACAGTCGTACATTGTCAGGAAACAAAACTTGAAGGGAGAGAAGGCACTAGAGGAGGTTAATAATTTCATACCTTCGGGTTTCTGGCGGGGCAATGAGGATCAGCAGCTTGGGGTTAAATTTGAAAGCATGATCGATAAACTTGTTCGCTATTGCTCCTTTGACTCCAAATGGTGGGTTCAGCCCCATGATCTACAGAAAACCAGCTGAGGTAATAAGTTGAACTGAATAAACCAAGATAAAAGACAATAAGGCACTCAGAGATCCTTACCAGCTGAGAACCTCGAGGTAGTTCTCTGGGTGTAACAGTAAACCAATCCCTTTGCTCAAATTCAAACCCATTCTGCAGAATTTTAGATAAAAACAGTAAAGATTCCATCTAACATACTAGTTGACTACAATGCACAGCACTGAAGGCAACTCTTCCTCAAAGTTGAACGTGCGGCAGAAAGTTAACTTCAGTGAGGACAGTGACCCAATTATCTGAGTAAAACTAAACATTCTTTTCATAGTACAATATTTCAGTTTATTTTAGACAATGCCATCCAATGTGTTACAAATTGCAAATTCTATGGAAATCAAATGCACTCGGTCTTACCCCTGACAACCACTCACAGAGGCTGCTTTCGAAAGACTAATGGTCATGATTCTGATATCAAAAAAAATAAATAGAAATAATCATAGTTTACGGAGTCATGCACTCGGCTGATGCAGACATCACATGTCTTGACTAAATGGGCGGACAGGTAGTGACTTACAAAGGCATACACATCAAAGTTTTTTCTTTGATAGGAAAATAGGCTCTATTAATAATAGGATGAAAAGAACAAACGCTTATGCAGCATCCTACAAAGTTATGTACAACCAAAATATAGGCAATCCACCTTGTCCAATACCCAACTAAAAACCACAAAATTGAACTGGTAAGGCTCAAACTTTTTAAAAATGGTGAAGAGAACTGAAGCTAATTCAGGAGTTACTTGAGAATTAAGCTTCAAGAACCAAGGGTAAATCAGAGGAAGAAATATCCAGGTCCAATCTTTAATTTATAAAACTGGTTCAACATGTATCAAGTTACACAACAGTGACCTAATGAAACTATGAAAGAGATGGAGATGTGAGAAAGGAAGAATCATATTGAAGTCCAAGCTAGTTCAACAGAACAGCATTCCCTTCCTAAAGCCTTGCACGGGAGGTATAGGGAATACGAGGATTGGCTGAACTGTTCACATTCACCATTTAGCATCAAATGACTTGTAACATTAATCAACAGCAGAAACAAGGCATAGCAGCTAGCATGAATACAGGGTACAGCTAATAAACCTTGAGTGAGATATAGGCCAGGCAAGATCTTTGAAGAGGCTTAGGTTCGAACTTTTATCCCTCCTATAGTCCCAATTGCAGAAACGTTGCCATTAGAGGAAACTGTTTCTTTCAAGTCTTCAATTGCAGGAACATTGCCATTAGAGGAAACTCTCTCTTTCAAGTTTCCCAAATGCAGAAACGTTACCATTAGAGAAAACTCGCTCTATCAAGTTTTAACAAGATATACAAAGGTATATGGAACAGTATGGTTAATCTGTCTAACCTTTACCCCACCAACCAGGTACTCTCCTTCACTGCAACAGGAGCTTAAACAATTTCTCTAACCCATTCTAGCAAGCAGATTTTCACCATGAACCCAGAAAGGTCATATTTGAAGATAATCTCTAAAGGAACATTCAGAATATGTGAGGTGAACAATCACCCCCTTGGGTGCACAAAGCAATAATAGATACAGCTATAAAGCAAAGTCCATGTTTAATTTGGCTGCCAAACTAAATATCAAGCACTAGTCCATCATGTACCTTACCTAGCGAATCATAGTTCACGAGTTGAAATAGTGAAAAATCAACATGACATCAGAGCGTGATCTGACTATGACGAAATCATGCTACAAATTCAAGACACCAGATTGTACCTTGGTTGGAAACAGATCATAATTTTTAAATGAACATTTCTTCCCCACACTGTCTAGCTTGACTTTCATTAAACGACTGAAATCATTGGCACCACAGCAAAAGTCAACTATCTGCAATAACTCAGGAGTATAAGCCACATGAGCATTTCAATGCTAAAGAAAGATAGCAGCTACCATATCAGTAATTCCTAAGTATAGATCGCTTAAAATTTGATCACCGTTTGCAAATCTGCATGGATTCAACCTATGTAATCTTATTTTCTTACAGAGCCGTTTTAACTTAGACACATAAGAGAAGAAAAAGAAAGCTTACCGTGTCACCATCTTCAACATACCAATGAAGCCTATCAACAATCTGAAATACAAGTTTCTTCATCAGTTCCTAGTATTATATTTACAGTAAACTTCATTTCCATTTAGTTAGTTGTTAGTTTAATGTCAAGTGGTATATCTTTTCACCATTTTCTTTCTGGTCTTGGGTGGTGGTCGTGGTGGGGTGGGGGTAGGGTGGGGGGAAGATTTTCCTATTCTCTCCAGAAAATAAGAATAAAGCAATGTACCAGAATCACACAGGCTGGTGGTGTGTGTAGAACACAGTAAAATCAGGTAAGTCTGGTCATCTTAACACACCGAGGCCTGGCAAAACTTTGACCGAACCGATAATCCGATTTTTCTGACCCAGAAAAATCACCAAAAGTTCGTCCAAGTTTAAAAATCAATCGGTCATTGTCCGGTTTAAAATCGGGTCAGTTTCGGGGAAGGAAAACTGTGTTCATGTTGTCCGAATCTTGGGAGAAAATCTGGGTTCGGTCATTCCAGACAATAGGACAATGTCCGGACCCAGTTTGTCAGTGAACTTGGTTGGCTTTTAATTACCTTTATGTACAATCCGGACATTGGACAATTTGTCAGTTTGGATATTTTTCGGTCCTTCCAACACTAAAAGTATGACCTTGCCTTTATATATAATTCGGACCAACGGACATCTGGGTCTCAGTATGGTCTCTGTAGCCGAATTGCTTATCGAAAAGGATCCATGTAATAGGTTTTTGACCGGACCCGGATTTTTTCCGGCCCTAAACACGTCCCTCATCCTATTTTATGGTCGCATACACAGAAGAAGAATGAATAACACATGAAACGATATTGACAAATGGTCAAAGTTAACGCAATAGCAGATAAAGTCCAACGGGGTTGACCAGTGTAAGGAGTTCTTTGTTTATACAAAGCTGAAGGCAGAGCTCATCCTATAGCAGATTTTTGGAATGCGACAAAAGACATGACAACCCAACACGTCTGGGATACGCAAATTCACATGGCATTTATTGTTGCCACCAAATCTGACTGCAACTCCTACCAAATATCTACAGACCATTGGCATCATACATTATTAGGAAGAAAAACATAAGCAGACTTGCAGCGTAAACAATGATGATATTTTTGACATCAAAAATAATAATGCAAGAATGGAAATAAAGGGAGTTAACGTGGACAATCCCCAAATCGGGAAAAACTGCAGTGGCACAAGCACGATAAAATCCACTATATAGTTTAGAGTACAACACATAACTCAACTCTACATGAGATCAATAGAAAAGGAACAGATCTACCACATGAGATCCAATTATATGAGAAGAATCAGTCCCCAAGAATCTCACTAACAGAACTCTTAAACCCTAGTGAATAGAGTAACCCCTTAGGTTGTCACACTTGCATAAAAGCACAACCTTTCCCTTGAGGGACATGCCTAGAGGATTTCGCCTCAACCTCTCTGCCTTGATGCTCTCTCTGATACCTTCAACAGCTTAAGTATAGATAGGAAACCAAACCATGACACCAAGCTACAACAAAATCTTGGCCACTACTCCAATTATATTTACCAAATCTAGTATAATTAGGAAACACGAGATAATAAGTGAACCTAAATAATTTCCAAACACAATTAGGAAACAAATCATGTGGTCAACCCAGGCGATTTAAGAACAGAATCCTAATGTATATGGTATACGCACACAACTTGGCTAACAAACACATACCTAAAGCATAGTTATAGTGTATACACACACACACACATACAATATCATAAATGGCCAACTAACAGGTAGGTGGTTCATCATAATTTTAAAGTGGCAAACATAGGGTGTCTTTGGCCAAGTTACTACTTCAAAATCACTTTTTAGAAACTATTTTACAGAAATTGTTTCTCTCTAAGATTTTAGGTGTTTGGTAATGGATATTATAGAAGTGCTTTTTTGATGTAGAAACCATTAACTAGTGTTTGACTATTAGATATCTATTTACTACTTTAAAATGCAGAAATTGAGTATCATGTTTTTTATATATTAACTTTTAACAATTTATAATACACATTTAATTTTTCTCATTATACTATTTTATTTCTATTTTTCTAAAAAAAAAATATTATAGTACACATTTAATTTCCTTCTTTATACTATTTTGTTTTCTATTTCTTTTTAAAATTTTACCTATAGTGGTTCTCCAAAAACATTATGTAATTTATATTAAATTGGGTTTTTGGCCACAAATAATCCATATCGAGGGCCTTGTGACTGGGAATAATCCAAAGTGACTTTTCGACCACTGGCAGTCTGTACTTTTTCACTATTTTCTCATAGCAGTCCAGAGTCAATTTCCGACACAGGAAAACTGACGTGGCGATCGGAAATTTCTTTTTTGAAGTATGAATAAGCATACTTTCCGGTCGCCACATCAGTTTTTCGGTGCCGGAAATTGATTCTGGACAGCTATGAGAAATAGTGAAAACGTTCAGACTGCCAGTGGCTGAAAAGTCACTTTGGATTATTCCCAATCACAAACCCCTCAGTACGGATTATTTGTGGTCAAAAACCCTAAATTAATTGAACTCTATGTGAGAAAAAAAAGATCTTATTATCAAGCATTACCTATTTTATACTCATAAATATGAAAATTTAAAATTAAATAATACAAGATATGTTTCCTCACAGGCTACGTTACCTGGACTCGGCTACTAGGGGTGCCGTACCAGGGTCAACACGACACGACACGGATCTTGACACGGGATCCATGGCGGACCTGGGCGGAATCGCGGGACACGGCCATGAACAAACTCTAATCAGCGACAAACCCTAGATCGAACCATTGGACAACCAATTGGTGGGTGTTCGGTGTGGTAGTAGGGGGCTTTTGATCGAATGGATGACGCGACCCCACCGGTAGGTTTTCTTCGGTCAGAAGTCGCCGGTTTCCGGTCGCCAGTGAGAGACGAGAGAGAGGAGAGAGAGGGAGCAAATGTTGCGTATCATTCTGTGTTTTTTTGGAGAGAGGAGAGAGAAAGAGGGGGGGCGTGAAGAGCCACAGGCCCACATGGCCTAGGGTTTTTTTTTTGGATAATTTTTGTTGTAATTTTTTTGGACTTATTTATAATTGGGCTGAATATATTCTTTGTATGGGCCAAGTCAATTTAAATTAAAGTATCCTTAGGTTCAATTTAAGGATGTCTCTAAAAATAATATGTAATATTTCACTTTTAATATAATTAAATATGTTATGCAACTAAGGGGTCGTGTTTCTCCTGCCGTGTCGAACCCTTGGATACCGTGTCCCGAGTCCAGGTAACATAGCTCACAGGAACTTAGAAATATTTTAAAAATAGAAAAATGCATATATTTTGTTTCCTAATAAAGTTCAAATGTATTTATGGAGAAAAAAAAATAACTTTCTTAAATTTCCTTGGTAGTTCCCATGAAACTAGAAATTAGAAGCTATAAAATGCACCTTCAATTACTAACGGTCCAGAAAGCTAATCTTAGCTTCTACAAAATTGGAAACTATTTTAGAAAATGTTCATGTTTGCCTTAATTGCAGCTTTTTCCATCTAAAAGCTCTCAAGAAGCTTGGTCAAACATGCACTTATATGTGGCTTCTTCAAATAGAAAATCCATATTGCAACTGTATACTCTCAAACCTTTTTTTTCGGTAAAAAAACCTATCTAGAGATTCAATCCTTGACGATTTAGCGTCATTTTACTGAATCAAGCTTGAAAACCACATGCTACTTCAAGTGATCAAGCTAGTTGGAACTTGGAACCCTAAATTTTTTATATTTGTTCTTCTGAAGCTATTTAGAAATATAAAAGGATTTTAATTAATACTATAATACATTTCTATGATTAGAGTATGTGCAAGTTTATTTTGGTTTCTCACAAATATTTTAGTCCATCACAAATACACATGAAATTAACAACTTTAACATGAATATACACAACAGAGGCCCTGCTACGCTGGCAACGGGAGTCATCACAAGTTCACAACCATGAATGAAACCAATGTCAGGTATTAAGATCTGATGGTCTTGCCTAACTTATCTAGCAAATCTATCTTCCACGACAAAAAATACATATACCTGATAAAAACAAGAAAATACACTTGATACACTATTGAACTAGAATGACCATAGGAAACTCCAGGGCAACTATCTTCAAAATCAGGGAAAAAAAAATAAGTCAACTCAAGCAAATCATTTCTATCAACATAATGCACTAGTATTCTACAACTTGCCATTGTGGGACGATTCTCCTCCTTAGTACTGTATTTAATAATAATTCACCAGCAACAAAAGCAACAAATAGTCAACTATCGACAAAATCTCACTGGGTAAGGAGTTCAGGGGAGATGCTTATGCAGGTAGACTAGACAATTATCAGAGTTTGCAAAAAAGGAGAGAGGTAGGGAAAACTTGCCTCCTGGAGCTTTTCTATAGTTGTAAAATGCCGCCCATAGGATGAGTAGCGGTTGCCATGTAAGAATGGTCCCAGATAGACTTCAAGCTTCCTCTGCAGAGGCAGATATACATTTCTAATCACATCAAAATGTACAATAATTGTCAATCGGCCAAACAAAGGGGCAGATAATACACAGCAACCTTTTTACATAGTTGTTGACTTGCATGCAGCCTTGTGGCTCAATTGTTTTGGGTGGGTGGGGGGAGAGGCAGGGGTGCAACAGTTGTAAAAATAGTACAAGGTAGGGAGTGAAATAGCCAGGGCTGGAACTAAATAGAGGACAGAATGGGAGAAGATACCCTGAAGGGACTTACTAGTGAGTACCAAAGAGAGAATGTGAATGAATTGTTCAGCAAATTTGAGAAGAAAAGGCTTAAACGTGATTGGAATTCACTGTCCTTCAGGAATTATTTGCCCTCTAATCACTCATATGCTCACATATGAATTCTTAGATGAGCAAATCTCAGAATTCCCTCATGTCTCTGTGAATTGGAGGACAAATTGAAGAACGTTAATCTTCTTACCCTTTTAGTTTTCTTCAGCCTTATAGCGTTTGAAATAATCAAACACCTCATCTTTATGTTTCATTAAATACACATAAGTATATCTCATACAGTTATAAATAAAAGTTATAAAATAACGTTACCTCCTATAGCTAGCATGCCATTAAATTCACATATACCAGAATAAACTAAATCAAGAGTTTCTACCTTCCTTTCTAACTTAGGAAAAGGTTTCCTAGTGATTTTTGCTTGAATACAAATTTACACTTATCTTTCTTAATTGTTTTCATTCACATAAATATAAGGGATATTGGATGACAATATACCGTTCTTTGGGGTATTAGACTATAATATACCGACCTTTACTATTAGACAACAATATCCCTGATCTTTATACATAGGTGAGACTATTATATCAACAATGACCAAGGGGATGGTGAACCAGTCTCCGTGTTCATGTGGCAGGCAGAGGGAAAAAACCTGGCACCAGCCAAGTAACCCCGTTAACCCCTCCATTCTTCTCATTAATCCACTTTAAAAAACCGGCCCCAACCCAGTCATTAAGGGGGGGTAATGAACTGGTCTACGTGCTGACATGGCACGCAACTAACCAGTGTCTTGTAACTTGGGTCAGTGAGAAAAATGAAGGAGTTAATGGGCAAGGGCCGGTTTTTTTTTTTTTCTCGTCGCCTGCCATGTCAGTACAGAGACCTGTTCACCACCTCTTTAGTCATTGTTGGTATAATGTCACCTAGGTATAAAATTGTTGTCCAATAGTAAAGGTTGGTATATTACAATCAAATACCCCCAGAGGTCGGTATATTACCATCCAAAAATCCTAAATATAACCATGTTTCTGCATATATTCTAAGGATGTGAAATTTAAATGTGTTAATCTAGCATGCCACAAAGAACAAGAATCCACAAATGTAAACAAAAACATCACTTATTGCATTCCTTCCATCAATGTTTTACTTAAACATGCCATCACAATAATATCTCTTGCCAACAAATATTCTAGACTTAAAAATTACAAATAATCAGATTCAGTGACTATTCTAAAACCACCCTTGTTCAAGAAACCTTCAAAAACCAAGTTTTTCCCCATATCCAGCACATGAAGAACATTCTTCAAAGTCAATTTCTTCCCGGATCTGAAGTGTGCCTTGTCCAAGGACCTTTGCTACTACACGGTTCCTCATCAACATTTCCTTCTCAACAATTTCCTCATAGCTTTTGAATTGTGCTATGTCATAACACACATGTATAGATGCACCAGAATCCATCCAGCAAGCATTGGATCTTGCACTTGCCATGTTCACTTGAGGCACCATATCAATATGCCTATTTTTTTACCGAAGTAGTGATCATGGCAACAAAATCCGCAATATGTTTCTCCATCAAATTAGCCTTAGGTGGTGTTCCTTGTGTTTGGGTCTCCTTTCTGAGTTTCTTAACCAATTGCAATCCTTAATGTAGTGATCTTTTCCATTACAATCATCACACTTCCAATTTTTCTTCTTATCATTTTTATCAAAATCGAGTACCTTCCTTTTATGGTTCTTCTTTGACATACCCTCAACAAAATTCACCAAAGAACTATTGGGAAGATCTGAGACATCTCTTTTTCGAGTCTCCTATTCCATTTGAAGATGTTTCATGATCTTCTCATGGGTGAAATCTTCTTGCATATGAAGAAGTTTCTTCCAATAGTCATTCCACATAAGGGATAATTTCGAAATAATTGCCCCCACTAGGAATACCTCGGGTAAGATCACTTAAAGGTCGCAAAGCCTATTAACCAACAATAGCAACCCATGCACGTGGTCAGCACCTTGCCTCTCAATGGTGTACTTGTCCTCCAATTTCTTCTGAATCTCTCATGGGGAAGAATACATCATGTAGAGGTCGTACAAGTTTGCGAAAGTGGTCAGAAAATGTTTTCGGCACACGAATTTATCATCCTTCCTCTTCTTCTTCAGTTCTGCAACCTTCTGTTTATGCTCTGGTGGATCTGACTCTTTGGTATCATCAATTTCAGGCAAGTTCAGATTCAGAAGGCAGACCATGTTCAAGGCAATGAGTAAAAACATCATCTTCTCCTTCTAGCGATTGTAATTTGTGCGATCAAACTTGTCTTACTTCATGAAATCAGGATTCATGAATTTGAAAGCAGAAGAATTCACAAATTCACCCTTAATAACACCTTAAGATTGTTGAAAATTTTAAGAAGAAAAGGTTTAAACGTGACTGGAATCCACTCTTCTTAAGGAATTATTTGCCCTTTATTCACTTACATGCTCCATAGATTAGCAAATATCCCTCCAAGATTAATCAAGCCTTGTGAATTCTCAGATGAGCAAATCTCAGAATTCCCTCATGTCTCTAAGAAGTAATAATGTAACTAAGTGAGAGAGAGAGAGAGAGAGAGGTTGTCAACAGTTGGCTATGCAGTTTTACGAATAAAATCGCCTCCCCTTGTCCAAGAAGTTAATAACTAGATAAATTTATAATTATTTATTTAACTAATTTAATAAATAATAAAAACAAAAATTGTATGGTGTATTTAAGTACACTATATGCTCCGTGTTCTGGCAACGGCACAAACCTGCAAAGTACTAAGTGTCGCCTAATAAACCGACAATCGACGCCCGCGCGCATACGGTTCAATGCGAAGCATTGAACCTTGTACCACTACTAGCCCAATAGTAGCCCATTAGCTAACTATAAATCCAAGTAGTACTCCCTATTATAAACTAGTGAAAAATCCCTTCAACTACTAATGTGGGACTTTTCACCTTCACACTTTCTACTATCAAATACCAAAACTATCAACATGAACGAGCCAGGAAGCTCTAGCTGGAGCTAAATATAAAGCATTAAATTTATTTCAACTTCTTCAGTCAAAAATTTAAAAAGGAAAAAACATAAAACAACCCCCAAAACATGAACCAGATTTGCAATTTGAGCAACCCTTAGCATGCCAAGAATGTAACTCAATAAATCATCCCTATGTACAAGAAATTCATCATGAATTACTCTCAATAAACACCTAAAAGACACATGAGTGAAGTCCAGACCTTCCATAATGGGATCTGATGCAACATCTCTGGACTGCACACAGCTTTCGCATCATCCACAGTGCCACCACTACGGAGCTTCTGCAAGGCTGTTTGAATTGCCTTCAACATTTACAGGACAACTAAAAGGTCAAAAAGATTTGAAGAATCTCATGACCAATGAATGATGATATACATATTCACTAGTTCAACAAAATACCTTAACAGCAATCTCCACCTTCCCCTTTGTCAGGGTCCTGTCTAGCACATCTTGTGAGTTCTTATACATGGATGGAATTTTTTGGCTCCTTTTGAATTCTTCAATGTCGAAAGAAGAGTCAACATCCATCATCAGAGTAATTATTCTGCTAGGAAACAGTATCCATAAGGGGAGTACCCAAACTATACAGCATATGAGGAAACAAAGTAGAACGCCAATCCTTTACCTCTTCTCCATTTCTGAATCAGAGACGCGCCTTGAGTGGTCTTTCTTCTTTCCTAAGTCACCAGTGTAAAGTTTCTTGCAAGATACACCAGCTTTTTCAGGTTTCTGTGAATATGACCCCAGACTTCTTGCATGAGCAAATTTCTCGTACTGATGCAGTTGTTTACCCCCAGACCCTATCGAAGAATCATAACCCTTTGGGGAAATCTTATCATGAACAATTAAAGCAGAGGCTGAATTATCGGATCTTTTCCTCTGAGAATCCAATGCGGGTCTCCAAGAACTATTTCCAACTAGCCTAGCAGGTTGACTCTCCCCAAAGCTAAAGTCAATCTTCTCATCCTGTTTTGCAGTCCTCTGTATGACATTTTCAGCAGAAGATTGACTAGTCATCCGTTTTCTTTTCTTACACACGTCATTTCCACTGTTTTCTGAAGCAGCTGTTTTTTCTTCATCAGAATCAGGAAACATAAGATGGTTCCTGTCTGGTGTGCCAAAGACTGGATCGATTTCGTGGTCTCTGCTCAAAGCCATTTGCAAATCAGAAGATACAAGAAGCAACAGGACTAAAAAGCTCCACAAGCTGTTCAAGATTTAATATTTAATGTCAAAATTACAAAATTGCAAAACTTAAGTAATACTTACAGGCAATATATTAAGACACGTTTAGGCAGAAGGTCATCCCAAGCTCTTTGCAAGATATTCTTCTCATAATCATTTTCAAAAGTAATTTCTCTGAGAAAGTAGTGATGCAAGAACTAGAAGTCAGGAAGATGAAGAGCTGACACGACATGAAGAGAGAATTTGGCACAGATCACCTTGGCAAGCACTTCCTATGATATGACTTAGGGCAACGTCTGCAAACTGCAAACTGCATGTCTATGACTTTTCTGTCCTCTACTTGCTTACAAACAAAACACCTATGAGCAGGGCAAGCAAAAGACTCTCCTCCAGCTATCTTTTGCTGAAGATCTTCCACCAGCATATCACTCCACATCTGCAGCTCTGTAGCAATGCATTTCGGATGATAAAAGCGGCCACAATTAGCTGCAACACAGGGGAAGACCTGAGAGAAAAAGCTAGATCAATAATACAGAACACTGAACAATGAGCAGCCAAATGCTGCACCACTGATGTGAAAATGCAAATACATTAGAACAGGAAGAATGGAGGGAGGAAATGAAAAAGAAAAAATCTTGAAACACAAGGTTGTATGTAATCCTTCTAAACTGCTGAGATCACACGATACCCAGATGAATTGTTAGAAAATCAACTTCATTGGCTCATGCTGTCTGAAGGACATAAATCAAGTGCAAGAAACACAAGAAACAATAATGGTTCAGCCCTGCCACGCTTTACCATTACAATTGGAAAGAAGCTTCTTCTTCAAGTTCTTGCTAGGATGCCTATATGGCTGTTCATAAGTGGTTAACAAGAAATTCCGGTGCAAGACAACAAATACAAAATCTCTCAACATTTATTCCTCTTTTTTATAGGAAAAAGATAGATGTACTAATAATAGAAAAGATCGGATGCTTAGGAAGCATCTACAAAACTATATGCAACCAAAATAGAGACTATCCATAAAATCCAAGACATCAAAAGACGGAGAGCTCAACTTCCCATTAACCCAAAAAAAGGAGACACTTGATAAAATTTCCTTTCAAGTGCCCAAAGGGGATTTCCAACTCCTTCAAAAACCCTTTGGTTCCTATCTCTCCAAATACTCCAAATCCAAAATATCACATGTATTAACCACGGCATTCTTCTTCATTTTCCTACCAAAGACACCCTCCCAAGCAAGAAGATGACTTCTAACTAACTAGGAAACGACCCAAGCAACTCCTAAGCGCCCAAAGGCTAAATCCAAAGAGACCTAGTAAATTCACAATGCAGTAATAAATGAATAGGTGATTCAAGATCCCTCTAGCTCATAAACCATCTAGTAACCAAAATCGCACCCCCCCCCCCCCTCTTTTCAGTAAATTATCACAAGTGAGGATGCTCACATGCATTGCTTCCCAAACAAAGAACACAACCTTTAAAGGGGCCAAAGACTTCCAAATAATGGTGGTAGGGAAAGCACCAGCCTCCACAAGACACAATGACGAAGATTGCGTACTAAGAAGTTCCAAATAATAGAAACCACCCGAAAAGAACCCTTTCTTACTCAAATCCCATCTCACCATGACCCTAGCTAGATAATAACCTAAGATACAAATGAACGGAAATAGACCCAAATGTTTTTTTTTATAGGGAAAAAAATGACAGATCTCCTAATTTTACAAATCACTAATAGGCAATATTCTCACATTATGACGACACGTCATAATTTGAAGGCCTCGTAAAATATCCTTCATGGATTATTTGCTGTGAACTAGAGCCATTGAGCCTATTCTTAATCAAGGCTCCAATGAAAATATATGGACTTTATAATTCCAGAGAATCTACCATAATGTATTGAGTTAGCAGACATCCCTGCAGCACCGGCTCAGCAGCTGCACCATTAATCGCGTTGTGCACTCAGTTAAGATTTAAATCAATAGAAATCAACTGAAGTAACAGAAAAAGGTAACAAGAGCTACTTTCTTTTTCCTATCATGTTATCTTATTGGATGATAACCTAAGATCAGGGAGTTCACAAATAGACCCAAAGGGTAGATCTAATTTTACAAATCAGTAGTAGGGACTATCTTCTCATTAGACAGTAGCAGCCTAATTTCAAGGCCTCCTAAAATTCCTTTATGGGTTATCCATTGTTAAGTAGAGCTATTGAACAAGGGTTATGCTACGATGACCTCCTTGCAGCCACTGGCAGCATCAGTAATTGCCTTGTGTACTCGTTTGTGATTTAAATCCGCACATGTCAACAGAAGTAATAGAAAGGGGTAGTTCGAACACAGCTTTCTTTTTCCTGAAACATACAACTCTGGAACTATTTCGATGAATGTACCACAAAACTAGAAGAAATACCCCAAAAGTTACACCTCCCCCTCTCTCTCTCTCTCTCTCTCTCTCTCTCTCTCTCTCTCTCTCTCTCTCTTGCACACATACACACATTTTTTTTTGCAAAATAAGATACAAATAGTAGTCGGAAAAGGTTATCCATTAGTAATCACTTTTAATCCGCTATTTGGTAGATGACATGATCATTTTCAATCAAAGTATACTACAATGAAACAAAAACGCCAGGGAAAAAAGAAAATAAAACATCATTCAGCATCCTACTATCTAGGCAATCATTCACTTTTGGGAAGAAGTAGCAGAAAACAAATTATATAGTCGTTCCAGCCTATTTTTATAACTTTACAGTCATTTAAATCAGTTCTTTGCATACCATTCTTCACCACAATACTACTTCCATGTTTGTCAACTGTGTTTCTCGTTACTTCCATCACTGTTTAGTGGTTTGGATTTGTTTCTACTTTCTGTTTATAACTCTCCTGCAACGGGAAGTAATATTTCTTGAGCTTCATTGTCTCCCCTTTGGAAGGAAGAAACAGGGAGCTACCTATATTCCCAAGATCTTCCACACAAGCAAGCGAAAGGGTTCAATATCTTCATCTCCCATAAGCCTATATACAATTACACATGGTTGCGAGTACGCTGAAAAGCCCAAACACTTCAGTGTCATAACCCTTCACATATCAATGTCTATGCTTCTTAGATGGTAGGTGTCGTGCTTTTTATAGAAAATTACGTACATAATACTCCCTCTGTCCCATAAATATAATCCCTCCTAAGAAATGAAATTTTTTAAAGAATGCCCTGTTTTATGTTGATTCTAGGGAAGAGAAAAGAATTTTAATACTATTAACAGTTAAATGGGCAATAGTTTTGGAACTATCCTATAAAGAAAGATGGACTATAGTTAAGGGAAAGAGTTGATTTAGCTAGGCATACCTCAGCATTAGAAGAAGATGCATCAGACGAACCCAACATTCCACAAATAAAACATTGATGTTGTTGGTATTGACAATTTTTGCAGAAGAAGCTCGGAAGAGCCTGCACAAAGACCATCCACATAAAACCCAACATAATAGCATATGGACAAGGCATAGCCATGAACAATCATAATGTTGTTTACATTAACTTGGACTTCAGAAAGGCGGAGACTTCTGCAAGATTCCTCACCAGATGCTTCAGTTGCATGGAAAGACCTCATACACGGCCCTTCACAACTGTCAAAAGGACACTGGATGATGTTTTGAAATATAAAGAGCCGGAAAAATTAATGAAAAAAAGGAAAAGCAACAAGAACTAAATGTCAACAAATAACTGAGAAAAGCAACATGCACTAGATGGAAGAAAGGTAAAAGGAGCAGGAGTTAAGGAAATCATCAAATTTAGTCCACTAGCTGCAATCAACTTGGCATCCAAGGTTCCTCAGGCACATTAGAGCAACCAAAGCACCCCAAGCATACTAGCCACATTTTACTTGGACTTCAATTGTTCAATTGGTGAGTATGAATAACCAAATCACTATTTGCTATGTTTGACAATCATACCCATAAGTGTTGCCTAAGCCTGCACTTGGGCACCATACAGCCAAGTGCACTTGGAATTCTAAAGCAACCACAAGATTCTTTCTTTGCTTGGGCTGCTATGGAAGGTAAGCTTACTACAGAAGGTATGCTTAAACAATTTTTAATGGTCTTAGTTGGTGTCCATGCGTTTAGAAGAGGAATTTGTAGATGGTCTTATTTCGTATAGTGGGTAGCTCTTTGCCCTAGCACCTAGCCCATTCTTTGAAAGGGTTTACTAGGGTCCAACCATTTAGTATGAAGTGTTGGCAGTTTGGAGAAGGATGAAGAAATGATTGGTTCATGGAGTTTAGAAATTGGTTTCTTTGGCTAATTGATGGGCTACTTTAAAAGAGAGAATTGATATCTTTGAAGACAAAACTTTGTCCCTTCCTAAGTTCAAGCTCTAATATACACCAAAAATTGGTCCGTGGAGTTTTGTAGTTTAAAAGAGTGCTTTTCTCTGGTTCATCTATAATGTACCTTACTACATTCCCCGAATCTCTCGTTTTTCATTACCTAGTCGTTGCCAACCTGAAGACCTTGTTTTCCCGTGCTTTGAAGTTTGGGATATAACCTCTTGTAGGCATTGTTCTTTGCCAACAAGACAGCTCTCTTGGAATAACTTTGTATGGTCTTGGTTAATCTCGAATTTTCCCTTAAGCTCCCATTCCACCACCACGCTCATTTATCTACACCCCCTCCCCTGGAAACCCTTAAAATCAGTGGCTGACCACAAATGCAATTTGCCATTGTTCCCACATCTTGTCAACATCCCTCACAAGTTCCAAGTTCCCTTAAAATCTTCTCCAGTAACTTCATTGCTTCATCTCTGTTGAGATTCCCCCATTTCCATTGACTTTCCTTATCACTTTCCTTTTTCTTCCTTGGCCTTTTTGATCTCTACATCCATAGCCAAAAGTTTATGCAATGTTACCAGACCTTCAGTTGGTATAGCTTTACATTCTTTGCACGCCCTCTTACTGTTCTCACTTATCATAATGCAATCCATCTACATCCACGAGTTACCACCTAAAAAAGTGACCAAGGGGGCCACTCTCTTCTGAACAAAGGAATTAGCAATCCGCATATCAAAAGCAACCATGAAGTCGAAAATAGGCACTCCATTATTTCATTCAACATAATCCCAGCCACCATGGACTGAATGATACTTATCCTGCTTTGAATCAATCTGACAATTGAAATCTACTCATATAAACAATTTCTTGCTCAGTGGTGTGCTCTCGAAAGTTCCATCCAAGTCTTCCCGAAATTCCCCTTTCTTTTTTTTTCCTAACCCAAGTTGAGGCGTATAAACACCAACTACTTTGATGATTTCATTCCAACCAATAATTAAACGTAATTTGGTCACTCTGTGGTTCAGCTTTACAACTTGGTCCAAGAATTCCTTGTCAACCAATACGTCAACTCTCTTCCAAGATTTGGAACATCCTGAATACCACACAACTTGAACCTGTCTTATTCTCCCCCACCCCACCCCCACCCCCCGATAAGTAACCCATCTATTTCTTTTGCTTTTGCCAACAACCATTTAGTATCTTGAATAAAAGCTACATTTACCTTACGTCTTATAAAAGTCTTCACTAGCACCAATAGACATACCCGTAAGAGAGCCAATACCCACATGCAAAAGCAACCTACTAATCACTAAATTCTGCTTACACCAGCTCTCCCCCTGAGGACACACTCTACCTAAGACATTAGTTGCCACTATTCATTCAAGCTAATTTACCTTATGTCTTTTATAAAGTCTTCACTAGACGCTAAGTGCTAGCTCAATTGACTTGCCCGT
Organism: Portulaca oleracea; assembly: GCA_029582165.1. Lineage (NCBI taxonomy): Eukaryota > Viridiplantae > Streptophyta > Magnoliopsida > Caryophyllales > Portulacaceae > Portulaca > Portulaca oleracea. Next base: position 20,291,969 of record CM055873.1, on the reverse strand, counting down.
ATGGAAGCCAATGCCCACATTGCTTAATGCAACCTACTAGACGCTAAGTTCTGCTGACACCACCTCTCACCCCGAGGAGACACTCTACCTAAGAGATTGTTTGCCAATATTCACACGCTCTCCCTAAGATATTGTTTGCCAATAGAGAAGATCAGAAGAGTACTCAAACGGTTATTTAGCTTTAATACAAGTTAAAATATTTTAGATGAAATGGATTTTTATTAATTTCAAGTAAAAGAAATACCAAATGTTGAATATGTTTGTTACTTTTAGCAAAGCCCAACTAAACATGGTCCAACCCACCCACACTATCACTTTGACCTATTTAATAGAATATAAATGAACAACACCTAATTTCTCAAAAAAAAAAAAAGAAAGAAAGAAAGAAAGAAAGGAAAGCATCTCCTCCTCGTGCGCTACTTCGGAGACGTGGGGAGAGAGAGAGAGAGAGAGAAACAAACCCTAATTCCTGTGGGGCCGCTTCAAGTTGTCTATACCCTCGATTGCAAGTGGGCTCTTCAGCTCAAAGCTAGCGTCCATGGCTGCTCCTACGTGCTCGATTATAGTAGTCCACACCTTTCTTCAAACACAACAAGCATCCATTGACGGTCAAAGCCTTCTCTTACCGTTTAATACATCCGCTATCCCAGTAAGTGAACCCCGAAGTTTCCATCTCAATCCCCAACTCTGCTCTTCCTCCCAACTCTGTTCTTCCTCTTTGAAGAACGGATTGCTTGGAACACCACTTTTACCATTTTGCACGCAAACGACCTGCGTTTTGGAACGCACGTCCCAAAACGCGGGACGTGGGCACTCGGTCATTCCCGTAACTATGGTTCGACCAAAAACGCCTCATAGTAAAAGCAAACAAGAGTAAAAAGACACATACAATGAGACATGAGATCCATGAAAACTTCACTAAACATGCATACAATAGTGTAAATTGAATCAAACCTACAAAAGAAACAATAAGAATAGAAACCATAAATTAAATTTAGAAAAAGAAAACGAATGAACTTCAAAGGTTGCTAATATGGTATTATCTACATGCAAGCAAAAAATAAAATAAAGAATGCAAAGAGTCACTACCTAAAGGCTAGTAATAAATACTTAAAAAAGTGGCAGCAATCAAAAGTCAAACCTGAAATATTAAAAAGCAACCCTGTATTCATTGAATGCACTCAAGGCAGGGAGTTCGTCTTCTCCAGCGCAACGGTTCAAAGAACAGAACTATGAGCAACGGTAAAAAAATTAAAAAAAATAAAAAAAAGGGAACTCACTATCAATGTTGGGTCTGATATGCTGCTGGTTACCAGCCGGATAGTGGCTGAGCTAGAGGGAAGAAAGGCAATTTTACACCGGGTTGTTTGTAGTGGTCAACTGGCTAATTATGTAGAGCTTGGGGTCTGTTTCAACTTTCAGGTGAACTAGGATTTACAAGGACAGGTCCAGTTATTAAGGCACAATAAAACTAGCCAGGTATAGTGTTGAGAATAGCCGCCAGTGGCTATGTGATGCCGCTAGTAAGATGGACGTTTGCTTAAACAGCAGTTGTATTGTCTCAAACACTTTCACATGGACCAACTTAGCAGGCCAGGCTAACACCACTGCACTGAACCAACAACATGAAGTAAGAAAGATGGTTGTGGTAGGCAAGGTGATGACCGCCGCTGTCATAGGCGGTGTCACTTAAGGCTGCCGGAGATTATAAATTAGGAGAGAGAGAGAGAGAGAGAGAGAGAGAGTAGAAGATTCTAACTTCATAAAAACAGACCAAACCCGTAATAAAACAGAAAGCTAGCAAATTTTTTTAGTTTTGATTTTGAACAAGAATTTCTTTAACCGAACTCAAAACCTCACAAGATTCTAACCATGTCAAATCTTTTCGTCAAATCTATTAAACTCATCCATTTAACTCATTGTGTCAGGTATCAGGATGATAAAGAAAATAGTTTTGAGCATGTTGAGTGATTGCTATTCCTCTATTATTTGATTTTCTTTTCACTTTATACCTTTATCCCTCTTTAAGATGGCTATTCATATTGCATCCTCCATGGCAGTTGGGCCACACATGTCAGGTCACTCAGGTCAGATCACAATCGCTTTTTTATTTTTTTTCAAGTTCATTGTGATAAACGTGCAATCATCAAAATAAACTAATCAAATGCTAGTAAATGAAATAACTTTTAGTCTAATAAAATTAGTAAGGACCAGATAAATATGGAAATTGAAAATTTTAACCATTATATTAATGGTAATATGAATTATGAATATGCCTGATCATAGTTTACATAATATTATTCTACAGTGAAAAAATATTATTATGGTTGTAATAAAAAATTAATTTACAATGCTTCTCAAACTCCTTTTCTATAGTTCCAATTCTACTTAATCATTTAACTATGACACTCATCTCACAACAAATGTTTTCTCAATGATCCTTTAAGCGAATACAAGAGTCAGAACTTCAAAATTAATGCAGACAATTCTAGGGTAATAGATATACTGCATTTTAGAATTTATAAAAGAAAAATATATCATTCAAAATGGACTTTACGACCATTCAGTTGACTTGTGAAATACACCAGCCCGTATTTTGCTGGAATCCAAAATACAACTAACCTCTATCTGACCAAACAGGCTAAACCTAGCTATATCCATCCCATACTCTGACCACTCGCCCCAGGGTATAACTTTAGGAGGTAACACCGTAATACTCCAGTTTCAACTTATAAAGAACAGTCACATAAAATACACAGATATAATATTATTTTCCCATAAACTCATCACACTAAGAGCAAATGCAATAGTGATCCATGTTTTCGGAATGTTAGTGGGGGTCCACCCTTTCCACATCACCTAATATTCCTACTTTTTGGAACTCCATTCCATTTATTCTACAACAATAGGAACGCAAATGCAATCGTGATCCATGTTTTCAGAATTTTAGTGGGGGTCCACCCTTTCGACATCACCCAATATTCCTACTTTTTGGAACTCCATTCCATTTGTTCTGCAACAATAGGAACTCATTCCTACTTTTTCACATTAAAATATTTATTTGTTAAACCCACTTCATCTTAATCATATACTTATTTATGTTTGTACTTTTTAAGTTTTGTTTAATTATTAGTAATGATAAATATTTTAAAATGTGTAGTCATTATTTTTAAAAATATGATCAATTTTAAAAATGATTTACAATATAAAATTAAAAATAACACAATCGTACATAATAGTACTCACACGTAGATAAAACTAAAAACATATTAAAATTAAATCGACCACGTACAATCACACAACTTAAATAAAAACGACGTACAACATATTAATTAAAAATCAATGACTTAAAAACGACTTGAAAACCCAAGGACTCACGTAGATAAAATTAAAAATAAGAAAATAAAGGAGATAAAATAAAGGACCTAAAAATATATAACTATTTAAAAAAAATTTGCTATGGATGGATACGAGATGAATGAGTGTAAATTCTACTACATATATACTTTATTTTTAATAAAATAATAAACTCTATTAGTAGTTGGGAATAAAATAATAATAATAATAATAATAATAATAATAATAATAAATTTTGGGTTAAGACTCAAAATAGCAAATGATAACAAAACCCAACAGCTTCTCATACTTGAATTGTTATTAAACTTTCATCTTTTTCTTTTAATTTTATGATCAGTGGATCCCTTACTAGCATAAAAAAAATATAAATAAAGGTGACATGGCACTGCATTCCTGGAACTCTTCAGAGTTCCCAAAACACATTCCCACTTTTACATTCCTTGTTGCAGAGGAATGACGACAATTTTGCACGGGTTCCAAGATACAGTTTTGATTGTTGCATTTGCTCTAAACAATACAAACTCCAGAAAAAAGAAGAATTGCATCTTAATAGGCAAGTAGAAGCCGTATCATGAAGATAGAAACTAAAATCTGTACACCAAATAATGAAGTGAGTAATGAATACTACTTGTTTTGATGCAAACATTGTTGCACAAACTGTCAGCTCACATAAATAAAAGCACATAAAAGCCTGAAGAACAAACTGTCAGCTCATTGCAATTCAAAATAAGCATAAATAATGCCATGCAAGACAGGCACAAACACAAACAGTTACTGAGAGCAATAGCCAACAGGATTGAAGCATATACCAAAGAATGTCGCCCCCATTGTCACAAATAGAGCAACATGTATCAAACAGCTCCTCTTCTTCATTAGACAATTCATCAATCTCAGAAGAATCATCCACAACATCATCTACGATGAACTCATGGCTTTTCATTGGCAAACCCACCTGTGGTACAAAATAAATGTGATTATCAGTCACTATGAAGCATGGAAACTTCTTTCAACCCCGTGTATCCGTATCGGACACCGACACTCTCGGACACTCCTCGGATACGTGTCGGACATGTAAAAAAACGTGTCCTCCATATAATTATCAAAATGAACATTCGACACTTAGAGGACTCAGGGTGGACAGACGAATCGCATCCTTCGGACACTTCCGAATCATTGATGGGCATCACATTTTCGGCTAGCCAACCATCATGAGACATCCTCAACTATGATATCATTTTTCCAATACATCATTGTTCTTGCCTACTGCTTTACCATCTTACACATGCATTTGTCCCTCTTTCACATAACTTTGTCCCTCTTCGATTATTTAGTTACATTTTATGTTTCATAAATAGTTTTACAACTCATGAACTATTAGAGAAAATTTACTTATTAACAAACATTTTTAAAATAGAATTTGATATTTTATGAAGCACTACGTAAAATTCGGGCACATGTCAGACTACGTGTCGTGTCCTTATTTTTTCAACAATCACGTGTCCCCGTGTTCGTGTCGTGTCGTACCCGTGTCTCATGTCCGAGTCTATGCTTCTTAGATCAGTCAATCAAACCCGACAAAAAGGAACACAAAATTCACAGCTCATTCACTTGACATGTGGAATGCTTCTCCTTTTGCATGTTCTTCTCACAAAATCCGAAAGAATACACCATCCATGGAATTCATGGTGAAAACGAATAAGAACAAAGACTATATGCCTGAGGCTCAATACGAAATAGGAATTACCACAATCACATGAAGATAGCAATCACCAAAACCTTAGTTTTAAAAAGCATGCCCCTAGGCTCGGAAAAGCTGGAAGCCCAAACTATTGTGCCTTGATAGGAAAATACCTCACACTATTTGGTACTTCAAACCAAGGTTGTCATATAGTGACATCAATCCTTCTCATCTTTTATGACTACCTCTGCTTTCGTAATTTCTCTTTATCCCCTCTGTCTCTCTTCTATACATCTTTGTGTCCCTCCAAGACAAAATGAACGCAAAGCATGTGCCATTTGTCTATAGTTATAAAGTAATAAAGTATATTTCTTTGATGTCATATGTAACTTATTTTTCAAAAACATTGTGTTTAGGAATAATTTCAAGGGATGTTAACTTAGTGCTTGTTTAGCCTAGCTTTTGAAAGTGCTTTTGGAGTTAAAAAAGCACAAACTAGGCCAAACAGTGTGTTTTTTAGAAGCTAATAATTATTTTCCAAAAACAGTTTTTGTCAAAAACAACTACAAAAGCAGAAGCAGTAAAGTGTTGCTTCTGCTTCTTAAAAACTTATCACTACTCAATCTATGAGATTCTTTAGTGATTAGTTTCCTTAATTTCACATAAATATTCTGATTTTTATAAAGATAGCATTTAAATATTTTGATATTATGTTAGAATCTTTAATATTATGTTGGACAATTTTATTATCTAATTCCTTTACAATTTTTTTATTTATAAATATTTAATTTAAAGATTTGTATAGTTAAGTAGGACCATATATAATTATAATAATAATTATTATAACAATAACTATAACTATACAATTAGAATTATTGCTAAAATCAAAATCTGATAATATGTTTAAAAATTAATAAAAAGAGAAAAATGTAAACAATCATATGATAATTTTACTCCAGAAAAACACATGATAATTTTTAAAAGTTAGGCTAAACAATTAAATTTAGTAAAGCACTATATCATAAGTTAGGCCAAACACTTTAACTTAGTAAAATCACTTATGTCATAAGCTAGGCCAAACACTTCAATACCTCTCTAAAAATAGTTTTTATAAAAATTGTTTGTAAAAAGCAAAAACACTTTTTTAGAAATTAGGCCAAACAGGCACTTAGTATAAGGGTGCCTCGCATACAAAAAGCCTGCGCCCTGGGCTCCATTGCGCTTTTGTGAGCCTCGAGATTTTTGAGCTATGAACAAACCCAAAAAGAATCAATTGGCTGCATAACTCTTCCTAGTTTGATAAGGATAAATTATTTCTCCTACTTTTTTTCTAGACATGTGTGTTGAAGATCATTCAAGTCCTGCAAAAGTCAACTATTAGAAATGCATAAACACAACTTCATGTGCAATAACCAGTGGTGTTGAGGTTCGGTAGAATTATATCTCCTTTGTTAGACCTAGTCATCACCAAGCGCGTAGCCTCATTCATCAAAACCTACAAGACATGCCCTAGATAGGGAGCCTAGTAGATATCCTTTAAAAACATAATATGAAAGGGGAAAAAAGCAGGAGTCCAGCGAGAACCATAATGTACAGTATACACACACACGACAGTTCATAAACACAATGCTCTGCTACCTGGTATCGCACAAACCCCTACACAACAACATCATCTGGTAATGGCGATTACACGACAGTTGTAATCCCTCCTTAAATGGCTTTCTGATAGTTCCTTACACTCCATTTCTTTTCTAGGGTTTATTTCTATTTACGCTTCCACTAATGCATAATGCTCACTTTTGGGGATTAGTTATTCATAGCAACGAAACTTTTCAACACTAATAACATAATACTAAAATTAGGTGTTTTGACCCACACAACACATCCGTAGTTTGTTAAAATAATTGGTATCATGGTGGCAAATATGAAGAACTTAGCATGAGGACGCTATTAATAACAACGAATAATATTTGACAATGATTTTTAAGTCTGCTGTGTTTCACTGTATAATCAAGATTAAAAGGAATTTAAATTTAGTAGCAGATGCAGAGAAAACCAACTATGTTACAAAGAACTAGACAGATCAAAAAAGTAAAACGTGAACAAAATGTTCAAAATAATTATAACGCAAAGGGTTTTCTTTTTCAGTTTGTACATGTATATTTCATGTGAGATCTGTAACGGAATGCAACTGTGAGAATCAAAGATACAGTCATGATTAAACATACACTTCAATTAACACAAAGCAAACATATAAATCTTAAAACAACCAATAATAATTGACAATGGATTTTAAGTCTGCTTTGTTTCAGTGTATTATAAGATTAAAAATCATTGTCAAATAATTGGTATCATGGGGGAAAATATGAAGAACTTAATTTAGTTTTGTGAAACATTACTAAAGTTAACATTTAGTTTTTGGAGCAGCGTTTCACATTTTTTTGATCAAAAAGTATCCTTTGAAAATTTTGTCTTTGGAAATTGTCTATATCCTTTTATGTCAATTCACATTAATCTGCTAACTCAACCGCTAAATTTACCTTACACAATTCTCATTTGAACAGTCATTCGCAGCCAAAACCGCTATCCGCTATCTAAAACGCTAATTTTGCCAAACAGAGCCGTAATGAATGAAAATGGTAACCTTTCTTTGTCTGCTCTTATATATTAATATAAGGGTTCCATTTTAGAAAGTATGGACTTACCTAGTATATTAATATAGACTTGAATTATGATCATGATAATAATTAGGTTTGGAAATTGGGAGGGTCTAACCTTAAAAATCGTTTTAACTATCTTTGGATCTTGTCCAAACCTATGAAATAATGGCATGTGTCAATATTTTCCCTTAGGAGCTTGTGTTTTAATATTATTCATTGATTGTAGTTCATAGATTATAGATTATAAAATCATTGTAGTTTAATGAACCTTTACATTTACCTTTATTTCTGATAGGAAAAATACATATTAATAATAGGATTGAAAAAAAAAGATGCTCAATTAGTATCCTACAAAGTTATATACAACCATAAAACAAACTGTCCACAAAAGCTACCACATCAAAAGGGGGAGGTGAACCTCTCATTCACCCAAAAGAAAAGAGACTTGACAAAATTGTCTTTCAATCTCCGAAAAGGGATTGCAACCCCTTCAAAACCCCTTCGGTTCCTTTCTCTCCAAATAACCCAACAAATCACGTGGTGTAACCAAGGCCTTCTTCTTCTTTGGTTTCCTAAACCTTTACCTTTACCTTTACCTTTACCTTTACCTTAACCATCATTGATAATTGAATGGCACCTCAAATTAACCATTAGATTATTTTTTTTTTGTTTTTTGAGATCAACCATTAGACTATTAAGCAAACATAACAACAATATAATTAAAGTTATATACTCCACATGAAGATCTAAAATATTTTTGTAAGTTCTACATTTATGGAACATGCATGCTAAACTTTGTTAGTTAAATAACACAATAGAGTTCTAATAAATTAAGTAGATTATAACCCAGTACACAAAATATAAACATTAGTATTACAAGTCATAGTTAAATTTACATGACTAATAATTTTAGATAGCCTGAATTTCACATGAGTTCATGTATAATGAACCTTTTCTATTATTATATAAGCCCTACAATATCAACCCTTTGACAATTCAGAATATAAATATTTTCTATTATATTGACATGTCCAATACAGAACAAAAGGCCTACAAGAGTACTTAAAAAATGTTTACGAACGTTTAGTCTCCATGTTCCACTAAACTTAGGATCCTTTTAGGGTATATATCTACTATTTGCATTTGCAAAATTTAGAGAGAAAACTAGACCGAGAAGGAAAGGGAAAGATCATTGACTATAACTTGCCATAAGCAAGTCAACAATACATTGACAACTTTACCCAGTTATTTCCTTCATCTACTGAACTCCCTCTTTTTCCCCTCTATCTTCTCCCAAGATACCTACCTCTCTCATTTTCCATAACTAATTCTTTTTCATTTTCGGTTCCCTTTTATCCTTGCCTAATTTCTCCCATCAACTCTTATCAATTTGAATCATTATCTAGGAGTGTTATTCGTTATCACTGCTGATCTCATTGGAGTTGGAAGGTTATATGCCTTTGAAGTCATCCTTGCCCAGAATTAGAGCTGCATACCAAAGATGTTGTCGCCAGAAACAAACACATCTTTCCCATGTACAATAGTGGCCTGCAATGGCTATCTATGATGCTTTCATGTCATGAATGGAGTAATGATCACACTAATCCACCTACACAATGGAATCCTGACATCAAAGTTGGTCTTTTGGCATACCAAGCTCCGATCTTGCAAGTCACATCTCCAAAATGATCCTTGTACGAATCGTACAAAAGAGTTATAGTTAGTAAAATATTTTCATTCCCATGAAGACAAATGCAATCAACATTTAGGATTTTCGGCCTATCAGCTTGGTCAGGTACATTTACAAGCTGTTTTCCACGGTACTTGTTCTTAGATTGAGGATCGTGATTGGAAACATTTAATTAGAATGCTTTCGTTGGGGGCCGTCAAATTCTGGATGTTGTACTAATTGCAAACGAGCTAATTGATTCAAGGATCAGGGCGGGGATACCAAAAGTTGTTTGTAAATTGGATATTGAGAAGGCTTATGGCCATGTCAACTGGGAGATCCTTCTATACATCATGGCTAGAATGGGTTTTCGAGATAAATGGATTGGTTGGATTCGTCAATGTATTTCATCCACATCTTTGGTAGTCCTTGTCAATGGTTCTACAACGAAGTTCTTTTCCAACTTATAGAGGAATGCGTCAAGGAAATCCATTATCACCCCTCCTATTCTTGTTGGTGGTGGAGGTCTTTTCGAGGATGATTGAGTCACCTTCAAGTGGAGGACTCTAGTTGGTTTTTCTGTCAGCCCAATGAATTTGGCAAGCTTGACTAAGTCTCATCTCCTTTTCGCTGATGACAAAATCATTTTTTGTGTCAGTGATTGTGAACAAATGGTGAATCTTCATTGAGTTCTCACTTGATTATTGGTTGTCTCAGGTTTGAGGATTAATTTCGCAAAAAGTTCTATTGTGCCTTTGGGTCAAGTGGACAGCATCGAATTGCTAGTTGGAATTTTAGGATGCGGTATTTAGAATTTCCCCTCTACATATATTGGTCTCCCTCTTGGTGCAGGCTTCAAAAAGTTAGATATTTGGGTTTCGGTTATCGAAAGGTTTGAGAAAAAAACTCTCAGGGTGGAAATGTAGATATCTCTCGAAAGGGGGGAGATTAACTCTTGTGAAAAGTGTTCTCTCAAGCATTCTGACTTCTTTCTATCTCTTTTCCCCTTACCTTCTTCAGTGGCTGCTAAGTTAGAGGGAATTCAAAGGAAATTCCTATCGGGTTCTTTGTATCACTTGGTGAGATGGACCATTGTCAAGCAGCCTCTTTCAACCGGGGGGGAAAGGGGGTCCTCGTGTCAGGGACTTAAGATTGTGCAACATGGCTCTTTTGGGTAAGTGGCTATGGAGATTAATGAATGAAAAGGACAATCTTAGGAGGGTTATTACAATTAAATATGGTGAAGAAGGTTTTGGATGGGCTCCCTCATTACCTAATGGCTCTTCTGAGTGTAGTCTGTGGAAATTCATTGCCAAGGGATGGGATCCTTTCTCCCCTCCTATTTCTTTTGTTGTGGGTCATGGTTCTACCGTTTCTTTTTGGCATGATCGTTGGTGCAATGGCGCTTCTTTGAAAGATTTTTTTCCTTCTATTTTTTATCTTGCAATGAATAGAAATGCTTCCATTGCCGATCATAGGGAGCAACTTCCAGGCTCTATTGTTTGGTCTCCTTTTTATTTGAGATGGTTTTGCTGATGAAGTTTCTTTGGTTTCTTTCTGCAACATTCTTAATGAGGCCACTTTAGGAATATCTTTACAAGACCTGGTGAGATGGGATTTAAGTAAGAAACGGACAAAAAATTACTTAGAGGTACCCTTACATTTGAAGAAACAAGTTTTTGGTATCCTAACTTTTCAAAACTAATTTTGGGGTACCCTTACTTTTAGGATTAGAAATTACTAGGTGAATTTCCGGCGAAACTCCGATTGATTATGTAAACGAACCGAAATACCCCTAATTTTTGACAAAGATTGACCATAATACCCCAAAACCATACCTAAACCAGAACCCTAAATCCTAATTAAACAACAACCCTAAACCCTAATTAAACCATGACCACCACCCATCTTTCAACCAACTCAGATCAAGAGATCTGATGCTGCCCCAGAATGTCGACATCCTTCGCCCACTTCCAAAACAGAATGCAACAGCCGCACCAAAACCAACCTAACCACATTCATTTTTCGTTTTTTTGCAACAGAAACTCTAAAACTCTAAAACCCTCAAATTTGTTTTACCTCCCAAATTCCCAATTTCGTTTTCAAAATTGTTTTTTGCAACAGAAAACACCACAGTTTGATTTTAGATCCCAAAATCGTTTTCAAAATTCGCAAAACCCTCTGGCCAAACATTGATGTACTAACAAATACTTAGTGAAATATATACCTTATCTCTTCTTTAACCAATCTTCCTTTCAATGGCTTCCACTCTTGTTTAACCTATCTCCTTTCAATGGCCGTGACTGTTGTTTAACCCATCTCCTTTCAATGGTTGTGACTCAGAAGTGACAGAGAAGAAACATCATAACAAAAGAAGAAACGAAGAACAAAACGAATGTGAGGGGGTTTATTAATGACCTTTTTTTTTTGTTCTCTAACAAACGAAGGGCATTTTCGTCCACAAAAACACTTAATCAATTTCCCCCCTAAAACTCATCCGTGAATTCAAATCATTGGCCGGAAATTCACCTAATTATTCCTAATTCTAAAAGTTAGGGTACCCCAAAATTAGTTTTTAAAAGTTGGGGTACAAAAAAAACATTTCACCAAAAGCTAGGGTACCTCTAAGTAATTTTTTGAGAAACGGACCTTTTCGGTTAGCTCCTATTACTTCAATCTTCTTATTTCACATTCTTTTGCGTTGTATCCTTCCAACACTGGTGCTTTCCCTTCCACCATTATTTGGAAGTCTTTGGCCCCTTTGAAGGTTCCATTCTTTGTTTGGGAAGCAACGCCTAGGAGCATTCTCACTTGTGATAATTTACAAAAAGGGGCAGAATTTTGGTGAATAGGTGTTTTATGTACAAAGGCGATCTGGAATCACCAGATCATCTAGTGCTACATTGCACCTTTGCCATGTCTGTTTGGGATCAAGCCTTTGGGTGCCTAGGTGTTCCTTGGGTCACTTGTCATTCTGTTAGAAGTCATCTTCTTGCTTGGGAGGGTGCTTTCGGTAGGAAACCAAAGCAGAAGAGAGCCATGGTTATTCCTCATGTGATCTTTTGGACTATTTAGAGAGAAGGAACCAAAGAGTTTTTGAAGGAGTTGAAACTCCTCTTCAGTGTTTGAAAGATAGTTTCATGAAGTCTCTCTGCTTTTACGTTATTCGGAAGTTTAGCTCTTCGCCTTTTGATGTAGTGGATTTGGGGGATAGCCTTTATTTTGGTTGTACATAACTTTTTAGGATGCTTCATAAGCATCTGATCTTTTCATCTTGTTATTTATATATCTTATTTTCCTATCAAAAAAAAAAAACAAACAAATGTCCCGTGGATAGAATATTGGAATTTCTAGCTCTTAAGCGAGATAAATATGTTGCTACTAAATAATGTCTCACATGGACATAATAGTGTTGTTTGTAGCTCTTTATAAGTTAAAGGGTATTATGGGCTCAGAAATAAATAAACCATGGAGTGGACTAACCTAAGCTTGCATTAAGGTTCAATGCTTCGCATTGATCCGCACACGCACGCGCGGCGTGGGCTGTAGGGCACTAAAGGCGCGTTTGGTGCTTATTAGGCGCACTTGACACTTAGCACGTGAGCTCGGAGCATAGGAGCAAATAACATAATTATCACATTTATTTTACTTTTAGTTTATCCTAAAACATTTGAGGAAGTGGTTAGGATAGAGTTTAACTGTTCTAACAGTCAGATTCTATCCTATCCAATCCTATCCTATCCTAGAAGGAGATGAGGGAATTGATTATATAAGAAATCAATCCAGGAAGCTTTGTTGTATCTTGGAGTCATGATTTTGCATGAGAGACAAATCTTGTCTTAAAGAAAGTGATCCAATCACACCTCAAAGCCTCGATCAATTCCAATATATCTAACATCTTCCCCTCTATAGTTTCTGCTAAATGAGTATCAGCACCTACCTGCATTTCTTTATCTTCTTTGTTTCTTCATCACATGGCTAGAATGCAAATTACCAAGTCCTGTTTTGTATGCTATATGTATTTAATTGAACAGATCAACAGCAACTCAGTAATAAGTTCAGAATTTCAAGGGACCCAGCTGATATTAGCCACTCACACTTAATAGTCATTAATACATACACTCACATTCTCATGTGACAGAGTAGAATAAGAAAATTTTGATCAGCACTCCTAGCACAAAATTACCTAGGCATCTCACTCCAGCTTTCTCTACTATTGTCAAGCTTTAGAAATTAAGAGTAGCAGAAACTGGAAAAATAAATGGCATCTGTGATACTCTGACTCATAGGGTTGTTCATCAGTCCAGTACCAGGCCAAAGACCGATTATTGAAGTTTTTTAGGACCGATGACTGGACTGAAGCCAAATGTCAGCCCCGCCAAGGACGACCGTTGAGAATGGAATGTGAATTCCTTAAACGAAACACAAAAACAGCTCATAGCTACTACAATCGAAGCAGAAATCAATTAACTCCGCCCCAAAAAAGCGTTATAGATTACTTTTAAGGCCTAAGAAGAGAAATTCAGGAGGGGGGAGGAAGATATTCACGAAATTTCTAGTCTAGAAAAAGGAAATTTTGAGATGCGAATCCGTTTTCCGTTGGCATCAATTCTGTGAATTTGAACAATAGCAAGATATTCATGAAGAGGAATTAAAGTGAGGGAGGGTTTACCTGGTTACGATGTTCCATTGAAGCAAGAAATGTGAAATGCAGAGGGTGTTTTTTGTGTCCAAGGAAGGTGAAGATGAAGGTGAAGGTGAAGGTGAAGGTGTGTCGACGAAGATAGCAGGGTCCTCTTACAAACAGCAGCCTAAGCCTCTGCGAGACAGAACGAGACTCACTGAGTCAGGCAGAGCGACCGAGAGTGGAGAGTAGTGTGAGTGAGTTGAGTCCGCAGTGAGTGAGTCAGAACCTAAGCCGATGCCTCTACTCTAATCATAATTCTAACTTGCGTTACTATATCCACTGCAATAAACTATTGAAAATTAGGGTATTATGCATTTTAGACCCTTAAGTATAGGGTAATTAATTTTTTAGATTTTTGTTTTACATTCTTATTTTTTTGGACTCTTAAGTCTATGAGTTAAATAAAAAAGGATCTTAATGTTTCTGGACTGAAAAAAAAGCTTGTGGACCGTTTTTCTTTTTCTTCCCATGTTTGAATTCATCTCCCAATTGGCGTCAAACTTAGGTCCTGGTACTTAGAGGTCTAAATAGTTTCGACATGAATAAGAGAGGTATATCATGGTTTCAATATCAGTTTTAACCTTAGTCCTGAAGTTTGGCAATAATCGAGAGATAAATTCAAACATGGGAAGAAAAAAAGAATGGGACAAGGGCCTTTTCTTTCATCCACAAACTTTAAGGTCTTTTTTTTATTCAGCCTTCAAACTTTAGGGTCCAAAAAATTAATGTTGAAAACCAAAGGTTCAGAAAAGTATTTACCTTATACGTAAGGGTCCAAAATGCAAACTGAAATAATCCTAGAGGGGGGTGAATAGGGTTTTATAAATAGTTCTGCACTTAATCAAGACAAGGACGTTAATAGCACTTGTATGAACTAAATAATACTTCTTTATTAATAATCTCAAAGTGCAAAGAAAGAGAGGAGGTTACTAACTCAACACTGTCAAGGACTGTGAGGTCCTCAACAAATGCTTACAAGGGCAGAAAATTCAGAATGAATATATGTAGAAGAGGCCTCACAATTGAGTAGGAAGAATGACTTGGACTCACTAAAGCGAAGTCACTCACTCACTTTAGCTACACGTCACTGAGGTCCTCACCAGTTATCACTCAACTGGTTACACAACTCCTCAAAACCAAGTAGCTACACTCAAAATTTTCTATCACAAAATTCCTACACGCGATTTAATCTTCTCTTGGAATCATTATTTTGAGAGAGGGAGACACCTGAGCTTTATATAGATGTTTGAGGCTCTAATGCAATGGCTACTTTGTAGTTTCCTTGGTTGGTGATATTTTCCATAATTGATTTATCTTCTATCTTCTTTCTTTTGGCATGTTCAATCTTTGTTCAATCAAGATATAATATGTGATAATATACATCAAAATAAATATATGTAATCTCGGAAAATATTCTGAAGATAAGATAGAGATTTTAGAAGATTTCCTTAATTTGTCCTTTCAAACAAAACTTTATGTTGTCTTCTAGAGGTCCTCAATGGCAGTGGTGCGGAGTTCCTTGATGATCTGCATTTTTCTATAAAACAACCCTTGTGTGCGTTAAAATTTTTTTTGTAGGACATATGTGTTAAATTTATTATAATTAATTAAAATATTTATTATATATATATATATTAGAAAAAATTTATTAAGTAATGAAAATTCTACCTTCGATTATTTATTTTTCAATTTAGTGAATTAAATATGGGAAATTGGATTCTAATAATACGAACTTTTGGCCATATAAGACTTAATAATACGAACTTTCGATTAGGTACTGAATAATATGAACTTTAACCCCCTGTTGCCCCCAGTAACACGCCACCGACTTACCCTTTTCTTAACTCGATGGTGGTCTAATGGCGGCAGAGGATGGGTTTAATCGATTTTGACTGCCTACCAAGATTATTTTTGTCCACATCATCCCCTCTCTCTTTCTCTCTCTCTCTCTCTCTCTCTCTCTCTTTCTTCGTTGCATTTTTTGATTTCATCATATCTTTACCCGCCACCAAACCCAGAAAAAATTTGCAGACATCACAAACAACTTATCCTTCTTCTTCTTCAACCTCAAGCTCAAGCTCAAGCTCAAGCCCAAGCTCTCATCAATGGCGATCTTCTTCAGGTTTCCCTCTCTCCATTGAACCATATCAGACTCTCTCTCTCTCTCTCTCTCTCTCTCTCTCTCTCTCTCTCTGAATACAAGCTCAACAACAATGGTGGCATCAACAATCTCTAAATCGTTTACTTGCCCCCCTCTCTCCAATTCCACTAAAACCTCCTCATTTCCCCTTTTCTCCCTTAGGTAAATCTCCTCCAGGTTTCCCTTTTTCTCTAATTCATCCTCCAATTTCCACTTCTCCCAGATAATTCTTTACCTGATTGAATTGTTTCCTCTTTTCTTCCCTTGTTATTGTTGTCGCAGGAGCTCAAAGAAGGCAATTGTATCTGTATTATCCAATTCTTCAAGGGACTATAATCCAATAAAACTTTACTCTACCTTAAGCTTCATACCCTCTTTTCTGCAATTTTGGGTTAATTGTGTACTTACGGTAAATTATTTCATATTAATGGGTTAATTTCTTGGTCTGACTAGAATTCAAGATGATCAATTCTTCACATTTTTGCGGTTAATTATGTAATTTATGGCTAATCTTTCATAGATGCTTCAAATTGAAGCTGAATGGTTTTTGCCTCCTGAATTTCGCTTTTGACTCGAGTTTGTAGTTCATGTTCTGGGTTTGTTGGGAATTCTTGCCCTGTGAAATTACTCATTTTTTATGTGATTTGAATGGATTTGGCCGAAATTTTTGTGATTTGGGTGCGTCGCCTGAATTCACGTTTGAGAGTAGAATTTGGAGTTTGTAATAGTCATTTTTTATGTGATTTGAAGGGATTTGGCAGAAATTTTTGTGATTTGGGTGCGTCGCCTGAATTTCACATTTGAGAGTAGAATTTGGAGTTTGTATTCTAGTTTCGGGATCGGTTAGAGATGCTTGTCCTGGTTCATCTCTAGACTTTATCAGGGTTTGGTATAATTTTGGAGGGGTTGAGTTTTTTTTGCAGTCAATGTGGCAAAATCTGGTGGTGAATTTGAATTTTCTAGAGTTGAGTTTGAATCTTCATGTGGGTGCATCAGATATTTGAAGATAGAGAGAGGCTTATGTGGTGATGAGAGGAGAAGAAGAAGAAGAAGAATGTAGAGCTGGAAAAATAACGGGGGAGTGACCGAAGAGGAAGAGAGAGAAAGAGAGAGAGGAGAGAGAAAGAGAGAGAGAGAGAGAGAGAGAGAGATTGAGTAAATGGGTGATACGGCGATTTTTTTTTTAAGTCAAACGCTGAGCTGGCAGAGTCAAACATCAAGGAGCACATGCCGCCACCGCCATTTCATTTTACCGACGAGTCATACAAAGCTTAACTCGGTGGCGTATTCTTAATGAATAAGTGCGGTCAAAGTTCATATTATTCAGAACCTAATCGAAAGTTCGTATTATTAAGTCTTATATGGCCAAAAGTTCGTATTATTAGAATCCAATTTCCCATTTAAATATTATCTATTATCTATTATCTATTACTACAATATGTATTATATGCTCCTGGAGCATGTGCTCCGGATCCTATGTGGCATATGACATTGTTCATCCATAAAAGAGTCTTTGTTCACTCATAATCAGATAGGATAATTCACTACATATGTTGAGATTGTTCACCCTGTATATACAATATTGTTCACTAGATATGTTGAGATTGTTCACTAAATATGTTACAATTGTTCATCATGTAACTAGTGGTTATTCATTGAAAATATTTACATTGTTCACCATATCATTATTTACTATTTCATTGTTTAGACATTCACTGCAGTTTCAAGATACGTTATTCGATAAGTTAAATGATAAAATTTTGTCACATAAGATTATATATTATAAATTGATTTCATGAGAAACAATCTTAATATTTCAAATGAAAGAAACAAGTTATGAACAATCTAAATTTTTCAGAAAGTAAAGTAGAAACTATGTGAATGTTCAGTAAACAATTTAGTTGAAGTAAATGAACAACGCAGTTGAAACAAATGAACAATTCAGCTGAAGTGAGTGAACAATCCAACTCAATTTAGTGAACATCGTATGGTGAACAATGATGTTATTTTCGATGAACAATTCGCTTTAATGGCGATGGTCGTAAACAATGACAAGAGCATCGATTTTTTTTAAAATAAAAATCGGCATTACATGTAATATCTCTGAAGACATCTGCAGGAACATACAATAATTTGCACTATTTACTATATTAAAACAAAACCAACTCAAACAAGCTTCTGCCACGTGACACTCCAATAATGACATTAAAATTTAATTCAAAAAATAAAACCAACCATTAAGCTTCTGCCACGTAGCACTCCAATAACTATAACCATTAAACTTATGTCATGTGGCCTCCAATAACTACATTAAAATTTAATTCAAAAAATAAAACCAACCATTAGTCACTAGACGTCAATTGCAGCTGCCCTAAGTACAAGGTCAACTAATTGAACAACTTTTCACAACAAGGATGGCCAAAGGACATTCAACCACAGCAGTTACAACATATATATAAGATTGACTCATCACCATTTATGACATATTAAAAAACCTGCAAGCTAAAAATCTCATTATTATTATTATTATTAGTATTAATTATTATTATTAAACCCAATTGTATTATATAATAAAAAAAATTAGTTACCAAAACAAAGAAACTAAATACATCATCTCTACTCTCTCAGGAAAAAAATATTGTGTCATAAATATAATAAATTATCTATTAACTGTATTAAAACAAGACAAATGGAATCAACTATTGACATATGTAGACACAAAAGAAGCAAAAGTCAAGTATAAATTATTCTAATAATAATACTATAAAATTAAATTATCCTTACAATACATTATTCTTATAATAATATTATATAATTAAAGAGTCAGTTTCCAAAAAATGAAAGGACAAACTTTCAAAATTCTTTCAAAATTCTTATAATAATATTATATAATCATAGTGTTCAGTTACACTAGACATATTGATCATAATAATACCATTTATTCATATATAATTTATTGTTGACTTATATAAAGTATCACTTAACCTCTCATATTTTTCCCACAATTTACAATGCACACTCCTAGGTAATACTAGTATTCAACTCTATATCAACATTGTATAGTCTTCATTTTTATTTCAAATAGTAAGGCATTTGTAATTTATATCTAATTTCAATATTAATTTAGGCAGCTAACACTTCCAATTGTAATTATTCTCAAGTTCATCTTTTCCTTCAAATTATAATGAGGTAATGTATTCTTCCTCTATTTTATATTTAATTTCAATTTCATCTTCTACCTCCTGTTTTATACTTTATTTAATTTCAATTTCCTCTATTTTATTTAATAGATAATAAATAACAAATAATAAAATAAATAACTCCAATGCTAAAAAAATACACACAAATTTCATGCATATTTTTTTTTGTTTTACTTAAGTTAATGCATTAGTTACCAAAATCCCAAAAGACCCACCTCTATTTTGCATTCAATTTAAGTTTCATCTTCTACCTTATCCCTAATTTATTTTAATATTAACAGTATATTTTCATGTATCCCTATGAAACATTACGCTTAAATTTTAATATTGAGCGCATAGGAAAACATAGACAATTTTATATCTTATAATCTTCATTTTCATATGGGTGGGAATTGGGTGGGTATGGATGGGCACGGTCCATACCCACGTTTTACCCATAAATTATAAGACCCTACCCATACCCTACCCATGCCTCTTAATACCCACATGGATATTACCTACTTGGGTCATGGGTATTCGTAGGTATCCAACTATTCAACTAACTATTCTTATTTTGTATTTTAACGTTTTAGATTATAAATTTATATTTGGAGCTCAAAATTCATATTCGAACTTTTTTTAATCTATCCTATCATATTATAAAGTTTCAATTTAAATCGTTAAAATTGAATTTTAATTTAAAGTTTCGGTTAGTTTATTATGGGGCAAAAAAATTCTATATATGTCGCGATAAATGTTATCGAATAAAAAAAAGTTAGGAGTTCAAAATTCATATTTAATCTTTTTTTAATCAATACTACCGTATTATAAAGTTTCATGTCAAACCGATAAAGTTGAATTTTGCCTTAAAAATTTCAATATATAATTAAACGCAATACAACTCGATATGCATATAGTTAAGACATCAATGGGTATATGGATACCCATGAATAATGGATACCCACACCAAATTATAGGGAACTCATACTCATCCTACCCATTGCCCATCTTTAATGGGTTTAACCCACCCATTATGGGTGTGTAAGGGTGGGTACCCAATATATGGGTATCAATTCCCACCCCTATATTTTCAAGCCCAAAATCAACATACAACACAAGAAACTATTTCAAAAGTCAATCGTTCTACTGTCAAAGTTATAAACATATCATTTCCATCTACTAGGTTACCTATGTATTAACTTTAATGAAATATCAAATATACTACTCAAAAGTATCAAATTTATGTTTATCAAGTATATTAATTTAACGCTTATTTTGAGAACGACAATTATCTTACATTACTATTTGTGGCTTAATATCATGATGTATGTAGATTAGTATATCCATTTGTGTTCCCTAAAAAAAACCATCTGTATTAATATTATGAGAATGTTTATGATATAATAATCATTTTATTACGTACAGTACAATCATCAAAATGGTGATATTTGATACAATATCAAGAAAAAACAACAATACTCATGAGGGCAACTACAACGACGAACATCAAGCACAATACAATAAAATGAAAACTACAATTTCATGAAAGAAACTTAATTACATATGATTTTCTATTTTAGATCATGGATATTAAAAGATGTTTTAGTACAACAAACCTTTTATTTACTTAACATATCTAAGATGTGTTTGACAAAATAAAAAATGAAAACCTTTTTGTAAATTTCGTGTCGCCCATTCAACCAAACAACGAATACAAAAAGGAAATAAACTTTTTTTTTTTAAAAAAAAAACCGACCAATAAGACATATTACCCAATGCATCGCATGGGTACAAACACTAGTATTATATTAAAACAAAACCACCAAAGCAAATAAGTTGCCAGGTGTCACTATTTCATAGCTTTGGTTGAGTTCCAAACCTATTTAATTTTCAAATTAAATAATTTTTTCTTCCTTTTAGTAATAACACTTAATGATGCAATTAGTATAGTAAATAATGAGACTACTAATTATTAATTAATATTTGTGAAGTCATGCAACATTTCTTTGCCTTTTCGAGTCCATGCATGCCCATATGTTAATTGCAAATATTTAATTAGTCAAATTAACAACAAGAATTTTTTTTGTTTGTAACTTACAAATTATCTATTACGTATTTATATTCTATATATTATATTAAAATAGAATCCTTTATCCTTGGTTGTTGCCACGTGTCCTCTAAAAGTTAGAGGCTCAGATTTCCTGAGGTCATCCCAAACCAAAAAACTAAGTACATTTATTTTAAATAATTATAGTCATTAAATCAGTTATAAGAAAATCAAAGAACATGTCTTTCCAAATTCTGAGCTTAATTACAATCATTAATTATTGTTTGAATTGTAAAACCAACAGATTCCAATTCAATGCAATAACATACCCAATTTTCAATATGATTAGTAATTAGTCATATATATTTATACATATATCATTTAAACTCTCATCATTTTCCCACAATTCACAAAGCATATTCATATAACTTCCCACAATTCACAAAGCAAAATTCACAAAGCACATTTATAAGGTAATCAAATTCTCCTATTTTTTATAGTCTAAATTTACTTCTTATAATATTCACTTTCAAGTAGACCTGGCCAATAGGCCGGGGACCCGCCCGGCCCGGCCCGGAAAAGTGCATGTCAAGATCACATTTTTTGGTGGTGGCTCGGCTCGGCCCGGCCATAAAGACCGAGGCCCGAAAGATTAGACGGGCCGGGCTCGGGTCGAGGGTCTGTGACTTGGCCCGACCCGCCAACCAGATCATATATATTAATTTTTTTTAAAAAAAACCATAAAACCCATTACTCATTTACTCCATTAGGGTTTTATGCTAGAATGTAGTATGTCGTAGAACCAAAGGCACACTCACAGTCACAGTGCTTACCATTAATGAAATGCTTCAGTAAGATAGCGATAAAAAATGTATCTAATCTAAGTTCATCTTTTGTTTCATCCAATTATTTTAAAGTGGCATATACATTATTGAACATTTTGTGAATTAGATCTAAAAGATTCTTAGTTGCAAACAAAGCTTATTTCTGTATAAATGTCTTTCAAACAAGTCAATGCTGGGAGAAGCGTCTCTAGATCGCGTCTCGGGACCTAATTGTCTCTTTTATGTTTTTCTTTAGTTAATACTATTTTATCTGTTTATTTCATTCTGGAAAAAAAACTAACTAAACAGACAACTACTTGGTCAAAGTCGAAAATTGAGATGCATAGTTACCTATGTATTTGTCAAGAACAAGCTGAATCTGATTACCACCATCGTAGTACTTGATGTGTATTTGTCAAGAATAAGTATTATAACAATTGCCGGCCCGCGGCCCACCAGGTCAAGGCTCGGGCCGACACAACCTGACTCGCTGACCGGGCCAGGGTCGAGTCGGCGGGACACAATTTTTTGCCCGCTTGACCCGGCCCGTGGCCCGGCCCAGCCCGCCTAGTACCCAGGTCTACTTCCAAGTTAAAATAGAATGCATTTCTAATTCTCACACACACATAAGTTCTCAATTTCATTCACCCCTTCAAATAGCTAGGTGATGTACTCTACTCTTTTTTTTTTAAAAACTTCTATGCTCCATCATTTCTTTTAGAAATCTCCCATCTCCTTCAAATACAAAGCTAATGTATTCTACCTTTGTTTAAGTAAATAAATAAGCATCGCCCCTTGGAATGATTATTATATTAGACAATATAGTTAGAGATTTAAATCATGTTGAAATAAATTAGCCACGATTTATCATAAGTGATATACTTAGCTAATAATAAAATAGTATTTAAGGTAATAATGTTATTAATTATCTATGTCAATTTATCTTATTATTATTTAGGGTACCTTTATGAATAATTTTTACTCGAGTAAAATCCAACAAATCAACAATATAGTTTTATAGTGAATGTAGATCATATTGTCTTACAAGACGTATACGATTACAAGTTGTTATTTAGTAGTCATATTTCATTCCCTAAAAAAAGGGTAGTCCTATTTCTTTTTAGGGATATTGGATGACAATATACTGACCTTTGGGGGTATTGGATTCTAATATATCGACCTTTACTATTGGACAACAATATCCCTGACCTTTATACTTAGGTGACATTATTATACCAACAGTTACTAAGGGAGTAGTGACTGGTTAACTGGACTCGATTCTGACGTGACAGGTGAAGGGAAAATAACTGGTCTTTGCCCAAAAACCCCGTTAACCCCTCTGTTTTTCTCACTAACCCACATTAAAAAAAATCGGCCCTAACACAATGACTAACAGGGTAGTGAACCGGTCTTCGTACTGACGTGTATTACAACCAACCAATGTCTTGTAATATGGGTTAGTGACAAAAACCAGGGAGTTAATGAAGTTATTGGCTTGGAACGGTTTTTTCCCTTTGCTAGCCACGTTAGCGCGCATGGAGACCGGTTCACCACTCCCTTAGTTACTGTTGGTATAATAATGTCACCCAGGTATAAAGGTCAAGGATATTGCTATCCAATAGTAAAAGTTGATATATTACAATTCAACACTCCTAAAGGCTGGTATATTGTCATACAAAAACCCTTCTTTTTATCTATTTTTTAAAAGTGATAGAAAAAAAATAATATCACAAAAATCTATAAAATAATTATTAGAAAAAAATAATTAAATATACATAATTAAAATTAAAATTATAGACTGATTCAATGAATGATAAATGTAAAATAAGAAAGGTAGTAATCAATATGTTATTGAAACGGTAAAATAACATATAATATGAAACCAAAAATGATAGTTAATAACACAGATAAACTAAAAAAAAAGGAATGGAAGGTAGTATAATGTAAATGTCTCAAAAGCGGGTAGAGTTGCTCTCATCCAATCCAATCTCGAATCGCTTCCTGTTCATATGATGCAATGCTTTAAAATTCCTCAGGCTATCACCAATCAGATCGATGCTACTAGCCGTAACTTCCCTTGGAAAGACCAATCTACAGGTAAAAGGTATCCCCTTGATTGCTTGGGATAAAGTCTGCCTCCCTAAAAAGATGGGAGGTCTGGGCCTCCGTAAGGCTGAAGCAATTAATGCAGCCTTCCTGTATAAGCTTATTTGGAAGTACCTTTTTGGTTCTGGTATATGGGCTAACATAATGAGAGCTAAATATCCCCTCACGGTCAATTTCTTTGACCGTAAGGTCAGAAGTAATGACTCCTGGGTTTGGAAATCCATCCTCAAACATCGAGTCCTTTTTAGCAAAGGACTTCGGTGGACCGTTGAAAATGGTGATTCTATCAAATTCTAGAAAGATAATTGGTGCTCGCACACTAATCTCCTCGCCTTAAATGGGGTAAATGATCCAAGTTTTGTTAACCTTGATCTAAAGGTTTCAGAATTTATTAAACCAAATAGGACTTGGGACATTGATAAGTTAACTACCATGGTCAACCCTCTCTCTATCAGCTTAATACAAGCTATTCCTATCCCTCATGTCCCTACTAACGATGAGTGTTGCTGGGGACTTTCTAGCACGGGTAAATTTACTACCAACTCAGCCACTTGGTTGGCGCATAACACCAATCCTGAATCGCCTCCTTGGAGATTCAATTGGATTTGGAATCTCGATATTCAACCAAAGCTAAAAACCTTCATGTGGCTAATCTGTCACAAGGCTCTACCTACAAAATGTGCTCTTTCAAAAAGGGGTATTCAATTGGACACCAATTGCCCCGCATATAAAATGGCTCCCGAAGACCAAGGCCATCTATTTCTCTGGTGCCTCCACTTTAAAAAAACCTGGGAGGCTGCTTTTAACTCTGACTGGCTTAAAAGTTGCCAGATTCAGGAGGATTCCACAGTTTTAAATTATATTACCCAATACAAAACAACCTTTGACAACATGATGTTGGCAAAGTTAATCTCTCTCCTTTGGAGTATCTGGAAAGCAAGGAATGAGCTTACGTTGAAAAATCACCTTATTAGGCCGGAGTTGATCTTTATTAAAGCCAAAAGCAATAGCCTTGAATGGGCTCTCAGAAACCACCTAGACGAGGTAACAAAATCTTTCCATCGCAATCTGAAGGAGCAAACCCATCCTCTTGCTTCCCGCTGGGTTTCCTGGTCTCATCCCCCTACTGATTTCATCAAATTAAATTTTGATGTAGCTAAAGCGTCTACCAAAGCTTCCGGTGGTTTTATTATTCGAGATTGGATCGGGCGGGCCATCACTTGTAAATCCTTCAGTCTGGGTAACGCATTGGTCATAGTCGCTGAAGCTACAACTATGCGAAATGGAATTCTAGAAGCCGTAACAAGGGGTTTTCATAACATTATTATTGAGGGAGACAACAAAATTGTCATTGAAGCGGTAAAAGGTCTCTGCGAGATCCCTTGGACCATCAAAAAGCTAGTTGAAGATATTCGAGATCTCCTTACGGTTTTCAGCACCACAACCATCAATCACGTTTATAGGGAAGCTAATCGTGCTGCAGACTGGTTGGCAAAAAAAGGTCTTGAGATAACGGAGATGGTCTATTGGAACCAGAACGAGTTTAGTGAGCTTAAGGAAATTTTGTATGAGGATAGGATTGGTTTGTCCCTTGAGAGAAGGGTTTCCTAGTCCTCTCTTTTTCTTACCCTTGGAAAAAAAAATGTAACCTCTTTCAATTATTAAATTATTAGTATAAGAAGAATCATTTTATAGTAATAATCTTAATATTAAAATGTAATATTATATATTGATAATTTTATAATCTCAATGTTAAAAAATTAATCACAAATAATTACAAGTGATACCTTACAAGATGACCATAAACCCAAGATATTGATAATAATATTTCCAACAAGTGTTTAGCAAAAAACAAAAAGGTCAAATGCCTTGCAAATTTGATATCACTCATTTTACCCAACATTGAAAATAAAGGAAAAATCAATTAAAACAAAAAATAACAAATAGGAGTAACTCATAATCACAACGCTTGCATTTATTCACTGTCATTCAAGATCAAATATGAAAATACTAATATAGACAAAAAAAGTATTTAGATGATGAACATGACATCGAAGAAAAAAGGCAGGAAGGACATACTTACAATTAAACAAAAACTAACAAATAAGACAAAGTAACCCGTACATAGCATGGGGCAAAAGACTAGTTATGTGTAATAACGCAGTGTTAATTAGACCCTAAGGTCGTTTAATTAAGTTAAGTAATCAAGTTCGTTAATCAAAGTCACATTTTTCTTTTCGTATAACCGTGTGTATTGCAGGACTTGAACAGTGCAACGACCATCGTCCCTCCAGTGTAATATTTTCGCAAGTCACTCCTCAAATAGTATTATCGATCCTTCCTAGTAAACAGGCTATAATATTAAGATCTTTTGTCTGACATTTTCTCATTCGGGTTTATTCAGATTTATTATTGTTAGAAACGTGAGTACTTATGAAATTGTTATTATTGATTTTTCTCATATTTTTAGTCTCGAGAAATTTTTATCCAGGGACCCAAGTTAATGATATTGGGCTAAGGGAACAAGAATAAGGAGGAAGGAAGATAGGTTGAGTAAGAAGTGGGCTGGGCCTTATAAATAATTAAGGCTACAACCTCTTCCTTTGTAATATCACTTGGGA
This sequence comes from Portulaca oleracea, assembly GCA_029582165.1. NCBI lineage: Eukaryota > Viridiplantae > Streptophyta > Magnoliopsida > Caryophyllales > Portulacaceae > Portulaca > Portulaca oleracea. The sequence continues at coordinate 20,265,001 of CM055873.1, read as the reverse complement.
TTATTTCTTTCATTATCTTTGCCTTCTTAATTCACAAGGTAGAGCCTTCTACTCATTCTTCCCACCCTCTTCACCCCTGCCTCGCCTTTTTGTTTCTATCTTTTCTTCTCGCCGCAACTACGCTAACGATCGCCAGATCGGCGATGGCCACAGGCGTTGGCCAACGGCTTCTCCGCGATGGTGTTCTTCTCTTTGTGTTCCTCTCTCTCTCTCTCCTCTTTGCTAAGGTAGTTGGAGCGTGCCTGCTGGGATTGATACCATCGAAGACAATTTAGCCAAAGCATCGGTCAGCTCGTTGTGATCCCTTGAGAGGTATTGAAAACTAATCTTCTCGAATTGATCAGCAAGTCCCAGGAGCTTCTATTGATATGCCATAAGGCGTTCATTTCAAAACTTCCATATATTCTTAACCTGATTGATGATGAGGTTAGAATCTCTAAAGACCTTTATATGGCGTACACCTATAGTCAGAGTAACTTGTAATCCCTTTATGTATGCTTCATATTTTGCGACGTTATTGGTGGCATCAAAATCCAACTTCACATATACATGGATGTGAGCCTAGAGAGATCAATAAGACTCCTACTCCACAACCCATCTGATTAGAGGCCCCATCAAAGTACATTTCCCATGTAACGTCATCAGTAAGAAAGATATCTTCACCTGGGAACTCCAAGTGAGTGCTTGGAGGTTCTTATGATGGAGATGCAGCTAGAAACTCCTTTTTCATAATCATTTGATGCTTGCGGGGGAAGTTATGGCCTTTCGAGTAAACTTTAGGAAACAAGTCAAATTGTCAAAGTAATCCTAGGATTTTACTAGGATATTCTTCTTAATTTCAATAAGGATAGACTCTAATTCTTGGTTCTTGTTGTTTCTCAAGTATTCTCAAGAGGTCGTTACGCCCAACTGTTAAAGTCTCTACTGGTTTAAGTGAGTGTGTGTTCAACTATTCAGGTACGCATATTGCCTACTATAGACGCTGAATTTTGTCGTAGTTCAACTTTGTAATTATGTAATTTATTTTGAGCATTTTTTATTTTTTAGGATTAAATGCCAAGTATTCTTGAAATGCATGAATGATGAAAAACTCACAAAAAATCCAAATAAATTTTCCTCTACAAAAAAGCCTTTCACATTAGCCCATTTCCATTTCTGGCCCATCCGCGTTCAAATATTCCAAAAACTCAGCCATTTGTTCATGTACCTGAGCCTTTTCTTTAAATTACCGATTTTCCACCAACCTCTATGAGTTTCCTAATTTTGGGAGCTAAAAGTACTCATTACAAGCTTTCCAATGACACTTGAATCGAGTTAATCAGAGGTCGGATGAGAAAGTTATGGTCATTTGAAGTTAGGCAGCTCAAAATAACCCAACACACTGGTCCGTAGTGGCCCGCTTCCTTTCATTCCAATATATTGGGCCTCCTGCTGATCAGAATGGTCCAACTACCCCTTTTTATTTCATAACCCTAGTTTTCTCACTCCATTTCCCCTATAAATACAACCTCACTCCCATCATTTTTCTTTACACCGAATCACCTAGGAGCATTGACACTAGGTGATTTCTTCTTCTTCTTCTCCCTCTCTTCTTCTCCTCCTCTATTTCTTCATCATTTGCATACATTTATACTTGGCATCTTTATTTTACTTTATTATTTTATCGTAATCACTTATACTGTTATAATCCTAATGTTAATATCAATTACGACTAATTTAAATCGGATTACATGTAATTGCAACTTTAATTTCGTTCTTTATTTATTTATGTTTCGTTTATCGCATTTATTTATTTTCGCACTTTATTTTTTCGCATGCATCTAAATAATTTAAATTAATCTAATTAATTCTCCTCTTCTACTCTCTTCTTTAACGAACCGATTTAGTAGAGTCCGTTCTTTGAACGGACGGATTCGAAGGTTTTTACTTTCGAATTCGTAACCTTACCCCCGGATCCGAATCTCATGGTTCGCGGTTTGCGGAGTCTAATTTGAGTTTATTAATTCTCACAAAAAATTAATTGGCGACTCTATAATTTATTCAATTTGATTCATTCGCTTTCTTTTCAAATTTTACCTTTTATTTCTAGAAAATTTTAATTGCACGGGAAGCAACATCACAAAAAGAAACGAATCAGAAAGTTGAGGTCTCAGTTCACCGTTGATTCTCCTCCTTTTTTGTGTTATATTATTTTCTTATCAATGACATTTTCTGGAAATAAAATAATTAAATTCAAGATTGCATTTGAACATTTTGATTAATAAAAATTGAATTTAAATCCCTTAAAGACTAGACACCTCTTTCGACTCGCCTAACACCGTGTAGGGCACCAATGGAAGTTTTTTTCCGGGTCCTACACTTACCCTTCAAAAAGCATGTTTTGATTATGATGGTGATTTATGTTGATGACTTCATGATGCCTAACTCTTGCAAAGTTTATGATTTTTCTTTTTTTCAATGATGAGGTCTATTGTTATATTGTGCTAACCGCATTTGAGGTACTTTCGATGTCGACGGACATCTTTCATGTGACCTGGCCAGTGTCTATGATGAGGTCTATAATGAGGACTATAATGATTTCTATGATGATGATGATGACGACAATGTGTATGATGATAATGTTTATTTTATTTTGTTTCTTGGTTATTCAAGTTTTTATGCCTTGACTTAAAAATGCGCGAAATAAAATGAATTAGAAAAGTTTACACTGTAGGGGTATGTGTACTAAGTCATTTGCGAAGTTTTCTGTTTTTATTTTAGGAAGTGTTTCCCCAAGGGCTACAAGCTCACAAGTCTGACGAAGTAATTGAGGTATCCATTCCAGTTTAAAGTAGGCATTCGATAACAAGAATAAGAACCCTCCCCCGCTTGGATGGTGATGATGAATCTCTCCCTTTTGGAAAACAGGATGGTCTTAACTATTATGATGAATGGATGTAAACCTTAAGTTATGTTTTATTTGGGGTTGTTGATTATGACGTTAAAGGTTGTAAGTGTAGTATGAATTTACTTAAGTTGTATGTATGGTTGTCTATGGGGTTGTAATGATAGGTTTCTAAAGCCTTGTACTTTGTTATGGGGACGGCGTTAATGCCTCTAGATTGAGTTTTCTGCTGCGCTAATCTTTGAATTATGAATTGTTTAGCAGTAATCCTGTGGTTATGAATCTGGGGGCGTTACATTATGATTATGAAAACACAATCAAGAAAGATGTGATATAATTATTAAAGGGAAATTGGATTTAAATAATCTGAACTTTGGTCCATAATAGACTTAATAATTTGAACTTTATATTTGTTTCTCAATAATCTGAACTTTGGATTCCTGTAGCACACCATCGAGTTAAGGTCTCAACAACTCGGAGGCGCACTGACATGGCGGTGGAGAAGTGTGTGTTGACATTTTATTAGTTGTCTAATCATCTTTGACTTGCCACCTCACCTTCCCTATTTCTATTATCTCTCTTCCAACCCCTTTCTCTCTTCTCCTTCCATCCAGCCAACCATGGCTTCTCCCTCTCCTCTCTCTAATCCATCCCCCTTCCCCTTTGCACTTTCTTTCTCTTATCCTTTGTCATCTCCTCTCTCATTTGATTTCAATTTTCAACACACATAATTGCAAGAGGCATCTTCAAGGCTCCAACTCAATCTGCAGTGCACCCTAGGCGGTCGCTGGCGCTAGAGCTGCAACCCCACCCTCTGAGGGAGACGCTGTAGACACCAATTTTAGCATAGTATTTGTATATGTTTAATGTAATTTTTATTATTTCTTTTTATGTACTTTAGTCACAAAATAAGGAAATTAGGGAAGACAAAGCCAAAACCAAGCCAAGCCAAGACACTTGCTCGCATGCACTCTATATACACAAGTTCAAATGAAAACACATGTACCATTACATGTGAATAACCTAGCCCATTGCATGCACAATCTTTACGTAAGAAACTAAGCTTCATGTTGCCATGAAATCCATGCAAAAGCTATGTAAAGAGCACATGCAAAAGCCTCCAAGAAGTCTCAAGTTCAAAACCTCACAAACACACTTATTTGAGCTCAATTAAGCCTCCACCGTCCAAGTGTGAATAAGCTGACTTCGTAGGCATCTCATTCACACCTTCACCGTCCAAGGAAACATGAACGAGGCTTGATTAATCCTCCCCCTTCCCAAGGTCGACCGGACTTTATCCTATTCACACCCCAGATTCATTCACACAACTCTACCGACCACTAAGAACACTCCCCTTGCCACCTTGCAATCTGTGCCAGTTGACTGTGTAAATCGGGAGCATGAATATGCATGTATGTTCATGTATATCTTAAGCTCTTCCTAAGCCTATAAATACCCCTCTTGTTGAAGCCAAACTCACTCACTCACTCACTCACTCACTCACTCACTCACTCACTCACTCACTCACTCACTCACTCACTCACTCACTCACTCACTCACTCACTCATTCACTCATTCTTCCTCCTACACTCTCATTCTCCATCTCTCAATCTAATCTCTCTAATCTCTCCATTCTTATCATCATTCTACAAACATTTTCTATCATCTTTCTACCATTTCCTTACCATCCTAATCTCCATGTATTCATCCTCTTAAACCTCTACTCCATACTCTATCCTATTCTCCCTTATCCCTACATAATTCTCCCATAAAACCTCCCAAAAAAACCACAAAACTATCTTAAAAAAACCTCACAAAAAGAGCCCCTTTCCATACCCTTTTCCTATCCCTTCCATCATTTTTCTACCATCATAATCTTCATCTTTTTATTCTCTTAAACCTCTAATCTTCATCCCTACATAATCTCCACAAAACCCTAAAAATTCCACAAAAAGTCTAACCTTATGCTACCTAAAAGCCCCACAAAAAAGCCTTTTTCTACCTTTTTTTAAAATCCCTTTTCATCTACTTTTCCATCAACACTTTTTGTTCTATTTTGGCATATTCAAGAGAAGTATTCAAGGCTTCAAAAGACTAAATCAAGTGTTTAGGGTTTACAACAAAGGCTAGGCAAAGCTTCCCTTCAGAAGGCATAATGTAAGCTTTTATGTGTTTCCCTTTCATGTAAATAAAGTGTAGACGTTGTACTTATTTCTTTTAATTTTTTTTTACATGTTGAATGAAGTAATTCTATAAAATTCTTATTTATCTCCCTTCCAAACTTTATTAAAAGCACATTTTATAATTTTTAGTAGAGTCTTTCCTTTTGTGAGAGACGAACTCTTAAGGTTCCTACCTTTCAAGTTTGTAACCTTACCCCTGAATTCATTCTCGGTTTCGTAGGTGGAGTCTTTCTTTCTTTTCTTTACGATTTTGTCTTGGATTTTCCCTTAAAAAAGTCGGGTGACAACTTCTTTTCGAAATAAAATACATCGGGATTGCCTAAACTGTGTTTAACATGGTTTTACAATAATAACGATGCAACGTTAAGATATTCTTTGTATATTTCTAAATAGTATTTGCCTAAATTGCTTTCTTCCGAGCCTAACATTTTGTGAGCAAATTGAATTAAGTTTAGACGAGTTGGAACAAGGGGATGTTCACTCTTAGAGGTTTAGTTTGATTACTCATGAAATGCATAAAGTAAAGGGAAAGTGATTTTACAACTATTATTCATGAAACATGCAATTGATCCTTAAAGGCTTTTTAAAGTTAAACCTCATCACAAACCTCCAAATCCCGTCCCGTGGATATTCAGAAGTCTGAACGATGAGAAAAAAATGTCCACAGGATTTTTGGCGACTCAACTGGGGAGTTTTCTAAAAGTGGGTAAAAATTGAAAAAAGTTTTGTGTGCTTTAATTTTTTTGGAAGTAAAATAAATTTTAACTTTACATTATTAAGTAATTCCTTTTAGGCATAAATACATTGCATATACCGGGCTACTCCTTCGCCATGTATTTTGGCTTGGGTGCACTAAAACTGGCGGTTTAGGTTTTCTTTTTAACCACAAAAATAACCCATGGGATGTCGGACCGGCTATACTCATTTGGTGCATTTTACACCGAATTGAGCTTTAGTCACCACATCCACTCATGCATCACTCTATGAGGTCTCCACACGAGCCTCCAAGAGCAACACCCCACACATTCAAGCTGAAACTATACAACGAGAATGCACTGAGGCGAGACATGAGCTGATAAGCCTTATCCAACCAATAAACCCTTTTGTACATAGAGCCTTGGTTTAGGATACCCCTTTCATGTTGTATGCTATGTGAATATGTGTTTTCTTTGTTGTAAAGAGTCGACCCTAGTTTAGAGGTATTGTTCTAGTCCATATAAGAACTATTGGGCTGAGAAGAGACATGTTTACAAACTAGGCCAATTAACCTCAAATATTATGGTTAAACCAGTGGTTGGGTCCATTTATGTATAAAGGTTGATTATCCTAGTTCATAAAGTAAACTCAACTCTCTTTTGATAATTCTATATGACCCTTTACAATACTCTCCTAACGAAGGTCCAAAATCTGACTAATAAAATCAAAACAAAGTTAGTGGTTAATGTCTTAGACTGCATAATAGTCACTAGGATTGAGTAAATTAATTTATCGATTTAATTATCGAATTCATCACACTTATGGTCGGCCCGTGGTCAGGCCCAACCATACTAGATTTGGAACTTAAGTCCATAAATTAATTATAACTCGCCTGTTGTTGGCTTTATTCTGTCATTCACATTGTCTACTTTCCCCGAGTAAATAAATAAAGTGTGTTGTATTCTTTGTGTAAATAGGTGTTTTTGTATGTCGAGTCTTCATTAGAGTCGGACCTAATTTTGAGAAATTGTTTTAGTCTGCGTAATAATCGTTGGGTTTGAGAAGAAATGAGCTTATAAACTTGGTTAATTAACCTTAATATTTTATGGTTGGCCCGATTGTGAGGCCTATCAATTTTAAAGGTTAATTACCCTTGTTTATCAATTTATTTTAACTCACCTTTGATGATTTTATTCGGCCCTTTTCAGTAATCTCTTACTTAGGATCTAAAGAAAATTGATTAATAATAAAACAAATTAGTGTGTGTTGTTATAGCTCGTGTAATAGTCACATGGTTAGAGAAAATAAATTTATAAATTCGATTATTAAGTCCAAAAAAATCCATGGCCGACCCGTTGGTAGGCCAATCCTTGGTGAAATTAATAATTGAATTTATGAGTTTGTTTTAGCTCACCTTTTGATGACTTTATTCCGTCTTTTACGACATTTACTTTCCATGAGTTTAAATAAATAAATATGTTGAGTCACAAAAAAAAGAAAAGAGAAGAGTGTGTAAATAGAAGTCAGGTTGTCAGTGTGTTGAACATTATTCTAGTCCGCATAATAGCCAATTTAGCTTGAGTTAACACAAAAGTTCAAGTGCCAGATTTTCCTTAAAACGGCCGACTTGTGGTTTAAGGTAATCCAAATTGAGAAACACTCACTTGCACTTTTCAACTTATGTCGACTCGCTATGTTTGACTTTATCTGGTTGATAACCCTACATTTTATAGGGTTATTTGGGTGTTTAATACATGAATTTCAGGTCAGTTTGTGATCGAACATAACATTATATCCCGAATTCATGTATATTTCACTTGGTCTGGAGATTGGTGTAATTTTGTAGGTTTGTGAATGGAATTACATGAAGTTATGAATAAATAGGAGAAGTCATGAAAAAAATAGCCGCCTTGTAGCCCAAGCATTGCGTAACAACCTACGCGCTGCCAGCACGAGACTTGCCTTGGAGAACAAGCAGTGGCGTAACAACCAGGCGCTGCTAGAGCGCTTCAGGCGCTGCCAGCGCGTGCCTTACTTCAGCGCCCCTAAACCCTCTGTTTGTGGCGCCACCAGTGCGTCAGGAAGCGCTGTCAGCGCCTGTCTTGACAAACATGATTTCTTGTTTTTCCGTCTTTGCTTTGTCTCCCCACCTTTCAACTTCTCCTCCTATTTATTCATGACTTCATGTAATTCCATTCACAAACCTACAAAATTACACCAATCTCCAGACCAAGTGAAATATACATGAATTTGGGATAAAAATGTTATGTTCGATCACAAACTGACCTGAAATTCATGTATTAAACACCTAAATAACCCTATAAAATGTAGGGTTATCAAATCCCCCATGCTTAGTTCTTGATTGTCCTCAATCAAGTTCCAAACAAGATAGTAGAAGGAAATCAAGAGGACTCAAATCAAAACCAAATATTAAAGACCAGACCGAGAGACTTGGACTCCGATTCAAGACGACTCGACACAAAAAAAAAAATAAGAAAAACAGGTTTTATACAGTCCTCCTCGGGCTAACTACTCTAGTCACATCATTTCAACCAAGCTCAACGAAATGTAATCCGGATATGAATCAAATCAGTTCAGATCAAGAAGAATGAGGTCATTCCATGTTCACAAGATATGCACTTTCTAAAGGCAAACAACCACCAACTAATCTCAAATACTGCAAATAGGCGCGGTTGGTTATGAACGTAGGCCGGTCGAATGAGTAAAACCTCACTTCAGATATTGTGGAAACACTCCGACTCTCAAATGCGCTCATACAGTAAGGCTAACACTCAATACTCAGACCAAAGAAACAACCTACCGGATCTTGATAAGTATCTCGCTACCCACCGCTATTATGCAATTTGCAAGTGACAATCAAGAGGACTTTTCGGGTTGTAATGGGGCTCAAGTTAAGGGAAAAGAGTGGTAAATATTTAGGAATGTGGAGTTAAGAGCCAAGCTTGGAGTTAACGTATCTCTCAACTCACTTACTTGCCAAAGATGGACAAGCTACTCATTTTCTCCCTCATTTCTCAATAATGAACAAATCACAACCCATATTTGATAAGTATCTCGCTACCCACCGTTATTATGCAGTTTGCAAGTGACATTCAAGAGGACTTTTTCAGGTTGTAATGGGGCTCAGGTTAAGGGAAAAGAGTGGTAAATATTTAGGAATGTGGAGTTAAGAGCCAAGCTTGGAGTTAATGTATCTCTCAACTCACTTACTTGCTAAAGATGGGCAAGCTACTCATTTTCTCCCTCATTTCTCAATAATGAACAAATAACAACCCATATTTGATCCCAACGGTCTTCATTAACATACCTCTCAACTAATGTTGGAAATCGCATGCAACACAAAGTTCCCCCTTCTAATCACCTATCCTCTCTTTTTTTTTCTTTTTTTTCATTTATTTCTTTTGCACAGGTGACTAGGGGGAAATAAAAAAAATCAGCACATAAGCGATCTCTGGTTTCAAGATACATCAAGAGAATACTATTTAATTGGAAAACAAATATCTATCACAACAATCTTTCAATTCGGAGTGAATTGCTCCGACTAAATTACACACCTAATTTCATGGCTATCTAATTTAGTCAAAGTTAACAACATGTTATTTAAACGATCCTAGGTATGAAAATACATTATTTCTAACCGAATTTTATACCTATTCAATCTTCGTCAATCCAACTCAAAGAAGCAATCTTTCGATCCGAAACTAAGAGTCTAGACACAAGTAAATGGCGGCCAATCAATTACTGTAGCAATATAAACACGAAGATAAAACGAAATTAACAAACTATTTCATACCAAAATCAAAACCGAGGGTCAAATGAACAACATCGAGTTTCCCCTAAACTAAAAATTAACTACTCATGCTTGATAATAAAAACAACTACACTAATTGAATTGAATCTAGAAAACATAGTAAAAATTAGGGAAGAGAACAACCACAATCGAGGGATGAACAAATATGTCGGCTCGTGAAAGTTTCCTTTTCCCGAGCCTCAATCTTCGATTTTTCCGCTGCCGGTTGAACACTTTGATCTCAAATACAAAAGATTAGAATTCTAGAAATATTGTTTTTGAGAACTAAAAATGCTAGTTGATAGTATGTCTTTGACTTTGATGCCTAAACTATGCAGCGAAGACTTCTTTTTATAGCCAAAAAAATAGTCACCTTGTTGCCCAAGCATTGCGTAACAGCCTTGTTGCCCAAGCATTGCGTAACAACCTACACGCTACCAGCGCGTGCCTTACTTCAGCGCCCTTAAACCCTCTGTTTGTGGCGCTACCAGCGCGTCGGGAAGCGCTGCCAGCGCCTGTCTTGGCAAACATGATTTCTTGTTTTTCCGTCTTTGCTTTGTCTCCCCACCTTTCAACTTCTCCTCCTATTTATTCATGACTTCATGTAATTCCATTCACAAACCTACAAAATTACACCAATCTCACGACCAAGTGAAATATACATGAATTCGGGATAAAAATGTTATGTTCGATCACAAACTGACCTGAAATTCATGTATTAAACACCCAAATAACATTATAAAATGTAGGGTTATCACCGTTCCTTTATAAAGCTCTTGTTGTAAAAAGTGTTGTTGTTTGTCTTAGGAGGTTAGGACATGCAAACTCGTGTCACGGGTGAGTCGTTCCCAAGTCAGTAAATAAGTGTCTTTCATCCTTTAGGAAGTCTCATATAGGGTCTAGGTCATAGGTGAGTCTTTTCCCGAGTCAACATGTGTCTTTCAGTTTTGGATAGTCAATTGCAAACCCAGATCATGGGTGAGTCTTTGTTTCAACATGCATGTGTCTTTTATTTTAGGGATGTCCACTGTAAACCCATATCATGTGTGAATCTTTTTTTGAGTCAACATGCGCCCATGTAAATTCGTGTCACGGGTGAGTATTTTTTTATTCTGCATATAGAACTCCTGCACCCTAGGAAGTCCCATGTAGGTGAGTATTTTTTAATCAGTATTTTTTTTTTGGGAAGTCTTGCATCCTAGGAAGTCTCATGTAGGTCAGTTAGTACATGAAACCCATGTCCTGGGTGAGTCTCTCCCGAGTCAGCATATAGGCGCTTTTCATTTCAGGAAGTCCCATATAGGTCACATAGGACATGCATGCATTGAAATGGTTTTTCTTTCTTTGTCTAGTGTCAAGGTCAAAGCCTGAGCCAACATTTAAAGTTAGCTACATCCCTGGTTGTCAAGCATCGTTTCCAGAGTCAGTTAGAGCTAAGAGTCAGTTCTTAATTCATTTCTTGAATTCAGTTGCTCTTGTTGCTATTTGATCTAACAGAATTTCATGCTTGTACTTCTAACTTGAGTTGAAATGTTCTCTCATCCATCTGTCATCCTTACAAACCAAGTCTGACAAATTCACCTTCTATTATCTTTCCATTTTTGTCTTACACCTCGTTCCCATCCTTTAATTTCTTGAATTCAGGGTTAGAGAGATAAAGAGAGAAATTTAAAAAAAGAGAATTGAAAAAAAAGAGTGAAAAACTACAGAGTGGCCGGTTTGAAAACCTCATTGAGGCAAATCAGGCAAAAGGAGAAAATAAAATTATAGAGAGAAGTCAGCACGCACCTCCATCCAACAGGCTGAGCAAAATGAGAAAACGTCATCAGGAAAGATCAAAAACCAATAATCTCTCTAAAGTGAACACTCCTCATTAGGAACCCCGCAGCTTAACCAAATGTGCTGAGGACAGGGGGCTTTAACCTCGCCTTCATTTCATCACTCACATTACCTTCATCTAACCTCGTCTTACTACCTACCACTTGCATTTTTGACCTTGCCATCAAGCCTCAACCTTTTCAAAACCCTTTCCTCCATTAACCAAAGCCAAAAAGTGTGCTGTGACCAAAGGAGAACAGGAGGCAACCCATGAAGAAATTAAAAAAAAAAAAAGAGCCAAAAGAGAGAGAGAGGGCAAAAAAAAAAAAAAAAAAGAAGCTTGATCAATTGAATTCGTTTTGAACTTCAATTTTTCTAGTGAATTGAAACTGAATGGGGTTTACTCAAGGCATATGACTTGATCACTAACTAGGATGTCATGCAGGAGTTAAAGCTTAAAATATTGGTTAAAAGAAGCTCCAAGCCTCCAACAAGCCATGTAACAAAGCCACTGAGTCATTGTCTCATAACTGGGTGATGGTCCAGAAAAAATACAAAGGATAGAAATTAAGGGTTGCTGCCACACATTTCCAAAGTTGAGATTATTATTGTCTAATCGTCTATGGTAGGGATTATTCAAATATGATTTTCCCTATATTTTATCAGTTTTCTTATTAGAGATTGATTTAGCTAGTCCCAGAATAACCATATTAATGATTTAGTAAAGTTTTTCACGTCGTTTATAACAAACACCAAATTTTGTACCGAGTCAAATGCACAAATGGAGACCGAGAGCAACAAACATGCATCATCACGAGCTAGGTCCAAAGTGGATGAAAAAAAACAAAGGATAAAGGAAACTAGGACAAAAAGGGACTATGGCAATCTGGCCTTAGTCCATTTTCATAAGCAAACTCAAAGTGAAGCAAAAGCCAAAGTACAAAAGAAACTAGGCCAGAAAAGGACTATGTCCGTTTGGCGTGAGTCTACTTTCAGCATGTCGTGTCAGCAATTCGTGGGAGAAAAACCAAGCAAGGCCAAATGACCAAACCTCCCATGTCATGTCACCAATTCTTGCCTTCTTCCAGTCAACTCAATCGCTCAATCCACGCACTTGCATGATTTCCCATGCACGTATCAAGGCCACACGACCAAACTCACGGGATAGAAGGCATGAAAGGTGGATTAGGTTTTCTCATTTCCATCTTCCGCACACCTCTCTCAGCCTATAAACACCGAGACATTTTGACCAAGCAAGATAAAGCAAGATCATGCAAAAGCTTCCCCCATAGTCCTCTTTATGGCCTCTTTTCTGGGCAAGTGACCAAAAGGATCACTTGCCTGACCTAGGAATGATTCAAGCAATGGTGATTGTCCAAAGTGAATTCATAAGCTTAGGGTACTTAAGAATCGATAAATTCTTCTTAAATTAAAAACATCCTTATTTAAGGATTAAACAACCTTAGTCGGCTCCTAATCACACCAAGTAGCACTGCATGAAAAGTCGGTTCGACTTTTCAGAGTCTACAAACATAAAATTAATTCATGTAATTCTTGTTTGTCCATTGTAAGTGGGATTCACAATAAATTTTAAATTAAATACAACCAACATCGTTTTTAATAACAGTGAAGACAAAGTCAATATAATGAAACTACACAATGCTATCCAAGATATTTCCTTTAGAAGCTTGGGTGGCCAAATCATGTCCCTCCATCACCACGTTTTAGTCGATCTTCTGTATAATACATATGTTGAATTTCAGTGAAAGTTGCCTTCACCTGGAAACCATTGCATAGCAGTCAAAGGAAGCTCTGAAAGGATCCAGAAGAAAGTTTAGCACAACAGAGCTATTTGTCCATATCATTACATTGTTCCACCAATACTCGAAGTCGACGGAAGAAAGAGAGCTATAGCTTCCAACTTCGCACTCAAAGGTATTTCACACTCGAGATCCCTTAAATAAGAAGCATACATGCTTCCTTTAATTAGTAGCATACAAGCCACGACTACTCTTTGGTTTGACTTTGTCCACGCCCCATCCACTAGGGATGGAAACGGTGTGGTGCGGTGCGGTTTCGGTGCACCGGATGAAACGGTGCACGAAAACCATAAACCGGAACCGGAACAGAATCACCCGGTTTTTAAAAACCGGTGCATCGGCTTTAACGGTGCGGTTTCACCGGTGAACCGGAACCGCAAACATCAAAAAATCTCTATTTAATAATAAAAAAAATCTCTATTTAATCAAAAAAAAAGTGAGAACCCTAAACCCTAAATTGGAAAATGAAAATTTGAAATACTAAAACATAATTCCCCCCCCTTGCTCGACGGTCAGTCGACCAGTGTCTCAGTGAGACTGTGGGGAGTGTGAGCCAGAGAGCCAAATTTACTAGCCCATAAGCCCAACCCAATAACACATTAACACCTAATGTTTTTTTTAACTAGTTAATTTATATTATTTTGTATTAATTTTTGGGTAGAATTTTTTAACTAAAATTTATATATATTTGTATTTAATTATATTAACGGTGTGGTGCCGGTTCCCCGACGGTGTGAATATCCCAAACCGGAACCGCCCCGTTTAGTATTCGGTTTTTCCAGTGCGATGCACCGGATTTTTAAACCGGTTCGGTGTTGCCCGTTCCCGGTTTTTTTTATCCGGTTTCCGGTTCAGTGTGCCGGTTCCAGATTTTTCTTCCACCCCTACCATCCACCATGACTGTGACTTGCAGCATAAAGGTAGATTTGAAACCCAAACAAAATTCTTAGAGGAAGTTTGATGCTCACTACTCTAGTCTTGGTCCCAAAGGCCTATTCTCCTCTTCACAACCTGCCTTTTCTGCCACAACCTACTATTTCCTTATCCCATGCCCATTATAATAACTCGACTCAGAAGAGGGGCAATTGCGGTCAATCTCAACCTTATTACGATCAAGGGAGATAAACAAGATAACTAGAAAATTTATTTTCAAATTCAAGAGAAAGTTTGACAATTTCTGTTTGTAATATGGGCGTTCCCCCGGCTTAAAGCATTAGATCCCTATTAATAATGCCAAATAAACACTAAATAAACTCAACAGCTACACATCAGAGTATACAGAACAAGCTGCACGCTCGGTGCCCAATCTAGATGAATAAAACAATTCAAAGCAAGCATTGTAGACTCAAATATGCAAAACCATTATCTTACATACACTAAATACATTTGAGAAAAAAAAATGCCTAATCGTTTACATAAACACAAATAAGACACAATCTAAGCCAATGCAACCTTTGAATGTGATCCCAACCATTTATCTTCTTTATGAACCTGGAAGGGGAAGGGAAAAGAGGAATGAACAAACCACGACTCAGTGGGTAGCTTGTACCCTGGAATAACCATTAAAATTCAAGCAACTTATATACCTATAATTAGCTAGGTAAATAAAGGACAGAACCTAACCCCTTCATCACTTATAAACGTATTAAGTGTGTGTCCAAATATGAGTTTATCAACTAAGAGCCTTTACCCACTTTGAATGTGAAAACACAAAACTTGACCATTGCATGTTAATGATTTATTATTTAGTAACTTTGTGGTTATTCGGGTATGATAACGACATTTATAAGTAAACAACCTTTGTAAATTAATTCATAAAAGAGAATCTTTTACCTTTATTACATGGACGGTCCCAAAGTATTGTTTAATATCTAAGAAATCCTATCTTTTCTTGGTAAAATCCATTCGAAAGAGGGAGAAAGTCTTTAGCCACACTAAAGCTCCTTTCTCACTGAATCAATTCAACAAAATTCATTTCCTTTGTGAAATTGAATGTTTCACATAATCCTTTTATCTTTAATTTGAATAACATAGCCAAATAATGAACTTAACACTTGAAGAGCTATTAAATTAGGGTCCACTTGCCCTTCCCGTTCGATCGATTGTTAGAACCCTGGGATCTATTTGGACTTCTATCCACAACTACAGATAGACTACTTACCGAATTGGGAGTCTATCACTTCTCACACTTCCAAGCCCAAGGCCAAAGGTCGTTACTCAATATAACTCCTTAGTTTTTAATAAACTATCATTTCCATAGGTTTCGAATTCCTTTAACACCTTAACTACGTATAATAAATCACAATTACTTGGAAAAGCAATTGTCTTTCAAGAAACCCTTTTACTACACGATTTAAGTTCTTCTTTCATAAGAGTTACCCACCAACATTTTCAAATTTACACAACCTTTAACTCGTACCGCTTATAATATTTAATAATCAACTAACCTTTCAAATTACATTGACTTACTATGGAAAATGCTAATTACAACCTATCACAACATATTATACGCTTACTGTATTGATCTCAAGCCCTTAAGTGTCAATGTGTTTACATACAATTTATATGACATTCACATATACATATCACATGCATAACTGATCAAATCATGTCATTCTCAACATGAATCAAACCCTTTCCATACTATACGCCTATTCATGTGTATAAAGCTTAATTCAAATCAGAAAAGAACCAATCTTTGCATATACATAACACAAATGGAACAAAACAATCAAAACAATCAATAGCCCACAAATTCAGTGATACAGTTCACCCTGCACTCCCTCATCACATACACCGTCCCAGACAAACCTCGACACTCACTGTTCAACCCAAAAAACCATCAACTACTAATTCAATTTCGTAATCTAATTCCACATCCTAACACAACTAACAGTCTCAGGAATAAATGGCGGTATCTAAAATATGTTAAGGTAACTTGGAATTTAATAGTTATTGAAAGTGGACAAAAGTTACCCACTTTGACTCAATCAATTCAAAACCTAAGTTTCTTATTCGGGCTTAAATTCGGTCGCTTGAAGGCCCCCTAATACCTCCTTTGTATGGACCCGATCATCGACCACAACTGTGCGTCGCTAGCAACGACCAAAACAACCCTCAACGCCCCACAACCCCCCTCTCTGCGAACGAAACCACCTAACCCACAGTGGTTGTCTCAACAACGCTAGCTCCTCCACAAATCGTCAACCCTCTATCTTCCTCTATCTTGCAGGCATGACGGGGCAAACGGCCACCGCCGACCAAGTGGTGGCGTCGCCCGCCCCTTGGTGGCTTGAAATCCCCCCTCCCTCTCTGTTTCTCTCTCTTTTGTGGTGGTGTCATGTGTTCAGTCCGAAAAAGGAAGAAGAGGATTATCTTCTGTTTTGTGTGTGTATTGTGAAAAGGGAATGAAACAACAAAATAAAGCCAACCCCTCAATGTTATTTTATTTTCATTTTATCGGTTCAATGAGCACCGCCTCTCTCTCTTCTTGTTTTAATCGTGTAGATTTACCCAAAGATAATAAACCAAGGTTCTCTTCTTCTTTTTTCTGTCTTTCTTCCTTATCCTATGATCTAATCTACTAAACATAATATAACAAATCACAGAAAATAGATATGATATAATCACTTAAAACATAATCAATCAACAATTAATCTCATAAATTAAAAAATGAACACAATTAGACCTTTAACAAGAGTAATTAAGTTATATAAAATACCCAGATATTATACCCATTGATCTAGCATCGCTCTCATTAGACAACTCGGATATGAGATTGGCATAGTTTGGATCCTCCTTGAAGATTCTATAATTAATTTCTGACCTTCCAGGTATGTAGAACTATTCTTGTGAACATGAGGATTGTCTAGTAGAATCTATCTCTTTCATTTCACAAGAATATCATTCCATTTGCGACCGACTGCCTCCATTTAATATGCTACCTGTTGCACTCTAATTCCCAACGGACCACAAGCCCTAATGTTTGCAGCCAATTTACCGTCGTTAGGAGGTTGCTCCACTAACTCTTTCTCCTCTCCACAAGGGCATCCAAGAGCCCTTGAAGGTGACATTTCCGTCTATTGTCCCCAGTTGGTAAGCCCTCCTGGAGCCATTTTTTAGAGCAGATTTGCCCACTTAGGCGGGAGCCCAACTCCCCACAATATTTTCCACACCCATCCCTATTTATTGAAGGTGTTCTTCCCCTCTAATAAAGTTGATCTTAAAAAAAGTTAATTTTCGGGTCAAACGGGCAGGTCGGGTTTGACCCGCTATTTTTCGGGTTCAGTGTATTTCGGGTTTAGTTGAAAAAAGTTCAAAACCTAGAAAGTTAGGGTCGGGTTTTGGGTCGGTCAGAAATTGCCATGTATGAGTAAAAGCACCATCTTTCGTTAGTCGCTACAGTAGATAATCCTCCTCTTCCTCTTCCTCTTCCTCTTCCGGAGGTATTTTCTTAAGTATAACTTCAATAATCTCCCTCCATAGCGGTTTGGCCTTGTTTGATTATATCCACTAGTCCCCTCCATCCTCAAGAAGCCCTTGGAAGTTGGAAGTGCCTTATAAGTCACAGGCATGTGCATGAGGCCATCACACGTATATTTTGCCCTCTACATCTCCACCAAGAAGCCACCCAGCTTTTCCCTTATCTGCAATGCGTGCTTCAATATTTAAGCCATATTGTACACTTCTGTTTAACAAATTTCCATGCCACTTGCCCCTTTTGGTGGGGAAAGAATGTCCGTCTCAGCCAATGAATTTCCCTCCACAAGATTGCATTAGTGGACTAGGGGGGGGGGGGGGGAAGAGCCACCAGCAAAGCATTGATTTGTTCATGCAATCCTACTAAGGACTCAGTATAGTGTCGGGATATAATGGTTCAAAGACTTAATAACCCAGTTGGTAAGAATCAGCTTTCGTGCTTAGGAAAACAACTTTGGTTGCCACATCCAGAGTCATTATTAGACTGCAGACACCAAGAGACCAAATCAGGAACTATATGCCTTTTTATCTGCGATGGGGCGCCAAGATACCTCTCGAAACATTCTGCTATCTAGTATCCGAATATTGTTTCCAATCCTTCCTTATCCTCTTCCGATAACCTTGGAGCCATCATTGCCGTTTTGTACATTGATAGTTTGTCGTGAAACCATTGCATATCGATCAATCAAATTCGTCAACTGTATGATGTCCTCCATCTTAGTGTCCACAATCACCAAAGAATCATCTACAAAGAACACATGGGACACAAACAGTGCTCCCCTCGATGCCCCGATTCCCTTCATGAAACCCCACTTTGTCTTGTCGTAAATTTTGGGAGAGGACTCCCATACAAATAAGAAAGAGGTAAGGGGATAATGAATGCCGCTGCCTAAAACTTCTTTGAACGATTATCTAGCCTGTCTACTGTCCATTCACTAAGAGTGTTCACACATTGCATGATTATGGAAGAGGACTCCCATACAAATAAAAAAGAGGCATGGGGACAACGAATTCCCCTGCCTCAAACCTCTTTGAGCCATTATCTAGCCTCTCCACTGTCGATTCACTAAGATTGTATTTCTCGCTGTCATCACGCATTGCATGATTAGTTGAATCCGTGTCTAAGGGAAATTCATTTTTGTAGGGCCATTTCAAGAAAATCCCAATAGAGCCTATCATGTGCTTTGTGCATAGTTAGTTCATTGGTTCAAGTAATGGTGCACCCATCAGACCAAAATTGGACTCGACATTACAAATGGTCTTAATAGGACCCACAACCCCCACCTTACAAATTCAAATTGAGCCAATCACTATTACAAATGGGCTTAAACCTAAAACAGCTAGGCCGCGAGTCAGCAATACTTGACAGTCAAACCTTGTCAAAGCAAAAATCGTTTCTATTACTTAATAATTAATCCATTTTGTTTAGAAACTATATTAAAAAAATCTCACCATCAACCGGGTTGGTCACTGGAACAGTGCATAACATAAGCACCCTTCTCTATTTGCATACACATGCATGTAAATGTAAGGGCATACTACTAAATATTTGCAAATAAAATGCTTCTCATCCAGGGGGCCGAAAACAACAGCCAAGAGCTGGGGGTTGAAGGCTCACTTGAACGGACAATAGAAAATCCATTGATGTGACCCCAAAGTCTGCATAAAACATGAATAGAACAGAATACAACAACATAGCAACCACCACCTAATACGCATCCGATTGAAGCAGAGGCCTGGCAGTTTCAGAATTACCTAACTAACCTTAACCCTGAAAAACAATACAGGGACTACCATCAGTTATTACAAAGATACCAACACAAAAACATTCAGGCAGGTAAGTGCAACTGCACTTATATATCGGGCTCTTCTTTATGTCACAGCATGGGTTTACAAGGTAGATAATACATATAAGTTTATCACAGCAAATAACCAGAGTTAGTAAGATTGGATAAGAAAGGCTACTGCAGCAAATAACCAGAGCTAGTAAGATTGGATAGGAAAGACTACTACATACAATTCATCTTCATGTTGCTCCTTCAGAAACCACTTGTACACTGTTCCCATCAGGTGCCACCTAGTTTACAGGGTATCATTGTCAGCACTAGCAAACCATATCTTTTTTATAAGTAGAGTGGAGTTGGGTTTATTCAATCAT
This sequence comes from Portulaca oleracea, assembly GCA_029582165.1. Classification (NCBI taxonomy): domain Eukaryota; kingdom Viridiplantae; phylum Streptophyta; class Magnoliopsida; order Caryophyllales; family Portulacaceae; genus Portulaca; species Portulaca oleracea. Next base: position 20,245,152 of record CM055873.1, on the reverse strand, counting down.
ACAAGTCAGTTTCATATTCAGATGAGATCAATGTTTATCCATAGACACGAACATAAGATGAAAGAGGCTGCCTCGTATGCCTTTGCAGTTTTCAAGGTACAAAGTGGCATGCAAGAAAATAAGGTGAATAATATAATTCCAAGAAAGTGAGATTTTCTAGAATCTTGTAAGGAAAAGAGTAGTCACCATGTCCACTTTCAGCAACAAGGAGCTCAAGTATGACGGTGGAACAAATAAATAAATAAATAATCCTTTCAGACATACGAGGGAGGCTGTGAAAATTTGCTAAAAACAAAATCCTGAACCAGCAAATTGACATAGCATGTTCCTTAGCTAGTATCTCAATCGTGATGTGCAAGGTGAATAGTTCCAAAATTTATTTTCCAACAACCACTACCCATACACTTAAGTTGAACTCCATTCACTTTAACTGTTTTACCATAAAATGCTATTATCCATCAAATGCTACAGAATAATTGTTTTTTTAACTCAAAACCATAATTTTAACACATCAAAGCATATATCAAAAGAGAGAAAAACACATCAAATAAAAACTAAATCTATATTACCTCAGTTTTCAATTTTTTATTAGATTTCTTCTTCCTCTTAGACTTGCGCTTCTTATCACATTTTAGCATGTCCAAGTTGGGTTGAACCTGAAGTGAATCTAGACTAGGAGCTTGCCCCTCAGGGGCTTCCGGGGCAGGATTAACAATTATACTAACAGGTTTGTCAGCATGTTGAACCCCAAAAGCTTCCTCTGCTGTTGCAGGAGGTGTATGCGCATGCATGCCAGAAGCGTTTCCCTTATGAGCTTCCAGGGCAGCTTTGATAGAATCTTGATCCCCTGAAGCTCCAGGTGGGCATATATCAGAAGCCTGAGGAGCTTCTTGAGCAGCATTACCAACTAGATTGACATCTTTGATATTAGCATCTCCAGCTGCAGACACTGCAAGGCTGTTTCCAGAATCTAACCCCACTGGAGGGGCACCTAGACCTACATCTGAACGGCTCTGCTTGTACTCTATTGAAAAACATTTCGCCTTGGCTTTGATGATCTCTGGTAGAATTGTTGCAAGTCCCAAACTCCCTGTGAGATATGGAGTTATCATACACATAGCGTAATGAGTATAGGAAGAATATGAGATCAAAGGTCATGCAATAAACACAACAAAGTGGAAGTCTGAATATGTACAACTAAAGTTAACAGCATACCCAAAATGGACAAAATGACTTCACGTGCTGCACACTGCTCAGCCTCTTTCTTGCTTTTAGAAGCTTCACCGGTGTAAGTCAATCCACCAAAGTTAACAGATGACACAAAACCAGGAGGCAGTCCCTCATACCTAACAGTAGTATACTTGGGTCTTTCCAGGTTCATCTTCGCAGCAAATTCATGAAGTATTGATTTGCAAATCACCCTTTCCTGAAATCAAATAGGCTTAAACATGGGAAAACACGTATGAAAATTGACAACAATAAACATTCACCCATTTCATTAGTAACTTCACATTGCATAAATTTTTCTTGTATAATTAATAATCCATTAGAATAAAAGTTAGACCCACACATATTTGCAAGAGAATAAAAGAGCCAAATACACAAGCAGTTCACAATGCTTAAAAATCAAATAGAATTCAATGGAAAAGGGATAATATAAAAATAAATTGGTAAAATCAAGTAATTCAACACAAGTAATAAAGCGATTTAGATCAACAAAAAGACACGAGGAAAACCTCATAAATTGGAGGAAATCCTTCCTCATTCATCTTGTTAGAGACCCAATTATTTATCTTCCTTGATATTCCCTCCAATGCAACCTTCGCAGCATCTTGCTCAGCTGCCCTTCTACTGGAAAACGTGTTGACAGATTTATAGGTTATTCCATCTACAACAACAGTGGACTTGAACTTAGGAGCATGACTTTGCCCTTCATTAGAAGTCTGATACAATGGAAGTGGTATTTTGGCTCTCTGTGCAAACTCCTGCAGCCGATTCTTGTATGGCAAAGTATCTTGATTGCCTAAATGCATGTAAAAACAATATTAAGAAAGACACTATGACAGGGCTCCTTAACAATTTCCAAAGAGTCCCTTGAATGCAAGCACAACCTGCTGACTCCTACATATTACAACACTCAGTACCGACAAATCTATGATTCTAATTTCTAAGGAATCTCCTCACACACATTCAACTGATCATCATACAGACAACTCTGAATATCTCATTTTAACTTACTACATTGTGTGATACCAAGGAATCTTATTAAGTCGTCCACAGGAAACTCTCATTCTATTCTTTTACTTCTACATCATTAAAATTAATATTTAAAAAATCAAACAGTACTAGACATTCAAAAAGATATTTAATCTCATAGTAAATAGGACAAATTTAAGACTGCAATGAACCACTTTTGTTTGTCTCTCCTTCTATTGTTTCTTTCCCTCCTCCTTATATGACAATGAGGTGCCACATTAGTCAGTTATTTTACCTCGCATTTGCTTCTAAATGTAATCCTCTCTCTCACTTTTATGTTTCACAATAATAAATGCACATTCATCCCCACTTTTGAGTATAAGCACAAACCGAGGCTTATCGTGGGTAGCCTTATATACCTATATTCAAGTAATCAACATATCACTATATAATTAACTCTAAAAGTCACATCAGCCGGTCTCAAAAATTTTTATGTTACTATATTTCAATTAAAGCCTTTGATGGTGGCATGACACAAGAGATGCTATTCTGTTGTATTCATACGTAGGATAAACCATTTAACAGATATTTGGTTCCCACTTTTCAGAAGCAGGTCTTCGAACATAGCCTTCAGCATACCACATTTCTAGATTCAAACTTCAATGATAGCAGACATTGATCTCTAGTGTTTCAAGTCCAAAATGTTAATAAATACCACAAGAAATTTGCATAGTTCATGCAAGTAAAAAAACATCCAAAATCATTAAACATCCACCTAACCATATTACGTTTCACCGAAATCGTTTCGTGCTATGCCCAATGAGGTGCACCTATAAAAATCATCACTTCTTCAAATGGATAGGTCATGAGTAAGAAATTGAATTTACAATGTGTTGTACACATAATGAAAACAATATTACCTCCATCTATTCTACTCAAGTGAGGAAAAGTAAATGATAAAATTGTGTATTTCCACTTGGGGGATAGTTTTATAAGGCTGATCAATGCAACATACATTGTATTTTGTCTTAAGCTATCTTCAGTAACACTCCCTTCGTTCCTAAATATTTGTTATTTCAACTAACTTTTTATGTTCCACAACATTTGACAATTCACATTCCAGTGCAATATATATTACTAGTTCCTAAATATTTGTCCTTATATATTGCTACTTTCATCATTTACAATAAATTATTAGGCTAAATAGGGGCATTTTTGATAATGCATATAACATCTCTACCTCAACTACAATTTTCTTGGTTACCTCCATAATGCAACATGACAAGTATTCAAGAACTGATGGAGTACTCACAAAGTCGCACCTATATGAGGTACTAGGTGCTTATGCTAGTGTGTTATAAATCATAAATCAGAAAATACCATCTCATGGATCATTTGGCCCATCTTAAGAGATGGTTCAAACATGTGTTCCTCTTAGACCATTGGTCCATTGGTTGTGAAAAAACGAAGAAACATCACATTAGTATGATTGACCTCCATAAACTAAAAATAACTTGAACACAGTGTTAGCTAGGAATAGGCTAACCATCTACATTCCTCACTTCCCATTTCCATTCAAGAGATAATGGTTTGGGAAAGACTAGATCACACATGACAATTTTCCAGAAACAAGGTTGGTTAACAATGAATGAAGAGGAACCCAACTAAATAATTCAGATAGAAGACTCCACTTGATTCGATTTACCAAATGTCGCCCATCACTCTTACTCCTATGTAATGAACTTGTTCGAAAAATGTCTTTCTTCCTTTGTACAAGAAATTTCACTCTAGGTAGTCAATTACATTGATTTTTTTTTTTTTTTGAAGTTCAATTACATTGATTTTTGACAACAGCTATAAAATGAGACACCAAAACCTGTCACCAATGAGATCTACAGTCTCTACATGTGACCCAAAGTGTCAGAACTACAAATCATTGGCCTCCGAATAACCTAACCAGTCTACCCTGAACCAGAAAGACTTCTAGTGGAAGGGTTGCAGCTACCAAAGACCCAATTTAGAACCCCATACAGACAATCTATGGACATGCTTCATAACCTATCACAATAATGGCAGTGACTGTTACAGTATCAAACCGTTCATGTACATTCAACCATCCGCTTAAGTGTTTGATTGAGGTAAGAGTCTTTCCAAGCAAGAGGTCTCAGCCCAAATCTCAGCACCCCATGTATATTTGCACAAGGTCACGCACCATTCACGTAACAGGCCATGTTAGAGTACAAAACCATACTTAGACCTCCAACCATTAGCTTAATCTGATGGTTGAATTGTTTCTTGTATAGTGATCACTGAGCACTGATAAGCACCCACATCATTTCCCAGCTTTAAGACAGCAAATTAAGCAAAGTTCTTTGCTATATGTGAAACTCCTGGTTTTACCAACATCAACCCATTATGAAAGATAAACCAGCAGCTTTCTAGCATTTACTCTGTACAATCAGAATCCTCGCTGCTGTCTTTAACTTCTCTCATTTTCCTATTTTTCAAATGCCCCTTGTAAAACAAACTAACAAACAAACAATTAAAATGAAAGAATTCCTGTTCCAATCAATAACCACGTGAAGTACGGTAAGAAAATCAACCCAATTTTTTTTTTCTGTTCTCATAATTACAGCGCTATATCCCTAACTTAGCTCAAATATCCGCATCCGAGAAATAGAAATCAGAAACCCATAATTCGGAAAAGAAGAAAAATGTATTGGAGTGAAAGGCGCTTACTTTGAAGCTGTTGCTGCAGAAGCCCTTGTGCGGTGTTAGTCTGAGATTGGGTAATTTCAGTCATTTTCAAGACCAACTTCTAATCTCAGCTAAAGATGGGGGTTGAGAAGCGAATGTCAGAAAGAAAGAGAGAAGGCAAAGAAGGGAGCTAGGGCTCAAAGTTTTTTATTTTTTGTATAAAGATGAAGAGGGTAAAACTTGTGGATTGAATTTAATTAACCAAACTAAGCCTCTAAACAACACGCAAGAGTCAAGACTGAGAAACAAACTTGAGCGATCCCGGCTCCGGGAGACGAGTACCCTGAACAGTGAACCCCTCCACCTATAAGAAGAGTACTGAGAAATTCTAAGGTACAACCGGTTGTATCTACTGCCTCCGTCCCCAACAGTGTTTCGTTATTAGAGAGGGGAGGGTATGAGAGGTAGCGCTCGAAAGTGTGAAAATTCGGACGAGAAATTCAAGTTTGGACCCAGTTTTATTTGAGGTTGGATCGAGTTGGACAATTCGAACGAAGTTAAAATCGGGTTCGGACGATAGAAAATAGAGGGATTTTATGTCCGAATATTCGGTTAATTCAGTCACTATCGAAATTCGGACGAAGAATCTATGTCTAGACCCGATTTTTTCCGGGTCGGACGAATTTTTGTTAGCGCTAATTAGAGGGGAGGGGAGGGGAGGAGGGGAGGAAATTTATTTTTATCTTGTTTAGATAATAAGTAGAGGGGAATGAAATGTAAGAGGGGTTAATTGTTGTGTTTGGATTAGAAAAGGGAGGGAAGGAGGGGGAGGGAAAAAAAATAAAGTAGTTATTATATTAATAAAGTTATTTTCTTTTTTTTTTTAAAACATAATGAGTTCCCCTCCCCTTCATTAACCCTCATATTGGGGGTTAATGAAAACGAGGTTAATGGAAGGGAACGAGGGTTAATGGTTCCCCTCCCCTCCCCTCTTATTATTTTTGCCAAACAAGATGAAATGGGGTTAATTAATATATTTCTCTGCCCTTCTCCTCCCCTCCCCTCCCCTCCCCTCTCATAACCTTAATACAAACAGAGGGTAAATGAGTGTCAAATTTTCTAACTATATTGTCCCTTTTTATTTGTCAATTTTAAAATTCAAATTATTAAGATACCCATGTTACCCTTATTAATGATGTGTTGGAATTCTAAAAAGAACTTGAGAAGTGAAAAGTCTATACTAAGTCAAAAGGGTATATTTGTCTAAGTGTAATTTTTTTGCTCAATTTCCTAGAAACATTGGACTTATAAAGTTAGTTATAGTGACACTCAATAAGGGACGGAGGTAGTAGTACAGAACGGCAGTGGCGGATCTCGACTTCTAAATTAGGGGTGTCCAATTAACAATAAATTCAGTAATGTTAATATTTGAGCTTTTTTAGGGATGTCCATTTAACACATATTTATAATTTTCCTTTCCAAATAATATAGGCTAGTTAAACTTTTTCTGGGGTCAGGGGTGTCCATGGACACCCCTATCATAGCCCCAGATCCGCCCATGCAGAACAGTGAGTATATTTAAGGTTAGGTAGTATAAAGATTTTGCATACTAAATGACATAAAAGATGCATTTTGTTCAGAAAACGATGCAGTGAACAATTACCAACACTACATTGACATAAAAGATGCACTCTACCAAGGGATATATACGATAAACAATTGCCACAAAGCACTGATAAAAGGTGCACTCTATGATGAAAAATATGCATTTTGCCAAGGAAAAAGATGCAGTAAGCAATTACCAACACTATATTAACATAAAAGATGCACTATGTCAAGGAAAATATGCACTATGTCAAGGAAAATATACACACTGCCAAGGAAAAGATGCATTAAACAATTATCATTACTATATTAACATAAAAGATGTACTTTGTCACTGAAAACATGCACTCTGCCAAAGAAAGCATGCAGTAAACAATTACTAACGTTACATTAACATAAAAGATGCACTTTGTCAAGGAAAGTATGCACTCTGCCAATGAAAAGATGTAGTAAAACAATTGCTATGAATCCTATGATGCACTAATAAAATAATTTTGCCAAGGAAAATATGCACTCTAATAAGGAAAAGATGCAATAAAAAATTGTCAATGCTACATTGACACATAAGATGCATTCCATCAATGAAAATATGTAGTAAATATGCACTCTAATAAGGAAAAGATGCAGTAAATAATTTCAGACGTTTGTTTTAAAAATAATGGGCTCGTGGATATCAATTTCAAGTGTGCACTCTTTGCAACATACACCTAGTACTTATTCATAATTTGCCGGAGAGTACCTCAAGGTTCGATTTTTGTGTTGCAAAATTGCAATGCCTACCCCTTTTTTTTTGTTATTGACTTGGAAGGATGGTCAAAGAAGCGAATTCATTATGAAGGATTAGTAGGATAATGAGGTCACAAATTGTAAAATACGTAGGAACCACATGTGACATTACTTCTTTTGAAATTTAATTTTTTTAATTTTTTTATTATTTTCCAGAGTTGTCCTGGAAATTTTACATCAAAAAAATTGTGATGAATTATTCAAGTTGTAACCATTGTTTGTCACTAAGTAAAACCATGGATTGTTAAAGTTGTAACAATGGTTTGACACTGAGTGCACCCATCTTCTCGTAAATTCCAATGTTTAGAATTGAGAATTTCTTCTCCAATCTTCTCGGATCAGTACTCTCCGACGGACTCGTTTCCTCTAAATTTCGCTCTTCTGAAATGGATTTGTCCTCTTTTAATACATCAACATATTTTGGGATGAAATTAGGTGAATTTGACGAGTTCAAGGGGACAAAAATTTGTGGGTATTGCAGAAAATGACCAAAGGCTTAAGATAGGCTTTGGGTTTTGGAGGTGTAGACATCGGATTTTGTACCGGGATAAGTGTACAAATCAAGTACAATAAGAAAAGAGGTTAGAAAGAAAAGCAAAGTCAATGGGCCATCCTCAAGCAAAAGCTACCGGGCCCACCCACTACGAAATACCTTCATTTTCCGCCCTTTCCGCATACATGTGCCCACCATTTTGAATCCCATTTTTTCTATAAGTATCATTGGCCCTGTTTCTTTTGATGAGAGTAAAGTACACATCATAAGCTTTTTAACGCCTTTTGAATCGCCTAAATCGGAGTTCGAATGAAGAAATTATGGTTGTTTGAAGTTGGCTTAGACAAATAAGAGATTAGGCGGCCTTGCTCTTTTTCTAGCCCAGAAATCAGGCCCGAAAGCGTGTCTGGCCCAGCAGAAATTGGAAGGATTAGCGACTTCCTCCCCTCTTCAAGACAGACCGAGAATACGCACCCAACCCAAGGTGAAAAGATAGGCCCGACGGCCTTCCTATTTTCCTCAAGCCTCCAGCCAAGCCAAGAATGCGTGCCCCAGTCCATGGAAAATAGGAAGGCCCGATGGCCTTCCTCAATTCCATGGACTGAGAATTGGCTGCCACGGTGGCGATCCGTGTGCATGCAAATCGAAGGTCAGCTTGCCATCTTATTTGGTTTTGATCTTCGCGCCAATTCTTTTTCCCTCCATCCTATCATCATCGCATGATCATAACATGTAAATTTTGACCCATGATCATAACATATTTGTCTAAAGGGTATGATCCATGGAATCATGTTTCCCTCCTTCCATCTCCATCCATCCACCCTTCAACTATAAATACCCCCCTCATTCTCATCTATGTTGTCAGAGCCGAACCGGTTGACTCAGTGGGTCAATGGTCCAACTGGTCAGACCGGTTTGACCGGGTTGAGCCGGTTGACCCAGGTCACCAGTTGAACCGATATGAACCGGTCACGAATTAACAAAATTTTCATGACTTCAAACTAGTAATTTCTAAAGTTCTTCACAGCTGCACCGTCTACACCTAAATGATCATAACATATCATAAAATTATATGACATTATTATAATCATGAAGTTTTAGTCTCAATAAAGAGCTGCTACAAGGTGCAAACACATATTGATCAAGATTTCGCTAATGTCACGTGACACCATGCTGGATCAGTCTTTTGGCGAAAGATCGAGTACTAACAGTGGATGAATCTGGAGTGGCATCACCTGGTGTTGAATCAGAATCCATAGTTTCCTACATTGAAATACAAACACATATTGATTATTATTATAAACGCGGAAGCACTCATACTTATATTAGATAAAAAATACTATGATCAATTATAAGTGTCAGACAATGCAAGACAACCCCAAATTCCCAAAATTGTGAAAGAACCCCTTAATGTTAATGCTTAACCAAATTCAACCCAACACAAGATTCCAATATGGTTCTATTTTCAATCCATACATAAATAAAAAACACAAGAACATCTTAATTCAAACAACAACATCAATAAAAACTAAAAAAAGATGGACCAAAATCTGAATAATTTTGCATCATTAATTAGTGAATCCCAAGCATACACCAAATCTGAATAATTTTGCATCAAAATCTGAATAATTTTGCATCATTATAGTTCTTTTAATTGTTGTAATTTTGCATCATCAACAACCCACCATACACAAAATCACCAACCCCTTAATACAATAATACATAGCTAAACATTAACTGATGAAGGAAACAACAAACTTACAAAAATGGAAGAAGCAAGAACAGCAGAGCTGAGACAGTGGTCGACTATTGCGTCTGTGCCCTATGGTGGCCGCCAGCACCGAGAAGAAGGGAGGAGGCGAAGGAGATATGAGAATGAGAGTGTGAGAGTTGAGAGAATGAGAGGGAGATATGAGAATGTAAAAAAAAAAAGAACTAACCTTGATTTGCCGGCGTTGGACGACGGACGACGGGATGAGCACTGAGCAGCGAGGTGCAGGGAGGAGCGAAGGCAAACACAACTGTAATGGAGGACTGGAGGAGGAAGAAGCTGAGCGAAGTCTCACGACTCTCACAGACATAATGAGGCGGGTCTCGTAATAAAGAATTAGGGTTTTCTCACTTTTTTTTTCGAAAATTTCAAATTTTTTTTAAAAAATCGGTATGACTGTGGATTGGCCGGGTTAACAGGTTCAACCGGTCGAACCGGTTTCGACGTTTTTTGGCCGGTTAAACCAGCTGAACGAGTTGATTACAGAACCGAGCCCGACAACTGTCCAGTCCGATTTGAACAACATAGATTTTCATCAACAATCATCAACAACATCCATCACAATCCTCTCTTACATCACTCTATTCTACTATCATCCATCTTCCATATTCACCTTCAATCATTATCATCCATATTTCTCCGCTGAATTCCTCTTTCACCTTCCAAATAGCCTTCATTCCAAGCTACCATCAAGCCACGATCAAAGGTCCACCATAAGGAGTTCGATCTTCCATTCATCTTACCAAAGTTCGTTTAAAGTGAGGTTCGTCCATTCTTTGGTTTCAATAATGTAGTTTATTTCTATTTAACGTGCTATTTGTACGTTCATTTGTAAAAACCTTCATGATGGAGACCATCCAGCAAGTACAACAACAGCTCAAGTGTCACCCGCCAGCTTAGATCAGGAGGAGGAAGATGATTCAACAACAGCACGAGTAACTTCTTCATCATCTTCATCACCCAAGGAAGATCAGGTAGCAGCCTCAGCACCAGTAATGACAGTCCTAAGCCTTGCTAAACCACACTCAGCAACTGTTGGAACAATTCCAGCAGAAACAGTAGGCTTCTATCCAGCTCAGCAACAGTTCAGGAGTTATACAGCAACCACCAACCCACCAAATTCATCCATCCAGACTTGCTACACCTTGGTAAGGCAAGTTCTGGCCAGCACAACCACTCATTCCATCAGCATTCGCCATCCAGGTCAATTTCAGTTCCCAGCACAAGCAGTCCAAGCAGGCATCTTTCTCAATTCTGTATCTATGAATTGAGTGAGATTTAGCACAAGCTCCCCAGGAGTTTTTTGTTCCTTGACATGCATTTTCCAAGGACAAGTCAAGTCCCAGCATGATCGAGTAAGAAAACATCAAGTTACAGGCACCGGAACAAGCAACCCTACAAGGTTGCCTGTTATCAGTTTTTCCAGAATCCCAGTACTGTGGCTAACTTATTTTCCATTCAGCTACAATGAGGGTTACCTAAGTCTTTTCCAGCCTTCCTTAAGCTATTGAGGTTATGTCTAGCTTAAGAAAAGCCCGGGAAAGTTACTGAGATAACTTATTTTTACCCCCTCAGCTAGGAAAGGTTCTGATTGGCTGAAATCGCCAACCCTTGGGAGTTTGGTCCAATCAGAAGCAAGCTTTGTTTTTCTTTTCAGTTTCAATTGTATCCGGATAATATTAGCTAGACTAAGATGTAATGTGATGTATTTAGTTTAGTTTTGCAGTTAGCTTAGAAGGGAGATTAGCAGGTTACTTAAATTAAGTGCCTCTAATCAAACTGCTTCAGATTAGCTATATATAGTGATGTATCCAGCTGCTTAAGGCATTAATCAGTGAATTTTCAATAGCATTCTGAGTGCCAAAGTTGAGCCTCTCGTTTATGAGTGTTCTTAAACTCTCAGTTGGTTAAATCTACTTCAGTATCCAGGAGCTGGCAAACCTGGTGGTGTGTGTAGAGCTTGCTTGCTTCAATGGTGGTGAGTCTGTATCTGTTTAGGTAACCAAGCCCCTGCCCTTGTGATCATTCTGTGGTGTGTCTGTATCAGATTGAACATAAGTCTATCCTTTTATTTCCTTATTGGGTTGTCATCCATTTGAGCTAATTGCATCCAATTAGCTTTGTTTTAAAGCCTCAGTTGTAAGTGTGTGTCTGTGAGGTGTATTGCAAGTTCTATACTCTGATCTTTGGGAGCTAGCATACATAATCTTGGTATCAGAGCATTGTGTTCTTTCTTGGAGTGTGTTTACTTGTTTTAGTAAAGTGGCCGGAACTAGTAAAACACCTCAGGAAGTCTTAGAACAAACCCTGAAAGAAAAAGAAGAAGTAGAAGAAAAAATGAAATTTCTGAGTGAGTAGTTGATTTACTATATGAGAATGCATAGACATCAGTTGAATAAGGAGACTGATGATGAGATGGAGGAAGGAGAAGGTGAGAATCCTTTTAGTAGGACAGGGAGAGGAGGTCCAGGTCCTAGGCCTACACCCAGGAGAAGGAGGAGAGTTAGGAGGTCACCTAGGATCAGTAAACATGAGGAGGAAAATGAAAGTGAAAGAGAAATAAGGAGGGAAGATAGGAGGGTTGAAAAGCTTGATTTCAAGATTGAAATACCTGAGTTTGCAGGAGAGTTAGACCCTGATGTTTTCTTAGATTGGTTACAGACAGTAGAGAGGGTCTTTGACTTGAAGGAGGTTACAGAAGAGAATAAGGTAAAGTTAGTGGCTTTGAAACTAAAGAAATATGCCTCTACTTGGTGGACTAATCTGCAGAAGAGGAGAATGAAGATTGGAGAAGACAGGGTGAGTACTTGGAGAGAGATGAGACAGAAGTTGAAGGAAAAATTCCTTCCAGACAACTACATGAAAGAGAACTACTTCAAGTTGCAGCATTTTGTGCAAGGCAGCAAATCTGTGGAAGAATATACCAAAGAGTTTGAGCACTTGCTTTGGAAATGTAACATGCAAGAGAATGAAGTACAAACTTACATCAAATATCTTGCAGGTTTGAATGAGAGTATCAGGAACATTGTTGAGCTGCAGGTCTATGATTCCCTTGATGAGCTGAGCTCATTGGCTCATAAAGTGGAGCAGCAAAAGAAAGCTAGAGCAAAGGACTACAGCAGCAGCAGGTACCCAGCCAAGCCTTATACTTAAACCAAACCCAATCCATACAGCAAGCCTTATATTCCCCCACAAAAAGCCTATCCACCCTTACCCTCACCTCAAGCCAGATATCCAGCCCCAAGACCCCCACAAAATCAACCACAAAATGTCCCACAAAGAACCCTAGCCCCTGCTAGTAAAGCCTACCCAGAAAGAAGATGCTTCAGGTGCCAAGGACTTGGGCATATAGCATCTGAATGCCCCAACAGGAGAGCAGTCACCTTGGCTGAGTTTCAAGCAGCTCTTTTGCTTGATCCTGAGCCTTTTGATGAAGAGCAGTATGAAGAGCCCTATAGAGACCCTGTGTATGATGAAGAGGAGGTTGAAGCAGGACCTGATAAAGGAGAGATGCTTGTGATCAGGAGGATCTTGAGCAGTTCAGCAGTAGATGAGACAGTAGAGCAAAGGGAGAATGTTTTCCACACCAGATGCACAGTTGGTGGGAAAAATTGCTCCTTGATCATTGATGAAGGCAGCTGAATCAATGCAGCCTCTGAAACCATGGTGAAGAAGCTTAACCTGGATACCGACATTCATCCAGCCCCCTATACCATACAGTGGTTGAACCAAAGTAAAGGTATCAAGATTTCTTCTAGATGCCTTGTTAATTTCTCAATTGGTTCAGCTTATAGAGATGAAGTCTGGTGTGATGTGCTTCCTATGGATGCCTGTCACCTATTGTTAGGAAGGCCCTTGGATGTATGACAGATCTGTTAGTCATGATGGGAGAGCTAATACATATTCCCTTTGCCTAAGCCACAAGAAGATCACCCTTACCCCTCTTATACCATCCCAGCTCACAAAAAGACCTAAAACCCTTATTGTTGAGCCTACTCATGATGTCCTTTTGACAGCTGAACAACATGAGTTCAGTGAACAAAGTGGACTCATTTTGCTTGACATTGAGGAAGACTTATCCCCACAAAATGACCATCCCCTCTTTCAGCCTATCCTAGACCAGTATCTGCATGTCTTTCCTGAAGAAATGCCCCCAGGCCTACCCCCTAAGAGAGACATACAACACAAGATAGATCTTGTTCCAAGATCTGTCCTGCTAAACAAACCTACCTACAGAATGACCCCAGCTGAGATAAATGAGATTCAAAGACAGGTTGATGAGTTATTGGAGAAGGGTATGATAAGGGAGAGTCTGAGCCCCTGTGCAGTGCCAGCCTTATTGGTACCTAAGAAAGATGGCAGTCAAAGAATGTGTATTGACTGTAGAGCTATTAACAAGATAACTGTTAAGTACAGGTATCCAATCCCAAGGCTTGAAGATATGCTTGATGAACTGCATGGTTCAGTGGTATTTTCCAAAATTGATCTGAGGAGTGGCTACTACCAGATCAGGATATGTGAAGGGGATGAATGGAAGACAACTTTCAAGACCAAAGGAGGATTATTTGAGTGGTTAGTCATGCCTTTTGGCCTGACCAATGCACCATCTACATTCATGAAGCTAATGAATCAGGTTCCAAAGCCATTGATTGGTAAGTGTGTTGTTGTCTATTTTGATGACATACTTATTTACAGTCAATCTGAATTGGAGCATGTTAACCACTTAAAGAGTGTAATGGAGATATTGAGCAGGGAGCAGCTATATGGGAATTTAAAGAAGTGTCAATTCTTTGCAAGCCAAGTCTCTTTTCTTGGCTACATTGTAACAGCAGCAGGTATTCAAGTGGATGAGGAGAAAGTCAAGGCAATCAGGGAGTGGCCTATTCCCAGTTCAATTCAGCAGATTAGAAGTTTTCATGGTTTAGCTTCATTTTACAGGAGGTTTGTGAGGAATTTTAGCACCATACTAGCCCCTATGACAGAGCTAGTGAAGGGCAAAAGTTTCTCCTGGACTCCAGCAGCACAAAGAGCCTTTGAAGAAGTTAAGAAACAGCTTACTTCAGCACCAGTTCTAGCTCTACCAAGCTTCTCTAAGGTCTTTGAAGTAGAGTGTGATGCTTCAGGTGTTGGCATAGGAGCAGTCCTGACCCAAGAAGGCAAACCTGTTGCCTACTTCAGTGAAAAATTGAATGATGCCAAGAGAAGATACATCACCTATGATAAAGAGTTCTATGCTATTATAAGAGCTCTACAACACTGGAGGCACTACCTAATTGGAGCTGAGTTCATATTGCACAGTGATCATGAAGCCTTGAAATTCATTCAAGGGCAGCACAAACTCAATACCAGGCATGCTACTTGGGTAGAGTTTATGCAGCAGTTCCATTTCATGATCCATCACAAGTCAGGGAAGCTGAACAAAGGAGCTGATGCACTTTCAAGGAGATATTTGTTACTGCAGGTTCTAGATGCAAGGGTACTTGGCTTTGAGCAGTTGAAAGCCTTGTACAAAGAAGATGAGGATTTTGGAGAGACTTTTCAGAAGTGCCAAGAACACCCACAGAGTCTGTATCATATAGACCAAGGGTTTCTCTTTAAGGGAGCAAGATTGTGCATACCAAGGAGCAATTTCAGGGAGTTACTACTCTCAGAAATCCATGGAGGATGTCTAGCAGGGCACTTTGGCATTGAGAAAACTCTTCTTATGCTGAAGGATCACTATAGTTGGCCCAAAATGAGAAAAGATGTAGAGCACTGGGTTAAAAGGTGTGCAATGTGCCAAGTAGCAAAGAGCCACAACCTACCTCAAGGGTTGTATACTCCATTGCCAGTACCAACAGGCCCCTGGGAAGATGTGAGCCTGGATTTCATAGTTGGTCTGCCAAGATCACAAAGGGGAAAAGATTCAGTGATGGTGGTGGTAGACAGATTCAGCAAAATGGCACATTTTGTTCCATGCCACACCACCAATGATGTAGTAAGAGTAGCTGGGCTATACTTCCAAGAAGTGGTGAGACTTCATGGAATCCCTAAAAGCATGGTGTCTGATAGGGATACTAAATTCTTGAGTCATTTCTGGGTGACTCTTTGAAAGAAGTTAGGCACAAAGCTCAAATATAGCACAACATGCCATCCATAGACTGATGGGCAGACAGAGGTGACCAACAGGACACTAGGAACTCTATTGAGATCACTGATAAACACAAATAAAACAGGATGGGACACTCTTTTGCCCCATGCTGAATTTGCATTCAACAGAGCTCCTTCAAAGGCAACTGGCCTTTCCCCATTTCAGGTGGTATATGGGAGAAATCCTATCACTCATTTGGATTTATCTCCACTAACCAATTCTGTAAAGTTCAGTTATGAAGCAGGTATACATGCAGAGAAGATCAAGACGCTTCATCAGTAGGTTAGAGAGAAAATCATCAAGTACTCTGAGCAAGCAGCTACATCAGCCAATAAGCACAGGAGAAATGTGGTTTTCCAGCCAGGAGACCTAGTGTGGATACACCTGAGGAAGGACAGGTTCCCAGCAAAAAGGAAAGGAAAGCTTGTTCCAAGAGCAGATGACCCATTTGAAGTACTGGAGAAAATAGGAGATAATGCCTACAGATTGGATCTTTCAGAAGACTATGGAGGGAGTGCTACTTTCAACATAGCAGACTTAAGGCCCTACTTTCTAGCCCATGAAGACCTTCCAAGTTTGAGGACAAACTTTCCTCAAGCTGGGGAGGATGATGGAGACCATCCAGCAAGTACAGCAACAGCTCAAGTGTCACCAGCCAGCTTAGATCAGGAGGAGGAAGATGATTCAGCAACAGCAACAGCACGAGTAACTTCTTCATCATCTTCATCACCCAAGGAAGATCAGGCGACCTCAAGACCAAAGAATGATACCCTAAGCCTTGCTAAACCACACTCAAGAATCATTGGAACAATTCCAGCGAACAACAGCTTCTATCCACTCGGCAAAGAATAGCTCAGGAGTTATACAGCAACCACCAGCCCACCAACTTCATCCATCCAGACTTGCTACACCTTGGTAAGGCAAGTTCTGGCCAGCACAGCCACTCATTCCATCAGCATTGGCCATCCAGGTCAATTTCAGTTCCCAGCACAAGTAGTCCAAGCAGGCATCTTTCTCTATTCTGTATCTATGAATTGAGTGAGATTTAGCACAAGTCCCAGTATGATCGAGTAAGAAAACATTAAGTTACAGGCACCGAAACAAGCAACTCTGCAAGGTTGCCTGTTATCAATTTTTCCAGAATCCCAGTCCTGTGGCTAACTTATTTTGATTCAGCTACAATGAGGGTTACCTAAGTCTTTTCCAGCCTTCCTTAAGCTATTGAGGTTATGTCTAGCTTAAGAAAAGCCCGGGAAAGTTACTGAGATAACTTATTTTTACCCCCTCAGCTAGGAAAGGTTCTGATTGGCTGAAATCGCCAACCCTTGGGAGTTTGGTCCAATCAGAAGCAAGCTTTGTTTTTCTTTTCAGTTTCAATTGTATCCGGATAATATTAGCTAGACTAAGATGTAATGTGATGTATTTAGTTTAGTTTTGCAGTTAGCTTAGAAAGGAGATTAGCAGGTTACTTAAATTAAGTGCCTCTAATCAAACTGCTTTAGATTAGCTATATATAGTGATGTATCCAGCTGCTTAAGGCATTAATCAGTGAATTTTCAATAGCATTCTGAGTGCCAAAGTTGAGCATCTCGTTTGTGAGTGTCCTTAAACTCTCAGTTGGTTAAATCTACTTGATTATCCGAGAGCAAACTGGTGGTGTGTAGAGCTTGCTTCAATGGTGGTGATTACGTATCTGAGGTAACCAAGTCCCTGCCCTTGTGATCATTCTGTGGTGTGTCTGTATCAGATTGAACATAAGTCTATCCTTTTATTTCCTTATTGGGTTGTCATCCATTTCAGCTAATTGCATCCAATTAGCTTTGTTTTAAAGCCTCAGTTGTAAGTGTGTGTCTGTGAGGTGTATTGCAAGTTCTATACTCTGATCTTTGGGAGCTAGCATACATCACTTCATTCTTCAATTTTGCATGTTCGAAATATTAATATCGTGAAATTTATTAAAGTTCTCCTCGCTCAATTTTATCTCAAGTTCGATTTTAGTAGAGTCTGTTTTCAAACAAGTGTATTTGAGAATTATTTAATTCCCGAATTCGTAACCTTACCCCTGGACTTAGAATTCAGGTTCGTAGACTGGAGTCATTTTTTATTATTTTCGGTTCGTTGGTTTCCTTAAATCGGCTGGCGACTTTTTACTTTCTTTTTTTAGTCTCTTTTTATTATCCAACATGCATGTTTATTACGCCGAGAGAATTTATAAAAAATAATTTACATATGTCAATATTCCGAGCCGGAGCCTAACCAAGAGAAAATACCATAGAAAAAATCATAGGCCATGCGACCTTTGATTTTTTCCGGATATTTTCTGTTGGGCCTTGTCGATCCATAAGATTCATATATGACCCGGATTCGAATTGAACTTTATGTAAAATTATTTTTAAATTAATTCGACGTAGTTTCAGGCACATGAATAATAAAAATTGATTATTAAATATATAAAAGTCTCTTCTCGAAAATGAATTTCATAAAATAAAAATATTCTTATTTAAGGGTTAATTAAGCAACCTTAGTCGGCTCCCGATCACCAAGTAGCGCACTCGGAAAGGATTTTTCCAGGGTCCTATAGATTGGCAACTCCACTGAGAACTTAAACTTAAAAGAGGGTAAAACTTAAACAAATCGATTGTTTTGAATTGTAAAAGGGATAAAATTGATTTATTTCACGATTTTATTGTTCTTTTAGGCATTTTGCCTACCGGGCTATTCTACGGGTCTTTTGACACGGGAGTACAAAGGCGACGGTTTAGGATAAACCTAGGATTTTTCCCCGAGAGCGGGCGGCCACTACTTGTATAATGCACTCTACTCCGAGGCTTCCTTGAAGTCCGACGAGCAATACCTCACACACTTTACCCATAAACCTTGTATGGGTGAAACGCATCGAGGGGAGAACATGTGGTATCTCATCCAATCCCAACAATTGTAATCCATGAATGTAGAGCCTTGGTTTAGGATACCCTTCATGTTGTATGCTGACTGGGCTGCAAGCGCACGGTGTACATAGTAGCACGTCAAGGTCGATCCCACAGGGACTCAATTAGCAGCACATAAAACTAATCTCTATCTCGATAGCTAAGCTAATAAGGTTTTTGGATTTTGTAAAGCTTTTAACTACCAATTAGAACTAATAAAGCAGAAAAATAAATCAAGGATTCTTATCAAGAGAGAAAGACTTCTAGGGAGATGCTAACCTAACAACGAGTTCAATCACTAAAACCTAGCCTGCACAATCATACATTCAAGAATGAATCAAGAATCGACAACCTCTGAATTCTATCGCCCTTTCGATGCTAAATAGAACTATTCTAAACAACCTAATCAACAACTCTCGTATGCTTTTTAGGTTAAATAGAATTGAAGGTCTCAAAAAGTCAGGTTATCTAATTGATTCCCTAGTTTACTACTCCTTTCTCAACTTTCACAAACCTAGGTAGACAGGTTGGTAGTCAAATTACCCTAATTCACCTTTCAGTACTTCTCAGGTTAATCTCTAACTCATGAGTATTCGAGCGCTCAAAGAACACACATGAACATGGAAAACACAACCTTCTATTGATTCAAATCAAGAATTCACGCACAAACTAATAATATTCAATCAAACTACATTGTTTCAGGTTGCAAAACCCTAGAATCCAAGAAATCTACTCACTCATATTCAATGAAAACACTAAACAAGTTCCAAACATCATAATCGAATCTCAAAACTAAGAAGGAAATCAAACAGAAAGAATATAATTGCGAAGAATACAACCCGTTGAGCCTTTCGATCCCGGGGTAAAACCTTCTCCGCGAACGTCGCTCATTTCCTTCGCGAACCTTGATCTTGGTTTCTCTTGAATCGATTCGATCTTGAATCTTGATGGTGGGGAAGAAGAGTAGTATGAAAGTATTAGGGCTCTCTTTCTCTCCTTTTTGGCCAAAGAATGAAGGCAGAATGATAGAATATGATTGAATATCGAAAAACCGCCGCTTGCCCCCTTTTCTACTCGCTTAATCAACCGATCTATATAGGCAGTCCGCATCGGTCCGTACAATCCGTACATCGATCGTGGTGATCACCACAGGCTGCACGTGGTGGCAACTGGTCGCTTCCTTTCGTCCCAAATTCATGCCACGGTCTGGTCTTGACATTAATCTACAAGTTTTCATAAAAAACAACAACACCGAGCATAATAGAGAAATAGGGGTATAAATCAATATTTACAATCAAAGTTATCCCTAATTCGCTATCAAAAACCCCTAAAAACATAGTCATAAAACGCAGTTATCATATGCTATGTGAATATATGTGTTTCCCTTCCCCTTTTCTTTATTCGAGTCGAGCTTAATTTAGAAGTTTCGTGCTAGTCCATATAAAATTCATTGGGTTGAGAAGATGATTATTTATTAATTAGGACAATTAACCTCAAGACATTATGACTAGCCCAATGGATGGACCCATTTATGTACAAAGGTTGATTATTTTAATTAATAAAAAAACTCGACTCACCTTTGATGATATTATATGACCCTTTACGATGTTATCTTAATAAAGGTCCAAAAAATCTGACTAAAGTCTCATTAAAATTAATGGATAATGTCTTAGACTGCACAATAGTCACTAAGCTTGGGTATATTAATTTATAGATTTAATTATTAAATCCATCTCAGTTATGGCTGGCCCGTTGTTTATGCCCAACCATATTGGATTTATCAATTAAGCTTATAAACTAATTATAACTCGCTTATTGTTGGCTTTCTCCAGTCCTTAACAATATCCATTTTCCTCGAGTAAATAATAGTAATAAAATAAAAAAAAGAAGCAAAAGTAAAAAATAGGCTGTTGGTCTTGTTGGACATTATATTAGTTTGCATAATAGTCAATATGGCTAGAACTGCCAAATTTTGTTGGGCCAAGTTACGGATTCTCCTCAAAACGGCTGGCCTGTGGATTGGGCCCATCCGAATTGAGAAACACTGACTTGTGCCTTTCAACTTATGAGCCACTCGCTATATTTGACTTTATTCGGCCCTTTATGATGTTCTGGTGTTAAGTTCATATACAATTAGGTCATGCACTCCCAAAAAGTGGGTGAGTCTCTTGTGTCAGCATGTAGGCGTCATGTCTATTAGGGTCTCATATAAGTCTCTTAAGACATGCAGGCATTGGGCAGAAAGTGTCAGAGTAAAACATCGGGTTTCTAACTAATAATTTCCATGCAGACACCATTGGAGATCGACTGAGAGCCCACATTAGAGATCCACGCACCGGTCGTTTGGTTCCAAATCCCCATTATCCATCTGCTACTTGGGGGCTGCATCATGTCTGGAGAACAATTCCAAGAGATTCCTGTTCAGAGCACTGAGGCTAACATCACAAGGCATTTGGAAGAGCTGTGCACCAAGATGCAGGGACTAGTGTTCGCTAGTACCTTAGAAAAAGAGTAGAAGATAGGAAAGAGGCTTAATGATCAAGAACAAGTTATGGATGGCGTGTTGCAAGCCATCACCAAGATCAACATCAAATTGGGCTTGAATACTGAAGAGGACAATGAAGAGATTCATGGGTATGAATCTAAGCCCGAGCTTATCAAAACATCAACTGAATCTGGAGGTGTAGAATCATTCAAAGGAAAGGCTAAGTCAGTCCCAGAGACACCCAAGCCTACAGGGGACCTTGCTGTCAAAGCCCTTGAACAAAAGCTGGAAAACATCACTAAGGTGATGGGCACTGTGCCAGCCTTTGCCGATAAATACATGGAAATACCTTTGTCCATTCAGCCTATCCTGAAAATTGTTGACAAAATTGAGGTGCCTAACATCAAGTTCAGGCCATCTGAGAATCCCACTCACCACACTGAGGAGTTCATGCGCTTAGCACCTCTTTACAAGATTGATGTTGACATGTACTCTACAGTATTTCCATCCACCCTAGATGAAGAAGCCAAAGTATGGTACCATTCCTTGTCACCTCAAGTCAAGGCTTTCATCAACCATTACAGTTGCATCCAGAAGAAGCAAGCCACTGTAGATGACATGACTACCATGAAGCAAAGGGAAGACAAGTCTTTCCTGGACTATTTCAAAAGGTGGCACACCAAGCTGTCTCACATCAATGAGACCATACCTTTGCCCCTGCAACTAGCTACATTCATATAGGGACTCAAGAGTAGCCTGTCTCAGCACTTGGGATACCATGTAATCAAGGACTTTGATTACTTGAAGAACCTTTTGCGACCAACTTGAAACCATGAACAATGAGAAGGCCGCTGCCCAAGGGTGGAGGAATTCCAGTCCTAATAGGAGGGCTATTGGTTCGACCAACCACCCTTCTAAGAGCGCTGAGACTAACGTAATTCAGTCAAGAATCCAACCAAAGTACGACCATTACACCCCACTTGACACACCCTACGTCGATGCTTTGGCTCATCTCTTAAGAAAAAAACCTGATTGAGTTGCCGTTACCAAGACCAGAGCTAGGAACGAAGTACCCAAGCTGGGATGAAAGTGCATTCTGCAACTATCACAGGTGTAAGGGACATAACACCGAGAAGTACTGGACCTTGAAGAATAAGATTGAGGGTATGATGGGGTCAAGGAAATTGCCTCTGCCAAAAGTAACATAGAAAGCCTAATGGAGCAGTCAATAAGGTAAGGCAATACTGCATGAAGAGGACTGAGAAGTTAGCTAGAGTCCCAATAATGTTGAGCATCCTGTTTTCAGAGCCAATTAGGGGTGGCATTGAGTCGGTCCTTGATATGCTTGTCTTTTGAATTCAATAAGATGCATCTATTTGATTGTTTGAGAATCTCGTGCTTGCATTCTTAACTTGAGTTAAAAAGCTCTTTCACCCATTCATTAGCCTTAACATCCAAGTCTGACATATCCATTTATCATCACCTTCATATACCCTTCCGTTCACAAAGTTTGTCATCCTACGAATCCAGGGTTTAATTAAAAAAAGGAAAAAAAAAGATAAAAGGAGAGAAAAAAATAAATAAATAAGAGAGAAGCCAGTCTACATTCATCAAGCAGGCTGGGCAAAAGAAGAGAAGACCAAAACCACCAGTCTCTTAAAAGTGGACATCTCTATGTTCCTAGACTAGCAGCATGAACAAAACGTGCCTAAGACAGGGGCTACTGCCTCACCACCCACCTCAGAATCTGTATCACTTGTTACCTTCCCATTCACCAAATCATCCCTCTCTGCATCACTCATAACAGTCACCATTTGAAAACCCTAGCCTTGACCAACCTGGTCATTCTCTTCATGACCATTCCCTATCTATCCCAAAGCCAAAAGGTGTGTTGTGGCTAATATCATTAGAAGGACGAACAAAAGTCTATCCCATGACGAAGAAAGGCAGAAAAAAAAGAAGAGAGAGTAAAAGACAAAAAGAAAAAGAAAAGGCAAGAAAAGAGAGAGTTCCTAGTTGGTCCACCAACATGGGTTGACATGAGTGTTACGACGCTCATGTCCCTTAAGCACTTTGTTTGCGTATGGAAAAACCTGTGCTGGGAGAGTAAAACCCCATTTGGGCCATCCATATCTCGAAGCATGCCAAAAAAAAAAATGAACAAGAAAGTGAAAAAAAGATAGAAAAAAAGAGGGTGAGAAACCGGAGACGGAGCTAATAGTCACGCACAACGAAAAACTTCATAAACCTTCCAAAATGCTCTCAAGCCTTACGCCCCAGGCCTTTACATCGTCATTATGCCTTTACATCCATAAACCTCGCCAAACCTTTGAGCCTTCATGACAATCCTCAAAGCCTACCTCACCAAGCCCTCCTCGAGGCACCAATCCTTTGGAGCTGCACCTTATGAACTACGACTGGCCTGATTCGATATCGGATACTTAGGAGAACCTCTTTGAGGCCTGACCACTACAATTCAAGGAGCATCCTTTGTCACAAAATTTTAGTCTTTGAGAGAGAAAAAAATAAATTAGAGAGGCTGGCTCGGAACTCTGAGCTAGACAAAAGGAGAGTGAAAGAACACGAGAGGTTAGCTTGAAATCTCGAGCTAGGCAAAAGGAGAGTCAGAGAATAAGAGAGGCTAGACTGAAAACCCGTCAGGGCAGGTTAGGCAAAAGGAGAGTAAACCCTAGATTTTGAAGTTCTTTCACATCTCTACCATCATAATTCCGCAACCTTCTTTCCATCAGACTTGGATCACCTTCACATCCAAATAGCCAACCACCTCTCCTCCTGTGACACGAATCCATCTCAACCATTCCCTCACCTCTTCTCCTATGAGGTGACTTAACCCTTGCTAACCATCAAGCCTTAGCTATCTGTCAATCATGACAAACCCAGATTCGACCATCGACCCACCATCATCTCCTTTTCATAAAGTGCCTCATGAACCTGTCTGACCATCATCAGACTTACCCTTTCTTTTGCCAACCTTCTTCATCCTCCCGTACCACCAGAGCGTTTTGACTCAATCATTAGTGCAAGTGCGAGATTCGATATTCGAGTCATGTTCTTAGCAGATCTGAGCGAGGCTCATCCATCATGGGTAAGAAAACAGCCACATGAATGGCTAATTGCAAACAACATTCGACTTAAGAGAAGAGTTCATATGAATTGGGGGCTCCCCTAACCATCACATTACCTGCAAAGGTGCTCTACCTATCTCTACAATGAACCAAGGAAGCAAGAGGACAAGACAAGTCATCCAGGATAACGCCTTCATCATCATGCCTCGTCACAAGCCTCACCTATCCAGCCCTGTCTTGAAATTGCATGTCAAGTTGCTCTGACACTTAGGGAATCATCGTCCTAGTCTTGGCATTGGGGGATGTTTGCATATTGAGTCACATGCATTGTAAAATACTATTCATGTACATTTTCTCCTAGTCATTGCGTTGCATTAGGAGGTCATGCATGAAGTCAACAGTCATGCATAAGTACATAAGAGTCTAGAGTCTAAAAGACCAAGCACATGCATACTCATAGAAAAAAAGAAGAAGAATCTCATCTCGCATAGAGGCCCAGACTCGACTACTAATCATATAGGGCAAGATTAGAGGGAGTTCTAATCACACTTTGAATGATATCTATCCAGTTCAAGCGAATCCTCAGGATGATCTTTTGGTAACAAAAGATGTCATGGACTCCACCAATACAATTATTTGCATAGAGAAAATCCAATCCGCCTCGAAAAATCCGTTGGGTATCATCAACTGCTTCGCCTCGGGAAAATCCGTTGGGCATCATCAACTGCTTCACCTTGGGAAAATCCGTTGGGCATCATCAATTGCTTCACCTCGGAAGAAGAATCTCATCTCGCATAGAGGCCCAGACTCGACTACTAATCATATAGGGCAAGATTAGAGGGAGTTCTAATCACACTTTGAATGATATCTATCCAGTTCAAGCGAATCCTCAGGATGATCTTTTGGTAACAAAAGATGTCATGGACTCCACCAATACAATTATTTGCATAGAGAAAATCCAATCCGCCTCGAAAAATCCGTTGGGCATCATCAACTGCTTCACCTTGGGAAAATCCGTTGGGCATCATCAATTGCTTCACCTCGGGAAAATCCGTTGGGCATCATCAACATCGAGAAAATCCGTTGATCATCATCAATTGCTTCGCCTCGGGAAAATCCTGGGCATCATCAACATCGAGAAAATCCGATCCACCTCGAGAAAATCCTTAGGGAATCATCAACATCAGGAAAATTCGTTAGGCATCATCTACTGCTTCGCCTTGGGAAAATCCGTTGGGCATCATCAACATCGGGAAAATCTGATCCGCCTCGGGAAAATCCGTGGGGCATCATCAACTCTTCGCCTCGGGAAAATCCGATCCGCCTCGGGAAAATCCTTTGGGCATCATCAACATCGAGAAAAATCCGTTGGGCATCATCAACTGCTTCGCCTCGGGAAAACCGTTGGGCGCCATTAACATCGGGAAAATCCGTTGGGCGCCGGGAAAATCCGTTGGGCACCATCAACATCGGGAAAATCCGTTGGACATCATCAACAGTAGCATCAAAAGGGAAGCTTGGATCAGCCGCGATCAATCTGCTAGACAAGTAATTCTCTATATCTCCAGTCATTGTTCAAAATGATCTAACATTCTACTTTAGTTTTTGTATAAGGAACCATCAACGATACCGAGAAAACTGGGACATCATCTTCTAGCTGCCATTAAAAGAGCGCTAACATCCACCTTCCGGTCGCCACATAAAAGAACACCGACATCATTTACCTTCCAATTGCCACATAAAAGAGTACCGACAGCATCCACCTTTCGGTCGCCACATAAAAGAGCACCGACAACATCCATGATGGAGGTCCTCCATCAAATGTCCAAAGTCCAGAGCCACGTGATCAAGGTCCAACATTAGGAGCAGCAACGACCTCACCATCGTCAGCATCAACACCATCATCAGCAGCATCAAACACTGACATCCATAGTGTTTTATGATGGTTGATCAGATCATGAGGTCGTCCAACAACAACAACAACAACACCAGCAGCAGCAGCCAACCAGTGAGGTTATTTCTCAATTCCATATCTTTGGATTGATGTCCTCACCAACTATCTTGAAGACTTCACTTTAGAGCTGTTGAGGTCCTTCCAGCTCGGTGAAGACATTTCCCATTTTCCAGTTTTGAGGTCGTCTTCGAAAACTTCACTTCCAAGTCGTTGTGGTCCTTCCAACTTGTGAGGTGCTTCAGTAGTCTTGTAATAATGAGGGCGCGTTTTATAGTCTTTTATTTGTCTTTTATTTTATAGTTACTTGATGTAATACAGCAAGTTATATTCCTTAAGGAGCTTATGAAGATAGTTAAGTAGCTTAATGCTTAATTAGGAAGTTGCTTGGGCATTAGGAAAGCTCTAATCAGCTAGCTCAACCCTAGGTATATATACCTTGTATTGGGTAACTTGTGAGGGTTAACAAATAAGTGATATCAATAGCATTTTGAGTGCCTTGTTGAGCCTCTTGTTTGTGAGTGACGTTAAACTCCCAATTTTGGTTAATTCTACTTCAGTATCTAAGATTTGGCGATCCTAGTGGTGCGTGTAGAGCTTGGTGAATTCAATGGTGGTGTGTCTGTATCCATTGGGGTAATCAAGTCCATCGTTCTTGTTGTTCTTGCTATGGTGTGCCTATATCAGCTCGAGCTCAAGTCTATCTTTCATTTCTGTTTGATTTATTGCTTTTACTCATCCGATCACATTTCATATAACATCTATTTGATCCTTGTTGATTGTATTCTGTTTTGGATTTAGCTGTATCCGATTATCCATTGTGAGGTCCTAGAATTCCAGTATTGTGTGTTTGTGTGGTGTCTGTGAGGTCATTACTCTGATCATCGCGACCTTGCATACGTCATCTTGGTATCAGAGCTGTGTTCTATCTCGCAAGGAGTTTATTTGTGTAGTTCATGATGTCGAGCAGTAGTAGAATACCTCAGGAAGTAGCAGAGCAAACTTTAAGGGATAAGGAGGAATTGGAGAGGAAAATGAAGCTTATGAGTGATCAGTTACAATATTATATGCGGTTGCATAGGCGTGAGATCAATAGAGAGACTGATGAGGAGTATGAGGAAGAAGAAGAGGAAAATCCCTTTAGTGGATCTGGGCGAGGAGGTAGAGGTCCTAGACATTACAGAAGAAAGAGGCATGTTAGGAGGTCTTCTAGGATTAATGGAGATGAAGTTAGTAGTAGGAGTGATAGAGAAGAAAGGAGGGAAGATTGAAGAGTTGAGAAGTTGGATTTCAAAATAGATATTCCTGAGTATGGAAGAGAGTTTGATCCTGATGTATTGTTAGATTGGTTACAAACTGTGGAGAGAGTGTTTGATTCGAAGGAAGTGTCTGAGGAGAATAAGGTGAAATTGGTTGCTTTGAAGTTGAAGAAGTATGCATCTACATTGTGGAATAACTTGTAGAGGAGGAGAGAGGAGATAGAAGAAACTAAGGCCAGTACTTGGGTTGAAATGAGGCAGAGAAGCTCAAGGAGAGGTTCCTACCTGAAAATTACATGAAGGAGAATTATTCGAAGCTTCAACACTTGGTTCAGGGTAGCAAATCTGTTGAGGACTACACCAAGGAGTTTGAGCATCTTCTATGGATGTGCAACATGAAGGAGAATGAAGTTTAGGCCTATGTGAGGTATCTTGTAGGATTGAATGATAACATCAAGAATGTTGTTGAGTTGCATGTGTATAATTCACTTGATGAGTTGAGTTCCTTGGATCATAAAGTGGAGCAACAAAAGAAGGCCCAAAGGAAGGAGTATGGAAGCAAGTACCCAGCCAAAACCTATCCTCAAACCAAGCCATACCCTTACAATAAATCCTACAACCCACTTCAAAGAACCTATCCATTCCCATAACCTCAAACCGGATATCCAATTCCTAAACCACCTCAAACACAACCCGAAACCCCCCTCCACAAAGAATCCCAATCCCTACCAACTGAGCATTCCCTGAGAGGAGGTGTTTTAGATGTCAAGGTCTTGGACATCTAGCATCAGAATGTCTAAATAGAAGAGTGCTTACTTTGGCATAATTTCAAGCAGCATTATTCATTGATCCTATGTCAGTTGTAGAGGAAGAAAAGTTTGATAAACCTCAAGGAGATCCTGTGTATGATGAAGAGGAAGTTGAGGCCAGACCAGATGAGGGTGAAATGTTGGTGATCTGGAGGATCCTCAGCAGTAGTTCTGCAGTTGATGAGGAAGCTGAACAGAGGGAGAATATTTTTCACACTGGGTGCACAGTTCATGGGAAAATGTGTTCCTTGATTATTGATGAAGGAAGTTGTAATAATGCAGCCTCAGAAACCATGGTGCAAAATCTCATCTAGATGCCTTGTGAATTTTTCAATTGGTCCAGTTTATAAAGATGAAGTTTGGTGTGATGTTAAACCTATGGATGCCTGCCATTTATTATTGGGAAGACCTTGGTTGTTTGATAGATCTGTTAACCATAATGGAAGAGCCAATACTTATTCCCTTAACCTGAACCACAAAAAGATTGTCCTTACCCCACTTAAACCATCCCAACTCACAAAAAGAACCAAGAACCTCATTGTTAAGTTGAACCATCCCTTGATGTGATTCTGCCAACTTAATATCATGAGTTTAGTGAACAGAAAGAGCTTTTTCTTGAAATTGAAGATGAACCAGCCTCAAACCAGCCTCATAAAATGACCATCCTTTATTCCAACTGTAATAACCCGAAGAAAATCTCTCCCTTAATACGTATTAGTGAGTGTAATTGATCAAGGTTATTAATAAATCACGAATAATTACAAGCGCGTGTTCCTTTTTCTAACCCAGTGTATGTTTTGCTGGACTTGAACAGTGCAACGATCATCAACGATTCAGTTTAATTTTCTTTTCTTGGAAAAAATTGCTACCGATAATTTTTACGGTGTTTCTGATCGTACATGAATTCTTTTACCGAGACCAATGTACCGGGTCCTTCTTTATTTGAATTAATTTAAGGTTATAATTATGAGGAATTTTGTGGAGGTGTTGGATATATTTATTTGGGTTTCCGATAATATTTTTACGGTTTAAGAAATTTCGGTAATTTAGGAAATTAGGGAGATATAAGTATAAGATGAAGAATTAAATGGAACAAAAATTCCTTCCCATTTGGGCCATGGGCCAGCTAAAGCAAAGGGAGAAGGAGAAGGGGAGGCTTTTTCATGGGCCTTAGTACTAGTATACATGTATATATGTTGTGATAGAAGTGAGTTATCATCTTAAGACATAATCTCAAACACTCCCTCATTCACTCTTGCTCTTATCTTCTCACCTCACCCAAACACAACTAGCCATGCCCCCCTACCGCAGGCCACCACCAGCCGCCACGCCGGCGATTTTTCCGGCCACCCTCTGGCCACCGACGCACCATCATCACATCATCTCACCTTTTCTCCTCTTATTTTCAAGGGTATTCCACTCCATCTCTTTCTCCTCTTTTAAAAAGATGAATCAAGTACATGTTTTAAGTTCTTCTTCATGTTATTCTTAGGTTTTACCAAAGATCACTCAAGGATTTCAATGTATTCAAGAGGGGGTTCCTAGGAACTAAGGAAATCAAGTTTGGGTAAGTGGTGTTAATCTTAAGTTTTTATGATTAAATGAGTATGGATGATGGTGGATTGTGACATGCATGTGGTTTAGGAGGCTTGATTCTTTTATGGAAGAGAAATTTTATAGGTTAAATGTGAATGCATGTGTTTAAAATAGGACTTATCTAGCAAAAGGATGAATTTTATGACTTCTAGTGTTGAATTTGTCAAGTACAATGTTTAGGAGTATGATTTATAGTTGAATTTGGCTTTGCATGTGTAAGATTTGATCAATATGAAGTGTTTCTTGATGGTTATGATCCTGGAAATTTGTGTCTATAATGAAAAGATAGGTTTTAATTAGTGATTAAGGAAAATCATGTTATTAATCATGCATGCGAGTGATTTGGTGAAGGGCTATTGTAATCTGGTTGGTTTTCATATTTTCAGAGAATATGAGTTCTGATTTCGGTTAATTTTATGGCATGAATAGGTATATTAAAGTGTTAGCTAGCACCCAATTTTTGTAGCTCGTCATTTTGATAAGTATATTGGGAGTTTTTCGTGAGGTTATCCAGAATTTGACGTTAGTCCAAAGATGGGTGTTTTTCGTGAGGTTAGATTCTTCTATTGTTTAAGAGCTGAACATAAACGTTGTAGGGAACATTCTAAGATTTCCAGAAAGGTATAGTATACGTTCATAGGACATCGGGAGTTAAAGTTATGAGTTCCCGAATCGAGACTAATAAACTGAAGTTATCCAGAATGTGTTTAAGTGACTGCCTGCATTCATGGCCGAAATCCGACCCTTTTCCATGTTCAAATCAACTTGGCGTTAAAATGAAAGTTGAAGTACGTATTACGAGCTTTCCATAGATTGCTTACCCGCTCCGAACCGATTAGTAGAGCTCGAGTTACGTTTTTTCGAATAATTGAAGTTTAAATGGTTATTATTCTGGGCAGCTTGTGAAGATGTTAAATTTTACCCTTCTTAGCTACGCTTTTAGCCTTCAGAGTCAACTACAAAGTTGGAGTGTATGTTCTGAGCTTTCCGAAAATTCCTTTTATCACATGATCCAATATGTGTGGGATAAGTTATGATCTTACAAGTACGCCTTAGAAAGCGAGTTCATTATTATTATTCGTAAAAAATTCACAAAGTTACTCTTCCATACTACCATCTAAGTTAAGTCCTAATTTATGATTCCTTTCCTTTCTTTTAAAGTCACTCCAAGAGATTGTTCCACCACTGTTCAAGTCCCTGCTCATTTCGTACGTGTTCTTAAGTGTTCAGGTACGTATATCGCCTGATATTTTATGCATAATTACATGTTTTATTCTTTTTATGCCAAGTTTTATATGTTTAATTTATCATTCATGCTTACATAAAATTTACGCAAGTATTATGAATTTTAAGTACCATGGATAACTTACCAAGTTATTTTACGATTTACTTTAAGGTCTTATACTACTCATCTCTTGTGCTACAACATATTACGTTAAGTCAATACTTTTATATTATGGGTAATTCATGAATTATGTTCTGTTACAAGAGTCACTTACGTACATCCTAGAGATTTTATGGGTAATTTCAATGTTATGGATAAGATTGGTTAAGGGTCTAATGGAATTAAATTTCTAAGGTTAAAGTTTCAAGTTTTCTAAAGATAATAAAGGCCCCGCCTAGGTTAATCGTGCCTTAGGAGCACACCATGATTAGTCGTGCCTTGTGCACGCCAGGGAACCCGTGCCTAGAGCACACCATGTTAATCGTACATTAGTGCACACCAAGATAGTCGTGCCTTGTGTACACCAGGGAAAAATATGAAGATAGTGCCCAAAGTGCACCCCATGGAAATCTGGCCATTATAGGACATTGTCCACCATCCTGATCTCTCGATCGGTCCGGGTATGCGCATACGGAGGATTAGCCGATGATCGCAAATAGGGGACCTTCAGGATAATAACACGACAACTATGTTTTAAGTAACTAAGTACTTCAAGGATTTAAGTTAAGGGTTTAAGTCTTATAGGACTTGTTTATGGTTTTTAAGTATATTTTTCAACATGTTATAAGTCACATTTTATGATTAGTTTGAAGTAACAGTTTATGCTATATGTTGGGTATACATTTTAACTCATGTTGTATGACGTATTTTACTTGTCACTTTCTAAGTCATGTGCTCCAAGTACGGTTTGTGTCACGCATTAAGTGGTATGCTATACCAAGTTTTATGTACCTTAAGTTTTCCAAATTACTGGGATCAAAGTAAAGCGGCTTCAGTTACTTACCAAGGATTATAAGTTTTGTTTTATGAAGTTAAAGTCATGTTTATGGGAAGGTTTCATGTGTGTGTCTATGTCAGTTCATGCATGATCTTATTTGATTTCAAACAAGCTAAGTTTATGGTTATCCAGTTACCTTTAAAGGGAAGAACTCATAAATATTTTCATTTAAGTTGTGATTTAAGTACAGGTTCAGTTATATTTCTTCATGTTCAGGTTAAGTTATGGTCAAGCTATGTAAGTTATGCTACTCTTATTGTTAAACTATTATTATGTTGTTTTTAATGTTTTTGGAACTGCGCTAAATAACTTAAACGAATTACGTAAAGATTCTTACAGGTTAGGGGTATACATACTGAGTTTAACTCACATTACGAAGTTTTGTGTTTTCGTTTTAGTAATCTCGGCAAAGGAGAATGGAAAAGCCCCGAGAGGACGAAACCCTGGAGCACCTTAAGGAATCTGAAGGTGGTTAGAGGCTCTACATGAAGGATTTAAAAGAAATTGTGATTTAATGGCTTGTATAACTTCCTTTGGGTTGTTTTATGCTGTTTTGAGGTGGTTTAAGTTAATTTATGCTGATGAAGCATGGTTGAAGATGGTTTATGGTTGATTTCTTTTATTGGGTTTAGTCTTAGCCTTGTCCACCTCCATGGACGACGGTAATTCTCTCAGGTGTTTATCCGCTACTAATCATTGGGTTAGGTGAATCATTAGCTTAATCTAGTGGTTAGTAACCTGGGGGTGTTACAGTTGTGGTATCAGAGCAAAACAAACTTGGAGAAACCCCTTCGGATATTTTTAGGTGTTAAGGAAAAAGTATATGATAAAGTTAGAGGTAATCAAGCAATATAAGGAATAGGATAAGAGTTTACATGCATGTGATCTCTCACGATCTAAGTACATAAGGTACCTAAAGAAATGCTTGAGTCTTGTCCTAAGTTGAACAATGAATCTCGGGGTATGAAAAAGGTCTAAGTATATGATTAGTGGTATGAAAAGATCTAGGAAATTAAGAGAAGTATGCATGAATATAAGGAAAGTTGAGTATAGGTTGAAACTTTAAGTCCAAGATTTGTTACAAGTCTATAAGTTTAAAAAGGTTTGGTAAATAGTGATGTTATGTATGTTTATGAGAAGTATTAAGATATACGTTGACGTAATGATATAAGTTTGAGTCTAGTATGATATGTGCAGTTGTTTAAGAGTTGTTATAGTTATGGGTTTCGTCCGAGAAAGTTTATGATATTAGTTTATGCCGGGAAAGTGTTGTTTTATTTTACTAATCGTTAAAATGGTTATATGATATATTAGATGGCCGACTCCGAAATGCCAAACCCTTAGGTAATGTTAATGAAATCGGAAGACCGTGTTTCCTCGCGTATTATGAAGTTAATGGAGGCTTGCCGTACGCTAAGAAAGAATATGAACTCTCAATATCACGACCCGGTGAGGAGGGCTCACTGTCTGTTAGCGATTTTACCGCACGCACATCCCTGGACTTGGTTTCGGCACAAGTACCATGATTTTATCTATACTTTCGAGCAAGGCACCCACGAAGAACGATTTCAGATTTCAGGAGTATGGTCCGTGGTGACCTTTGAACTGAAAGTCTACGAATATGTCGAATGCTGGGAGATGCAACCATGAGAAATCTCCTACTATTTCATAAAACTGTAGGGCCCTAGCCTACTGCCCAGTTTGAGGTTGAGGAGAGTGACGGTACTAAGGACAATGAAGATGATGACGATGACGACTATACCCCTCCTTAGGGAGTTCAGATTTGGTATGAGCAAGAAGAGGGGAGGAAGAATGAGAAGTAGTATTTTGTGGCGAATTATGTTGAGAACAATGTTGTAATTATGAAGCAATTATCTTTGGATTTTCATGTGTATTGTGGTTTATTTCTTGAGAACCAGTTTGACTCTCATATGTTATGGTTGGGAATTAGCTCTTAATGTCTCAAGGTTGCATGTGTTTAAAACCTGATGTTGTAAGAAGTGAGAAAGAGGATGTATGTTTATGTTGATTGACTTGAAGGGAAATTACGTATGCACCAAAGTTAACAAGTTAACCATGGATACAAGAGGGGGAATAATAAATTTTGGGAACATGGGTTGTAATTTAATTTATGCGAAGATAATAATGGACGAGAGGTATGGTTACATAAGGATTGCTTGAGTTTTATGTTCATTAATGCATAAGGTGTAAAGGGAGTGGAATGATTGAGTTTTAAACCATAATTTTATGTTTATAATGTAGTATGTCGGACGCATCAGACAACGACCACTCTTCTAACATGGGGAAGAAACTGCTGATTCCCGAGGGCGGACCTCGCAGCTGCAAGGATCCCAGGGGGCCCCCAAGTCAACCCTCTGTCAGGGTCCTCAACGAACATGATGCCCCCACCTAACCCCTACCATCCCGAGTTTTTAGAACAAGTGATACGGGAACTTTTACAGAGAATCCTAAACCCCAGTGTGGAAGGAAGTAATATTGTTAGGAATGATGACCATGCTGATATAGGGTAGCCAAGAAGAACCCTAGAACATATGTAGGAGGGTTAACTTTGTGGAATTAGAAGACTGGATCCGAGGTATGGAAAATATATCTGAGATCCTTGAGGTATCGAAGGAGAAATGGGTTACCACTGGGACCCTTTTATTTGGTTAAGGAAGCAGATTTATGGCGGGGTACCATGAAGAACAAGTACCAAGGAACGAAATTGTCATGGGAGGATTTCCTAGTCGACCTCTGAGCCAAGTTTTACCATCTCTCCTTACAGTGTCAAAAGGAGAAGGAGTTCATGGAACTGAGGATGTCCAATCATGAGATGTCAGTTATGCAATACGCTGCCAAGTTCAATAAGTTAGCCCCTTTCATGTCAGAGTACGTGTCCACCGAGTGCATGAGGATTGGTAGCTATAAGAGTGGCATGGCCCCGTACATACAAATCCATCTGGTAGGTCAGCCCTTCAATACGATGCAAGAGTTGTACGAACGTGCAGCTGAGGTGGAAAGAGTAAAGAAGGAGCTGAGGAATGTTTATCAAGAAAAGGGCGCACTTGAATGTCCCCTTAGAATGTCAAAGGAAAGTTTTCCAGTAGATCTTATCATAATAGACATAGCTGAATTTGATATTATCTTAAGGCATGGATTGATTAACTAAGCATGGAGCCAAGATAAAATGTGATGAAGGGATTGTTGTGCTGAGAAGTCAGTTAGGAGAAGAGATTCGTTTCAAGGTGAACTTAAGAAACCCAACAGCAAGATAGTGCCCTTGATGAAAGGCAAGAAAGCTCATACGCCAAGGAGCGGAAGGATAATTATGCCATGCAAAGGGGGAAGTAAGCCAGAAGAGCTGAAAATCGAAGATATCCCCATAGTAAGAGATTTCCCAGATGTTTTTCTGGAAAGCTAACTAACTTACCCCCGATTAGGGAAACCAATTTTTGAAAATAGAGCTAGTACCAGGCACGCAACCAATATCAAATGCTCTGTATCGTATGGCAGCCGCGGAGTCGAAAGAGCTCAAGACCCAGCTGGATGAGTTGATTCAGTTAGGATTCATAAAGCCAAGTGTGTCTCCCTGGGGAGCGTCAGTTCTGGTTGTTAAGAAAAAAAGGATGGAAGCCTGAGGTGGTGTATCGATTACCGGGAATTAAATAAAGTTACCATCAAGAACGAGTATACGTTGCCTTTATTGATGATTTATTTGACCAATTCCAAGGGGAAGACGTGTTTCCAAGATTGATCTAAGGTCTGGATATCACCAGTTGAGGATAAGGTCGGAAGATATACCTAAGACCGCTTTTAGGACCCATTATGGGCACTACGAGTTTATGATGATGCCTTTTGGGCTTAACAATGCACCGAAAGCCTTATAGATCTCATGAACCGAGTTTTAAACCTTATCTGGATACGTTTGTAGTGGTCTTTATTGACGATACTATGATCTACTCAAGAACTCGAAATGAGACTCACATAGGCCCCAATCTTGGTCCTGCCAGTTGAAGGAAAAGAATATGTCATATATAGCAACGCGTCCAAGCAAGGGTTAGGATGTGTCTTGACGCAAGATGACAAGGTCAGAACTTATGCCTCCCGGCAGCTGAAGCCATATGAGTTGAATTACCCTACTCATGATTTAGAGTTAGCCGCGGTAGTTTTTGCTTTAAAGATTTGGAGGCACTATTTATATGGTGTTTTTACGAGAGTTTTCACAGGTCATCGAAATCGCAAGTACATTATCACTCGGAAGGAATTAAAGTTAAGGCAATGAAGATGGTTGGCGCTCATCAAGGATTGTGACTTGGACATTCAATACCATCTAAGGGAGGCAAATTCAGTAGCTGATGCTCTGAGTAGGAAAAATCAACACGACACAGATGCGCCGAAGATGGCCAAATCAAAGCTCAGCCAAAAAAAAAAAAAAATTCAGGAAGCAGGGATTGAAGTAGTCCCGCTGGATTATGTGAAAACACAGTTGGCAGAACTTCAGGTACAAGTGTACAGCCCTCTATTTTGGATGAAATCAAAGAGGAACAAATGAATGGTGATCATTTAAGGTATATCCGTGCAGGAATAAAACAAGAAAAAATGCCAGAGTTTTTAGTTCACGAGGATGGAACCTTGAGGTTCCAATATCATCTATGTGTGCCTGCGAGCCGAGATCTATGAGAGAGGATTCTGCACAAAGGGAACAACACCCCATACTCAGTCCACCCAGGAGGTACTAAGATGTACCGAGACAGAAAGGGAAGTTCTGGTGGCCCAACATGAAGAAGGACATCGCCAATTTTGTGGATAAGTGTCTCACATGTCAAAACGTGAAGATAGAGCACCAGCGGCCTGCAGGAGAGTTAAGGCCATTAGAGATCCCTACATGGAAATGGGATTCAATATCATGGGATTGCCCTTGACGGTCACCAAGAAGAATGCGATATGGGTGATCGTAGATCGATTGACTAAATCTGCCCATTTCATTCCAATCAATTAGAGTTGGAAGGTTGATAAGTTAGCATATATTTATGTGAAGGAAATAGTAAGGCTACACGGCATCCCCAAAGACATAGTTTCTGATCGAGACACCAGGTTCCAATAACGATTTTGGGTAGCTTTACAGAAGGCCTTTGGCACCACGCTAAGCTTCAGTAGCTCGTATCATCCAGAAACAGACGGTCAAACAGAAAGGGAAATCAAATAGTAGAAGATATGCTTCGGGTATGCGCCTTAGATTTTCAGGGAAGTTGGAAAGAGTTCTTACCATTAGTGGAATTCTCCAACAACAATAGCTACCAAGCCGCGATTTAGATGGCGCCTTTTGAGGCTCTTTACGGACGAAGATGTAGACCCCCTTTTTGTTGTAATGAACTAGATGAAACATTAATAGTGGGTCCCGAGATGATACAGAACATGATAGATAAACTACGGGTCATCCAACAGAACATCAAGACCGCTCAAAGTCGACAGAAAAGTTATGTTGATCAAAGAAGCACAGAGCCTCTCTCTCAAGGACGATTACCGGCACTTCTCCGGCAATCAATCCGGCAACAGCGAGGTTCCCGTTCCAGTAGAGAGAACACCACGAAACAAGATCTCTTGAGATTGGGGTCTTCCCTAGCCATGGCAAAATCCAAGGGATCCAACAAAAAACAACCTACTTCGACGAGGAAAACGAGATCGATGGGATCTGGAAACAACAACTCTGCTCAAACCCAGAAAGAAATCAAATAAACTACACATCCTAGTGGCTTCGAACTCACAGCTGGGAAAAAAACCGAAAAGGAAGCCACCCAGATTGAATCTCCACCTGCAAATGAGAGGGATGAACAAAGAAAGGTAACCTCTTTCTCATCCCTTTTTGATCCAGATGTTGGCAATTCTTTGAAATACATCCCAGCGCAGAACATAGATGGGATTAAGGTTGCAAAAATTGAAAAGGCCTTGGTTGAAAAAGAAATCCAGTACTGGAAATTCTTTGTCCTATGATGTGTATTGGGTTCTAACCCACCCTTCCATATCATGGAAGGATATCTCAAGCGTATTTGGGCTCATTATGATATGAGTAAAATTGCAATGATAAGAAAAGGGGTTTTTCTAGTCAGATTTAACAAAGAATCTGACTACAATGAAGTACTCAACAAGAGAATTTTCTTCTTTGATCGAAAACCCCTAGTTGTTCAAAAATGGAATCCCGATGAGAAAATAGATGTGGACTCCCTTAAAACATTACCAATCTGGATCAGACTCCCAAAGCTAGACATCCAATATTGGAGCCTAGACAATTTAAGCAGCCTAGCTAGTACAATTGGGATCCCTATCAAAACAGACAAAGCAACAAAAGAGAAATCCCAGCTAGTTTCAGCTAGAATCTTAGCTGAAATAAAAGTTGATGGGCCATTCCCAGATGAACTAGCATTTGTCAATGAGCATGGAGTCATTGTTAAACAGAAGGTCGAGTATGATTGGCTCCCTGTTAAATGTGCATTCTGCAACATGATGGGGCATCACGAAATTGAGTGTAGGCACAAGCAACACAAGAAAAACCAACAAAAAGAAGCTACAACCAACCTGG
Source organism: Portulaca oleracea (assembly GCA_029582165.1). Taxonomy (NCBI): domain Eukaryota; kingdom Viridiplantae; phylum Streptophyta; class Magnoliopsida; order Caryophyllales; family Portulacaceae; genus Portulaca; species Portulaca oleracea. Next base: position 20,206,562 of record CM055873.1, on the reverse strand, counting down.
TTCTCCAAACGAAGGGCAACCAACTGGCCAGATTCAACATAAACAACAGCAACAGTGGAGAATCAAACAGAAGAGAGAAGTAGCTGATTATGGGATTATAAGGCCTCCAATACCTCCATCACCAACCAAACAAACCAACATTACACCACCAGCAACTCCTACTGCAAACAAATACTCAGCACTGCAAAATATCTCAGAAGGAGACAATGAAAAAGACATAGACTGTGCAGATGGCAAGAGCAAACAAGCAACACATCCAGAGAACTCAAATCAAACTATTGATGAAAGTGATGGCATGGAATGTTAGGGGTCTCAACAACCCCAGGAAACAAGAAGATGTTACAATCTTCTTGAGACAGGTCCAACTAGACCTGGTTTGTTTGGTTGAAACAAAAGTCAAAAAGGAAAAAAATTAATATCCTCAAAGAGGGTATGTTCTGTCGCTGGCACACACATGACAATTTTCACCTGCATCAGTGTGGACGAATTTTTCTTGCTTGGAAGCATCAAAACATCTCTATTCAGATTCTAGAAACTCATCAACAGTATATTCACTGCCAAGTCAATGACAAAATCACTTTGACTTCAGCTTACTACACCTTCATTTATGGTTTCAACAAGCAAGAAGAAAGGAAGGAACTCTGGGAAAACCTCATCCAAATTAGCTCCACCATCAACAGTGCTTGGTGCATCTTGGGGGATTTCAATGCTGTCGTAAATGCTAAAGATAGAATAAATGGGACTCAAGTTCAGGTTTCAGAAACCAATGATTTCAGGGAGTGCATTAATACTTGTGAGCTGAAGGAAGTTCATTGTATCGGAGCGACACACTCATGGACAAATAAGCAAGTGCATTCAAAAATTGATAGGATTTTTATTAACCACGATTGGGTCCTCCAAGTTGATCATATGGTTGCAAAATATATGATGCAGAGTTTATCTGATCACAAGCCTATAGTGCTTACACTTATTAAAGGCCCCACCCCTCATCGCATGTTCAGATTTTGTGATATGTGGCAAACAGATGAGCAATTCAACCAAATTGTTCAGACAGCACTGGAAAATCAACCGACTGGTTTTGCTCAGTTTACCTTGCATCGTATACTCAAAAGCATGAAAAATCCTTTCAAACAGCTGAATAGGAACAAATACCATGATATCTATCAACAACAAGAGGCTGCAAGAAACCAGCTGTCATGCGTACAAGAACTCCTCTCCGAAAACCCCAAGGATGCCGTGATCATCGACAAAGAAGAAGAAACCAGACTGCAATACGTCCGCATTCTTAAATCTGCAAACTCCCTGATCTCTCAACAAAGCAAGTTTGAAATAACCGCCTTTGGAGATACCTGCTCTAAGTTCTTCTTCACCAAGATGAAGGAAAGGAAACTAGCAAGCACAATTCATTCGCTCCAGGATGAATTTGGGAACGATGTTGAAGGATACAATGAAGTTGGGAATCTCATGGTCAATTTCTATGAGTCAATGCTTGGTCAATCTCCCTCTTCTCGGACACCAATAAATCCTGAGATTATGAATACGGGACCTTTGTTGCAGCCGGAAAAATTTCAAACTCTGTGTCTCCCGTTCACAGACCAAGAAATTAAGGAAGCCTTATTTTCCATCCCCAACCATAAATCACCGGGTCCTGATGGATACTCGAGTGGGTTCTTCAAGCGCTCCTAGGATCAATTAGGTCCACTCTTCCTTACTGCTATTAAAGAATTTTTCAACTCAGGGAAAATTCTAAGAGCGCTCAATGCTACAGTCCTAGTCCTAATTCCGAAAGTTGATCATCCTATCACCCCTGCGGATTTCAGGCCAATCTCTTGCTGCAATGTAATTTACAAATGCATCTTTAAGCTTATTGCAAAGCGCCTGAAGGGGGTTCTGCCGGGGCTAATAAATGGAAGTCAAGCAGCTTTCGTTCCTGGAAGAGAACTCCTTCACAATGTCCTCCTGTGCCAAGAAATTGCAAGAGGTTTCAAGCGTAAATCATCACAAACTCGGTGCCTAATGAAAATTGATATCCGCAAAGCTTTCGATACTGTGCACTGGAGTTTTATACAGGAAATTCTTGAGGGATATGGCTTCCCCAACCAGTTCGTCCGATGGATCCAAGCTTGCATCTCAACAACCTCCTTCACCCTCCAGGTTAATGGGCAAAACTACGGGTATTTCAAAGGTGGACGAGGACTTAGGCAAGGTGACCCCATATCTCCTCTCCTCTTTGTCCTTACAATGGAATACCTCTCCCGCAGTCTCACCAGGGTTGCAGCTACCCCGAATTTCAAATATTACCCCAAATGCAGAAGCCTAAAGCTCACTCATCTAGTTTTTGCTGATGATCTCATGATTTTCAGCTCCGCTGACTTGTATTATATTAAATTAATCATGGAAGCTCTTACTCACTTCCATAATACTGCGGGTCTTGAAGTCAATGCTCGAAAGTCCACCATCATCACTAGTGGAACGACACAAGGAATAAAGGAAGATATCATCCAACTGACTGGTTTCAAAGAGGGACAACTGCCTTTCATCTACTTGGGCATGCCAATAACTGACAGCAAGTTGTCTAAGATGGATTGCATAAGGCTAGTGGATAAAATGACGGAAAAAATCAAGATTTGGAGACATAGCAGCATCTCGTATGCCGGGAGATTAGTCCTCATTAACTCTGTTCTGATGGGTCTTTACTCGTTTTGGGCCTCAATCACTATCCTCCCAACAGAGATCATAGAGAGGGTAACGCAAATTTGTCGAGATTTCCTGTGGAATGCTATTGATGGTCAGCGTAAAAGCCCCCCAATCGCCTGGGATAAAGTGTGCCTTCCAAAAGCCAAAGGAGGTCTTGGTATAAAGAACCTATATCACCTCAATCAAGCCCTCACTGCGAAGCAAGTTGTCGCCATTTTCGTCCACAAAGAATGCTTATGGGTCAAATGGGTGCACGAAAGATACATCAAAGGCAAAGATTGGTGGGATTACAACCCAAAAGGGGACTGTTGCTGGTACTTCAAGAAGTTATGCCGTGTGAAAAACAAGCTTAAGCATTCCCCAGAAATCTACCAGGACTACTCTGTTGCAAAAGGGTATGCTTGGCTTACTGGTCCAAAGGAAAATTGGAAATGGGCTCGTATTGTGTGGAATCGTGTCAACACTCCAAGACGCTCGGTTATTGCTTGGCTTGCGTTCCATGATAGACTGCAAGTAAGAGCAAAACTCCACAAATATCAACCTCAAATCCCTCCAACATGTGCGCTGTGTGGTATAGAGGATGAGACAACACCACATCTTCTATATCATTGTAGCATTCCATCACAAGTAAGAGGTTGGGTCACCAAATGGATGCAAATGCCTACGGCCATAACACTCGACCAATGGAGTAGGAAGATCCTGTCCAGCAAAAACCCAAAATGGGAAAAGGAGGTCCAAATAGCAACTCTGGTGAGTTATGTTTATCATGTGTGGAACGCCAAGAACCATACCCTGTTCAAAAACAAGAAAGCTGAAGTGACAAATATTTAAAGGAAATCCAGAGGAATATTACAAATAGAATCCTTTACATTTCAAGTAGATCCCCAAAGTATAACAAATGTATAGATTTAATATAATCCCCTAAATCTTTGTAACTTTTTTTATCGGGGCTAGCCCCCTTTTGGAATGAATTTACATTTTTTCCAAAAAAAAAAGAAAAAAGAAGGAAACCTATAGAGTTTCAGCTAGGAGATAAAGTATTTCTCAAGGTTTCACCTACTAAAGGAGTGCGTAGATTCAATGTTAAAGGGAAGCTAAACCCTCGGTATATTGGGCCTTATGAGATTATTTAGAAGATTAACCCAATCGCTTATAGGTTTGAATTGCCTACAGAGTTAGAGCATGTTCATGATGTGTTCCATGTTTCTCAGTTGCGAAAATATATACCGGACCCGAGCCACGTAGTTGAACCCGAGCCAATGGCTATCGCGGAGAATCTATCTTATGAAGAAGCGCCAGTTCTGATTTTGGACCCGAGGGTCAAGCTTTTACGCTCTAAGGAGATCCCCCTAGTGAAAGTCCTTTGGACTAATCACTCCACGTCGGATGCTACATGGGAAACCGAAGGGGACATGCGAAACAAGTACCCCCATCTATTTTAAGGTAAGACACCGAAGATAAGAGGGTAGAATTTTTCAAGTTTCGGGGAAGAAACTTCTTTTAAGGGGAGTAAGATGTAATAACCCGAAGAAAATCCCTCCCTTAATACGTATTAGTGAGTGTAATTGATCAAGGTTATTAATAAATCACGAATAATTACAAGCGCGTGTTCCTTTTTCTAACCCAATGTATGTTTTGCAGGACTTGAACAGTACAACGATCATCAACGATTCAGTTTAATTTTCTTTTCTTGGAAAAAAATTGCTACCGATAATTTTTACGGTGTTCCTGATCGTACATGAATTCTTTTACCGAGATCGATGTACCGGGTCCTTCTTTATTCGAATTAATTTAAGGTTATAATTATGAGGAATTTTATGTAGGTGTTCGATATATTTATTTGGGTTTCCGATAATATTTTTACGGTTTAAGAAATTTCGGTAATTTAGGAAATTAGGGAGATATAAGTATAAGATGAAGAATTAAATGGATCATAAATTCCTCCCCATTTGGGCCATGGGCCGGCTGAAGCAAAGGGAGAAGGAGAAGGGGAGGCTTTTTCATGGGCCTTAGTACTAGTATACATATTTATATGTTGTGATAGAAGTGAGTTATCATCTTAAGACATAATCTCAAACACTCCCTCATTCACTCTTGCTCTTATCTTCTGACCTCACCCAAACACCACCAACCATGCCCCCCTACTGCCGGCCACCACCAGCCGCCATGCCGGCGATTTTTCCGGCCACCCTCTGGCCGCCGACGCACCATCATCACATCATCTCACCTTTTCTCCTCTTATTTTCAAGGGTATTCTACTCCATCTCTTTCTCCTCTTTTAAAAAGATGAATCAAGTACATGATTTAAGTTCTTCTTCACGTTATTCTTAGGTTTTCCCAAAGATCACTCAAGGATTTCAATGTATTCAAGAGGGGGTTCCTAGGAACTAAGGAAATCAAGTTTGGGTAAGTGGTGTTAATCTTAAGTTTTTATGATTAAATGAGTATGGATGATGGTGGATTGTGACATGCATGTGGTTTAGGAGGCTTGATTCTTTTATGGAAGAGAAATTTTATAGGTTAAATGTGAATGCATGTGTTTAAAATAGGACTTATCTAGCAAAAGGATGAATTTTATGACTTCTAGTGTTGAATTTGTCAAGTACAATGTTTGGGAGTTAAATAAATAAAAGCTTCTTATTCCGAAAATGAATTTCATAAAATAAAACTATCCTTATTTAAGTATTAAGCAGTCTTAGTCGGCTCCCGATCACCAAGTAGCACACTCGAGAAAGAACACGGTTCTTTCCGAGGGTGGTCCTACAGTCCTCACCACGACTTTCCACCCTACCTATTGACCCATACATTCTAGAATGGGGTCAACAGAGCGATGAGGCAGATGATTGACAACACCTCAACAACCAATTCCTCAACAAGACTACTGAGGAAGCTGATGCACTGCTGGCACAGATGGCCGAGACTGCCTACTATTAGGGAAACGACTGCTGAGATATTCAAGAGCCGTCAGGAGGAGAGCACATCAATTACATCCTGAAAGCAATTGGTCGTCTATCTAAGGACATGGTTGAATTCAAGACGATGGAGAAATTGAAACGTGTCATGGAGTTGAAAGCTTCACCTACACCAGTTGCTTCTAAACCCCTGGGTGCGAGATTTGTGGTGGAGCTCATCCATCATACATGTGCCAATAAAGGACAGTGGTGAACGAGCAAGCCAATGCCATGTATCACAACAACCTGTTTTACACCACTCAGAATCCTGACCGCCCCGAGGGCAATCCAGCTTATAATCCATCGGGCTTCCAGTACCAGAACCAGAGGAGGCTACAGAATCAGAATCGAGGCCCAAGCCAACAAGCACTGCCACAACAAGCTCCCATTGTGCATCAACCGCCCTTTATGCAACCTATGCCTCAACAACCACCTCAGAAAATCACATATGATCCTAACTTCATTCAGGCATATCTGAAGAACAAGGAGGCCTTCAACGTCGCTCAACTCAAGTGCGACGAGCAACAGGTTCGCCGGGATGAATAACTATTACACTAGAACGAATAGTTGTAAACTAACCAGAAGCTTCTGGAAATTCAAGTTACGCAGCTCGCCCAACAATTTGCACATCTTCAGGCAACCTCTTCAAAGGGGTTGCCTAGCCAGCCACAACCCAAACCGAGGGGAGCGCTTAACGCCATCACACTGAGGAGTGGCACCAAGCTAGTTGGGTCAGGTCATCCTATGCAATAGTCCATGGGGGACGAGATCAATATAGAGGAGACCACTACTGAGGTGGTCGAGGATAGAGCCTCTAACAGTAGGTTTGCTGAGAAGGTGAGTGTTCAGTGTCATTTCGAGTCGAATAGATACCTTTATATAAGGGTTTTTGCTTGTTTTAATCCCATATTTATGAATGAGTTATGATGAATTTGTGTTTTGTAGGTTAAATTAAAGGAAAGCGGAAAAGGGAATCAAAAATGCTGAAAAATCCAACGTTTGCAACAAAAACAGGCCTAACACGGACTGTGTTGGCTGGGCTTTCCGTGTTTTCTTTTCCGCGACGGCCGTTAGGGTTTTGGAGAGATTTATTTTATTTTCCCTTTCCTAAACTTTTCTAAATATACTTTATACATTAGCCTTTTGTTTCATTAGTTAGTTTTGAGAATTAGTTTTAGTTTTTCTTTAGTTTCAGTTAGTTTTAGTTTTAAGCTTTCTTTAGTTTTTCTCTCAATTCCTCTATTGTAATTTACTTTTCTTTCAAGTTTCAATTCAATTCAAGTTTTCAATTCTTGTTCGCTCTAGTTTTATTCAATATCTCAAGATTTAATTTTTACTAGCATTAGATACACAAAAATCCAATCTTTTTAGTGAAGAGGAGGATTAAGGTTCCTCGAATACTCCCTTCAGGCGAGGATTCGAGTAGTCTTAGTAATCCGAATCACATTTTTCTTGTTTGTTCGGGAGAAGATTGCTGATTCAAGAGTCAAAGAAAAGAACATAGAACAAAGAAATCTGCATTCAGTAATGCTTTCTGTTTTCAATTCAGTAATTAGTTTAAGTTTTGCTTTCATAGTTTTTAATTGTTTTCTTGAATATGTCCTTGATTGCTAGTTTAGTTTCTTGTTATTGTTCTAGTAGTTAGGGTTTGTTTTCAATTTCTTGTTTTCTTGTTTCCTTGTTTAGTTTCATTGGTTAAGTTTTGACTTCTTGTTATTGTTTTCAATTCATAATTAGTTTAGTTTAAATTATTTACTGCTTCCTGCAATTTGAAACCCAAACCAAACCAATTTCTTGAAAAACTAACACACCATCCATGTGGATTCGACAACCCTACTTTTAAAAACCCAAATTACTACAACCGAACAATGGCGCTGTTGCCGGGGATGGCGTTATTTGGTAGATTAGGTTATTGGTTTGTGTGTATATAGTTTATTGATTTATTGATTTTTTATTTTTTTAGAGAAATGTAGTTACAAAAATTGAAAAAACAAATAAAAAGATAACAAAATAATTTTTTTTTTAAAAAAAGAGTTATGACTGATGTTAGGGTTCCACAATTTGAGCAAGAAATATTTTGGAGATATTTTGCTAGATTACAGGATTATGTTGCTCAATGTGAATCATATGGTATCTCACATGATACATTAGATATCTTGGGTATTGTGTATGAGGGCATAAATTATGAGACTTGAAATCTCTTAGAATATTACGGGTTTTTTAATTTAGGAGAAGATGCTACTTGGGAATTTCTTGAATGGTTGTCTAGGGATACTTATGAATCTGAACAACAAAATTCTCCCTATGACTCCTATATTTCAAATTTCGTACCACCCTCTAAGACCCTAACTGAACAATCATGTGATTATCCCTTATATTTTGATGATCAATCTTGTGGTAGGGATATTGTAGAAGACTCTTATGATCTTTCCCCGTGTGACGTTGTTCAGTCTCATCCTTTGTGCTCATATTGTGATTCGTCGTGCCATAATTCTGATTCTTGTTTGAAAGCTGAAATGGATGATTTTCGAGCTAACATGTGTGCGAAGATGAATGATATGTGTGCGAAAATGACTGAATACGCACGTGCATTTTTACATAAGACTAGTCCTAGGGTAGAAACTTCTTCTTCACCAGTGGTTGATTCAATAGTTGAAGTAGGATATTCATCATCTTTGAGTCCTGAAATATATAATAATTCTTCTTTGTATGATTATGATGAGGATGACTATTATAGCAGACCTAGTTTTGCATGCATCGAGTTTAGGAAATCCTTAGCTCTAGCTACATCTAGTGAGCATGAGAAACATGATGACCTTGTGTGTGATGATGTAGAACTTGATGAAAACATGTTACATGATGAACTATTGTCCACACCGTTCTCCATGCTTTTATGTGAAGAGAAGGTTGAGTTCAATGAATGCCATGATGTTTGTGATGCAATTGAACATAATCTTGTTGAGAGTGAAATCGAATCCGTGGTAATTGAATCTATGCTTGATACTGAATTTCACTTTCATTAACGATCATTGTATTAATCAGGCATTATCTACCCTTTCCTGTGAATCCATTGAAAATAATGTGAAATCTTATGATGATGAACATGAATCTTTGGGGATTGATCCTAAGTGTTTGAACTTGGTTTGTGACAATGATATTTTTGATGGTGATATGCTTTATGAGTCATTGTTTACATCCAAGTCTGTGCATGAGAAGGTTAAGGAGTGTATTGTATTGCCCCCTACCGTTGATTTGCATACCCAATCTCCATTTACAAGTCAATGAGAGGAACCATTTGTCATATCTCCTTTTAAGGTGCCTAGGAAAGTTGCGTACATTCCTGTAGTCTGTCAATTCTATGACTTTTCTAAGGCTTTTAATAAATTGTTGAGAGCACTAACGTTTGTTGATGTGCTATTGAGATTGTGCTCTTATGTTCACCACTTTGAGATGCATTCAAAGATGCATGACTTGTTACTACGGGCATTGAATGATTCTGAGATGGTGCCCAACATCTTGAGGTGAGATGGACTGACTGATGCTCCATAGGAGGTTTTATTTTTCTAAAGATTTCATTGTTTGGGTATACTCAGTAACCAACCAGGTAATATCTTTCCTTATCTTCTTATTACAGTTAGTGAGTTGGCCTTCTTTTCCCTCTTTTATTTTATTTTCTTTTAGTGTGTTTATTTTTCTTTCCTCTCTTGTGATTGCTGATCTCTATTTCTGATTCCAAGAGGACATTGTTGACCTTTTTGTGTGGGAGTGGGGGAGGCATGCTTGCCAGCTTGAGTTTTTTTTTTTCTCCTTTTCTTTTGTGTGTGTGTGTTTTTTTTTTCTTTTGTGTGGTGTCACCTTATTCACACCGAGGACATTGTAGAATTTTGTGTGGGAGTCGGGTGGCACAAGTGTCTTACTAGTTTTTGGAGAGAAACAACTTCAGTTATCATTTAAATTAGGCGAAAATTTTAAAATTTTTATCAATTAGGATTACCTAGTTCGGAACACCTTCGGTGATGATTTGTAAACTGATTAGACTTTCAATTTGTCTTGCTTCACCTTGAAAAGTTTGGTTGAGAACTTAAAAGTTTTAGAAACTGAATTTGCAAATCTTCTGATTTTTAGTCAAGTAATGAATAGTGTGTTTAACTGCATTGACTATCTTAGTAAGTGTAAATATGCGTGCCGCAAATCTTTGGGCTAGTTTTAGTTGAATGAGCCCTATCCCGTGAGTCTACATAGCCTAAAAGTATGAATCGATCACTTTTATAAATTCTTTTATTTCCTGAGTGACTCCACCACTAGTGTCATTTCTAGAACTTGTTTTGCATCTTGCTTGAGACTGCATCTGTGCATTACATTATTGTGATAATATGATTGAGACATTATTTTCTTTATTAATTAAACTACATAGCCAAATAGCCTCTCTAACAATATTATTACCGTTCTTTAGCTCCGCCTAGCCTTTGATTACCTTTCTTTTTATGATGAAACCCTGACAATACAAGCCATGGCCTTTATTAATTCCTACCCTTTGCCTTGCTTGGATGTGTGAGAATTCATTAATTCGGGAGCGAAAATTGGTTCGGTGTCGCTGTGAATGGAATTCAGATACTGGGGGTGTAGTTTTGATTTTAATTGAATTAGGACACATTACGTATCCCAATTATTATGAGTTAGCCAAATGGTTATGTTGTTCTTTTGATATATTGAGGTCGAAGCTAAGTTTATATATTCGTGTTTCTTCTCCCTTGATCACCCACCAAAAATAGAAGTAGAAAAATAGAACAACAAAAAATGAAAAAAAAGAATTCAAAAGAAAAGGGTGATTAAGGGATACTAAATTAAAAGTTCTTAAAGCTTTTGACCCAGTTGTAAAGTTTGATAAGGTGTTTTGTTCTTAATGAGGGAGAAAAGTGAGTTCCTTGTATAATTAAGCAAGAAGGTGAGATTGAGAGCAATTCTTTATTGAAAATCAATCCAAGCATGCTCTTTAACTCCTCATACCCAAATATTACAACTCCTTTCCCCTAACCTAAGCCTCGTTACAACCATAAAAATCCTCTTGATTGTCACTTGTGTATTTGCATACTAGCAGTGGAGAGCGAGATTCTTACCAATCCTATGGTAAGTTGTTTCTTTTGGTCTGAGTATGAGAAAAACCCACATACACATTCAAATTTGAGTGTTTGAGCGTTCAATTTTTATCCTAAAGTGAGGTTTGCTCTTTTAACTGGCTTACGTCCATAGCCAACCGCGCATATTTGCATTCATCTTAAGTCTGTTGGCGGTTTTTCGCATCTAAAGTACTTGTTCTCTCTACTTAATTTCGAAAACTTCATTCTATCTATTTTACACTGATTTTGCTCTCTTCCATATTGATCAGGGTATTTGCTTGATGGATTGATGTGTTTGATTGGTTAGCCTGAGGGGGTGTTTAATTGTAGTTGTAACCCTAATGTTAACCCTTTTATTTCTTTTATTTTTTTTTCTTCTTTTTCTGTTCTTTTCTTTTCTTTGGCTTTTGTGGGTATAGTTGCTATAAACCTTCACGAGACCTTCCTCGTCCACTTGGGCTGCCAAGGGGTTTAAAGGGCTTGTTGCATACGCTAAATGCAATCGTGATTCCTACGAATGTGAGTTAGGGTAGCTTAGTTTCTCTATATTTTTGTTTGCTCGGGGCGAGCAAACCCTTGTGTGGAAGTGTTGTTCAGTCTCATTTCGAGTCGAATTGATACCTTTATATAAGGGTTTTTGCTTGTTTTAATCCCATATTTATGATTGAGTTATGATGATTCTTTGTTTTGTAGGTTAAATTAAAGGAAAGCGGAAAAGGGAATCAAAAGTGCTGAAAAATCCAACGTTTGCAACAAAAACAGGCCCAACACGGACTATGTTGGTTGGGCTTTCTGTGTTTTCTTTTCCGCGGTGGCGGTTAGGGTTTGGGTAGATTTATTTTATTTTCCCTTCCTAAACTTTTTTATATATACTTTATACATTAGACTTTAGTTTCATTAGTTAGTTTTGAGAGTTAGTTTTAGTTTTTCTTTAGTTTCGGTTAGTTTTAGTTTTAAGCTGTCTTTAGTTTTTCTCTCAATTCCTCTATTGTAATTTACTTTTCTTTCAAGTTTCAATTCAATTCAAGTTTTCAATTCTTGTTCACTCTAGTTTTGTTCAATGTCTCAAGATTTAATTTTTACTAGCATTAGATACACAAAAATCCAATCTTTTTAGTGAAGAGGAGGATTAAGGTTCCTCGAATACTCCCTTCAGGCGAGGATTCGTGTAGTCTTAGTAATCCGAATCACATTTTTCTTGTTTGTTCGGGAGAAGATTGCTGATTCAAGAGTCAAAGAAAAGAAGATAGAACAAAGAAATCTGCATTCAGTAATGCTTTCTGTTTTCAATTCAGTAATTAGTTTAAGTTTTGCTTTCATAGTTTTTAATTGTTTTCTTGAATATGTCCTTGATTGCTAGTTTAGTTTCTTGTTCTTGTTCTAGTAGTTAGGGTTTGTTTTCAATTTCTTGTTTTCTTGTTTCCTAGTTTAGTTTCTTTAGTTAAGTTTTGATTTCTTGTTCTTGTTTTCAATTCATAATTAGTTTAGTTTAAATTATTTACTGCTTCCAACAATTTGAAACCCAAACCAAACCAAACCAATTTCCTGAAAAACTAACACACCATCCTTGTGGATTCGACAACCCTACTTTTAAAAACCCAAATTACTACAACCGAACAATAGTTCATGGAGGACGAGATCAATATAGAGGAGACCACTACTGAGGTGGTCGAGGATAGAGCTTCTAACAGTAGGGTTGCTGAGAAGGTGAGACTAGAGGGGAGCGAAGGGATGAAGAAGGCTAATGAAGATGAGACTAGAGAGCCATTTCAACAGCCAGCTCGTGTTTATAAGTCGCCTCTTCGATTTCCTTCGAGGAAAGCAAAGGCGAAAGATGATTTTCTAACTTCGCTTGGTTTCTGGATGTGTTGAGAAAGCTTCATGTCAATATACCGTTTATCGATGTAATCAGCAACAATGCTACCTACAAGAAGTTCCTCAAGGGCCTCCTCACCAACAAGGAGAAAGTTGACAATCCTGCAACCATCCCCTTGACATCGGAGTGTAGTGATATTATTGAGAATAGGCCGCTGAGGAAGATGGGCGATCAAGAGAGCTTCTCCATTCCGTGCTCTATCAGTGATTTGGAGATCAATTGCGCTCCATGCGACCTAGGGGCGAGTGTGAGTGTCATGCCACACTCGATTTGCAAACGTCTCAACTAGAGCTGGCTAATAGGTCAGGTCGAGTCGGGTTTATGTTCGTGTCAAACTTAAACGGGTTCAAAATCCTTCGACTTGAACCTAACACATTTATTAAACGAGTTGGAAATTGAAACCGTTTATCATTTAAGTTTTAAACGGGTTAACCTTATTTTGACCTGTTTACCCATTTAAGTAAACATGTTAGAATAAAGTAACTAATTTACCCATCCATTAATTTATTTATACAAAACAACTCATTGTGGGATCGAAATAATGACATATCATACTCAACATTTGCTGGTAATATAATTCGAGTTATATATAAGGAGATGTCTATTAATTCATAGTCAAAGATTGATATGTTAAAATTACAAGTCTTACATATATTTCAAAGAGTATTAACTGTAACTTTCACCAAAGTTTATTGATAAACAGTATGATTGGGTAACAATTATCGAGCAAAGGACTTGACCCATTTTAATATACCTAATTAAACGAGTTAAGTAGGTGTTTTCGTGTTGAAAATCCTGACCTGAATCTAACCCATTTAATTAAACGGGTTTACCATGTCAACCCATTTAATTAAATGGGTTGAAAATTTCTACATAAACCTGCTTAATATCATGTTCGGTTCAGGTCGGTATTCGTGTCGGGTCAGCAATTCTCAGCTCTAGTCTCAACCTTGATGACCTCGCCCCTACCTCTATTACTTAACAGTTGGCAGATCGCTCCATTCGACTCCGCGTGGGAATCGTGGAGGACGTTCCGATGCAAATCGGGAAGTTCTATATACCTTGTGACTTTGTGGTGCACGATATGGAAGGGGATGCAAGGACCCCAATCATTCTAGGGAGATCGTTCTTGGCCACTGCTGGAGCCATTATCAATGTACAAGATGGAAAACTGACTTTTAACATCGGGGAAGAAAAGCTAGATTTCAGCTTTGGGAGGAGGTCTATGACCGCACTAAACAAAGGCCTTTCATGTTATATCATCGATGTTGCGGGAGAGGAGCTAAGTGAACATGTCGATGAGATTCATCTACAACCAGAACCTGGTGAAGTAAGCATTTTTGAACCTAGGATTCTCATTGATTCACTTGATACATCTATTGAGAATAAGAATAACGAAGCTGGTTGTGTTAATGCATTTGATTGTTTTAGTAGTGTCTTGAAGTTACTAATTAACTTTCTATTCTTAGCGCAAGAAGGTCCGGCCACATGTTAATAAGCGATGAAAGTTCTCCGGAAGGAAGAAAAAGTCTAGAGAGAAGATAAAGGAGAAGCCTAGAAAGGAGACAAAGACTACTGAGAGGGACTCTCAGGAAGATGCACGAGTATCAAACAAGAACTTGGAAAAAGTGAAGAGGAAGGATGGAAGAAACAACTACAAGGACAAGGGAGGCGTCTACCGTGTCGACCTTGATGTAGATTGAGAGAGGTGGTGAGTTAGGTCAAGCTCGGGACCTTAAATAATCACTTCATGGAAGGCAATCCATGCTTGTACCATTTATTTTCTTTCTTTCTTTCTTTGATGTATTAGTTTCAAGGTTGAAAAGAAAAATTGAAAAAAAATTGGGAAAAATAGAAGAAGAAAAAGAAAAGAAGGTGAGTAGAGATGCATATTGAGGTCAGAAAGCATGATGGAATAAAAGAAAAATGTAAAGGAATACAAGAGAGTGAGTGAGAGTAGAAGTGTAATTTGATTTCAGGTACTAAGGAAAAACGAGAAGCCAGAACAGGTCTCATGGCCGTCACCACCCTAGTCACGCCACCCGACGAAGGCTGAGGCAGAATAGGCTCACGACCGTGACCCCCTATGTCATGGTCGTGAGGTCCATCGAGCAAGTTATGACCAGAACATGCTTCACGGCCATAACCACCCCGATTACGCCCGTGAGGTCCCTACAACGAACATGTCTGATTAAAGACAAGAGGCAGCTTACGCCCATGACCCCGGTGGTCACGCCCGTGACCCTTAATTGGCGAGGAATTGTACAGAAGATACCTCACAGTCGTGACCTCCTAGGTCACGTCCGTGAGGTCTGCAAAAGCAACCTATATAAGGGTTTCGCGTGGGGCTCTGTTTCAAAATTTCCCCCAAGTTCCTCATCAAACCCCCCGTGAGAATCTTTTCCACCAACTCACCCAGTGACCAACCTCACCCAGTCGCCGCCGCTGCCGCCATCGCTTCAGCTACCACCGGCGCAGCCTCCGCCTCCGCCCACTATCCCAATTGCCGCTGTCCACAGGTAGCCTCCATTGCTCCTTCTCCTTTTTCCATTCTTCTCATCTCCCTTCCCCTGTTCTTGCAGGGTCTTGTGTTTTCGCCACCATAGCAAGCTACCTCCAACCACACTTGCCGGAAACCACCGCTGGACCGCACTCACCGCCGCCCCTCTTTCTGTCATCCTCATCCATTCACCCTGAACCACCAAGAAACCTCCAAACCCCTAGCAAGCTCTCCAAGAGTCGAGGTTCACCATGCCTCCCAGGACAAATCGAGCTCGCCCTGCCGAAGCAAATGGCCCCTCCTCTTCTGATCACCTCCCCGAACACCGGTAGGAGGCCGACCCACTTGAGCATGATCATGCTTTATGCGCATTAACTTTCGAAGTGACGAGGACTTCAAGATGAAATACGAACTTTTTCGAAAACAAAAAGTTTGTGTTCCTGTTTAACGTGAACCTGGGGGTTAGGAACACGACCATATTGGTCCGCGGAGTCGGGGTTCCAATCTAAGAATCTCGCGAGATCACTCACCAACTAGGTTTGATGGTCGATGGTTTTGGTGATTGAATTACTATTCTAAGGTTAAAAGGGAAAGATATAATAGAAAGATAAGGGCTCGGGAGTAGTACCGGGTAAACCTAATGAAAGACTAAGCACGAAAACTGTAGTTTTAGGGGAGATTCATGTTGGATAATCGAGTGTAAGGATTGTGTGCATACCAAGCTGGCACCGACTTCCCGGCCACGGTGTAAAGTCGATGTTTTCTTCCTATGCACGCGTATGCATCGATCCCTCCCCCCCCCCCCCCCCACGCTAAGGAGATTAACCAATGTTGTACTTTCCAAAGTCCATCATCACTCCCGTGCATGATAGGCTTTGGTAGTATGAAAACCAATCCTAAGTAATCTGCTCCAATTCCCTCTCGCCAGAGCAAGGAATCGTAATCGATTAAACCACCCATCATATGGAAATCTAGGGAGGAACACTAATCATCTCACTAATCACCCTAATCCCCATAATCTAGACTTAATCCTCCATTAAGAGGCCTAATCACCGCTAACCCTAAGTGAACTACTCACACATGGTCACTAATTCAGAAATCAAAACATATCTTAACCTGAAAATAGCAAAACGAAGATAAGAACAATTATCAACACTAATCGAACTAATCAAGAACATAAGCAAGATAATCAAACAAGAAGTAAATCAATTGAAAGCATAAAATAAAGGAGGAAGAAGAAAACTTACTGGAAATTAGGTATAGGTTTAAGGCTTCAAAGTAGAAAGAATAAGAATGAAAGATTCAATTACAAAACATAAATCCTAATCTAATTACAAGGAATCAAACCTAATCTAAGAACTATTCTAAGGGCTAATCCTTGAAACTATAACCTTAAACTATTGAAGGAAAATACTGGAATGATGCTGGAAAGAGAGCTATAGACTAGTGTTACAAAACCGTCCCAAACATGCCGTTTAAGGCCATTAACCGGCGCAGATTAAGGGGATCACGGGTGTGGCCATGGAGGTCACGAGCGTGACCCTGGAGAAAGAAATCCAGGGTTCCTTCGTGTTTCCTCGCAAATCTCACAGGCGTGACCTAAGAAAGCAGGAAATCCTAACTCACTTTCGTAGGAATCATGGATGCATTTAGCGTATGCATCAAGCTATTTGAACCCCTTGGCAGCCCGGGTGGACGACGTAGGTCTCATGAGGGTTTGTAGAAGCTATACCCATAAAAGACAGAACGAAAAAGAAAAAGAGAAATGAAAAAGAGAACTGAAAATAAAAAACTTTTACAAAAGAAAAGAGGAGCTTATACTCGCCTTTATACTGAAGCTAATCAAACAAAGTTGTTAATAAAGCAAAATAAGTTAGTAAGTACATGCCAAGACACTAGACTCAGGTGAGGCCAAGCTTTCAACTTCCCAACCCGACCTTGCTCAACGGTTTCCTCATGCACAATGCAGTGTTCTCTAATTTACTCTTGGTCAGAACTCGGCAAAGACAGGTGAACTCAGATCAAGCATGCATTCAAACTCGAATTTCAATTATTAATTAGCTATAGTGTCACCCCAATGTATTTGGTGTCGCACTTGGCTTGGGAAGGTCCGTAGGTTACATAGGAGAGGGTTTCACAACTTATTCACACGCATTTCTTTTTGATTGGCATATTTCGAAATAAAATGTGGCCCGAAAGGGGTTTACTGTCCCAGTGTGGTTCTTTCTTTCCATACATATACGAGGTACTTAAGGAACAAGGGGCCGCTAACCACCCACGGTAAACCACATTGGTGAACTAACATATTTTTTTGATTTTTCTTCTTTTGATTTTATTTTATTTATTTTATTTCTTTTATTTATTGGGTTTTTCGAGATCGATACGGCCCTCCGAAAAGGGGTTACCCTCCCAACTCGGGTTGCTCCATTCGTAAACAAAGTACTTAAGGGGTGTGAGCGTCGTCCACTCACACCAACCCTTATTGGTTTCGCCGGATTAATAAGAGTAAGAAAAGCATGAAAACCAAAGCTAAACTATCCAAGTTGAGAACATTCCAAAAACATATTTCGAGGTAAAAAGGGTTTGAGGTGACCGCTTTATAAAGGTGACTCAGGTTATTGAAAAACAACGGCACACCCAAGAAATAGATTTGGCACACACATATTGACTGTTTTCACCTAACCAACTAAGCTATCGAATCGGCAAAGGCATAAAAGAAAGCATAAACAACTCCTAAAAGAAAAAAAGGAGAAAGTTTTAGGGTTTTTACTGGATGTTTTTCAAAAGGAAATAAAGGAAAGGAAATAAAAGAAAAACTAAAGGAAACAAAAACACACCAAATAAAAACACCAAGAAAACAAAAACTAACCTAATTACCCTACACAAGAATACTCCCCCTACACTTAAGTTTCACAATGTCCTCATTGTGAAGGTAGAGCCTCGAAAGGGGTCAAAAACACACAAGAACACTGAAAATGGGGGTGACCGAGCCCACACGGCTCCAACAACCAAGAGTCCAACACAAACACACAGGGAGGCACCACCCAAAAGAAGAACAAGCATGCAGCAGGCAACCTATATACCAAAAAGGGAAAGAAAAGAAATAAAAGAAGGGTGGAACGAGCTTACCAAAAGGTCTTCATAAGCATGAGACTCTTGGCGTCCACAAAAAGGGAAAACAATGAAACAAAAAAGAAACTATATAGTAAAAATAATGAAGAATTTACAAAAGTAAGAAAGGTGGAACGAGGTTACCGATTGGTCATCTACAAAAGCAAGAAAAGTTTGAACCTTGACCATGACAGGAGCATCGCCTGCTCCTTATTCAAGAATCGGGCTATCATCAGTCTCGGATCTAGTCAACGCCTGGAGCAGAAGGTCATGGATCCTCGAATGCATCTCAGGATGGTGCATATAAGAGAGCGCACAAATCAATGAGTCAGTGTAAGCCAGCGCTCTCTTCATTTTAGGCTTTTTGTTGTCTCACGGGTTAAAGCTATCAAATAAACCTAGCCCAAATAAATGCGTATGTGCTAAACTCACTCCAAAAGATCATAGAAAGGGCAATCAATCATCACTTTCAAAGTATAATTCTCAACCCTCTAAGTTTTCAAAAACACTTTTCAAAAACTTTAATTCACAAAAGAACTATAAAAGATTAAATCAAATCAAAAAAAAAAACTTATCTAGCTTTAATACATCACTGAAGAAGTTTTTATTCACTAAATCTAACCTATCCTATCTTAATTTTGTTTTTCCTTTTCCCCTTTTTCAATTTTTGATTTTTTGAATTTTTTGAGTTTTGATTTTTTTTCAAAAATTAAAAATAAAAGTCAAATGAAAACCTAGAAAAGAAGAAACTAAAAACTAATAAAAAAAAGAAATAAAATCTAAGATGAAACTAACTAACGCAAAACTAGGCGAATGCAAGAAATTTACAAATGAAAAACTAAAAATTAGGAAAATCAAAAAGGAAAAACAAGTTATACAACAAAGAAAAACTAATAGAAATGAAAAGAAAAACTAAAAAGAAAAAAAGAAAAGAGAATCCTAAATCAAAACAAAGGGAAAGAAAATCTAAAAACTAAACTTAAGCTCAAAGAAAATCAAACCCTAATTATTAAAACCAATTGACTAAAGTAAAAATCAAAAGAACGAACAAAAGTAAAAGTAAAAGAAAATCAAAACAAAACTATATACACATAGACGAAGACTCAATTTTTTAGATTATCCCCCCATGCTTGGACAAAGTTGCCCTATCTTGAAATTGCATGTTGAGTTTCTTTGACACTAGGGAATCATCGTTCTAGTCTTGGTACTAGGGCCTGTTTGCATATTGAGTCACATGAATTGTAAGATATCGTTCATGTACATATTCTCCTAGTCATGGCACTGCATCAAAAGGTCATGCATAAAGTCAATAGTCATGCATAAGTGCAAAAGTGTCTAGAGTCTAGAAGACCAAGTGCATGCATACTCATTGAGAAAAGAGGGAGAATCAAAGAATGCCATCTCACACAGAGACTCAAGCTCGACTGCAAATCATTAAGAGCAAGAATAGAGAAAGACTCAAGCTCAACTGCAAATCATTAAGAGAAAGAATAGAGAAATCTTTAATCACACTTTGGATGACTTATGTCTATTATCCAAAGCTCATCCTCATGATGATCTTCTAGTCTGCCAAAGTAACAAAAGTTGCCATGGACGCCACCGACATAATCATCCGCCTCGGGAAAATTCGTTGGGCGTCATCCGCTTTGGGAAAATCCATTGAGCATCAACAACATCGGGAAAATCCGAAAAGCTCTCATCACTTCAAAATCCATTCCTCCTCGAGAACATTTGTTGAGCAACATCAACATCAGGAAATTCCGGTTGGCCTCGGAAAAATTAACTAGGCACCATCAACATCAAGAAAATTTGATCCGCTTCGGGAAAATCCGTCGGGCATCATTTGCTTCGGTAGAATCTGATCCGCCTCAAGAAAATCCATTGGGCACCATCAACATGAGGAAGATCCAAACCTCCTCGGGAAAATCCGTTGTGCATCATCAACATCGGGAAAATCTGATCTGCCTCGAGAAAATCTGTTCGACATTATTGACATCGGGAAAGATTGGGACATCGTGAAGAGGTCTAGGTTCCATTCTCCGCACTCGTGATCTCCGCCTAGCGAGCCGCCTCGACCAACTTGAGCCTTGAGCTACGATTCCCGGTTACTCCCGGAATTGTGAGGCTAGTCTCGGCCATCCAATGGGTGGGTCCCAGACCCCTTAGGTGGGCTCGCTTGAGGCACCGACCCCGGAGGCCTCGGGACCGGACCGGGCCATCTCGAGAATGGATAATATGAGGTGTCGGGGTTCGGGTGTAGGCCCGAGGGAAATAAACTTCAAAGCAGGAACAAGCCAGCGACAGTTGGTAGTTGCGACCAAGTGGCCAGGAGTCACGCCCGCGACTTGTTTCTGCCGGTGACCACGACTCAGCACCTCGGACACAGGCAGGCTTTGGGAAGGTGATAGGCCGCAAGTGCACGGGTGAAATTGTAGCATGAATCAAGGTCATTCACACAGGGACTTTTCCTTTCAACGCGCTGAAGCCTCCTAGTTGATTGCTAAGTCGATCGGGTTTCTGTTTGAAACAATCTAATTCTATTTCTATTCACTACTAAAGGTAAACAATCAACTATTCACACAATTCACAAGATGAAATCAATATGGGAAAGACGTTCAGGGGATAAAACAAGTATGTAACTAATTTGGTACATTTTAGGGTCGATAATCGCATAAATTATTCCGTAGCGAGCTTTTGGCAATGAAACAGATTGCTTAGCAAAATTAATCACCTACTGTCGTGGTTATTTCAATTTTAACTAAGTTAAAGATCAAATTATCCAATGACCCCTAATTATAAAGTCTTCTATGTCTAGTTCACTTCATAGCTAGTTTAATCCTAAGGGTTCCGATTATCGAATTTCTCCGTTCGGTACGTCACTCAACAATCTAATTCCATATTCTTGATGGACAGTAAAAAACAATGACATACATAATCAAAGGTTAAATAAAATGCATTCAAACTAGATTAACAAACTTGTTAAATCCAACAAAACTCAATCCATAAGAGAAACTAATAAGGGTTTATCCCCTAAACTTATGAAAACTACTCACTACTCATGTTCGATTCACTAAACATATGAAATTCTATACTAAAATGCATGGAAATCTAAAGAAAGAGGAATAAACCGAGCTGGATTTCAATCCTTTCTTGAATGTTGATCCGCGGGGACTTTTGCTTCTCCATTTCTCTCCAATTCTTGAGAACCGATCTTCCAAAACTCAACCAATCACTCTCTCTTCACAATGGATGAATGTGGATGGAAATATGGATGATAAGATAGATAAATATGATGATGAGGATGATAATGGATCCCAATGAATACAGCCAGATAGCAATTATATAGCATTAAAATGAAGCCAAAACCCCATTTTCACATTAATCAGGATCAACACGGGTCAATACAGGTCAACACGGACCGTGTCGAAGTCAACACGGGTCGTGTTGCCTGGACACGGACCGTGTTGCTCACTGGAATTGGATTATGGACTTTCTGGAGGCTGAAACGACTGGTGTTGAGTCTGTTCTCACCCGTGTTGCTGCCAGACGGCATCCAATGTCTTCTTAGGCCAATGTTTGGGCCTTGGGGTGGATTTCTCTCTTGATTTGTGATCTACTTGGACTCCTTGGACTTCAAAACGGGAGAAAACCCGTGTTACCTGGACGCGGGGTTCAACATGGATCCCGTTAGCCTAACACGGTCCGTGTTGACCCGTGTGCACAAAATCTAACTCTCTGGAAGGCAACACGGGTCGTGCTAGGGTCAGCACGATCCGTGTTGGCCTTGTTCTATTCCTTTTTGACCCCGGGATCGAATCCTCACTCTATTTCTACCTTTTTTTCTTTATTTCACTCGCTTGTTTCACTCAATTCCGTCATTTTTTTCACTCATTCTTTATCTGTTTTTCTTTTGAACTCAATTTTTTCTCTCCTCTATTTTTTTCTTTTCAAATTTTTCAGATTTTTAGACATTTTTCTTTTCAAAGTTAAAGGAAAATAAAATAAAATCCCAAGAAAATACTGATAAAAGAAAATAAAAAGGAGGAAAATTTTCTAAAAATCCTAGAAAAATTAAAATAAATCAAAGAAAAATCTTACCAATTCTAGAAAAATAAAGAAAATTCTAGAAAATCCTAAAAAAATGAAAATAAAACCAAAAAAGCTTGGGTTGCCTCCCAAGAAGCGCCTGTTTAACGTCCTAAGCTAGACAAGGTACCTCTTAAACCAGTGAATAATCCATAACTTCATAGTCAATGGCTTTAGGAGTTCTATCTTGTAAAGTACCTCCAATCATCTTCAAATTGACCCCACAGCTTGTGTCAAACTCATCACCTCCTTCAGAAATGGAGGGATCCCCATCATCAAACCTGAAAAACTCATCGAAAGCACCCTTGTCAAAAATATAAGGCACGTTCTTGATGATGTTAGGTGGGGGCAAAGTTTCTTTTATTCCCACCCTTGCATCGCCAAGTTCATGGCCTTTAGCAATAAATAAACCACAAGGATGTTCAACAAAATTGACATGAGATTTCTCAAGGTCTTCACCGTCAACATCACGCACACAATCATCATGTCTCTCACAAACCAAACCATCAACATGCTTATCCTTTACACGTAGCACATCAACACCAAAACAAGAGGAAACATCCCGTGGCAAAACATCACGGAATAAGTCAAATTCTAGTTCATGTTCCCCTATCCTAAACTTCATCTTCCCACATTGTACATCAATGACACACCCTACGGTAGCAAGAAAAGGTCTCCCTAAAATGATATGGGTACGGGAATCCTCGGGCATATCAAGGATGACAAAATCAATCGGCACATAGAAATCACCCACCTTAAGGGGAAAGTCCTCCAAAATACCCTTAGGGTACTTGATGGAACGATCCGCCATTTGCAATGACATGGTAGTTGGTCTCAACTCTCCTAGGTTCAACCGTTCATACAAAGAATAGGGCATTAAGCTTACACTAGAATCCACATCACACAAAGCTCGGTCAACGGTTAAACTACCTAGGCCACATGGGATATTAAAGCTTCCCGGGTCCTTAAGCTTAGGAGTAAGCTTGTTAAGAACCACGGAACTACATTCTTCAGTCAAGGCAACTTCCTCAATTTCCTCAATTTTCCTCTTTTTAGAGAGGATTTCTTTCAAAAACTTTGCATACAAAGGCATTTGAGATAAAGCATCCAAAAACGGCACATTCACATTCAATGGCTTTAACATAGTAAAGAACTTGCCGAATTTGGCATCTAATTTAACCTTAGCATATCTTTGAGGAAAAGGTAACGGTGGTTTGTAAACTCTAGAGGGAGATGAAGGTCGGGTTTCGGTGTTCTCTTTTGAAGGCTCACTCTCAAGGTCTTTCTCTCTCTCACTCCCATAAACTTTCTCACTCGGCTTCTCAACCTCAACCCCCCCCCCCATGCTTAGCATTTGGCATGCTAGGTCCCTCATATTGTGTCCCACTCCTCAAAATAATGGCATTGCATTGGGCATTAGGGTTGGGAATGGGCTGTCCGGGAAGTGATCCCGGAGGAGGGGTGGATAGCTTGAATAACAATTTGGTTCGCAAGCATTCGATTGTGGGTGCTCATAAGGTCAACTTTTGTAGCTAAGGTGGAGCGTGGCGCGATGGGAGAGATTGTTGGACTTAGCTTGAGTTGTTGTTGTAGAAGAGATGAGAGAAATCCATAAGCATTAGAATAAGGAGAGAAAGATGAACATCTCAATCACCCTTGCTTGAACTACTCAACAATGGACTTGAACTTGATTTAATAACAAGAATAATAACCAAAATCAACCAATATCAATAACCTTGAACACCAAAGGAATTGGATATGACCTTGGATAAAGGAGATTCCACCACCAAAGTCTAACACCCCACCATGACCATCATAAAGGAAGAATCCACCAAATGACCAATAAAGGAATGACTAGAAACACCACCATTAATCAATGGATAAAGTAATCTAGATTTTGAGAGAAAACTTAGGGAAACCCTAACCAATGCATAAGCATGTTCATAATCATCAAAAGTCACTGGAAAATGAGATAACAAGCTATTTATAATAAACTAGGAATTAGGCTAAACAGGCAAAATGACGAAATACGTCCGACTGTAAGAGCTCGGCGGCGGATGGGCGGCTCGCGAGCCGCCCTGATCGCTTCGCCTGTCGCTGGCCAAGATGGGTCGCGGGCGCGACAGAATGTTGGCTCGGGCGAGCGAGCAACTTGCTCGGGCGAGCAGGTCTTCTATCCGCCTTGGGCGCCCGTGACAAACAGGGCAGAATGGTTGCTCGGGCGAGCCACAGGTTGGCTCGGGCGAGCCACGCTGGCGATAGGCGTTTTCCTGCCGACTTCAAATGCGCATAACTTCTTCATCCGAACTCCGTTTTAGGCCCGTAAGATATCGTTGGAAAGCTCTCAGTGTGTACTATAAGCTCCCAAAATTTGAGCTTCATCGGAGTTGTACTGAAGGAGTTATGACCCGAAACGTGAAGGCGCGCGCATTTCCAACCTCTGATCGCCTTCCCCCTTGAAAGTTATTAACTTGGTTACTTCTGAGACTTGATACCAACACGCCCTTCATTCCCGGGATGACCCAATCCCGTCCCGAGGCCTCCGAGGTCGTTGACAAGTCCCGAGCCTCTCCTTTCTCCAACAAGGATGGCTCGCCGAGGCCACGATAGTGTGATGCTCTCCACCCCGCCTTTTGTAAAGGTGTATCGATTCCTGAAAACGAGTGGGTGAGCGGTTTTAGTCCGGTGATGATGGGTCGGGATTTCATCGATCTTATCTTTAATCGTAATCTCGGCTATGAAAGCTTGGCACTGAACCCGACACTGAACCCGATACGGTTCATACTCCCCCTCTTGAAAAAGAGTTGCCCTCAACTCTTGGGGGTTAAAACCGAAGCACTCTTCATCAATCGTCCCCATGAAGCTCCGAACTTCCCGAACGCTTCGAACAAACACGCTTGACAACCCACAATCTTCAAATCCCACAATGTACCCATCATCCATATGCAAGAAAGTAGAAGGAGGCTTGTCTTGTGGAGGTGAAGGGTTAAGGGGCGGTAGGGAATTTTTATGTGGTGCTTGGGAACTCTCAATCTCACTAGGCTCACTACGAGGCAAAGACAAAGCAAAAGGGAGCTCGTCCTCGCCAAGAGTACACTCATCCCGTGTTTTGCTCATCATGAGAAGGTTCCTCAACTCACTACCCATCCCGGCTTTTGAAGTTTCGGTTTCTCGCGGAAAAATGGGAAGTAAGTTGACTTTCTTGTCTTTATGGGTGAATGTATAAGTGTTGTTCAACCCATTGTGCACCGTTTTCTTGTCATATTGCCATGGTCGTCCCAATAAAATGTGACAAGTGCTCATAGGGACAACATCGCAAACAAGGGAATCATCATAGCTAGATCCAAAAGAAAAATTTACCAAGACTTGCTTAGTTACCTTGATGCCGTCGTGATCGTTGAGCCAATGGAGTGAATAGGGTCGAGAGTGCGGTAATAGAGGCAAGCCATGCTTCTCGACCATAGTGGTAGATGCGACATTCGTGCAACTTCCTCCATCGATGACAAGAGTGCACACTTTTCCACCTACAAAGCACCGCGTTTGGAACAACATTTCCCGTTGGGCCTTATCGAGAGGAGTCTCATGGATATGCAAAGCTCTCCTCACAACAAGTGCACTCCCACGCACGGGGGGTATGGGAGCGGCATCCTCATCATCGCTAGTAATCGCATCTTCAACCAACACTTCGGGTTCCTCTTGAGCCTTTCGAAGCTCATCATCGATGTCATGGACCTCTTGGAGTGTCAAAGCCCGACGGTTTGGACAATCGGCTTGAAAATGGCCATAACCATGGCACCTAAAGCATTTCCGGCCTTCCGCTCGTCGAGGAGGTGCCGTTGGAGTCTCCGTAGCAAGCCCCTTTCCTTTGTCAATTCTTGGTGTTGGTGTAGACCTCGGCGTCTCGCTAGACCTTGGAGTGCTTGACTCCGGAGGAGGTCGGCTAGATGGTGAGTAGACGGGTCTAGACAAGGATTTGGTGTTGTATCCTTCCATTCTTCTTCGCTCAACTCAGAGAGCCAAACTACACAATTCATCCATGGAATAGTATGGTTGGACCTCAACCCTTTTTGCGATTGTGGAGTTCAAGCCATTCAAAAATCGCATCATGGTTTGATCCTCAGGCTCCTGGAGGCCACTCTTGATAAGAAGTTTCTCAAATTCCGAAATGTATTCTCCGACGGTTCGTTTGCCTTGGGTAAGGGCATAGGCTTTCTTCAGAACGTCATGACGATAAGTGTTTGGCAAAAAGCGGCGATTCATCACTTGCTTAAGCCGGGTCCAAGTGGAAATCCTTGCTTTTCCTTCACGAGTCCGTTGCAACTTCATATTCTCAAACCAAAGCGAAGCGGCCCTGGTGAGTTTCAAGCTCGCGATCTTATAAGCCTTCTCATCATCATACTCCTTAGTCTCGAAGATCCTATCCATCAGTTGGATCCATTCGAGGTAGTCATCCGGGTCGGTGGAGCCGTTGAATTCGGGGATGTCAATTTTAATGTCCTGGAAGTCGACACGAGGGGGTGGATCTTGCACATTCCGACGAATTCGGTGTCGTGGAGAGCCTCTAGCATCGTCACTTGACTCAAAGTTTGGAGGAGGACGGATAGGGCTTTGTGCACGTCTCGGACGTTCAACTCGAGGCGGAACCGGACGCTCTAGGGTGAGGTTATCCAACCATGCCACGATGGCATTAAGGGTTCGATTGATGGAGGAGAATTGCTCGTCATGAGTGGCAAGTCGATTCTCGAGGACCCGAAGTTGAGGGCTACCCCGGTGGCTTGATTCCTCTCGATCGGAATTATCGTGACCATCCATATCGAGGGAAAGGTATGGGACGGATTGTGTTTGGGATATTTTGTGGAGTTTGGGGGTTTTCTTGTAGTTGGCTTGTGTTTGGGATAAGGGTTCTTTGTGTTTTTCTCACTTGGGCATTTTATCGAACACCTTGTGTGCACAAATTTTCCAACTCTTCCTCAAAGCTCCATTATGCATAAAAATCAACAAACACAATAGCAATAACAATTTCTCCAACACACTTGGAGTCACAAGGGTTGGGGAACACCAATATTTCAATCAAAATACCAAAATTCCAACAATAGAGAACAAACTAGCACGAACAATGGAAAACTCAAGCTAGATGAATAACCTTGTGCTCTGATACCAAAATGGAGCGTGGCGCGATGGGAGAGATTGTTGGACTTAGCTTGAGTTGTTGTTGTAGAAGAGATGAGAGAAATCCATAAGCATTAGAATAAGGAGAGAAAGATGAACATCTCAATCACCCTTGCTTGAACTACTCAACAATGGACTTGAACTTGATTTAATAACAAGAATAATAACCAAAATCAACCAATATCAATAACCTTGAACACCAAAGGAATTGGATATGACCTTGGATAAAGGAGATTCCACCACCAAAGTCTAACACCCCACCATGACCATCATAAAGGAAGAATCCACCAAATGATCAATAAAGGAATGACTAGAAACACCACCATTAATCAATGGATAAAGTAATCTAGATTTTGAGAGAAAACTTAGGGAAACCCTAACCAATGCATAAGCATGTTCATAATCATCAAAAGCTGCCTGGAAAAATGAGATAACAAGCTATTTATAATAAACTAGGAATAAGGCTAAAACAGGGCAAAATTGACGAAAATACGCGTCCGACCAGAAGAGCGGCTCGGGCGAGCAGATGGGCGGCTCGGGCGAGCTGGCCCTCTGACTGCCTTGGCCTGTCGCTGGCCAAGATGGGTCGCGGGCGCGACAGAATGTTGGCTCGGGCGAGCAGGTCTTCTGTCCGCCTTGGGCGCCCGTGACAAACAGGGCAGAATGGTGGCTTGGGCGAGCCACAGGTTGGCTCGGGCGAGCCACGCTTCTGGGTAGTTTTCCCTGCCGACTTCAAATGCGCATAACTTCTTCATCCGAACTCCGTTTTAGGCCCGTAAGATATCGTTGGAAAGCTCTCAGTGTGTACTATAAGCTCCCAAAATTTGAGCTTCATCGGAGTTGTATTGAAGGAGTTATGACCCGAAACGTGAAGGCGCGCGCATTTCCAACCTCTGATCGCCTTCCCCCTTGAAAGTTATTAACTTGGTTACTTCCGAGACTTGATACCAACACGCCCTTCATTCCCGGGATGACCCAATCCGGTCCCGAGGCCTCCGAGGTCGTTGACAAGTCCCGAGCCTCTCCTTACTCCAACAAGGATGGCTCGCCGAGGCCACGATAGTGTGATGCTCACCACCCCGCCTTTTGTAAAGGTGTATCGATTCCTGAAAACGAGTGGGTGAGCGGTTTTATTCCGGTGATGATGGGTCGGGATTTCATCGATCTTATCTTTAATCGTAATCCCGGCTATGAAAGCTTGGCACTGAACCCGACACTGAACCCGATACGGTTCATAAGGCCTTAATCACCTCATCTTGTCTTTGTTGATGCTCGAGTTGCCGTTGTTGGTGTTGTTGTTGAGACAACATTAAAGCTTGTATCATGGCCTCTAGGTTAGGCTTTTGGGGAGCTTCTGGTGGAGGTACTTGGGTTTCTCTTTGCCCTTGGGGTGGACCCATTTGTTTATTGTTCCGGTAAGAAAAGTTCGGGTGGAACCTAAGATCGGGATTGTAAGTATTGGAAAAATGGTCAAAGTTTTGCCTATTAGAAGGGTTACCAACGTAGTTAACCACTTCGGTCGATTCATTGCTAGCCCACCCACTAGGATTATTCAAGGTCTCATGCTCATATGATTGACACGACGCACAAGATTGGGTAGGGGGTGTTGGGAATGTCCAGACAATGTTCGATATACACGGAGATTAAACCAAAGTGATATAGTAATTATATGTCTTGCAAGAGACCTGTATAATTAGTAACTAAATATGTTTAATTACAACTATATTATCTGGTCCTACTGGGTCACACAAGTCAGTGCCCTGGAACAATGTATGTAACCTAAATGATATTGTATCACGTTTAGAAAAGTTGGAAATTGATTTCTGTGAGAAATCAGCCCCACACGGACCGAATTGGGTTCAACACGGGTCGTGTTGACCCAACACGGTCCGTGTTGAGACACCACGGTCCGTGGTGTCCATGGGCCGAATAATTGAACCTTCTGGAGTCCAACACGGACCATGTTGGGCCCAGAAAGGCGCCGTTGTTTTAATTCGGCCCTTTAGGGTTTTTGAACCCTTTCCCTAGGTTTTCTAAACACTATATAAAGGGGTCTCTGGGAGAGATTATTCCACACCAACTGCTTAAGACTCTTAGAGAGATACCAGGGTGATTTCCTGAGTTCCTCTCTCTTTTAGTTTGCAGTTCTAGTTTCAGGAAACATTCTTTGTTTCCCGAAACAATCTCACATACATCTTAGATTGAGATTCGTCTCGATTGGGTCGATCTAGCAATCGGGTTCCCGGAGTGCTGCATGGACTTTTTAGTAGAGGGTTTCAGCATTGGAATGTGGAAGGTCAACCTCTTCTTCAACAGAAATTAGCGATCAGGTATAATTACTAAAGCCTCTGCAGTTGTTATTGATTAATTGTTTATAACTGTTATAATTTTCCGCCAATTAATCTGTATCTGTTTAGGAAATAGATAACCTAAAACCTAACAGTGGTATAAGAGCCACCAATTGCATGCTAAAGTATTGTACTTGTATTCATAATTAATTTTTTCAATAGTTGAATTATATTATGAATATGCTAGAATAGATTTATGCATAAAATTTTGAATCTTTATGAAAGTTTTAAACTTTAATGTTCATGATAATGAATCTGAGATTTTATTGTAAAATTTCATGCTTTGTTATTATTTATTTCTTATTGCCTTTAGTAATCGATTTTATGTTTGTCTAATCGTTAAATATAGCATGAACTTGATTTATTTTTGAATGTTTCAGAAACAATCTTTTTTAATATTGTTAAACAGTAGGTCAAAACTCACAAATAGGGTTTTGTGGAATTATTTTCTGATTTAGTTTATTTACGGTAAATATGAAAAATCGAAACAAAATATCAAACGAACTCAAAATTTCTGAAATTTTTACTGGAAGTGTCTGAAAGTGTTCTGGACTTTCCATAATTGTTGTAGATTTTTCCCAATCAAAATGGATTTTTAATTGAGTTTTCAGATCTGAAGTGAATTAAAATTTGTTTAATTCTCTGAATTTTATAAATTTGTAGAAATTTGTAAAACTTATGAAAATTTTATAGTAGGTTAGTGGGTAACCATTCTATTATGGATAAAGTTTTTGTGAATTTGCGAAATCGTTTACTAATTTTCCTTTAATTTTCAGATTAATAGAAAAGTATAATTATTTACTTTTCTGAATTTTATTCTAATTATCAAAATTTGATAAAAATATGAAATTTTTACAATAGCATATTGGATGAACCTACTGTATGGGAAAATTATAAAATTTTATTTTTAAACTTATCGGACTATTATTATTTATTTTCCTCGGAGAATTAAAAAGTTTAATTCCCTAAATTTTTACAATCTTTTAGAAATTGTTAAAATTCTGGAAAATATTCATATTGGGTTATTAGATAACACTGTGATATGAAATCTTTTAATTCGATAAGTTATGATAATTTTATTTAAGTTTTCATTCACGAAATTAACCAAAACTGGGAAGCAACACGGACCGTGTTGAACCAACACGGACCGTGTTGCCAGCAGTTTTGGTGAATTCGTGTGCTTTAAAATTTGTAATTAATTTTAGAAATTAATTATTAAATCCTATTACTACTAAATCAGATAATGGGCATAAAATCTATTATTTTGTAAAGTTTAGGAAACCTACAATATCTTTGAAAGATATAGTATCTTTTAGACTCCTTGATTTTAGGAAAGTATAAGTATAAAATCTTAAATCTGTTTAGGTAACTAAGATAAAATTTGGATTTTGTTTATTATATTGATCATGTAGACCTTTTAGGAAATTATATTTAGTATTTATTTCCTTATGTGTTATATTACAATTATATATATGCCTTTATAATTTGTTATTTAAGCATGTGTTATATTTGATATAATTATTGCAATATTACATGTTTGCATGTGCTTCTAGTATGGCCATAGATAGTCGGTTTTACCGGTCTGCGTACCGGGTTGGGTGAAATACGGTCTGCGTACCGTCTTTGAGTTAAATTTTAAATTTAAATTTCAGATAAGTTTATTTTAATTCATGTAAGGACTCAATTGTGAGGTCCAAATTGTAAATTGGTTGTAATTGGAGACATCAAGTTGAGTGGGTGCCCAACAGCAATAGAGGTGATGATTCGAGTGAGAGTCTATCCAATGAAGTTGCAAGACCCAAGTAGATTTTCTTGAAGACTGTCAAGGCTTAGTTAAATTAGTTGATTAAGTCTAGGTGGCCATACTAGGGGTTTTATTTATGCTTTAAATTCGTTATTGCATGTTGTTTTATTATGTCTCTTATGCTTTTCGAAAGACTTCACCTAGAATTGCATGCTTAGAATAATAAAACCTACTCTCAAAATGAATTATTGCTCAACCTATCGTAACACCACTTAGATGGATAAATACAGAAAGCCAAAGCGAATTATTTGTCCATCATTAATAAGTAGGGTGGGAGCTAGGTCAATTCAAATTGGCTATCAAAATAGTTTTGGGCCAAGAGCAGAGGAAGAGAAATATTGTATTCGATACAAATTTCTTGCCAAGAGTCATTTTGAATGATCGATCATAAGATGATCAACCAAAGATAACATGGGCTCGAGTTTTGTTGGGTCAAAGTCCACTTGAGCCCATGGGTCTTGTGGGTATTGGTTAAATTAAAACACTAAGTGAGAGTTAATAAAGTGTTTTGATTTAAAATTAAATTAGTTTAATTTCTTTTGATGAGTAATAACTAAAATGAACCAACTTGTATCGTAGAATTATTTATGTCTTTTCACTCAAACATCCACCACTATTAAAATATTGTTTTCTCCTTGAGAAAGAGAAAAACAATTAACATCAATTCCTTAATTGGCATCGCCATCACAAGATTGTCTTGGAGGCGAATAGAAGGAAAATGTCTTTGATATAACATTGAGCTAGGCATCAATATTAAGAGGTCAATCAAGCCAAATGAATACATGTAATGTCATAGTATTCATACAATTTTAACTTCAAAATGTTTGAAGATTAGAGGAAGAATTTCAATATTACCAACTCAAAACTAAGTTCATAGAACTAGTTAGAGTTGATAAATATGAAACCAATAACCAGATAGTCTCGGTTGAGCTAGATAAGAGCCAATTGTTGGCGCTCATGTTCTGAAATAATTTGACAATTTTAAAATATGAGAAACCTCAGATCCCCTTTAGCCAAAAGATTGGCGACCAAAGATAGTATTTTAGTGAAAGAAATCTATCAAAGACAAGAAGTCAAAGGAAAGGTAAGGACAAACAGTTGTACATACCCAACCAATGACAGCAACCGATTAACAACCAGATCATGTATATATGACACTGGGAGCGTGAATAACTATAAGAAAGACTTGAGATATGATTTCAATTCTAGGCAAATGCGTATATGATACACACTACCCTTATTAAACCCACTTTGGGTATAAGATACCAGCTGTGAAACTCGCATTTATGCAAATGTGCAGGATCTACAGCAAAGTAGATGTGCTTTGAAGGACGAGAGTCAGCCTACAAATAGGAACATACAATTAGTTGTAGCTCCTTATGAAGAGTTGATTGTTTATCCATATCCTCAAGAATTATAAGAGAAATTTGTAGGTGATTCTATGTTCTCATTATAAATAGAAATTTGATTCCGAGCTCTCAAATTAGAGAGAGAGGATCTCGGATAAACACACACAACACATCGAAACCAAAACGTTTAAAAGGAATAACTCATGTTCAAACATAAAACTTGTAACTATCTATTAAGTCATGCAAATCAGAGCACATTCAGAAGCGTCACAGTGATAGACTTTTGAATGATAAGACTTTGAAACATGTGATGCCTGCAAAGCATGACTGTACCTTTTACAAGACAGGGCGAATGTGCCAACAAACACTCATGCATATGGATGTATGTAGTCCAATTGAGCACAAGTACAAGGGAAGGATTACATCAAAGATGAATAAAATAACACATGGTGATTCATGTCTATGAGATTCATATGAAGCTGGAATGTTAAAATAGTTTGAAGATTTCCAAAATGAAGTAGTCTTGGCGAAACAATGAGAGCACCTAGATACGATCGAAAGGATGCTAATGGTTGAGCCAAGAGTTTGAACAAATGACTCAATTGAAACATAATTCTGGCACTATAAGCTTAAGTCATATTAATCAGAAATGCATTCAGAAACTGCATAGTGCAGGATTTTGGAAAACCTAAACTTTGAAAAGTTCAATGTTTATAAAGCATGCCTGATGGGTAAGATGACTTAAATCACCTCTTATTGGAATTGGTGAACAAGCTAATAACTTATTAGGATGCAAACATATTGATGTATGTGGGCCTATGAGCACTAGTGCTAGAAGAAGGTTTACGGTACTATTTCATCACTTTCAGTGACGATTTTAGTAGATATGGATATATCTACTTAAAACGCCGCAAGTCCAAATCCTTCGAAATGTTCAAAGAGTTTCAAAGTGAAGTACAAAACCAACTTGGCAAGAAAATCAAAACCCTTCCACAAGGTTGAGGAGGTAAGTATTTGAGCCATGATTTCACTGACCATTCCAGAGAATATGGGATTGTTTCATAACTCTCTCTTCTAGGAATACGACATGTCAATGGCGTATCCAAGCGGAATCACACCTTATTAGATATGGTGCGATCAATGATGGTTGAGTCAACATTGCTGATTACCTTTTGGGGATACACGCAGTTAACCATAACTCTAATTACTGAATAAAGATTATCTGAAGCACTAGAGAAAAGAGGTTCTTGAACCATTTTCTGAAAGAAAGGAGTATCGCTTCTACAAACTGTTGTAGAGGAAAATGTTTGTGTCTCAAAATGCTTTCTTCTTAGAGATTATGTTATTCTCTAAAAGAAAGAGTGGGAGATTTTTTGAACTTACCGAAGTTCGAGAGACACAAAACACTATAATCATCACCTGAAACTCCGCTACTTGATCCTTGTTCAAATTTTTTCCTATTGGTCGGGAAATTAAGAACAAGGTTGAGGCAGTTGAAGTTTCTCAAAACGTTGAGGAGAAGGTGTCATGAACATTACTCCAAGCAAGGTCAGGTAAACAACTCCATCAGCCACAAAGATATCGATCTTCTATGGATGAACGTGAGATGTTACTTTTAGAAAGTAATGACTCTACCTACATCAAAGAAGGTTCAAGTAAATCAAGATTCCATGCAACCAAGTCTAAAATGGATTCCATGTACTCAACCAAGTTTAGAACTTGGTTGATTTGTCTGAAGCTGTAAGCCATCAGGCATAGGAGGGTTTTAAGGCAAAACATGGATTCATTAATACTGACATAAAGACTGACTTCAAAATTAGATTTTGAAGAAAGGTGTGTACTTGACACAACTGAGTGGTCTTTTGTTGGAATACTTGTAAACTTCAAGAGATCATCTGTGGTCTTAAGGAAGCTTCTAGGAGTTGGAATCATTGACCTTCTTGACCAGGACATCAAAAAAAAAAGTTTTGACATACTGAAAAGTGCAAAAGATAATATTGTGTTTACAAGAATTTCAGTGGGAGCAATACGTTTTCTGATATTGTATGTGATTGACATACTGCCTACTGAGAAGAATATTCCAATGTTGCTTCTACTGAGGTTGACTTGGAAATAATTTTCAAAGTGAAGGATTGGTGGGGCTAAGAATTTTCTTGGAGACAAGATCTGTAATGATAGATTAAAGATTTTGATTGTTTGAATCAAAGTTAACTAGGTGTTGAATAGTTCAACTCACTTCGAGAATGGATTAATTTCCAGAAATCATGGCATATTCTTACGGAATTTTATTGTCTCAAAACAATTAGAAGTTCTAAGAAGGATGAGACATATAACTCATGCTTCAGGCATGAGATTAATGTATGCCATGAGATGCTCAAAGTCCAACATAACATATATATTGTATATGTATAAACAAAACCAAGGATGTATCCTAAGTCTAAAGTGGTTGATAAAAGCTAAGTGTGAAGAGTTGCATTGATGCTACACTCATGCAGAGAAATATGATTTTCTGAAAGGTCAGAGAAAATTATACGATTTGTTTTGAGTGGTATTGAGGTGAACTGGAAGAAGTTCCTAACATGACATGCGGTTAATTCTACAAATAAGACAAGTATGGCACGACTTTAGAAGTTGTGGTAGAAACTGTTAGGATTGTGAAGTTCGTTTTTAGAACTGGGTGATGTTTCTAGCCTTGCGAGAGAAATGGAGCCTTGATTATAGGAGCCATCACTCAAGCAAAGGAACTAAAGCTCACTATGAATCCAAACATGTATTCCGGAAATATCTTCCTGTATGAAAGGTCATTAGTGAGATGGTATATGTACGAGGTTCATTGCAAGTATTATGCACTAAACCCCTGTTGTAGTTACAACATGATAGTCATGCATGGGCAATAGGTATTAAACACATTCCGGAATATTAACAAGTCAAATTTACATGAATTGTTCATGAATTATGACCTTGTTGATTCATCATTAAGAATAAGATTCCAAAATTTACATCAATTGTGGTTTAGAATTATGTAAATGTCCAAAAAGGTTAGCGCATTCAAAATGGGAAATTGGATGAGGTTCGATTTCTGAAACCCCATTAGTGAACTTGATAACGCTAGTCTTGGTCGACAGTCGACCTGGTTCCTAATTGTATTATCAAGTAGGAACAGTGATAATATCAACACAATTAGCATGTAGGATTGAGGTGATGATCAAGTTTCGTGATCATAGTGATATGATGACATCGTAAATCAATCACATGGGTATTGTTGAGAACAACTACCGAACTGACCCGCAGTGGGAGCTCTTTAAGTTGGGAATTGTCATAGGAGCTCTCACTACTCAAAATTCCTAAATCTTGAGTTCAGTACATAGACTACATGGTCTGTTGTGACTTTGGAGCGCGTCAAACGCCTTTCGTAACAGTAGGCTATAAAGGAGGTGTCTGGGTTACAGTTGGATCATGTGAGAATGTGTGTCTGAACAAGATGGCATTGTCCTCCCTATTAGGGACAGTTGTCTCGTTGGCCACTCGGTGATATTGGACTGAAAATGCTTGGCCGAGCTCAGTTGAATCAATAGTTGATCGTCTGTTTTTCAAAGTCTAAACTCGGAGATCGAGGAACATTCGGGTCTTACATAAGGATGACTTTAGCTTACCTTATCTGAACTAGAGACAGTAAGTGACAAGGGAATTCAAGGAATCGAACATTTGTGGGACAAGTGGGAGATTGTAGGGAATGTCCCGACAATGTTCGATATGCACGGAGATTACACCAAAGTGATATAGTAATTATATGTCTTGCTAGAGACCTCTATAATTAGTAATTAAATATATTTAATTACAACTATATTATTTGGTCCTACTGGGTCACACAAGTCAGTGCCCTGGAACAATGTATGTAACCTAAATGATATTGTATCACGTTTAGAAAAGTTGGAAATTTATTTCTGTGAGAAATCAGCCCAACAGGGACCGAATTGGGTTCAACACGGGTCGTGTTGACCCAACACGGTCCGTGTTGAGACACCACGTCCGTGGTGTCCATGGGCCGAATAATTGAACCTCTTGGAGTCCAACACGGACCGTGTTGTTTCAACACGGACCGTGTTGGGCCCAGAAAGGCGCCGTTGTTTTAATTCGGCCCTTTAGGGTTTTTGAACCCTTTCCTTAGGTTTTCTAAACACTATATAAAGGGGTCTCTGGGAGAGATTATTCGACACCAACTGCTTAAGACTCTTAGAGAGATACCAGGGTGATTTCCTGAGTTCCTCTCTCTTTTAGTTTGCAGTTCTAGTTTCAGGAAACATTCTTTGTTTCCCGAAACAATCTCACATACATCTTAGATTGAGATTCGTCTCGATTGAGTCGATCTAGCAATCGGGTTCCTGAGTCTTTGCGTGGACTTTTCAAGAGAGGTTTCATTGGAATCTGGAAGGTCAACCTCTTCTTCAACAGAAATTAGCGATCAGGTATAATTACTAAAGCCTCTGCAGTTGTTATTGATTAATTGTTTATAACTGTTATAATTTTCCGCCAATTAATTTGTATCTATTTAGGAAATAGATAACCTAAAACCTAACAGGGGGAGCATTTACATTCAACATATCCATCTTTTTAGTCATGGCATCCAATTTAGCATTCAACATAGAAATAGCATCAACATCATACTTACCTATCGTCCTCTTGGAACGGGGCTTTTACCACTGGTAGCTATTGATCGCCATTTCCTCAATCAAAGTTTGAAGTTCCGCCGCTGTTTTGGACATGATGTTGCCTCTCGCCGCCGCCAAGATGTTGGCCCTCAAGTTGTCATTTACCCCGTTGTAGAAAGCTTGTATCGGGACCCATGGTTCAAAACTATGGTGGGGGCATTGACGTAAGAGGTCCTTGAACCTCTCCCATGCTTCATAGAGGGACTCATCCGGCTCTTGGACAAATGTTGAAATTTGATTCTGGAGGCTCGTCAACTTGCTAGGAGGAAAGTACTTCGTCAAGAATACGCTAGCAAGTTGGTCAAAAGTGGTGATGACGGAGCTTGATGGAAGAGAGTCCAACCACTCCCACGCCTTCCTTTCAAGTGAGAAGGGGAACAATCGCAGCTTGATTGCATCGGGCGTTGCAACATTTGCCTTAAAAGTCTCACATGCTTGGTTGAAGAGGCGAAGGTGTCGGTTGGGATCTTCATTGGGAAGGCCATGGAATGGGTTAGCCTTCACCAAATTGATGAGTGAACTGCTCATCTTGAAATCAGTAGCGGCCACATTTGGAGGATTTATGGCGGAAGGTTGATTTGTGACATTGGGCATCACATAAGAGCCAAGCGTGACTCTAGGCTCGTCGCCGCCACCAGACATGGCGTTTTTTCGCTTGGAGTTTTCTTCTTGCTTTCTCCGGGCGTGCTCTAACTTTTGCTTCTTTCGCCGGGAGCGAAAGGTTCTTTCGATTTCAGCATCAAACTCAAAGATTGGAGCTTTCCGCGTGCACGTAGAGTAAACCTGGCGAGACAAAAACAAAAACACCACGGAAAATCAAAACAGAAAATAAATGACTTAGGCAACCTTAGGGTATTCGTTCAATGGCTGGCTAGGCAGAAAGTCCCCGGCAACGGCGCCAAAATCTTGATAGGCCGCAAGTGCACGGGTGAATTGTAGCATGAATCAAGGTCGTTCCCACAGGGACTTTTCCTTTCAACGCACTGAACTAGCCTCCTAGTTGAATGCTAAGTCGATCGGGTTTTTGTTTGAAACAATCTAATTCTATTTCTATTCACTACTAAAGGCAAACAATCAACTATTCACACAATTCACAAGATGAAATCAATATGAGAAAGACGTTCAGGGGATAAAACCTAAGTCACTCTATGAATCAAACAAGTGGATTGAACATGTATGTCACTAATTTGGTACATTTTAGGGTCGATAATCGCATAAATTATTCCGTAGGGAGCTTTTGGCAATGAAACGGATTTCTTAGCAAAATTAATCACCTACTGTCGTGGTTATTTCAATTTTAACTAAGTTAAAGATCAAATTATCCAATGACCCCTAATTATAAAGTCTTCTATGTCTAGTTCACTTCATAGCTAGTTTAATCCTAAGAGTTCCGATTATCGAATTTTTCCGTTCGGTACTTCACTCAACAATCTAATTCCATATTCTTGATGGCCAGTAAAAAACAATGGCATACATAATCAAAGGTTTAATAAAATGCATTCAAACTAGATTAACAAACTTGTTCAATCCAACAATACTCAATCCATAAGAGAAACTAATAAGGGTTTATCTCCTAAACTTATGAAAACTACTCACTACTCATGTTCGATTCACTAAACATATGAAATTCTGTACTAAAATGCATGGAAATCTTAAGAAAGAGGAATAAACCGAGTTGGATTTCAATCCTTTCTTGAATGTTGATCCGCGGGGACTTTTGCTCCTCTACTTCTCTCCAATTCTTGAGAACCGATCTTCCAAAACTCAACCAATCACTCTCTCTTCACAATGGATGAATGTGGATGGAAATATGGATGATAGGATAGATGAATATGATGATGAGGATGACAATGGATCCCAATGAATACAGCCGGATAACAATTATATAACATTAAAATGAAGCCAAAATGCCATTTTCGCATTAATCAGGATCAACACGGGTCGATACAGGTGAACACGGACCGTGTCGAAGTCAACATGGGTCGTGTTACCTGGACACGGACCGTGTTGCTCACAAGAATTGGATTCTAGACTTTCTGGAGTGTGAAACGAATGGTGTTGAGTATGTTTTCACCCGTGTTGGTGCCAGACGGCATCCAGTGTCTTCTTGGGCCAATGTTTGGGCCTTGGGGTGGATTTCTCTCTTGATTTGTGATCTACTTGGACTCCTTGGACTTGGTTTTGAGCTTGATTTCTTCACTTTAACATCAATTTCCTATAAAACTATACCAAACTCCAACTAAGCATAAAATAGAGAATTCAAGTATAAAAATAATACATTCATATCAATAATCACTCAAATTAACTCTAAATAACCCAAGATCACATATATATAAAATACACTTATCAGCAGGAGATGGTCGCGCCCGAGTCGCCTTGTGTCACGCCCGCGACTGTTTTCTGTCTGCGACTGCAACTCCACACCTCGGACAAAAGCAGGCTATGGGCAGTGGATGGTCGCACCCGCGACCCACCTTGTCACGCCCGCGACTTGCTTTGGTCGGTGACAGACTATTGGGGACAGATGACTGACTCGCCCGAGTCATATTTCGTCACGCCCCCGACGGTGCTGCGACGACGCGTGATTCTATTTTGATTTTTGCTGAGTTTAGCCTAATTTTGATGTTTAGTATAAATAGCTTGTTTTCCCATTTCCCAAGGTAGCTATGCTAATTAATGAAATGCCAAAGCATTGATAGGGTTTCTCCCTTTTTTCTCTAAACCTTGTTTTTACTTTATCCATTGTTAATGGTGGTGTTAGCAAGTCATCTCTTTATTGACCATTTGGTGGACAATTCCTTTATGATGGTCATGGTGGGGTGCTAGGTTTTGGTGGTGGAATCTCCTTTACCCAAAATCATATCCAATCTCATCGGTGTTCAAGATTTTGTTCGATTGATGATTCAAAGTTCACTCAAGCTAATATCAATGCCCTCTCACGCGACGGAACACTCCACATCGATAGCAAAAAAGGAGAAAGGAAGTTCAGATCAACTGCGGTTAAGCTATGAGAGAGATAATTCTCTATATCTCTAGCCATTATTCAAAATGATCTAACATTCTGCTTTGGTTTCTAGCCATTATTCAAAATGAACCATCAGCGACACTGACAAAACTGAGACATCATCCAGTTTCCATTAAAGAGCGCTAACATCATCATCTTCTAGCTACTACTAAAAGGGCGCGGACATCCATCTTTTGGTCACCATTAAAAGAGCACCAATAACATCTACCTTCGATCCAGTTGTCTTTAAAAGAGCACCAACATCATCTTCCAACTGCCATTAAAAGAGCGTTGACATCCATCTTCCGGTCGCCATTAAAAGAGCACCAACAACATCCACCTTCCGGTCGCCGTTAAAAGAGCATCAACATCATCTTCCAACTGCCATTACAAAAGCGCTGACATCCATCTTTCTGTCGCCATTAAAAGAGTAGTGAAAGCATCCACCTTCCGATCACCGTTAAAAGAACACCGACATCATTCATCCTGAAAAGAAAGAAAGGCAATAAGCACCTGAGGCTACTTTGACCATTGTCCTATTCGGACTCAATCAAAGTGGGGGCTCTCTGTAGACACGAGGTTTTGTACCGGGAAAAACATACCGGGAGCAATAAGAAAAGAGGCTAGAATGAAAGAAAAGTCACTAGGCCTTCCTCAATCAAAAGCAACTGGGCTCAATCAATAGCCACCGGGCCAACCCACCACGTAAGCCTTCATTTTCCACCCTTTCCACACACATGTGCTCACCCTTTTGAATTCCATTTTTCCTACAAGTCTCATTGGCCTTATTTTTCTTTTTACGGGTAAAGTACATGTCATAAGCTTTCTAACGCCTTTTGAATTGTCTCCCTCGGAGTCCCGATGAAAGAGTTATGGTCGTTTGAAATTGAATTGGCCAAATACCAAGGCCATGCGACCTTAACCAGTTTCCAAGCCTAGAAACGAGGACCAGGGCGCAAACCAGGGCCATCAGCACTATCAAAGTCGCATGGCCTACGCAATTGCAAAGACGGCCCCATTCTTCCACTTCATCAATCCGTGTGATCAATTGTTATTGGCCACATGGCCTATGCTAATCAAATCGAATTTTCACGCTTCGCTTCCACCAACTAATCCCGTGATCTTTTCCATGGCACCTTTGACTCATGCAGAGTCAAAGGCCATGCGACCATGGTGGTCATTAGGGGCATGAAATGGCGATCATTCCCCCCTCCCATCCATGATCACACCTTTCTCTTCCACCTCTAAATACCCCCTCATTTCACCACCGAATTCATCAAGAACCATTATCAACAATCATCCTCTACTTCCCTCTCAAAGTTCCTCTTCTATTCTCTATTATTCTCATATTAAAGTCCCAAAGTTATCGTGGTATTATCATTCGAAGCCACCCAGCGCATCCGTTTAAGTTCTCTGTCCTCTCCTTTAGCACTTATGATCAAGCAAGGTTTAATCATTTGTTTGTTTGTCATTTCATAATCATGTAATCATATTGTTGATCATCTTTGTACATTATTTTGCAAATAAACACCATACTTGCATGACATGAATATGATATTGTGAAACCTTTTAAACTTCTCCCCGCTCTCTTTCATTTTAAATTCTATTTTAGTAAAGCAGGCGAATTCGAGAGTTCTGTAATTCTTGGATTCGTAATTTTATCCCCGGGCTTGGAATTCGGGTTCGTAGATCGGAGTTCATTTATTTTTTTGTTCATTGAATTCCTTAAATCAACTGGCGACTTCATTTGCATCTTAATCTGTATAACTCACCTCTTGCGTTGATCGTTTCAGTTTAATCAAAATGGATCAATGTCTCTCCCGGAATCCATATTGAAGAGCCAACCGAATAGAAATGGGAATAGAACCTAGCCAAGGCCATGCGGCCTTGACTGATTTGTACCCCCTTTCTCCAGGGTTGGGCACTTGTGGGTCTTTTAATTTAAAGGGGAGTTGAAGGTTCTTCTTCCAAATAACAGAGGGTCCAAAATCGTCTTTTAATTTACATAATGAAGGTCTTTTAATATAGATAAATAGACGTCAAATTGTATTTTTTGTTTTTAAGTCACGCTTCACTAGTCTTTATCATAATTAATAGGAAAATCGGATCCTAGTGCATTGTACGTACTTTAAGGTTTTGAATATTGGCAAGATTTAATTTACATTTATATCACAATGCACTAAAACGTAAAAGGGTCGGATTTCAGTACACCACCACTAATTTAGGTGAAACCATCACCTGAGAGGTTTTACGCTTTGGAAGTGCATTGAAATCCATGGAATCAATTGGTGAGACGAGAAAAAAAAAACTTATCGGCATGCCATGTAGACAATCCACCAAGTTGATTTCTTAGCCAACTCGGTGATGGTGCAAGTAAATCCAACACCATTATGTTTTGGTGCATTGTGATACAAACTTATAGTATACGTTGCCACAATACAAGCCCCGTTAAGTACACTGCACCAGGATCCAATTTTCCTAATCAATGTATATTACTATTGTTTAGATTGGGTAAAAGTAATTTTCCAAAAGTGGGGTGTATAAAAATTATTACGATATTTCTCAAGTAGGGGAAAAATTATTGGAAAATTGGATTCTAATAATTCATACTTTTGCAAATTGGATGACAATAATCCCTACAATTCAATTTGTATTCTGGTGGTCCAAAAAAAAATTGTATTGTAGTGGGACATAATCGAGAGTATACCCTAAATATTATAGATTTTGTGTTGCATTTGATTCAAAACGTTGTATAACACTTTACCACGATTTTTTAATGAATTTACAACATTTCTCCCAATATTTTTTAATTTTTTTCAATTTTTTATGATTTTTTCAATTTTATTCCTTTTAAAAAATCATAATAATTGCTCGGAATCTCAAAAAAATAATTTAAAAAATGTTTTAGTAATTACACTTCATTACCTATCTGGGGGTAGGAACCAAAAAACAAAAACAATATGGGGTAGGCATGAAAAAAAATAAAAAAATGTGGTGATAGATTTGGTTCCACTACAATATAATTTTTTTTTTTGGACCATCATAATACAAACTGAAAGTAGGGATTATTGTCATCCAATTTGTAAAAGGAGAGATTACTAGAATCCAATTTTCCTATATATCTCACAAATCGGGAGTACC
The DNA here is from genome assembly GCA_029582165.1 of Portulaca oleracea. Lineage (NCBI taxonomy): Eukaryota > Viridiplantae > Streptophyta > Magnoliopsida > Caryophyllales > Portulacaceae > Portulaca > Portulaca oleracea. The sequence goes on along the minus strand of CM055873.1, from coordinate 20,162,700 downwards.
CCTCGTTTCTGAAAAATTCCTTTTTACCCTTATGAGGACAACCTGACTATGGTGTCATTTCGTTGAAATCCTTGAATTTTACATACAAAGTCTAGGGGCAAAGGGTCATGACGATCACACGGGGCAATTCACCATCCCCCCATGCCCGGACCCTAATATTTATGTATATGTTTGTGTTAATACATCATGAAATTGAAGTTGATGTGATGATAATAATGTAATAAAATATTATACTGAGGTTTCGTTTCAATTTCCCTTGTTGCATCTTTTTTTCCTATTTACTTTCTTTAGCTTTTTAAACTCCTCATGCGATTGTTTTTACTTAATATTTTATTATTTCTTCATTATCATTTAATTTTTTTTGACAAAATTTCTCATCTTATAATTATTATTTAAAATTTAAGTAATTGAAAATCACATGCGGTAGTTAACATATGATGTATCTATCTATTAATATATAAAAGTAATATATTTTAATTTTGAAATCGTGAGCTGTGAGTGAATTTAGGTCTTTCTTATCAATGAGAATTTAAAAAAATTAAAATAAGAAACCACATTTCCCGCCCATAAAAAATACAATTCAATTTTATCCAAAATCAAACTCTAAATCTTTGCAATTATTATCCTTTAATTTTTGCAGTTATAACCACCTTCAATATTTGATTTTTATTATCCCTTGATTTTTGCAATTACATGTGTAACCTAGCTCATAACAATTTTTTACTGCATTTTTTTTTGTGGTTTGATTTATATATAAGAATACTATGAATTGAAAATTCAATATTTAATTATTATTAATTATTAATTATTATATAGTGCTAACTTAGCCTATTTTACTAATTATATTGTCTTTAATTATGATGTTTAGGTTACAAGAATATTGATATCTCACGTTAATAGTCTTTATAACCATTTATTTATTAATTCCTCAATTATCTGAACATGTTATATTTGACTTGGCTATTCTTTTTAAATATTTTTTTATATTTCTTCTACGGAACTTCTACTTGAAACATTTATATGTTTAAACTCTAATAAAATGAATCTATCTTCTACCTATTAATATATAAAAGTAATATATTTGAATTTTGAAATCCTAAGTTGAGAGTGAATTTAGGTTGTTGCAGCTAATAGGATTGCAGAAAAGTAAAATCGCACAACTGTAATTCCCGCTAATGCAAATCCAATTAAAGATATTGTTAACCATATCCCTTGATTTTAGCAACATCAGCCACATGATTTCTTAACTACCCTAAAAATTGGATAGTAACAACCGACCACTATACTATCTTAACCTATTGTAAAACTCTTATTAATATATGTCTCTAATACTAACTTATCCTAAAAACCCTAAATCGAAACATACCTATAAAAACACAATCTTTATACCATGTGTTGTTGGCAACTATCAATATGTTCCTTACTACAAATTCATTTTCTATATCATTTATGTTCTACAATGTGAAAATGCATAATCCTCATTTTAATAAGGTTAGTATAAATTCTTTATGTATGTGAGTTGTACAATTGTTGCTTTGTTGAGTACCTTTAAGTTTTTTAACTATTTGCACTATTGATGATAATCTACATGGATTACTAATGCTTCTTTATTCACTTAATATTGATGGATGTGTTTTTTGACTTTTTTTATCGATTTTGTAAAATAGAGATAGAAATGTGTTTTCAACGATATTGACGATGGTATGGAAGCGGCAACGATGACATGGTGGTCAACTAAAGGTTGATAATGGGCGTCTAGGCTTTTTTGATGCGGCAATTTCGGTTGATAAAATAATAGATGTGCATAATCTTTTCATGCATTCCAGAGTTTGTGCTCAATGTTTATGTGTGCTAGATTGTGATTATGCTCCAATAATTGTTGGGTTACTTACAGGAAAATGATAATTTTAATTCAATTTTGAAGCCACAAGGAGAGATGCGTCATCAATGGAATTATTTTATGCAATTATCATTAATTTATGTATTCATGTCGTCGATTGCGATTTTGTATGTTACTATCTTAATTTTGTTGTAATGTTATCCAATTTAGACGAAATATTTATTGATTTTTGCTAGCTTGATTGCATAGTTTTGACATGGTTTTGCCCTTGATGCAGAAGGTTGAGGGACTATGCGAAAGAAAATTATCTTTTGTTCTAACTACTTTACATTGTTCCAAGTCAATAGCTTTGGTTATATCAAGTATTGTTTTTATGTATATCAATTTTATAAATCATTGGTGGATATATAAACGTATATTATAATAATTATTTACATGATTTTAAACTATATTATGTGTTTATATGTTTAACAATAAATTATAAGAAAAAATAGACATAAATTATGTATATCATTGTTTTAATTGTTCATATAAATACTTTACGAAATTTAAAGTCCTATAAACTGTAATTTAACAATATTTGTTTGATGCACGCGTATATTAAAGTCACATAAACAATTATAACATTGACATACATAATTTATGTTTATATATAATAATTTGTTTATAATTTATGTTTTTTCTTTATAGTTTATATGACTTTAAATTAACAATAATATTTATATAATAATCTTTATATAAACTATAATTTATGAAATTTATGTTTTCTCTTTATGTTTATATATAACAATTTGTTAATAATTTAAAATTATAGTTTTTTCTTTATGTTTACAATAAATTATAAACATAATAATTGTTTAAATGACTTTAAATTATAATAAATGTCTATCTTTTAATATGAACACATTATGAAATTTATCACCACTATAGCTTTAAACTATAATTGTCTTTTTCATTATTAGACATTTACTTTTTAATACACCTGTGCATAGCACCTGTTTAACACTAGTAAGGATTTAACAACGATTTTCTAAGCATGTATTAACTCTAAAAATGGCTTTTTGTTAATTGGTTTATTATATTAAAGGTAGATGGGCATACATATGGATTTATAAAGTTTTAATGATAATGATTTTTGTTGAGAAATTCTTTTTTCACAAGTGTTTGTATAAGTTACCTCTTAAAAATATAATTTTACAGAATTGTGTTATTACTAGTCTTTAACCCGTGTGATGCACATGATATTTAAATAGTTTATTAATAAAATAAACATATTATTTTTGGTTTTTAAAAAATAAATAATTATGGTGTGGTACATACTGATAGTACTTTTCGAAAACTAACCCGCTTGTATTTTCAGGTTTGTCGAGTATTCAATAGTTGTTTCAAATGTTAATTGACAGATTGAAAGAGAATGAAAGATGTTTCGATGTTTATATATTACATTGGGAGGTAGACTCCTAATTAAATTTGGGTGAGAGGTAAAGTAAATTTCTAATTAGATAATGTAGACTTTTAATCTGATTAGACATCTTGTATATTATTTTTTTTAAATTGTTTTTTTTATTATTTTCTGGGTGACAATTTTATACAGTATTTTAAAATCGTTTTTTTCCTTTAAAACGATAGGCCAATAACACTTAAAATCATTCTGGGTTGAGTATTTCAAATTTTGAATATATTACTTTTATATTATTATAGATATAAATAAATTGTTCCAAGGATTGTATAACACATATCTTACTTGTAAAAAGTGTGACAGTAAATATAAATAAATCATATTTTCGAATCAATATTATAACATATAAGTTGCAAGTAGAAAAAATACAATCCAACTCAAAACCTCGTAAGTAGTTATCCATAATAATGAAAATAAAATAACCATATATTATAAATGAATCTCTTAACTGAAGTATATCAATTCTATTATTGATGAGTAAGGTACATGTCATGTGAAAGATTAAAAGTATAAAGTACAAACTTAAGGATAACTATAGTAACACAAACTCAGCATTCACTGTTGGGATACATCAATAACAACTTATGATGTTTATACATAAGCAATACAATAACTTGAGGTGTTGTGGTCTCTCAAGCTTACATTTTTTTCTGCTGTTTGATACGTTAAAAGACATCATATGATATGCATATGATGATTGAACATCCAAATTACAAAGTAAAGTAAAAACAAAAGGCTTAACTGAAAAATCAAACTGAAAATACAATGAAACTCGTAACTGAAAAAAGGGGGAAAAACCCTAACCATTGATACATCCTCTTCCATGAAATCATCGCTCGCTATTGTTGGACACCCGAAAACTACAACTTGACTATCATGTCTGATTAATATTGACCCCTTCATCATAGATGTGACACGCTCATGGGACTTTAAAACCATAAAATTTTCCACTTCCGTGTACGAATTCTACATAAATTTTAACTCCAAGCCCTAAATTCATCCAAAATTTACACGATATCCTCATTCACTGCAAATTTCTCGCGCAATTGCAAAAAAAAAAAAAAAAATTATGGAGAGGAAGAAGTAGTAACAACATCAGAACTGGATGAAAAGCAAAGGGTAACACCATTGCGGAAACATTATCATGGAGAGAGGATTTTCCTTTTGCAAAAATGGAGAATTCAATGGTTGCTTCAAATTGATAGTACTTTTCGAAAACTAACATGTTTTATTTGTAGGTTTGACAAGAATTCAATGGTTGCTGCTAATGTTAATAGTTGACAGATTGGAAGAGAATTAAAGATCTTTCGATGTTTATATATTAGGTTCGGAGGTAGACTGCTAATTAGATTTGCTTGAGAGGTAGAGTCCTAATTAGGTTGAAAAGTAGATTTTTAATTAGATAAGGTAGACTCTTAATCTGGTTAGACTTCTTGTTTATTATTTTTTGAAAATAATTTTTTTATTATTATTTCATGGACGAGAATTTTTTATTGTGTTTTTAAATCGATTTTTTTCTTTAATCTGATTGGCCGATACAATCACTCTGAATTGAGTATTTCAAATTTCGAATATATTACTTTTATATTATTATAGATATATATGAGTGAAATTTAATTTGGGCCATGGCCCTTAAGATAGTAAGCTAGGTTTGTTCGTGACAAAATCCATGGCATGGTGTCATGAGAGGATGGTAGGAGTGAGGCAGAAGGAGAATAGAGAGGAGTGTCGGCTGGTATTGCTCAACAAACTACAAAGGAATTAAAGTTGTGCAGTTTTGGTACTAATCGATCCCCTCGTAATATTATTTTTTGTCTTCATGCTTTGTATACCCGACATGAGAATCTCATTATTCCCCCACATCAAATCCCATCACATAACCACCTTTTTATAAGGGCATAGGTAGTTAAACACTCTCATCCTCTTCTCTTTCTCTCTCTCTCATTATTTAGTAATGATTCGTTAATCAATAATTTTCGTTGAAAATTAGCTAGGTGTCAAAACATTGGATCCCACATCATTTTATTAGTTAATGAATCCTTGCATGTTGGATAAAAGGGAAGTTAAATCATTGATATCACATTCAAAAGTAGGATACGACACACTGTTTGAAGGGATATCTCTAAGTAATGTATTTTATTTGAGTATTACAATGAAAATATATATTATGACTATTTACATGGCCCATTGTTTTTATTCGTAAGTTGCCCATATGTATTTTAACTCTACCTATTTCTATGTGTTTGTACATAAATCATGTAAATTACCTATGTCTACTTAAATTTACCCATCATCTTTTCTAAACAAAGGGAAAAAATTCTCACAAATTCAAATAATTTTATTATATTTATAAAATGTACAATTGTTCTAAATGACCTTCATTCTTTTAAAAATAAATTTGAAAAAAATAAATTACAAAAATATAAAAATAGTTTGAAATATAGAAATTTTCCATCTAAAAAAAGAAAATCTGGAGAAATGGAAGGTGTTAGTCAGACTCCTCACCTTTAACCACCGTCTTCGCATGCTACAAACATGGCAATGGCAAGGGTTCTGCTATTGGGGCTTCGGTCAGTTAGCGACAACATGGTGGTTTGATTGGTTCAACCGTATCGAATGTGGTAATGATGTTGTGAAATCCAGCCTTATTTGCACGTCTTACAGGAGAAGAAGAGTAGTGACATGTGGTGCTTCCAGGCAGTTTACAATGTTTTTTCAATGACATTGGTAAGTTTGAATCTCTAATTGATGTATTTTCACGGCTCAATTTTGTGGGTATGGATAGTTGGTTCAATTTTTGATTGTTTTTCGAGTAGGCCATGGTTCTTGTAAAATAAATGTGAGTGAGGTCGGATCTAGGAGGCGTTTTCACCGATTTTTGGTGATTTTTAGAGTGTTTTCTAGAGAGGACTTAGACTAACTCGGGTAAGTTTAACCTCTATCAACACTATTTTACTGTTGCGGGTGTGGGTGGTTGCAGTCATAGTTGGTCAATCTTCTAGTTTAAATTCTACTTTACGAGTGTAGGTGGTTGTAGTCATGGTTTGTCGAGGCCGTTGTTGCCGACCTAGATTGTGTAGATTGGATTGGGGGTGGGGGTGGGGGTGGAGATGGAGAGGGAGGAGAAGAGGCAGCCATGGATAGGGAGGTGAAGGTGATGGTGGTAAATCTAGGTTTAGGGGAGGTAACTACTACCAAAACCAAAACAATATTTATTTTTCCAAATATTGAAAATTTTCTTATCTTGACAAATTATATAGTTTTTTTTTACTCAATAAATAAAAAACACATTTTTTTAACAAAAAGAGATCATTATTTACATTTTGGACAACATTTAAATTTGCACATTCCATACTTTTGTCAACTTCTATATTATTTGTGTAATCTATCTATATCTACCTACACCTATCTAATCCTATCAACCAATGAGCTCTTAGCTGAAGTGGTACTTGCTGCACAGTGGTAACCTACAAGTCTCGGGATCAATCTTTTGGGAGCAATAACAAGCGCGTGAATGCCTAGTTTCCCCCTTCCCCTTAGGCTGGTGGATCCATTGGGCTTTCCCTAAGATATGGGGCCCAATGGGTTGCCCGACTTACCAATGTAAAAAAAAAATTAAAAAAATTAAAAAAAAACTAATCCTACATGATCCAAGTGCAACAACAACATATCCAGTGCCGAAATTCTGCATCACTCTTAGAGGTTGCTCCTTTGTCTATTGGAAATACTTACTTACAATATAATGGAAACGTTTATAGTAATATATGTTTTTTGGAGCTTATTTAAATGGGACTGAATTTTACTTTTGTTTGTGACACCTAAGGGATTATAGATAGCTCATGTTCAGTAATAATGTTGGCATAGTGAATAACTGAATCAGAACAATTATTTATGCAATATATATTAATGTTTAATAAGCCAACATTTGAACCATCATTTCAAGTTTCAACCACTAAGCCCCGTTCTTTTATGTGGCTGGTAGGTTGCGTTTTCACATCGCACCACGATTTTCCATATTCCATCACAACCCACAACAATCTACTATTTCCTTCAAAAAATATCTTACTTATTCCAATAAAAAAATTGACCGCACTTTTCCAATTACAATTTCAAATATACCAACTCACTCACAATTGTTTACAACACAACATTCCACAATCCACCACAACCTTCCACATTGAACAAAAACTTTCCCCAACACGCCACAATTTTCAAATTTCCACCACACCGCACCAATGTTAAAAAAAAAATCTAATCCTACCTTATTCATGTGCTACAATGTAACGTGGTTTTCTTGATCCGATATTTGTCGTTCTCTCTCACGGAGCAAAGGGCCTAGGACTTGAGTTACTAGGTCAAGGTCGATGTATGATTACTAAGGAAACAAGATTTTTAGGTGATAAACAGTGGAAACAGAGCACAAGACAGCTAAGGTTCGGTCGATATAGCAAAATGGGTTTCGGGAGATTTAGTTAGGGGTGCAAACGACAATAAGAACATGGGTTTTGCAATTAAGGAGTAACAAAGAGGGGGAATCAAGTGGCAATCCTGTTAGAGAAAACCCACCAGATTTCCTCTTTCGAGGATAATCCGAATTAACTTCCTTAAAGTCCACCACGGACCTAGAGGGTTAATGAAATGGGATTCCCTAGTTAGCCTCCTTCCACTTTCGTGGGTGACCATTAACTATCCCATCTCCTATCTTCCAACACAAGTGTTGGATGTATTCGGGAGCTTTCGGACCCAAATACATACACTTGAGGGAAGAATAGAAGTGAGAAATTGATTCTCCCACTAATTACCTCCTAAACTTGCTAACCCATGCCTAATTAGCCATTCACACCCTTAATTCCCCGTAACCCATTGGGTTTCTAGCCGCTAAACATCCTAATCAACATGATACTAACATCAACAACTATAGCATTCATGATTAAAGAAGAAAAACAACATTAGCAAAAACAATAATCCAAATATCTCAAACACAAAGCAATCCAATCTAAAAACAGAGATTAAACTAATATTAAAGCTAATTAAAAAAGAGTAAGGGTAAGAGAATGCTTAGAAAAGTAGTAGGGATGAAGGATGAACAAGAACAATGAAGAACTTCCAAGAACAATGTAGAAAATAGCTTCAATCTTCAATAAAACTTCAATCGAAGCAAGAATTCCAACACAAATGCACTAATCAATTCACCAATTACTCACTAATTACTTATGGAAAACCCTAATTCTCTCTCTAAAACTACTGTCTAAAGGTCCTAAAAGAAGTCCCACAAATAATCGTTCATTGGGGTTTTTATACATAGCAAAAGAAGTTGGATAAAACGCCGCACTTCAATCCATTAAGGCGTGTAAAATACAGGTGACCGCAAGTGCGGTCCTGCGAAGCTCCTTGGCGAACTCTTCTCATCTACGCAGGACAGCAACTGCTGTCTCCAAGACCGTAGGTGCGATCTTCCTCTGGCCGTGACTTCTTGTGTAGGCACCTCAGCAACCGCGGGTGCGGTCCTCCTCGGGGCAGAAAATCTTTTGGGTGTAGCACCCGCTACATGAAGCGTGGCGGGTGCTACGGTTCTAATGCGAGCAAGTGAGTCTGGTAACGCCCGCTACACTGACCGTAGCGGGTGCTACCATGCAAAACTTAATCTTCGGGATGTTTGACATGTCTGGCTTTGCTTCTCACTTAGCCCTTTGACTCGGCTTGGCTCAGGGAATCTCGGGATTCCCAAAAAATGTTCCAAAATAGCCCATTTTGCTATGTTTTTAAGTAAAAACACCAAAACCTTCAAAATAACCAAATACGTAATAAAAGACATGAAAATAAACAAGAAATGAGTCAAAAGGCTAAGAATTAAGGCGTTATTTAGGCCTAAAAATTGGCCTAAACACCCCGCACTCTTAAACTTTTGCTTGTCCCGAGCAAAACAAAACGAAAACTACCTAAACTAACACAAACTCCTCTGTCGTGGGAGGAAACGAGTGCATTTAGCGTATGCACCAAGCCCTTTAAACCCCCCGGTACCGGGTGGACGAGATGGACTCGTGAGGGTTTGTAGCGGCTCTACCCACAAAAGCCAAACAAAAAGGAGAAAGGGAAACTGAAAAACAAAACTAAACAAAGAAAAGGAAAAGGAAAACAACTTGCTTCAAGGAATCATGCAATCGCAATCAAGAAAACGTACTAATCCTCCAAAAGGAACGGTTATGAGCATCTCAAATACACCTAACTCAAGCAATCGCCAATCTTAGAGGTTTTCGATCCCCAACACCTTATGTCAAGCTAAATCCCATGTGCGCAAGTGCTTAGTGGGTTCTGACTGATTCTGATTGTCCCTAAGAAAAACTCACACCCGAGCTCGAAACAAAGCGGGAAAGGAAATAAAAGCAGTGTCTTTCCTTTAATTATGTCGCCCTTGGCTTGGTGAGAGCCGCAGGAAACGCAAGGTAAGTCTTTTATTGAGATTGACTTTATTTAGATTAATTAAGGTCGGTGCTAGCTTTTCGGGAATTTGAACGGCCCATAATGGGGTTTACCCTCCCAACACAGGCTTTTCGATACACCTCATCATCACGAACGATGGAGGTTTAAGGGGTAATAGCGTCTTACCGCTAATACCAGTCCCATGTAGGTCGACTAACTTTATGCTGGTTAATGCCGGATTCGACCGACACGAACCAATTAATTCATTTAATTAAGAATTCACTTTTTTTTTCTTCTATTTTTTTCTTTTCAACAAGCTCTGATGTGGGTACCTAGAGTCTCACAGTTTCAACCAGAACGTGAAATGAGACAGGGATCTCGCTAGATACTCAATGAAGGGAATCTAATTAAATGAGTGACGTCATGACAACGCCCAAGATTGGGTCGAAAATGCTCAAACCGGTTTCTTTTAAAGAAGATTAAGAATGTCTTCTCAACTTTGACAACAATATCCAAGAAACGAAGCAAAACCAAAAGCAAAGCAAAAGCGAAAATTAGCTAGGTTTTCACTCCCTTTTTTCTCCTTTTTCGCACAAAAATTTTCAAACTTTAGGCAAAACTAAGAAAAAAGAAATAAAAGATCTAGGCTGTCTACCCTTGAGCATGAAATGTCTCTCCCCCCCCCCCTCCACACACTTAAAGCTTCACAATGTCCTCATTGCGAGAGGGTGTCACAAGAAAAGGGTAGAAAAACTAGGTAAAAACACACAAAACAACTAGCATGTAAGTAGTGGCGATCCGAGCTCACACAGCTCCATCAACAAAATATACCCAACACATTCACACTTAGAGGCACCAAAAATAAAGATCACGCATGCAATGGATCTTAATAATCACCTTGAAGAGAGAAGAGTAGAAAGATATAACCTCAAGCTCTTCTAATAGATTCACTCAATCCATGATCTGAAGTCGTCAAGCATAGGGGGTAAGATTTTCAATTAGAAAAACAACCAAAGCTTGATAAGATCGCATGCAAGATGTAAAAATAAGAAAATAAGCTAAGTAAGAACTTGAACAAAATGAACAAAATAAACATGATCGATGATAAACCTCAACCCCGAATCTCATTTATTGAGGTGAGAATTGAGGGTAGAACATAGGGAAAGGAATAGTGGGATGGGGAGATGTGAAGAGAAGAGAGGAAGGAAGAAAATGAGAAAGAAAGAAAGGAAAGAGTTAGAACTTACAGACAGTGGCATAGCAGGTGCTACGGCCCTGAAATGCATCCGGCAGAACAACGTAGTGGGTGCTACGCCTGGGGTAGCGGGTACTATGCCCTGCTGCCTTCAATTCATAAATTTCAGCATAAAAAATATTCTGTCCTAGAACTCCACAAATCTTTCTCTTTTGTACTCATTCTTCCCAAACCTCTCTAACACCTCTAAAATTACTTTGAACTTCACTCACTCTCCCCCACACTTATTCTCTTTCACTCCCCATTTTTTTTTCATTTCAAAGTTTTTTTTTCATCTTTTTCTTTTCTCCCTTTTTTTTCTTCCTAGAACTAATACCTCAAAAAGGATAACATAAAAGAAAGCAAAGAAAGAAAGAACAAACGAAAATAAACAAAATATGGGGTGTCTCCCATAAAGCGCTTGTTTTAGGTCCCTAGCTCGACCCAATACTCACTCACTTGATCATTGTAAGGCGGGGTGTACATGAGAGAAGGGTTGTAAGCTTCTTCCACCACTTCTTCCTTCTCTTCTTTCCACACTTCCCAATCATCAACATAGAAGGATTCAAATAACCTTCTGGTGGTCTAGTTAGTAGCGAAGGACATAAAGATAACCCTTTCCTCGGTCTCTTCCACTCATGCTTCCTTTTTTTTTCCATTGCCTCCCAACTTTATGTAAATAAGAAATATGCCTCTTCGGAAATTAAGGGGAATGGAAAGAGATAGAAGTCAACTTTGGCTTGATGTTAGGTGTTTTTCCGGGTCTTGGACCCTTGAAAATCACCCTTTTCACTTCCATGCTCTCAATGTAAGTTTCATCCAATGAAATCTCTTTCCTCATAGAAGCAATGTCGAGGAAGTTGTCACAAAGAGTGTCTTCAACCTCATAAAACACAGGTTGCCAAGCCTTAAGGTGGTTATTCTCACCCCAATCACTAGGTTCTATCTCAAGTAAATAGCCTCTTTGAAGGTGCTCATAATTATGATCTTCTAAAGCCTTTCCCTTTATCTCCACTCCTCCTTTGAATTTCTCTTCCTTCACATTACTCAACATGAGAGGTATGGGTTTGTTGGGAATGTCCCGACAATGTTAGATTTATACGGAGATTCAACCAAAGTAATATAGTAATTATATGTCTTGCTAGAGACCTCTATAATAAGTAACTAAATATATTTAATTACAACTATATTATTTGGTCCTAGTGGGTCACACAAGTCAGTGTCCTGAAACAATGTATGTAACCCTTAGTGATATTGTATTACGTTTAGAAAAGTTGGAAACTGATTTATGTGAGAAATCAGCCCAAAACACATACTGAGTTGGGTTCAACACGGTCCGTGTTGACCCAACACGCCTGTGGTGTCCATGGGCCGTGTTAATGGACATTCTGGAGTCCAACACGGACCGTGTTGGGCCTGAGAAATCCGTCGTTGCGTTAAGTCGGCCCTTTAGGGTTTTGAACCCTTTCCCTAGGTTTTCTAAACACAATATAAAGGGATCTCTGGGAGATATTATTTAACACCAACTGCCTGAGACTCTTAGAGAGATACCAGGGTGATTTCCTAAATTCCTCTCTCTTTTAGTTTGCAGTTATTGTTTCAGGAAACATTCTCTGTTTCCCGAGACATTCACATATACCAAATAAATACATCTTAGATTGATATTCGTCTCGATCGGGTCGATCTAGCAATCTCGTTCCCGGAGCACTGCGTGGACTTTTCAGTAGAGGATTTCAACATTGGAATTTGGAAGGTCAACCTCTTCATCAGCAAAGATTAGCGATCAGGTATAATTACTAAAGTCTGTGCAATTGTTATGATTAATTGTTTTATAATAGTTATGAATATTCCGCCAATTAATCTATATCTGTTTAGGAAATAGATAACCTAAATCCTAACAGTGGTATCAGAGCCACCAATTGCATGCTAAAGTATTGTACTTGTATTCATAAGCAATTTGTCAATAGTTGAATTATATTTTGAATATGTGAGAGTAGATTTATGCCTAAAATTTTGAATCTTTATGAAAGTTTTAATCTTTAATGTTCATGATAATAAATCTGAAATTTTATTGTAAAATTTCATGCTTTGTTATTATTTATTTCTTATTGCCTTTAACAAATCTATTTTATGTTTGTTTAATCGTTAAATATAGCATGAACTTGATTTATTTTTTAATATTTTAGAAACAATCTTGTTTAATATTTTTATACAGTAGGCAATACATGAAATAGGTCAAAATTCGCAAAATAGGGTTTTATAGAATTATTTTCTGATTTAGTTTATTTACGGTAAATATGAAAAATCGAAATAAAATATCAAACGAATTCGAAAATTTCTGAAATTTTTATTGGAGGTGTCTGGAAGTGTTCTGAACTTTCCATAATTTTTGTAGATTGTTCCCAATTAAAATGAATTTTTAATTGAGTTTTTAGATCTGAAGTGAATTAAAATTCGTTTAATTCTCTGAATTTTATAAATTTGTAGAAATTTGTAAAACTTCTAAAACTTTTTCAGTAGGTTACTGGTTAACCATACTTTTAGGAAAAAAAAATTTCCTTACTTTATCCAGTCAAATTATAGTTTTTAATTTAGATTTTCAGATCTTAGAAAAATAAATTTGTTGCTTTTCTGAATTTTGTATATTTGTAGAATTTTGCAAATTTTCTGAAAATTTTACAGTAGGTTACTGGGTAACCATTCTGTTATAGATAAATTTTCGTGAATTTTCAAAATTGTTTACTAATGTTCCTTTAATTTTCAGATTAACAGAAAAGTCTAATTGTTTACTTTTCTGAATTTTATTCTAATTTTCAAAATTTGATAAGAATTTGAAATTTTTACAGTAGCATATTGGATGAACATACTGTATGGAAAAATTATAAAATTTTATTTTTAAACTTATCAGATTATTATTATTTATTTTCCTCTTAAATGGAGAATTAAAAGGTTTAATTCCGTCAAATTTTACAATCTTTTGAAAATTATTAAAATTCTGGAAAATATTCATATTGGGTTATTAGATAACACTTTGATATGAAATCTTTAAATTCGGTAAGTTATGATAATTTTATTTAGGTTTTTTCATTCACGAAATTAACCGAAACTGGGAAGCAACACGGACCGTGTTGCCAGCAGTTTTGGTGAATTCGTGTGTTTTAGGGTTTGTAACTAATTTTAGAAATTAATTATTAAATCCTATTACTACTAAATCAGATAATGGGCATAAAATCTATTATTTTGTAAAGTTTAGGAAACTTACAATATCTTTAAAAGATATAATATCTTTTAGACTTCTTGATTTTAGGAAAGTCAAGTATTTTGTATGTGTAGGTACAAAATCCTAAATCTGTTTAGGTAACTAAGATAAAATTTGAAATTTTGTTTATTTTATTAATCATGCAAACTTTTAGAAAACCTTATTTAGTATTTGTTTTCTTATATATGTTGTGCTGCAATTATATATGTGTTTATAATTTGTTATTTAAAGCATGTGTTATATTTGATATAATTATTGCAATATTACATGTTTGCATGTGCTTCTAGTATGGCCATAGATAGCCGGTTTTACCGGTCTGCTCACCGGGTTGGGTGAAGTACGGCCTGCGTGCCGTCGTTGAATTAATTTTAAATTTAAATTTCAGTTATTTTTATTTTTAATTCATGTAAGGCCTCAATTGTGAGGTCCACTTTGTAAATTTGTTGTAATTGGAGACATCAAGTTGAGTGGGAGCCCAACAACAATGGAGGTGGAGATTCGAGTGGGAGCCCATCCAAGGAAGTTGCAAAACCCAAGAAGAATTTCTTGAAGACTGTCAAGGCTTAGTTAAAATTAGTTTGATTAAGTCTAGGTGGGCATACTAGGGGTTTTATTTATGCTTTAAATTTGTTATAGCATGTTGTTTTATTTTGCCTTTTATATTTTCGAAAGAGTTCACCTATAATTGCATGCTTAGGATAATAAAACCTACTTTCAAAATGAATTATTGCTCAACCTATCGAAACACCACTTAGATGGATAAATAAAGAAAGCCAAAGCGAATTATTTGTCCATCGTTAATAAGTAGGGTGGGAGCTAGGTCAATTCAAATTGGCTATCAAAATAGTTTTGGGCCAAGAGTAGAGGAAGAGAAATATTGTATTCGATACAAATTTCTTGCCAAGAGTCATTTTGAATGATCGATCATAAGATTATCCACCAAAGATAACATGGGATCGAGTTTTGTTGGGCCAAAGTCCACTTGAGCCCATGAGTCTTGTAGGTCTTGGTAAATTAAAACACTAAATGAGAGTTGATAAAGTGTTTTGATTTGAAATTAAAATTAGTTTAATTTTTTTTAATGAATAATAACTAAAATGAACCAATTTTGTCTCGTAGAATTATTTATGTCTTTTCACTCAAACATCCACCACTAATAAAATATTGTTTTCTCCTTGAGAAAGAGAAAACAATTACGCCAATTCCTTAATTGGCATCGCTATCACAAGATTGTCTTGGGTGAATAAAAGAAACATGTCTTTGATATAACATTGAGCTAGGAATCAATGTTAAGAGGTCAATCAAGCCAAATGGATACATGTAATGTCATAGTATTCATGCGAATTTAACTTCAAAATGTTTGAAGATTATAGGAAGGATTTCAATATTACCAACTCAAAACCAAGTTCATCGAACTAGTTAGAGTTGATAAATATGAAAGCAATAACCAGATAATCTCGGTTGACCTAGATAAGTGCCAATTGATGGCACTCATGTTCTTAAATAATTTGACTATTTTAAAACATGAGAAACCTCGGGTTCCCCCTTTCTAATCAAAAGGTCGGCGACCAAAGATAGTCTTTTAGTGAAAGGGAAAATAAGATTTAAGAAATCTATCAAAGACAAGAATTTAAAGGAAAGGTAAGCACAAACAGTAGTACATACCCAACCAATGACAACAACCGTTTAACAACCAGATCATGTATGACACTGGGAGCGTGAATAACTATAAGGAATACTTGAGATATGATTTCAATTCTAGGCAAATGCGTATATGATACACACTAACCTTATTAAACCCACTTTGAGTATAAGATATCGGCTGTGAAACTCGCATTTATGCAAATGTGCAGTATCTACAGCAAAGTAGATGTGCTTTGAAGGATGAGAGTCAACCTACAAATAGGAACATGCAATTAGTTGTCGTTCCTTATGAAGAGTTGGTTGTTTATCCATTCCCTCAAGACTTATAAGAGAAATTTATAGGTGATTCTATGTTCTCATTATAAGTAGGAATTTGATTTCTTGCTCCCTATTAGAGAGACAGAGAGGATCTCGGATAAACACACCCCACACATCGAAACCAAGAGGTTTAAAAGAAATAACTCATGTTCAAACTTAAACCTTGTAACTATTTATTTAATCATGCAAATCAGAGCACATTCAGAAGCGTCACAGTGATACACACTTTTGAATGATAAGACTTTGAAGCATGCGATGTCTACAAAGCATGACTATACCTTTTACAAGAAAGGGTGAATGTGCCAACAAACACTCATGCATATGGATGTATGTAGTCCAATTGAGCACAAGTACAAGGGATAAATTACTTCAAATCTTCAAAGATGAATAAAATAACACATGGTGATTCATGTCTATAAGATTCATCTGAAGCTGGAATGTTAAAATAGTTTGAAGATTTCCAAAATGAAGTAGTCTTGGCGAAACAATGAGAGCACCTAGATACGATCGAAAGGATGCTAATGGTTGAGCCAAGAGTTTGAACAAATGACTCAAATGAAACATAATTCTGGCACTATGAGCTTAAGTCATATTAATCAGAAATGCATTCAGAAAACTGCATAGTGCAGGATTTTGAAAAACCTAAACTTTGAAAAGTACAATGTTTTGTAAAGCATGCCTGATGGGTAAGATGAGTAAAATCACCTCTTATTGAAATTGGTGAACAAACTAATGACTTATTAGGATGCAAACATATTGATATATGTGGGCCTATGAGCACTAGTTCTAGAAGAAGGTTTACTGTACTATTTCATCACTTCAGTGACGAGTTTTAGTACCACAAGTCTAAATCCTTCGAAATGTTTAAAGAGTTTCAAAGTGAAGTACAAAACCAACTTGGCAAGAAAATCAAAACCCTTCAACAAGGTTGACGAGGTGAGTATTTGAGCCATGGTCTCACTGACCATTCCAGAGAATGTGGAATTGTTTCATAATTCTCTCCTCGAGGAATATGACATCTCAATGACGTATCTAAAAGAGAAATCACACCTTATTAGATATGGTGCGATCAATGATGGTTGAGTCAACATTGTCGATTACCTTTTGGGGATACACGCAATTAACCACAACTCTAATTACTGAATAAAGATTATTTGAAGCACTAGAGAAGATACCATATATGATATGGAGAAGAGAGGTTCTTGAACCGTTTTCTGAAAGAAATGAGTATCACTTCTACAAACTGCTGGAGAGGAAAAATGTTTGTGTCTCAAAATGCTTTCTTCTTAAAGAATATATTATTCTCTAAAAGAAAGAGTGGGAGAGTTTTTGAACTTACCGAAGTTCAAGAGACACAAAACACTATAATCATCACCTAAAGCTCCGCTACTTGATCTCAGTTCAAGTTTTCCTGTTGGTCGGGAAATTATGAACGAGGTTGAGGCAGTAGAAGTTCCTCAAAATGTTGAGGAGGAGGTGTCATGAACATTACTCCAAGCAAGGTAAGGTAAACAACCCCGTCAACCACAGAGATATCGATCTTCTATGGATGAGCATGTGATGTTACTTTTAGAAAGTAATGACTCTACCTACAACAAAGAAGCTTTAGCAAGTCAAGATTCCATAAGGTCTAAGATGGGCTCCATGTATACAACCAAGTTTAGAACTCGGTTGATTTGTCTGAAGGTGTGAGCCATCAGGCATAGGAGAGTTTTAAGGCAAAACATGGGTTCATTAACATAGACATCAAGACTGACTTCAAAATTAGACTTGGAAGGAAGATGTGTACTTGACACATCTAAATGGTTTTTATTGGAATACTTGTAAATTTCAAGAGGCCATCTGTGGTCTTAAGGAAGCTTCTAGGAGTTGGAATCATTGACCTTCTTGACCAGGATATCAAAAAGTTTGATATACTGGGAAGTACAAAAGATAATATTGTGTTTACAAGAAGTTCAGTGGGAGCAATGCGTTTTCTGATATTGTATATGATTGACATACTGCCTACTGAGAAGAATATTCCAAGGTTGCTTCTACCGAGGTTGACTTGGAAATAATTTTCAGAGTGAAGGATTGGTGGGGCTAAGAATTTTCTTGGATACAAGATCTATAATGATAGATTAAAGATTTTGATTGTTTGAATCAAAGTTAACTAGGTGTTGAATAGTTCAACTCACTTTGAGAATGGATTAATTTCCATAAATCACGGCATATCCTTATGTAATTTGATTGTCTCAAAACAATCAGAAGTTCTAAGAAGGATGAGGCATACAACTCATGCTTCAGGCGTGAGATTAATGTATGCCATGAGATGTTCAAAGTCCAACATAACATATACATTGTATATGTATAAGCAAAACTAAGGATGTGTCCTAAGTCTAAAGTGGTTGATAAAAGCTAAGTGTGAAGAGCTACATTGATGCTACACTCATGTAGAGAAATATGATTATCTGAAAGGTCTGAGAAAATTATACGATCTGTTTTGAGTGGTATTGAGGTGATCTGCAAGAAGTTTCTAACATGACATGCGGTTAATTCTACAAAAAAGACAAGTATGGCACGAGTTTAGAAGTTGTGGCAGAAACTGTTAGGATTGCGAAGTTCGTTTTTAGAACTGGGTGATGTTTCTAGCCTTGCGAGAGAAATGGAGCCTTGTTGATAGGAGCCATCACTCAAGCAAAGGAACTGAAGCTCACTATGAATCCAAACATGAGTTCCAGAAATATCTTCCTATATGAAAGGTCATTAGTGAGATAGTACATGTGTGAGGTTCATTTCAAGTATTATGTACTAAACCCCTGTTGTAGTTATAGCATGATAGTCATGCATGAGCAATAGGTATTAAACACATTCCGGAATATTAACAAGTCAAATTTACATGAATTGTTCATGAATTACGACCTTGTTGTTTCATCATTAAGAATAAGATTCCCATATTTACATCAATTGTGGTTTAGAATTATGTAAATGTCCAAACAGGTTAGCGCATTCAAAATGGGAAATTGGATGAGGTCCGATTTCTGAAACCCCATTAGTGAACTTGATAACGCTAGTCTTGGTCTACAGTCGACCTGGTTCCTAATTGTATTATCACGTAGGAACAGTGATAATATCAACACATTTAGCATATATGATTGAGGTGATAATCAAGTTTCGTGATCATAGTGATGTGATGACATCAAAAATCAACCACATGGGTATTGTTGAGAACAACTACCGAACTGACCCGCAGTGGGAGCTCTTCAAGTTGGGAATTGACATAGGAGCTCTCACTACTCAAAATTCCTAAACCCTGAGTTCAGTACATAGACTACATGGTCTGTTGTGACTTTGGAGCACGTCAAACGCCTTTCGTAACAGTAGGTTATAAAGGCGGTGTCTGAGTTACAATTAGATCATGTGAGAATGTGTGTTTGAACAAGATGGCATTGTCCTCCCTATTAGGGACAGTTGTCTTATTGGCCACTCGGTGAGATTGGACTGAAAATGCTTGGTCGAGCTCAAGAGAATCAATAGCTGATCATCTGCTTTTCGAAGTATAAACTCGGAGATCGAGGAACATTTCGGGTCTTACATAAGGATGACATCAGCTTACCTTATCCGAACATGAGACAGTAAGTGACAAGGGAATTCAAGGAATCGAACACTTGTGGGACAAGTGGGAGATTGTTAGGAATGTCCCGACAATGTTCGATTTATACGGAGATTAAACCAAAGTAATATAGTAATAATATGTCTTGCTAGAGACCTCTATAATTAGTAATTGAATATGTTTAATTACAACTATATTATTTGGTCCTATTGGGTCACACAAGTCAGTGCCCTGGAACAATGTATGTAACCTTAGTGATATTGTATTACGTTTAGAAAAGTTGGAAACTGATTTAGGTGAGAAATCAGCCCAAAACACAGACCGAGCTGGGTTCAACACGGTCCGTGTTGGGACACCACGGTCTGTGGTGTCCATGGGCCGAGTTAATGGACATTCTGGAGTCCAACACGGACCGTGTTGTTTCAACACGGACCGTGTTGGGCCTGAAAAATCCGTCGTTGCGTTAAGTCGGCCCTTTAGGGTTTTGAACCCTTTCCCTAGGTTTTCTAAACACTATATAAAGGTGTCTTTGGGAGAGATTATTTAACACCAACTGCCTTAGACTCTTAGAGGGATACCAGGGTGATTTCCTGAGTTCCTCTCTCTTTTAGTTTGCAGTTATTGTTTCAGGAAACATTCTCTGTTTCCCGAGACATTCACATATACCAAATACATACATCTTAGATTGAGATTCATCTCAATCGGGTCGATCTAGCAATCGGGTTCCCGGAGCACTGCGTGGACTTTTCAGTAGAGGATTTCAGCATTGGAATCTAGAAGGTCAACCTCTTCATCAATAGGAATTAGCGATCAGGTATAATTACTAAAGCCTCTGCAATTGTTATGATTAATTGTTTTATAATAGTTATGAATATTCCGCCAATTAATCTGTATCTGTTTAGGAAATAGACAACCTAAATCCTATCAGGGTTTAGAGTGATTACCTCCACTCCAATCATCCGGTTCTACTTCAAAGAAAAAGCCCTCATAATCAACCTCTTCTAAGGTTTTCCTCTCCTCATCAATTTCATATACAGATTCAAGCTCCACTTGAGGAAAAGAGAAAGTTGAAAATGTCATACCTTCACTCATTATCTCTTGAACTTCCATACGTTCAAGAAGAGGCTCCACTAAAGGGATTTCATCACAAGTCGACTTTGAACCAAGAAGATTGGAGAAGAATGTAATATCGCTATCTTCGGGATCAAATAGGAATACCTGCATTTGGTTTTCTTCCAAAGGACTATCATAGGCCGACTTCGACGTGTGTAACTCCATAGAATATTCGTCCACCACGTCGAAGAAGGGCTCCAAAAGTGGCTCCTCCAATGGAATTTCGTCTCGTGTTGGTATAGTATCGAGGAAGTTTGTGAGGAATGATACATCGCCACCATCCAGTTCGAATTGAAAATTTTCAAAAGAGCTCTCTTCTAAAGAATAATCATAGGTGTGCTCAAGTAAATAGGATTCGTCCGAGTATTCATCAATCGCCTCTTCTATTACATCTAAGGCATAACATGGGTCCCCACTTGAAAGTCCTTTGCATAGAAATTCTTGAACTTCCACACTCAAAATAAGGCTCATCAATAGTAATTTGCGCATGTGTAGGTGACGAATCAAGAAGGTTGGTGAGAAATGCGATGTCGGTGTCGTCGGTCTCAAATTGAAAGGATTCTAAGAGATATGCTCCCAAAGGATCATCACATGTAGACTCAAGCATATGAGACTCTTCTACATATTCATCAACTAGCACTTCCATAACATCGATGGCATAGCATGAATCCTCATACGAAGGATTTTTCAAGGACCCCTCAATATTAAAAACTATGCTTCCGTTTCCGATATAAAGAGACATACGACTGTTTTTCCCATCTATCTTAGCACCGGCCGTAGCAAGGAATGGATGTTCCAAAATTATGGGGATGTTGGCATCCTCGTCCATCTCCAATATGACGAAATCACACGTTATTAGAAAACTTCCAACTTGAACCAGTATATCTTCCAAGATACCCAATGGTCGCCGTATAGAGCGATCGGCAAGTTGAAGATTGATTGAAGTGGGGATCAAATCATCAAGATTTAGCTTCCGGCATATAGAGTATGGAATAACACTCATGCTAGCCCCCAAATCACATAAGGCTCGCCCAATCTTCATATCTCCAATGGCGCATGGAATAGAAAAACTCTCGGGATCATCAAGCTTCTCCGGAGTTTTGTTCTCAATAATCGCACTACAATCGGCCATCAAGTGTATAGTAGATGCCTCCTTGATCTTTCTTTTGTTTGTAAGGAGATCCTTGAGATACTTCTTAAATAGCATCCAAAAATGGGATCTTCACTTGGAGTTTCTTATGCATCTCTATGAACTTGGAAAACTTCGCCTTCGCTTTTGGTTTAGCCAACCGGCCGGGGAAAGGGACCGGTGGAAGTTGGGTCTTGGGTTTCTCTATGGTATGACTTGGATCATTATCTCTCATAATGCCTTTTCCTTTTCTTACGCTCTCCCTTTCGGCTTTCTCCTTTTTATCTAACTCATCCTCAAAACTGAATTTTTCTTCATGTTCTTCCTCACACATACCTCCACTTCCCTTTACTACCTCCAACTCCTCCTCCTTTGTAATATCAACCACATCTCCTTCTTTCTCTCCCAAAGCACTCTCCTCCACCCTCCTAAGACCCTCAATCTCTCTCCCACTCCTCAATGTGATTGCATTAGTTGACCCTATGGGTTCGGTTATGGTTGGGTAGGAAGAGATTGGGTGGGGCTAATTTGTTGTTCAACTTGCGCTAATTGTGTCTCAAGTGTTTGAGACGGGCTTAATCCCTATCTTAGGTTAATGAAATCTTTTGCACCAATTGCTCAATGGAAAGTTCTTGAGGTGGTTGAGAGGTTTGGGATGATTGGCCATGATGAGTGTTTTGTGGAGATTGTTGGTTTTGATGGTATGGGCGGCGGTTTTGGTTTTGTGAGGGTTGTTGGTTATAAGCATAGTTCCCATGAGGGTGAACTGGATGTTGGGTAGTGTAAGCAAGGTTATTGTTAGGATATACAACTTGCACTTGCTCGAGATGACATTGTCCCGAAAGGTGTTGTCCTCCACAATAAGCACGAACATTCATCTTAGCATCCAGAATGGGTATAAGCTTTTGAATCTCCTGGGAAATTTTCACATGCCTCGTAATCTCCTCAAGGGCTTGCTTTTTTTGCATCTCCAACATGGCATTCATGAGGAACTTAATAGTTGGGTTGCTTTCCAAAGGTGCGCTTCCATCTCCAAAACCATGACCTCCTCCCTAGTGTAGAGAGTTTTGAGATAACTCATGCAGGAACACATTTGCCTCTTCCGTTGTCTTCTTAAGAAACATTCCTCCAGAAGCATGATCAATAGATTCTCGCAAAGAGCTGTACAATCCGGAATAAAAATGATGTAGAAGGAGCCAATCATCTAGAATATGGTGTGGGCACCTTCGTTGGAGGCCTTTGAACCTCCCCCAAGCTTCAAATAAGGTCTCACCAGGTTCTTGTTTAAAGCTGATGATATCTTGCCGCAATCTACACGTCTCATCATTAGGAAAGAAGCTTTGAAGAAAATCTTGGCTTAAAGCATACCACGAAGAGTAGGTACCTGGTGGACAGGTATTAAGCCATAATAGTGCCTTCCCCTTCAAGGTAAGAGGGAAGAACTTCAACTTCATATATTTGGATGAAACACCATGCATATGAACGAACCCAATGCGTTGCTCAATTCTGTTGATATGATCGATGAGGTTCTCATGTTCGCCTTCATGGTATGCGGTGTTCTCAAATATCCCAAGTAGATAAGGTTTGAACTCTAATGATGCATTTGCTGGTAGTTCTGGTAATGTGATGGGGTTGCCTCCCGTACCCGAAGATGGCAATGAATACGAAGCTAAGGTACGGGGTGGATCAGATGGTCCTTCGGCCATTGAGAATTCAACTCTCCTCAACTCTCTTTGCTAGTACGAGTCTGCAAACACAAGAAAACATAGGAGAATCAACTCTTTATGACTTAAGACACCAAATCTCTAGCAAGGAAAGTAATCTTAAACAACCTAAAACCAAGAAACTAAGCTTGGTGCGCTTGCTCCCTGGCAACGGTGACATTTTGTGTAACGTGATTTTCGTGATCCAGTATTTGTCGTTCTCTCTCAGGGAGCAAAGGGCCTAGGACTTGACTACATGAGCTACTAGGTCAAGGTCAATCTAAGATTACTAAGGAAACAAGATTTTTAGGTGATAAACAGTGGAAACAGAGCACAAGACAGCTAAGGTTCGGTCGATATAGCAAAATGGGTTTCGGGAGATTTCGGGGTGCAAACGGCAATAAGAACATGGGTTTTGCAATTAAGCAGTAACAAAGTGGGGGAATCAAGTGTCAATCCTGTTAGAGAAAACCCACCAGATTTCCTCTTTCGAGGATAATCCGGATTAACTTCCCCAAAGTCCACCACGGACCCGGAGGGTTAATGAAACGAGATTCCCTAGTTAACCTCCTTCTACTTTCGTGGGTGAGCATTAACTATCCCATCTCCTATCTTCCAACACAAGTGTTGGATGTATTCGGGATCTTTTGGATCCAAATGCATCCCACTTGAGGGAAGAATAGGAGTGAGAAATTGATTCTCCCACTAATTACCTCCTAAACTTGCTAACCCATGCCTAATTAGCCATTCACACCCTTAATTCCCCCTAACCCATTGGGTTTCTAGCCACTAAACATCCTAATCAACATGATACTAACATCAACAACTATAGCATTCATGATCAAAATAAGATAAACAACACTAGCAAAAACAATAATCCAAATATCTCATACACAAAGCAATCCAATCTAAAATCAGAGATTAAACTAATATTAAAGCTAATTAAAAAAGAGTAAGGGTAAGAGAATGCTTAGCCAAGTAGTAGGGATGAAGGATGAACAAGAACAATGAAGAACTTCCAAGAACAATGTAGAAAATAGCTTCAATCTTCAATAAAACTTCAATCCAAGCAAGAATTCCAACACAAATGCACTAATCACTTCACTAATTACTCTCTAATTACTTATGAAAAACCCTAATTCTCTCTCTAAAACTACTGTCTAAAGGTCCTAAAAGAAGTCCCACAAATAATCGTTCATTGGGGTTTTTATACATAGCAAAAGAAGTTAGATAAAACGCAGCACTTCAATCCATTAAGACGCGTAGTCCCTAGGACCGCAGATGCTGTCTTGCGAAGCTCCTTGGCGAACTCTTCTCTCCTACGCAGGACAGCAGCTGCTGTCTCCAAGACCGCAGGTGTGGTCTTCCTCTGGCCGTAACTTCTTGTGTACGCGCCTCAGCAACCGCGAGTGCTGCCATCTAGACCGCGGGTGCGGTCCTCCTCGGGGCAGAAAATCCTTTGGGCGTAGCGCCCGCTACATGAAGCGTTGGGGATGCTACGGTTCTGATGCGCGCAAGTGAGTCTGGTAGCGCCCGCTACACAGACCATAGCGGGTGCTGCCTTGCAAAACTCAATCTTCGGGATGTTTGACATGTCCAACCTTGCTTCTCACTTAGCCCTTTCACTCGGCTTGGCCCAGGGAGTCTCGGGATTCCCAAAAAATGTTCCAAAATAGCCCATTTTGCTATGTTTTCAAGTAAAAACACCAAAAACAACAAAATAACCAAAAACGTAGTAAAAGACATGAAAATAAATAAGAAACGAGTCAAAAGACTAAGAATTAAGGCGTTATTTAGGCCTAAAAATGGGCATAAACAAACAACATATCCAGTGTCAAATTCTGCATCACTCGTGAAGGTTGCTCCTTTGTTTAAGATTTTTTCTTCTAGAATATCTTCTATTGGAAATACTTACAATATAATGGAAACGTTTTAGTGATATATGTTTTTTGGAACTTATTTAAATGGGATTGAATTTTTCTTTTGTTTGAGACACCTAAGTGATTGTAAATAACTCATGTTCAGTAATAATGTTTGGCATAGTGAATAACTGAATTAGAACAATAATTTATGCAATATATATTAATGTTTAATAAGCCAACATTTGAACTATCATTTCATGTTTCAACCACTAAGCCCTGTTCTTTTATGCGGCTGGTAGGTTGCGGTTTCACACCGCACAACATCTTTCCATATTCCACCACAACCCACCACAATCTACTATTTCAATAACAAAAAAAAATCATCTTTTTTTCTTTGATAAGTAGTGGGTAAACAAGCCCTTTTATTCAAATAACCAAATTGTGTCGAAAAGCACATAAAGAGCATTCAACTCTTACTGTTACCAAACATTCAACAGAAGCCTAAACCCCAAGAATAGAAGTAATGTCACACCATACAACCATGACAGACAGACAAGATCCTAACAGTATAGTTTTAAAAGCATAAGAACATCAGAGCCATCTTGAACACCCTGAGCTTGATGAAACTTCACAACCAATTGATCGATTGAGAATTGAACTGCATCCAATTCGCGAACACCTGTCTGCAATACTGTTGATGCTTTACCAGTGTGCACACATATCCAGACCAAGATCTCAGATCAAACGAACTGAACCCATCCTTCAGACAGCTCCTAATCAGAGTGTTGCTGCTGATGCTCTAAAATAATTCAGATATCTGTTGTTGTACCAAAATGTCCACCTTATAATGACATTATTTCCTTTTCACCATACTCTGAGAAATGAATAACATCAGAACAAAAAAGAACTGGACCCATCCTTCAAACCTCCTTCCTTCAAACTATGAGAATTGAAACGAAGCATAGAAAACACAATTTCCTTTCCTTGGTTCATGACTCAAGAGATCAACCTACCACAAAGAGCAATCCACACCCTGATTTTTAAAATATTGAGCATGAACATAAAAAAAGAATAGGTGAATGCATTCCCATAACTCCTCAAGAGATATAATTTCACTGAAAACTCTCATAATTATGAAAGGCTTTCGAATATTCAGATGCAAGTTCAGAGGATGAATCAGTTGCAGTCTTCTGTCAGAGCTATCCTGCTAACTAATACATTATATCCAAAATGTCGCTACCCAAGCAAAGGACCCTATTCTGCCAATCTATTAGCATGACAAACTCACCAACCTTCGAAATAAGTGCTTCAAATTCACACTACCCAAATAAACACTGAGCATTAGAAAACTGAAATGTATTTGAATTGATAAACCTACCCCTCATCAGAACTCCACTGCCCCTCTGACTCTTATCTTTTCTTCAACTTCACTCGAATCCCCAATCAATCACACACCAAGGCTCATATTTCACAATCCCCATCTTCAAAAGAAGATGGTGTACGATTTCTAGGAGATTTTAGTCTTCTATCTCTTTCTTTGCTTTTCTTCTTCTTCTTCTTAGCAAAGAATTTGTCCTCTAAATGCTTTTTCGAATTGAAGTTTCTTTTGGGTTTCATAAAACCATTCTTTTTTCCAAAACTGATTGTTTTTTCAACTATGGACAACTTGACCTTTACAATGGATTCATCATCAGAAGATAGGGAGCAAGAGTCATCTACAACCTCTTCATTGTTGCTCTCCACTGGGCGTGATTGAATTTGAATAAATGCCTCAATCAACTGTGTCTCAGCACAATTTACTACTTTAACTGACTTTTCCAATCCAAGACCCTATTGCTCTCCCAAAGCAGTTGTTGCATTAATGAGTTATGACAGGCACAATTGCCAGGGATGACTCATTGACAGGAATTGAAGCATTGTCAATCCTTTTCAACTTCTCATTGTGCAATTCCTCCACCTCATGCCATGCTTGCACTCCTAGTAATTGAATTAGCTCATCTTTCAATGCATTTGTTTGCTCATTGAGTCTCCTCGCCTCATCAATGCTCCCATTGTTTGATAATTACTCCTAAAGCTCAACCGAATTGACTCTTGATCTTCTAGAGAAGTTTTGTGATTGTGTTGGAGACTCAGACACCAAGCCAATGCTATTGAATGCAACCAGATCATCCTCACCAATTTCATTGTCACTTGAATGACCAGAGGCTGATCCCCCATCATAGCTAGGATCATGGACAATGGTACGAGGAGTAAGATGAGAATTAATTTCTCTCACAAAGATTCTGAATAAGTAGTTGTTAATGTCAAGCAAAACTTCTCCATCAATTTTGTGAAAAACATTTGATTGAATGAGGCCCCTCATCACTTCGAATTGATTTGTTGATGCGATGCATCTTGCCAGGGACAATAGTTTAATTTACCGCATGGTTGTACATACATCTGAAAGTTGCCCTATTTCCAACCATGAGGAGGCACTCCAATGATGTCAACCCACTCTTCGAGAATCTGCATATTCGTATATAGACCAGGGCTCGATGTCATTAAACCAATCTTTGAGCTCTCTCGGGTCCACAAGCGCTTCTTCCATTTCCTGCCTAGTTGAGAATGTAAGCAGAAACTTGACCCCACTTAGAGCCGTAATCTTCCAAAATGGACCAAAATTATCTTTAATCAGCGACGCTAGCGCATCAAGGTCTCTGGGAAATTCAAAAATTCAAAGTAGACTTCTTTGTAGCCATTCAACAAATTCGTCAGTCACCTCACCCTGAACTCGAATAATTTGCTGCTCTGATTTTCCACTTGAAGAATTGGTTCTTTTGGGGACCCAAAAAAAATTACTCCTCTTCTAACAACCTTTCTCAGTGGCCCAATCTGCAATTAATCTTTGACCCCTAACCCAGTTCTTATGAAGGCGATAGATGCAGTACTCAGCATCACTACTTCTGTAAAGATGAACAGGACCAAAATTTACTGATAAATTTCTCCTATAGATGTTGGTTAAAGACTTTACCTTTGCAACCTTCCACATTCCACAACAACCTTCCCCAACCCGGCACAATTTTCAAATTTCCACAACACCACATCAATGTTAAAAAAAAATAAAAATAAAATAAAAATCTAATCCTACCTGATCCAAGTGCAACAAAAACATATCCAGTGCCGAAATTCTGCATCACTCTTCAAGGTTGCTCCTTTGTTTAAGATTTGTTCTTCTAGAATATCTTCTATTGGAAATACTTACAGCATAATGGAAGCGTTTTAGTGATATATGTTTTTTCGAACTTATTTAAATGAGGCTGAATTTTACTTTTGTTTGAGACACCTAAGTGATTATAAATAGCTCATGTTCAACAACAATGTTTAGCATAGTGAATAATTGAATCAGAACAATAATTTATGCAATATATATTAATGTTTAATAAGCCAACATTTGAACAATCATTTCAACGTTCGAGAGTCAGAATCCTAGCCAGCAAAGATCCACCGGATAAGGCAGCAATTCCAGGGACGGTTGACCGAGCGGAGGCATCTGCCTTTTTTAGAGCAAAAGTGAGACATTAAATAGACGCCCAGTCCCCGATCCAGTTGGACTGAGAACCAAAATAGCATTGGCCCGTTGCGGAGGAATGAATAGAGATATTGAATCAGCTTCAGGCTTTCAAGCAAAATTATCGCCTGCCAACGCTAATGGCTTTCTTTAAAGGGGTCAAAGCCTCACAGCGCACCACAACTTTCCATATTCTACCACAACCCACCACAATCTTCTATTTCAATAAAAAATTCCATCTTACTTTTTCCAATAAAAAATTTCATCTCACTTTTTTTCAATTACAATTTCAAATATATCAACCCACTCACAGTTATTTACAATACAACATTCCACAATCCACCACAACCTTCCACATTCCACTACAACTTTTCCCAGCCCGCCACAATTTTCAAATTTCCACCACACCATACTGCACCTCAACCAACCGTATAAAATAACAGGCTTGGGGCCTAATTTTGAAAACTTAATTAAACTATCTTTTAACCCTGAAAGGTAGCATTCATTATATAATTATTTGATAGTTTTAGCATTGAAAATTATTTGCTAACCCAATAGTCGCAATTCCACTTTACGATGGAAATCTATATACTTATAATGACAATCTATGTGGGACCCCACAAATACTGCAACGAGAGCGTTTCAAGGAGTCTCAACCAATCACAATTAAGAAAAAAGGACCCAATTTTTAATAATTTTGGATTTTATTTTCAACCGGATTTTATTATAAACCTAAGCTGCTTGGGACTCTGACACCAATTACAGCTGTTCTATAACTATTTTAAATTTATTTTATTTTAGAATTAAAAAAAACTATTACGAATCTCATACGGTTTTGGACTTTGATAACGTTTCCAACTGTTCTATATCAATATATATTCTAATAGAAATCATTGTGGGTCCCGCAAAATAGAGCCATGGGAGTGACTGTAGGGGAATTGGCCAAGTATAACGTATAAAATTATATTTTTTTACTATTTTCAATTTTTTTTTAATTTCAATACAGATTTTATTTCAAATTTAAAAAAAACCAGAAAGTATCACTAATCCTTTACTACTTTGGACACTGAATTAAATTATTTTGGTGTTGCCTATAACAATAACAATAATAATAATAATAATAATAATAATCTATATATTATAATAAAAATCATTGTGGGTCCTACGAAATAGAGTCACGGGAGTACTGTAAAGGAATTGGCCAATCACAACGTAGAAATTTTTTTTTCTATTTTTAATTTTATTTTATTCTCAATCCTTAATTTATTTTTAAATTAAAAAAAAACAGAAAGTATCACTAATCTTTGACTGCTTTAGACTCTGAATTAAATTATTTTGGTGCAAAGAACAGTAATTATAATAATAATAATAATAATAATAATAATAATAATCTGTATTCAATATATTATAATAGAAATCATTGTGGGTCCCATGAAATAGAGCCACGGGAGTGATTGTAGGGGATTTGGCCAATCACAACGTAGAAAATTATAATTTTTTTCTATTTTAATTTTTTTATTCTCAATCTGGATTGTATTTTAAAATTTAAAGAACCAGAAAGTATTATTAATATTTGACTACTTTGAACTTTGAATTAAATTATTTTGGTGCAAATAACAATAATTATTTTGGTGTTGCCTATAATAATAATAATAATAATAATAATAATAATAATAATAATAATCCCCTATATATTTTAACATAAATCATTGTAGGTCCCACGAAATAGAGTCACGGGAATGACTGTAGGAGAATTGGTCAATCACAATGTAGATAATTACTATTTTTTATCTATTTTCAATTTTATTTTATTCTCCATCCGGATTTTATTTTAAAATTAAAAAAAACCCGAAAGTATCATTAATCCTTGACTCCTTTAGACTCTGAATTAAATTATTTTGGTGCAAATAATAGTAATTATAATAATAATAATAATAATAATAATAATAATAATAATAATAATCTATAGTCTATATATTATAATAGAAATCATTGTGGGTCTCATGAAATAGAGCCGCGGGAGTGATTGTAGGGGAATTGGTCAATCACAACGTAGAAAATTATTTTTTTTTTCTATTTTCAATTTTTTTTATTCTCAATCCGGATTTTATTTTAAAATTTAATAAACTAGAAAGTATCGCTAATCTTTGACTACTTTTGTAAAACCCCGAAAAATCCAAAGATGTTGACCGTGACGTCGTTAGTATATTATGTTTGACTTCGTTATTTATTATTATTCGTTTGTGTTTATTTTTGCTAACACTTGAGCTCGTAGGATCGTGAGAGACTAACAAGGGTATATCGGTAATTTCGTGGGGTTATTAGTATTAGTTTTACCTTATTATTATTAGTATTATTATTATTATTTTTTTTATTAAAAACTTGTAAATATGTGAATGTTAATTATTATGTGGTTAGTATTAATAATATTATTATTAGTAATTCTTTAAATCTGATTTTAGTTTAATGGGTTGGGTTAGGAATAAGATTAGTTAATTGGGCCTAAGTTGGGTATTAATATAAAAACTTTCTTCCTCTCTCAAACCCTAAACCCTAATCTTTCTCCCAAACCCTAACCCTACAACCTCTCCTCTCTCTCTCTCCCTTTCTCTGACGCCACTGACGCAGCATGACCACAATGACGCCGCCAGCAGCCACCACACCTATCCTTTCTCTCTTTCTTTTCTCTCTTTTCCTCCCTCCCTCTCTGCTCGGGTGCACCCAGACGGTTGCCCAGCCACCAACCACCGACGTCGTTCGCGCCGTCGTCATCACCACCGCCGCAGTGCACCACCCAGCCCACCGGAGTCGCCGTCGCACGAAGGGAGCAACCGCGACCTTTCTTGTTTGTCGCCGTTTGATCCTCGCCAGCCACCAACGCTCCAACCACCACCCTTCGTCACCCCCAGCCGTCGCCTGTCGTTGCCCAGTCGCCGGACCCCTGCCGACCGCCGCCCAGACCCGCCGAGAAACCCCCCCTCTGCGTAAAAACCCTAACCCTAACCCTAACCCTAATTTGTTCTAACTCTTTCTTTTCCTTTTTCTTTTTCCTTTTATTTTCTTGTTTTAATATTAACAATCTGATTTATATATTTGTAATGTTAATGTTTATAAATTCTGTAATTTTTGTAATTAGGGGAAATTATTTGTAATTGTTTTTCTTGTTGTAATTATGTGTAAATTATTAATTGTTATGTGTAATTCTATGTTGTAAATTGTAATTAGATTAGGTTGTAATAGTTGGTTATTAGGTTTAAAAGTGGTTCTTTAATATTCTTTATATTCTTTACATGAATCTTTTAGACCACAATATTATTGTATGCACGAATTTGGAAATTTATTACCTAGGTTAATTCTTGAATGTCTAGTTGTTAAATCGTTATGTTCTTTATTGATCCTCAAAAGTAAATCTTGTTAAGTTTGTTAAATAAATTAGTTAACCTACTACAAGTTGAATTCTTATTAATAAAACCTTAAATTCTTGATTAGTGGTTACATGTTTATTGTTCTTTATTTTATATGTTCTTTGTGTTCTTTAAAGGTTATTCATGTTTAAGTTGCTAAATAAATTAGGTTGACTTAATAAAAGTACAATTCTTGTTTAGTAATTCTTGAATCTTGATGGAGTCTAGTAAAAAGAATTAGTTGTTGGGATTCTTGATTGGTAGTTTAAATGTTTCTAAGTTCTTTATGTTTCTTTTACATGTAACCTAAGTCTTTCTTGATTCTTGATTAAAGAAACCGCATGTTTAACCACCTTTGTTTTACTTTGTGAAATTCTTGTTGTAATGTTATAATCTTATAACTAATTCATGTTTTAAAATCTTTAAAGCCTTGATTAAGTGTTCTATGTTCAAAGAAATTCTTATTTCATTGTACGACTTAAGTTTTTAATTAAAGTTTTATTAAAGTGTCCTTGTTTTTAATAAAGTTTACTTCTACAAGTTTAATTGTTGGACCTAAGTTAAGTTGGACTTCCTATCTTAGAACCTATGTATCGTTTTAAGCCCAAGTTAGAACCCCAAGACCTTTTGGTAAAGGTTAGAACCGAAATAACAAATTTGTTAATAACCGTTATCGGGACAGTTTCGTTAGTGTCTAAAGATCGGGTTGCCACAGTTAGTGTAGTTGTCTTTTGATCAAACCCTTTGGACTGGAGGTTCCCTTAGATATTAGAAACCATAGGAATTTTACGAATCGAACGTTTGATTTGTATAGCCCGAGTTATAACCGTTTTACCAGAACCTGTCAGAACTGGACCAATTGTGAAGATGTGTGTTTTTAGAGTTCTTCGGGACTTATTTGGGCTTAGCCATCAACATAGAAGTTTTAGTAGACATCCCGAGGTTTCCGAAAAGTCCCAAACCAGACCCGTAGGATGTCGGGAAGTCGAGTTGCGACCCGTTTTATGTGAACGTTATAATCTGTCCTCTGCTTGCTTCTATATATAAGAATTGTTGAGTGAAAATAATATGTGATCTTGTTATGTGTTTTCTTGGAGGTGTTAAGTGTAATTTCATAAATGATAGGAACCTAAGTGCTCCTAGGGAATGGGTTAGGTAGTCAATAGTTAATACTAACTTCGTTAGAACGCGTTTTGATTAGATAATTATTCTTATTCTAGGCTCGAGTTAGTGCGAGACGTTAGTGAGCTCAAGTGTGTTCTTCTTTTGCTGTGCTGTGAAGTATATCAGGTAATTGTCTATGCTCTAATCCTCACTGGGATGCTCTTTAAATGTGTTTTGATGTTTTATAATCTATTTTGAGAATTGCATCCCGAAAGGGGACTTTTGTGGAAACACGACCATCTGTTTTGTAATCTTTTGATTCGATTGTGGTCTTGGTTTATTTGAGTTGAGAAAATTGGATGGTCTTTTATTCGATGTTTTGTTAATGGTTTTGATAACTTGGGATGGTTTGACTTGAGAGTCGTGAGTTGAGTTTGAATAATAAATTAGTAATTCAAAGTGGAAACATTAAGCGGGTTGTTGATTTGATGCCTTTGACAGGCTAATGTTTTTTGCGGGTGATAACCCTGAGACCAGGATTCGATGCCTGTATGGGTTATGTGCCAGGAGATCAGGGTTTCATCCCTGATATAGGATAGATGT
Organism: Portulaca oleracea; assembly: GCA_029582165.1. NCBI lineage: Eukaryota > Viridiplantae > Streptophyta > Magnoliopsida > Caryophyllales > Portulacaceae > Portulaca > Portulaca oleracea. Next base: position 20,128,469 of record CM055873.1, on the reverse strand, counting down.
TATGAAGCCTTTGGTGGGCGACTGGTTGATGCCGTTGAGAGGCTAATATTCATGCGGGTGATAACCCTGAGATCAGGATTCGATGCCTGTATGGGTTATGTGCCAAGAGATCAGGGTTTCATCCTTGATATAGGATATTTGTTATGATGCCTTTGGTAGGCGATGTTCTTTATGGGATTTGATATCCCGCCTGCAAATTAAAATATGGATTGGATGGGTTGAGGAAAACAGTTAAGGGTTAAAGGTTTGTAAAACGTTCGATTTGATCCCTCTCCCTAAAATGAATTGAAATGAACTTAAACTGTTTTAAACGTTACGGGTAGACATTATTGAGTTTTCCCCCTCATTTTTGAAATGTTTTGTTTTCAGGTGAAGATCTACATGCTGGGGACGGGAATTAGAAGTGAGGACGACGAGTCTAGAAGTCCTTGAATCTTTTTATTTTGCTTTCGTTATGATGACTTAAAGTTCTGTTTTGAGTTGTTAGTAGTTACCGTTAGCAGACAGTTGTGTTTTCCTTTCTCGCCTTGTGTTCCTTCGGGGATACGGCAGTGACGCCCAAACTGAATTTGAAGTCTTCCGCTAAGTTTTGTCTGTTAACGTTAGTTTGACTTTGACTATATATAATTGAATTTCCGAGGCGTTACAGAATGGTATCAGAGCTCTGGGTTGCGACCTAGTAGCTCCTCAGAGTCCTTTAGGTTTAGATGGACCCTAGGAAGCTAAGTTCGGAGCGATGAGTGTAGGATGGGAAAAAGGGATTCATGCTTTCTAAAGTTATGTGATTATGAATATAATGTTCTCAGTGTTGCTAACATGTTTTGATTATGTAGGATGGCACAACGCACACACTGTCACCAGCACCCCACGCCGTGCTTTCAGCGCTACACACCCATTCCTCCTGGTGGGTACTTGGGAACCCACATGCTGAATTTCTACGATGAGATCGATCGATACACCAAGGATGTCCCGAACTCCTGCTTGCGTGGCAACGAGGGAGCTCAGGCTAACGCTTTTCTACTCACCTTACGAGACGATCCCTGGTGGGGCCATACTGTGCCGTCGTTGCTGCCACCCCTGCTTCCGGAGGAGAGGTACCCACACCCGTGTTGTTGGTGTCAGAGGTACCGGGTAGAGCCGGAGCATCGGATCCCGGGGATCTTTTCTAGGATCACCCGGATTGGGATGCGCCGAGTAGAGAGGGTCCAGGTGAACCCAGCTCCTGCACCAGCTGAGGATCATGAGGACGACCCTGAAGAAGATCCGGAGGAGGATCCCACCGAGGACAGCGCCCAGGATCCCGAGCCCGAGGTAACCTCTAGGGTCACGGCTGCACCCGCCGTCGATCCCGAGCATGATATCCCGCCCGAGGAGGAGGATGAGGTGGACCGGGGGACAGGAGAAGACCCCAAGGAGGGCTCGGGGGATGAGACGAGTGATCCTAAGTGGACTCCAGTTTCAGCGAGGAAGAACCCTCGATGCAGGAGAATCATCTGAGTGGGATGGCTATGATGTGTTGAGTATTAGTGTATAGCTGTTACGTTTGTACTTTTGTTGACTGTGATATAATCTGGATATTGGCATGTTGTTTTCTTTTGGGTAATTGTCCCGACGGGGAATATTGTACATATGATTATATTGGTGTATAGAAATATTGTTTTGTGACCTTTCAATATGTGATGAAAATTCATGAAATAAACTGTAGACATAAGAAATTACTTGGTGAAATAGAATTACATTTTCGTATTGTTTAGCACCCTATGAGAAGAACGGACCAAGTGGCTACCTCTAGAATAATGTTGAGACTATGGATTGGAAAACCCATTAAGTAGACTAAATCGACCCTTTGAATCAGGATGTCGGACGTGAACGGTACTCAACCTAACCACAGATTTCGAGCGCCGCAAGCCGCAAATAACAACAACGGCCTCAAATCGCATCGAATTTCGGCGCCTTCCTCATTTGATATCCGGGCAAGACAAGAAAGACCGGGAACGACCTAGCCAGCATGCTGATGATCGAGATGCTTAACAAGCACGAGGATTTACTGAAGAGGGTAGTGGATCGACAAGGAGGAGAAAGGGAGAGTGATCCCTCCGCTCTCCTCCAAAGGTTCAATAGCTTCAACCCGCCCACTTACACCGGGGTAGCTGACCCCAAAGTCTTTGAAGATTGGGTTAGGGAAATTGAGAAGATTTTCGACACCACACGCTGTCCTGAGGAGTTAAGGGTGGATTTTGCTGCTTACCACCTGAAGGAAGAGGCCGATTTGTGGTGAGCCAGTGTGAAGGAAATAAGAACTGAACCGGGTTTCGACTGGAACCACTTTAAGGTTGTGCTAAAGGATCGATTTTACCCAATTTCTCTCCAGAAGGCAAAAGAAAAAGAATTTATGAATCTGCGTCAAGGGGAAACTAGCCTGCTCGCCTACTCTGCAAAGTTCACTGAACTATCTCGATTTAGACCGCTTTGGTAGCCACCGAGCTAAGGATGGACCGCTTCGGGATGGATTGAATTGCAAGATTCGTGATCGCATGTCATCACGGAGTTCACGTCTTATCGAACATCTGAACGCGTTGCCCTTCTTGTAGAAAGGGTGATGAATGACATGGAGCAGCGATTAGGCATACATGGGCAAAAGAGGAAAGAGCCACCCCGTTTTAACCCACCTCAACCTTATCAGGAAAAGAGGTTCCGCCCCAACAACTGGCAAAACAACCAATCTTCGGGACGTGGACCAACCCATGTACCTATTTGTGGGATTTGTGGTCGACCTGGCCATCTTGCTAGGAATTGTAGATCAGGAGCCGCAAAGGGAGGATGCTTTAAATGTGGGAGTCTTCAGCATCACATCAGGCAATGCCCTTTACAGAACTCAGGGGGTAATAATTGTGGAAATAATGGAAACAATGGGAATAACGGGAATTGGAGAGCCCCACAGACAACATATCAAAATCGGGGAGGCTATAATGGGAATCAAAGGTCACAACAACAAAACCGGGATGGTTCCGGTGGAAATCGAAACAACCAAGGAAGGCCAGCAAACCCGCCTCGTCCGCAACAACAACCATCGCGCACCGCAGGAGGACGGGTATATGTAATGAGGAAAGAAGAGGCTGAGAATGAAGCAGACGTTGTGACGGGTACCATCTCTCTCCACCTCTACAATATCTCTGTTTTGTTTGATTCTGGTGCTAGTCATTCTTTTGTTGGACGAGCTATAGTAGAGAAGGCTAAGATGAAACCCTCGGAGAATAGTAAGCCTATGTCTGTAGCCCTACCTACCGGGGATACCATTAGTTGTGGGGAGTTATATGGTGGATGCCCTATAGTGATAGCAGGACAGGAGTTTGAGGCCGACCTTTATATGTTTGACCTAATGGAGTTCGACGTTATTTTGGGGATGGACTGGTTAGCAAAATATAGAGCTCAGATAGATTGTTATAAGCAAAAGGTGACCTTAATGGGACCAAACGGAAAGAAGGTAGTGCATTGGAGTGATAGGCATCTTCAGAGTGTGCGGATCATCTCTGCCCTCAAGGCCCAGAGGTTGTTGGGTCAAGGTTGTGAAGGATTTCTATGCAAAGTAATCGACACCAAGGTGGAGGAGCTTACGATTGAGAACATCCCGGTAGTGCGGGAGTATTCTGATGTATTTCTGGAGGAGATCCCGGGTCTGCCTCCAATCAGGGAGGTAGATTTCTGCATCGATTTGGAGCCCGGGGCCGCACCTGTTTCAAAAGCCCCATATCGCATGGCGCCCGCCGAGCTTAAGGAGTTGAAGACTCAGCTAGACGAGCTGTTAGAAAAGGGGTATATCCGACCCAGCACGTCACCATGGGGAGCACCTGTACTGTTCGTGAAGAAGAAAGATGGTAGCATGAGGTTGTGCATCGATTACCGGGAGTTGAACAAGATTACCATCAAGAATCGTTATCCTCTACCTCGTATTGATGACCTTTTCGACCAGTTGCGAGGAGCAACAATGTTTTCTAAGATATACCTGAGGTCAGGTTATCACCAGTTAAGAATTCCCGAAGAAGATATCTCTAAAACCGCATTCCGAACTCGGTATGGCCATTATGAGTTCGTGGTAATGCCTTTTGGGCTTACAAATGCCCCAGCCGCCTTCATGGATTTGATGAACAGAGTGTTCGAGCCGTTCCTGGATAAGTTTGTAGTGGTGTTCATCGACGACATATTGGTATATTCAGGAACACGAGAGGAGCATGCGAATCATCTAAAAGAAGTATTGACGACTCTACGGAACAACAAGCTTTATGCGAAGCTTAAGAAGTGTGAGTTTTGGTTGGATCAAGTAGCGTTCTTAGGACATGTGGTGTCTAAGGAAGGAGTGGCAGTAGACCCTCAAAAGGTGGAGGCCATCACCAAGTGGCCGACACCGAAGAATGCCACGGATATTAGGAGTTTTCTGGGTTTGGCAGGGTATTATAGGAAGTTCGTGCAAGATTTCTCAAAAATTGCCACCCCGTTGACCAATTTGACTCGGAAGTCAATAAAGTTCGCATGGTCGGAAAAATGTAAGCAAGCATTCCAGGAGTTGAAGAAGAGGCTTACCTCGGCCCCTATTCTTGCTTTACCTCAAGGGAGCGAAGGTTTTGTTATCTACAGTGACGCATCGCATGGTGGATTGGGTTGTGTGCTCATGCAGGAAGGGAAGGTGATTGCATATGCATCCAGGCAACTGAAGACGCATGAGAAGAATTACCCCACTCATGACCTGGAGTTGGCAGCAGTGGTTTTTGCGCTCAAGATTTGGAGGCATTATCTTTATGGAGTACACTGCGAGATATTCACAGACCATCAGAGTTTGAAGTACCTTTTCACACAGAAGGAGCTGAACCTAAGGCAGACAAGATGGTTAGAGTTTTTGAAGGATTACGATATGAATTTCCAATATCATCCCGGAAAGGCAAATGTAGTGGCTGATGCCCTGAGTAGAAGACCGTATCCTACTATAAACCACTTGATGATGATGCCGCACGAGTTGTGCGAGGAGTTTAGGAGATTGGAGATTAATGTGGTAACACCTGGGAAGAAAGCTGTATTGAATGCCATGGAGTTTCAACCTACCCTTATGGAAGAGATCAAGAGGACCCAAGAGCTGGATTTGCAGCTTGTCAAGATACGGGAGGAAGTTTTGCAGGGGAAAGACCCTGGTTTCGTGATTCACGAAGATGGTACATTACGGTTCAATAACCGCGTCTGTGTACCCAACATGGAGGAGTTGAAGAGGAAGATCTTAGAAGAGGGGCACAATACACCATATTCTGTACACCCGGGAGGAAATAAGCTTTACAAGGACCTGAAACAGATGTTCTGGTGGAGTAATATGAAACAAGAGGTGGCAGACTTTGTGGCAAAGTGCCTTACATGCCAGCGAGTCAAGGCAGAGCATCAACGACCAGCCGGACTTCTGCAACCGTTAGACGTCCCTGAGTGGAAATGGGATTCGATATCAATGGATTTTGTGATAGGTTTACCAAGGATCAGGCGGAAACACAATGCAATATGGGTGATTGTAGATCGTTTGACCAAGTCAGCTCATTTCCTAGCCATCGCCATCAACTGGTCCCTAGATCAGCTAGCTCAAGCCTATGTAAGGGAGATTGTACGGTTACACGGAGTACCCAGTTCTATAGTCTCAGACAGAGACACCAGATTCCAGTCTGGTTTTTGGAAAAAGTTACAAGAGGCGTTTGGTACAAAGCTCAAGTTCAGTACCGCTTTTCACCCAGCTACAGATGGGCAGACAGAGAGGACCATCCAACCCTCGAAGATATGCTGCGAGCATGCGCATTAGACTTCAAAGACTCGTGGGATGACGAGTTGACTCTCATTGAGTTCTCATACAACAACAGTTACCATGCTAGCATAGGGATGTCACCCTTCGAAGCTTTGTATGGAAGGAGATGTAGAACTCCCCTATGTTGGCAGGACATCGATGAAGCTCTAACGATCGGACCGGACCTAATACAGGCCACCACTCAGAAGGTTCGAATCATTCAAGACAAGATGAAGGCAGCACAAAGTCGACAAAAGAGTTATGCTGACAGGAGGAGGAGGCCTTTAGAGTTCGAAGTAGGAGAGTATGTGTTTTTACGGGTCTCACCTACGAAAGGAGTTATGAGATTTGGCCAGTCAGGGAAGTTGACACCAAGATTTATCGGGCCATATCCAATCTTGGAACGCATCGGAGAAGTCGCTTACAAGTTACAGCTGCCAGGAGAACTCCCCAGAGTGCACAATGTCTTCCACGTATCACAACTCAGGAAATACGTTCCGGACCCGACTCATGTGATTGACCCCGAGCCGCTTCAGCTGCAAGAAGATCTGAGCTATGAAGAGCAGCCGCTAGAAATACTGGACCGTAGGGAAAAGCAGCTTAGGAGAAAAGTAGTTCCCTTGGTAAAAGTACGATGGGCGAATCATACCACAACGGAAGCAACCTGGGAAACAGAAGACAAAATGAGGTAGAAGTACCCTCACTTGTTCCAAGCCTAAGGCGCGTCAAGTTTCGGGGACGAAACTTCTTTTAAGAAGGTAATGTTGTAAAACCTCGAGTTTTAGGAGGAATGAAACCGTTAGTTTCCTTACCGGACCGTTAGGGTTAAGTTAAGTTTCGAGGACGAAACTTCTTTTAAGAAGGTAATGATGTAAAACCCCGAAAAATCCAAAGATGTTGACCGTGACGTCGTTAGTATATTATGTTTGACTTCGTTATTTATTATTATTCGTTTGTGTTTATTTTTGCTAACACTTGAGCTCGTAGGATCGTGAGAGACTAACAAGGGTATATCGGTAATTTCGTGGGGTTATTAGTATTAGTTTTACCTTATTATTATTAGTATTATTATTATTATTATTTTTATTAAAAACTTGTAAATATGTGAATGTTAATTGTTATGTGGTTAGTATTAATAATATTATTATTAGTAATTCTTTAAATCTGATTTTAGTTTAATGGGTTAGGTTAGGAATAGGATTAGTTAATTGGGCTTAAGTTGGGTATTAATATAAAAACTTTCTTCCTCTCTCAAACCCTAAACCCTAATCTTTCTCCCAAACCCTAACCCTACAACCTCTCCTCTCTCTCACCCTCTCTCTGCCGCCGCCAGCGACGCCACCAGACGGCCGCAACCACCCCGCCGCCAGCGACGCCGCCGGCAGCCATCACACCTATCCTCTCTCTCTTTCTTTTCTCTCTTTTCCTCCCTCCCTCTCTGCTCGCGTGCACCCAGACGGTAGCCCAGCCACCAACCACCGACGTCGTTCGCGCCGTCGTCATCACCACCGCCGCAGTGCACCGCCCTACCCACCGGAGTCGCCGTCGCACGAAGGGAGCAACCGCGACCTTTCTTGTTTGTCGCCGTTCGAACCTCACCAGCCACCAACGCTCGCCAGCCACCAACGCTCCAACCACCACCCTCACCCACCCCCGCCGCGTCCGCCCGATCCACGGACCGCCGACCGCGCTGCACTCCGCCGAGAAACCCCCCCTCTGCGTAAAAACCCTAACCCTAACCCTAATTTGTTCTAACTCTTTCTTTTCCTTTTTCTTTTTCCTTTTATTTTCTTGTTTTAATATTAACAATCTGATTTATATATTTGTAATGTTAATGTTTATAAATTTTGTAATTTTTGTAATTAGGGGAAATTATTTGTAATTGTTTTTCTTGTTGTAATTATGTGTAAATTATTAATTGTTATGTGTAATTCTATGTTGTAAATTGTAATTAGATTAGGTTGTAATAGTTGGTTATTAGGTTTAAAAGTGGTTCTTTAATATTCTTTATATTCTTTACATGAATCTTTTAGACCACAATATTATTGTATGCACGAATTTGGAAATTTATTACCTAGGTTAATTCTTGAATGTCTAGTTGTTAAATAGTTATGTTTTTTATTGATCCTCAAAAGTAAATCTTGTTAAGTTTGTTAAATAAATTAGTTAATCTACTACAAGTTGAATTCTTGTTAATAAAACCTTAAATTCTTGATTAGTAGTTACATGTTTATTGTTCTTTATTTTATATGTTCTTTGTGTTCTTTAAAGGTTATTCATGTTTAAGTTGCTAAATAAATTAGGTTGACTTAATAAAAGTACAATTCTTGTTTAGTAATTCTCTAATCTTGATGGAGTCTAGTAAAAAGAATTAGTTGTTGGGATTCTTGATTGGTAGTTTAAATGTTTCTAAGTTCTTTATGTTTCTTTTACATGTAACCTAAATCTTTCTTGATTCTTGATTAAAGAAACCGCATGTTTAACCACCTTTGTTTTACTTTGTGAAATTCTTGTTGTAATGTTATAATCTTATAACTAATTAATGTTTTAAAATCTTTAAAGCCTTGATTACGTGTTCTATGTTCAAAGAAATTCTTATTTCATTGTACGACTTAAGTTTTTAATTAAAGTTTTATTAAAGTGTCCTTGTTTTTAATAAAGTTTATTTCTACAAGTTTAATTGTTGGACCTAAGTTAAGTTGGACTTCCTATCTTAGACCCTAAGTATCGTTTTAAGCCCAAGTTAGAACCCCAAGACCTTTTGGTAAAGGTTAGAACCGAAATAACAAATTTGTTAATAACCGTTATCGGGACAGTTTCGTTAGTGTCTAAAGATCGGGTTGCCACGGTTAGTGTAGTTGTCTTTTGATCAAACCCTTTGGACTGGAGGTTCCCTTAGATGTTAGGAACCATAGGAATTTTACGGATCGAACGTTTGATTTGTATAGCCCGAGTTATAACCGTTTTACCATAACCTGTCAGAACTGGACCAATTGTGAAGATGTGTGTTTTTAGAGTTTTTCGGGACTGATTTGGGCTTAGCCATCAACATAGAAGTTTTAGTAGACATCCCGAGGTTTCCGAAAAGTCCCAAACCAGACCCGTAGGATGTCGGGAAGTCGAGTTGTGACCCGTTTTATGTGAACGTTATAATCTGTCCTCTGCTTGCTTCTATATATAAGAATTGTTGAGTGAAAATAATATGTGATCTTGTTATGTGTTTTCTTGGAGGTGTTAAGTGTAATTTCATAAATGATAGGAACCTAAGTGCTCCTAGGGGAAGGGTTAGGTAGTCAATAGTTAATACTAACTTCGTTAGAACACGTTTTGATTAGATAATTATTCTTATTCTAGGCTCGAGTTAGTGCGAGACGTTAGTGAGCTCAAGTGTGTTCTTCTTTTGCTGTGCTGTGAAGTATATCAGGTAATTGTCTATGCTCTAATCCCCACTGGGATGCTCTTTAAATTTGTTTTGATGTTTTATAATCTATTTTGAGAATTGCATCCCGAAAGGGGACTTTTGTGGAAACACGACCATCTGTTTTGGTAATCTTTTGATTCGATTGTGGTCTTGGTTTATTTGAGTTGAGAAAATTGGATGGTCTTTTATTCGAAGTTTTGTTGATGGTTTTGATAACTTGGGATGGTTTGACTTGAGAGTCGTGAGTTGAGTTTGAATAACAAATTAGTAATTCAAAGTGGAAACATTAAGCGGGTTGTTGATTTGATGCCTTTGATAGGCTAATGTTTTTTGCGGGTGATAACCCTGAGACCAGGATTCGATGCCTGTATGGGTTATGTGCCAGGAGATCAGGGTTTCATCCCTGATATAGGATAGATGTTATGAAGCCTTTTGTGGGCGACTGGTTGATGCCGTTGAGAGGCTAATATTCATGCGGGTGATAACCCTGATATCAGGATTCGATGCCTGTATGGGTTATGTGCCAGGAGATCAGGGTTTCATCCCTGATATAGGATAGTTTTTATGATGCCTTTGGTAGGCGATGTTCTTTATGGGATTTGATATCCCGCCTGCAAATTAAAATATGGATTGGATGGGTTGAGGAAAACAGTTAAGGGTTAAAGGTTTGTAAAACGTTCGATTTGATCCCTCTCCCTAAAATGAATTGAAATGAACTTAAACTGTTTTAAACGTTAGGGGTAGACATTATTGAGTTTTCCCCCTCATTTTTGAAATGTTTTGTTTTCAGGTGAAGATCTAAATGTTGGGGACGGGAATTAGAAGTGAGGACGACGAGTCTAGAAGTCCTTGAATCTTTTTATTTTGTTTTCGTTATGATGACTTAAAGTTCTGTTTTGAGTTGTTAGTAGTTACCGTTAGCAAACAGTTGTGTTTTCCTTTCTCGCCTTGTGTTCCTTCGGGGATACGGCAGTGACGCCCAAACTGAATTTGAAGTCTTCCGCTAAGTTTTGTCTGTTAACGTTAGTTTGACTTTGACTTTATATAATTGAATTTCCGGGCGTTACAACTTTGGACTCTGAATTAAATTATTTTGGTGCAAATAATAGTAGTTATTTTGGTGTTGCCTATAATAATAATAATAACAATAATAATTATTATTATTATTATTATTATAATTATAATTATAATTATAATAATAATTATAATAATAATCTATATATTCTAATATAAATCAATCAATATATTCTAATAGAAATCATTGTGAGTCACACGAAATAGAGTCACGGGAGTAATTGTAGGGGAATTGGCCAATCACAACCTAGAAAATAATATTTTTTTCTATTTTAAATTTTTTATTTTGAATCCGGATAATTTTAAAACTAAAAAAACCATAAAGTATCACTAATTCTTGACTGCTTTGGAATCTGAATTAAATTATTTTGGTGCAAATAACAGTAATTATTTTGGTGTTGCCTATAATAATAATAATAATAATAATAATAATAGTAATAATAATAATAATAATAATAATAATAATAATAATAATCTATATACTTATAATGACAATCTATGTGGGACCTAAAAAATACTGCAACGATAGCGTTTCAAGGAGTCTCAACCAATCACAATTAAGAAAAAAAGGACCCAATTTTTAATAATTTTTTATTTTATTTTCAATCGGATTTTATTATAAATCAATTACAACTTGGGACTCTGACCCCAATTACAGTTGTTCCATAACTGTTTTAAATTTAATTTTATTTTAGAATTTTAAAAAAACTATTACAAATCTCATACGGCTTTGAAGTTTGATAATATTTCCAACAGTTCCATATCTATATATATTATTATAGAAATTATAGTGGGTCCCACAAAATAGACCCACGGGAGTGACTGTAGGGGAAATGGCCAATCATAACATATAAAAGTATATTTTTTTTACTATTTTCAATTTTTTTTAATTTCAATCCAGATTTTATTTCAAAATTAAAAAAACCAGAAAGTATCACTAATCCTTGACTGCTTTGGACTCTGAATTAAATTATTTAGGTGTTGCCTATAATAATAATAATAATAATAAATAATAATAATAATAATAATAATAACAATAATCTATATATTATAATAGAAATCATTGTGGATCCCACGGAATAGAGTGACGGGAGTACTGTAGGGGAATTGGCCAATCACAACGTAGAATTTTTTTTTTCTATTTTCAATTTTATTTTATTCTTAATCTTTATTTTATTTTAAAATTAAAAAAACAGAATGTATCACTAATCCTTGACTGCTTTGGACTCTGAATTAAATTATTTTGGTGCAAATAACAGTAATAATAATAACAATAATAATAATAATAATAATAATAATAATCTATATATTATAATAGAAATCATTGTGGGTCTCACGAAATGGAGTCACGGGAGTGACTGTACGAAAATTGGCCAATCACAACGCAGAAAATTTTATTTTTTTTTCTATTTACAATCCAGATCTTATTTTAAAATTTAAAAAAATTAAAAAGTATCACTAATCCCTTACTGTTTTGGACTCCGACTAAGTTTACAACTCTTCCATAACCAACATAACTAATCCCTGACTGCTTTGGACTCCGACTAAGTATACAACTCTTCCATTACCAACGTAATCGGCTAGGTCAATTACATTCATAACTTTTTGAAAATATATAAATACAATACATCTGTTAGGGATTAAACTCTTTTCATCTACTATTCTGAGCAATCAACATCATAATTGTCGCACTTCAACATATTCGCCTTAATTGAGTACCATTCGCAGTTCATACCCTCAAGTTATCTTCGATAAGGCAAGTCACTATTATATAGATTTTCAAACCTGTTTAGGTCTTCTTCGATTGCATTCACTGTTGTTGACGAATTCAAAAACTTTGAATTCTGCATATTCAATTTACATCATCATATTTGACATAATTGATTACCATTCACCACTTCATACTCTCAAGTTATCATCTATAAGGTAAGTCACATGTCACTATTATATGGATTTAAAATCAATTTAAGCCTACTTTGATTGCATTCACTGTATTTAACTATTCAATCACTTTGAATTATGCAGGTTGACTTAATCAGTGACATCGTACACCAAATCAAATAAGATACATACTATTATATCCTGATAAGTGTGTTGTTTAATCTGAAACTTTTCATTCTCCTTTGTTTATTTAATTTTTAATCTCCACTTTTTATTTTGCTTCGTTTATTTCATTGCTTTGTACCCTCCCAAGTAAATTAGATAGAAATACTTACCTTGGCAGTTGAGTTACCAACTCTGTGTAAATTACAATTTCTATCAATCAAATTTTGAATAATTAAAAAACTAATTTTCTAATTAAAATTTGCAAACTAATTCTGATTAAATTTCTAACAGAATAATTAAAACACTGATTTTCAAACTACAAATATATTCTAAGATTCAGCAAAAACAAAATATGTTGTACAAGATTCATTGGTGGGTTTTCAGCGTTTAGGGATATTACATAGATTTTTTATAACAACTCTGCAAATTACAATTTCTAGCAATCAAATTTTGAAAAATTAAAAAGCTGATTTTCTAATTAAAATTTGCAAACTAATTCTCATTAAATTTCTAACAGAACAATTAAAAATTTCATTCTCAAACTAATTCTTATTAAATTTCTAACAGATAAAGTTAAGGAAAAAAACTCATTAAAGATTTAACATCAAGAACCAAAACGCAGCAAGTTTGCAAATAACAACAAACAAATATATCTTAACAATGACTTTTGAAAAACTAAATATATTCTAAAAGATTCATTGATGTATTTTTAGGTTTAGGCATATTATATAGAGTTTCGATAATAACTTTATGTAAATTACAATTTCTAGCAGGCAAATTTTGAATAAGTAAAAAACTGATTTTCTAATTAAAATTTGCAAACTAATTCTCATTAAATTTCTAACAGAATAATTAAAAAACTGATTTTCAAATTAAAAATATATTCTAAAAAAGTCAATAAGAACTAATCTAATTAAAATTTGTAAACTAATTCTCATTAAATTTCTAACAGAATAATTAAAAAACTGATTTTGAAACTAAAATTATATTCTAAAAGATTCAATAAAAACTAAATATGTTGTACAGGATTCATTGATGGGTTTTTAGGGTTTGGGGATATTATATAAATTTTTTATAACAATTCTGTGTAAATTACAATTTCTATCAATCAAATTTTGAATAATTAAAAAACTGATTTTCTAATTAAAATTTACAAACTAATTCTTATTAAATTTCTAACAGAACAATGACTGATTTTCAAACTAAAAACATATTCTAAAAGATTCAGCAAAAACGAATATGTTATACAAGATTCATTGGTGGGTTTTCAGGGTTTAGGGATATCATATAGATTTTTGACAACAACTCTTTCACACTCGCATTTTCATATGTATAGTTTGTTTCATAAAATTTTACCACTACTTATACGATAATTTAAAATTTCAGGTCAACGTAAGGAAGGATGATGCATCAAACAACTCGCCGTGGTCGACGATCATTAACATTTTAGGAAATTTTCTATTGCTGAATTACATGTTTTGTCGAAACAATTTATAATGATGTTTTCAATGTAACAATTTCATTAATACTTCGTTTGGTTTATTTGTATGGACAGTTACTTATCCATGACTTTTATAAAATTTCAAAAGTAGCTAATTGAATTCGTTCCGTGCATCGCACGGGTTGAGGCCTAGTAATAATAATAATAATAATATTAATAATCCTAATGAACCCTAACCGAAATGAAGATAGGTTCACCCGAAATCAACCTAAACCCCGAACCCGAACTTGTACACGAAAACCTTTTACCCATAGTTTTCCCGAACCAATGTATATCAGACCCAAACCCGAACCGAACGACCCATTTGATAGGTCTACTACATCTTGTGAACAAATTGGATTAATCCTAATGAGTTGGAACAAGTGGATGTTCACTTCTAAAGTTTATTTTAATGATTCACGGGAAACATCAAGTATAGGTAAAGTGGTTTTACAACTATTATTCATGGAATGTGCAGAAAATCCTTAAAGAGTTTTTAAAATAAACCATAGCACAAATCCCCCCGTCCCACGGACGTTTAGAGGTCTGAACAACGAGAAAAAATGTCGACACTTCTCTTTTCCTTTTTGTAAATTTTTTTTTCACTTTCCATATCCTTCTCTCTTCCATTGCTCGTATGACTTTTGTGAGTATAGTCGTTACAAACCTTCATGAGACCCAACTCATCCACGCGGGCTACGTGAGGGTTTAAAAGGCTTGGTGCATATAGTAAATGAACCCGTTACCTCCCACGTAAATGAAGTAGTTGTTATTTGTTTTGTTTTATTTTTTTATTTTGTTCGGGATGAGCAAAAGCCCAAGTGTGGAAACGGGGGTGTTTAGGTCTGTGTTTAAGGCCTAAATTGCCATTCGACCTTGAAGTTTTCACTCGATCCCGACATCTTTTAATGAATTTTAATGCATTTTTAGTCGATATGATTAGGTACTTGATGATTAAGAAATAAATCAATGCAAGGAAAATAATCAACGAAAAATGGGAGTCTCGAGAAGATTCTTGAGCCAAGCCGGGCTGGAAACTGAAGCGAAGATGGGTCAAGGCAGCAAATTCATAAGGAAAAGGGTCAACTAGGGTCCTCGGGCTCGCTAAAAGGCTTGTAGCGGGCACGACATGACCAACTTCCCAAGCCTAGAACCGTCGCCCCTGCCATGCCAGTGTAGCACCCGCTACACAAGAGGGAGAAGAAAATAGAAATGTGGCCGAAGGCCGTGGCACCCGCGACAAGGAGGGTGGCACCTGCGACGCAACCACGTAGAAAATATAAAGAAAAGTTTGAGTCACGATCTTCGCGTCCGTGACCCCGCGTTAAACAAAATTGCCAGTTTCTTCGCTCCCCAGGTAGGTTGCGCCCGTGACCTCTGCTGTCGCACTTGCAATGGCACTGTTTTAAGCGTCTTTGGCCCAAAACGGCTGCGTTTTGTTTGATTTCATACCCTTGTATAAATAGTTTAATGAGGCTTTTTCACAGCAACTTTTATTAGGTTGTAGTGAACTTTGAGGAGATTTTGCAGAAGGTTATCCTAGGTTTTAGTGCCAAGCTCATTGTATTACATCACTTTGGCTATTTTTGGAAGATTTTGATGATTTAATTGAAGAATTGAAGATTATCTCTGTTATTAGCCATTGTTGTTCGTTGCATCCCTTGATAGGTTGTATTTACTCTTTCTCTCTCTACTATACTATTGATAATTAAGTGTTAATTGCTTGATTAATGATAATCTTCCTCTAATCTGCTTCATTAGTAGTTTTTAATTAATTTTGATAGATTCATGTTTAGGATTGGATTTGGATGTGTTAGGATAGTTTTGCCTTTGATTAGTTGCTAGGTTTTTATAGGGTTAGGGGGTGATTAAGGCTCTAATGGGTGATTAGTCATAGGGTTTAGTAATTTAGGGGGTAATTAGTGGGAAAAACCTAATTTCCACCTTATTCCTTCCTTCAAGTCAGGTGAATTAAAGTCTGAAAGTTCCTTAATTCACTAATGACTTGCAAGGAATGATAAGGACAGAATAATTAGTCCTATTCTCATGAAAATGAAAATAGCCTAATTAGGGACCTTTCGCAAGCTTATCCCGTAGGATCCATGGTGGGTCTTGGGGTAGTTATTCCAAACTTCTCTTGAAAAAGGGAGTTTGGTGGGCTTATCTTAGCAAAAGACTAATCTTGTTAATCCTACATCTTTGCCTCTTAATCATAAAAACCTTATGACCATGAACCCATTGGTCACCTAAAACTACTGAAACCCTTCTTTTTTTTTTATTGATCGAGTTAATCCTATTTGTTTGCTTGATCATTGGTAGTCAATTAACCTAAATTAATCTTGTGCTTTTCTAGTAATTAATTTGAACTAACTTCAAGTTAAATTCTAGAGGTTAGGCCCCTCGGCTCCCTTAGAAGAACGATAAAAATCGGGTGTACTAAATCATAAACATTTATAGCGACATGGTCTATACAATGCCATTTTCCAAGACTTTTCATGGTTGTTCATCCTAATCAAGTTTAGATGAACCTCATCCATATCTAGATAAAGTTGGTTATTGCCTTAATTAGTTGATTTATTTGGGATGATAAGGATCCATCTATACCAAAGGGTGCCTTAATCCTATCATATTCTAACCAAGAGGCGTCTTTCTAGGACTATAAATAGGGATGTCATTTGCCATAGTCCATTGATTCATTCCATCCTAAATACCTTCTCTTAGATTATGTCTGCAACACTCCTTTAGTTAAGCAAAAGAGTTTGATAAGTTTCCTCCTATAATACAAGTCTTTTGTCATGTAATTATATACAACAACTATATAAGTCAAAGAAGAGTATGTACTCATGAGACTCGCTTGATTGTCTAAGTAGAGAGGAAACAAGGGTCCACCGGTTGTATGGGGATCTGTTTTATAAATTTAAGATCTGAGAGTTTCAATCTAATTAATGGCACTAAAAATCAATTTTCATACTTAGAAAATTAACCACTATAGTTTCTTTTTTGCTTTTGGAAACTATAGTAGTTTGTCCCTAAGAACATATAAATAGAATTCTTAAAAACAAATAGCTTTAACTTTTAACATTCACAAAGTGACACGGTTTCCTAAATAATTTAGTTATCTTTTGCAAAATCATCAGCTTGGATTGTAAATTAGTATTTAATTAGTTGATAGTTCTATTTTAGATCATGTCTGCAAAAGTAATAGTTTTTGTAGCACAGTTGTTTTATGAAAGTTGCTTAAATAACGGCTTGTTCTAGCTAATTTTGTTGTAAAGGAATAATTGCTCATTTATCAATTGATCAAAAACATGTTCGACAATACAACTCTTAGGTTAGAGGAAAACTAGGCCTCACCCCGTGCGATGCACGGAGCGAACTCAGTTAGCTACTTTTGAAATTTTATTAAAGTCATGGATAAACCAAACAAAATATTAATGAAATTGTTACATGGAAAATATCATGATAAATTGTTACGACAAAACATGTAATTTAGCAATAGAAAGTTTCCTAAAATGTGAATGAACGTCGACCACGGCGAGCTGCATGATGCATCATCCTTCCTTACGTTGACCTGTAATTTTAAATTATCGTATAAGTAGTAGTAAAATTTTATGAAACAAACTATGATTGAATAGTTAAATACAGTGAATGCAATCAAAGTAGACTTAAACTGGTTTTTAAATCCATATAATAGTGACATGTGACTTAACTTAAAGATGATAACTTGAGAGTATGAAGTGTGAATGGTAATCAATTATGTCAAATATGATAATGTAACTGAATCTGCAGAATTCAAAGTTTTTGAATACGTCAACAACAGTGAATGCAATCGAAAAAGACCTAATTAAGTCTGAAAATCTATATAATAGTCACGTGTGACTTGCCTAATCGAAGATAACTTGAGTGTATGAACTGCGAATGGTACTCAATTAAGGCGAATATGTTGAAGTGCGACAATTATGATGTTGATTGCTCGGAATAGTAGATGAAAAGAGCTTAATCCCTAACAGATGTATTGGATTTATGTGTTTTCAAAAATTTATGAATGTAATTGACCTAACTGATTACGTTGGTAATGGAAGAGTTGTAAACTTAGTCGGAGTCCAAAGCAGTCAGAGATTAGTTATGTTGGTTATGGGAGAATTGTAAACTTAGTCGGAGTCCAAAGCAGTAAGAGATTAGTGATACTTTCTTTATTATTTTAAAATAAAATACGGATTGTAAATAGAAAAAAAAATAAAATTTTCTACATTGTGATTAGCCAATTCCCCTACAGTCACTCCCGTGACTCTATTTCGTGGGACACCGAATAATTTTTATTATAATATATTATTATTATTATTATTATATAGATTATTATTATTAATTAATAATAATAATAATCTATATAATAATAGTAATAATAATAATAATAATAATAATAGTAATAATATTTTATAATAAAAATCATTGTGTGTCCCACGAAATAGAGTCACGGGAGTGACTGTAGGGGAATTGGCTAATCACAACGTAGAAAATTTTATTTTTTTCTATTTACAATCCATATTTTATTTTAAAATAATAAAGAAAGTATCACTAATCCCTTACTGCTTTGGACTCCGACTAAGTTTACAATTCTTCCATAACCAACATAACTAATCCCTGACTGCTTTGGACTCCGACTAAGTTTACAACTCTTCCATTACCAACATAATCAGTTAGGTCAATTACATTCATAACTTTTTGAAAACACATAAATCCAACACATCTGTTAGGGATTAAACTCTTTTCATCCACTATTCCGAGTAATCAACATCATAATTGTCGCACTTCAACATATTCGCCTTAATTGAGTACCATTCGCAGTTTATACACTCAAGTTATCTTCGATTAGGCAAGTCACACATGACTATTATATGGATTTTCATACTTAATTAGGTCTTCTTCGATTGCATTCACTGTTGTTGACGTATTCAAAAACTTTGAATTCTGCAGATTCAGTTACATGATCATATTTGACATAAATGATTACCATTCACACTTCATACTCTCAAGTTATCATCTTTAAGTTAAGTCACATGTCAGTATTATATGGATTTAAAAACCAGTTTAAGTTTACTTTGATTGCATTCACTGTATTTAACTATTCAATCATAGTTTGTTTCATTAAATTTTACTCTACTTATACGATAATTTAAAATTACAGGTCAACGTAAGGAAGGATGATGCATCATGCAGCTCGCCGTGGTCGACGTTCATTCACATTTTAGGAAACTTTCTATTGCTAAATTACATGTTTTGTCGTAATAATTTATGATGATGTTTTTCATATAACAATTTCATTAATATTTCGTTTGGTTTATCCATGACTTTTATAAAATTTCAAAAGTAGCTAACTGAGTTCGCTCCGTGCATCGCACGGGTTGAGGCCTAGTTTTCCTCTAACCTAAGAGTTGCAGTGTCGAACATGTTTTTGATCAATTGATAAAATGAGCAATTATTCCTTTACAACAAAATTTGCTAGAACAAGCCGTTATTTAAGCAACTATCTTTCACAAAACAACTGTGCTACAAAAACTATTACTTTTGCAGACATGATCTAAAATAGAACTATCAACTAATTAAATACTAATTTACAATCCAAGCTGATGATTTTGCAAAAGATACCTAAAATATCCAGGAAACCGTGTCACTTTGTGATTGTTAAAAGTTAAAGCTATTCGTTTTTAAGAATACTAGTTAACCCAACACTTCAACATATACAACATCAAATCACCACAATTAGAGATTAAACCAGGATAAACTAACTAAAGTTAAAACTAAACTAAGTTAAAACCCTAATATACACAAAATTAAACTAAACTCAAATAAGAAAATTAACACAAACTAAGAATAAAAACAGAAAATTCAACAAAGAAAAATCAAACTAACAAAGAACTAAACAGAAAATCAAAATATACACATGAAAATCCTCACTTCAAAAAGCTTGATACACAACAATGGAGATTCAAATATTATACAAAATATAAAACTAAAAACGAAAATAAACTAAATAAAACAAAGAAATTAGAAAAACCAAACCTTGTACACTTGAAGAGGAGAAAGGAGCTTGAATGTTGGTGAAAATGGAGGTTTTTGGTAATGGAGGTGAAAAATGGAGTGAAAGGAATGAGGATGAAATTGGTGGGATCTGAAAAGGAAAAAAAAATATGAAGAATGGAAGAAAAATGGAGTGATTTGGGTGAGAATTGAGGGAATTAGAGCAAAAAGAGTGAAGAGGGAGAAAGAATGGATATGGAGTTAGAGCTCTTGAGAATGAGTGAAGAAAGAGAATGAGTGAGTGAGGGTGGAAGGAGGGAGTAGGGTTACACGGGTATGAGGGGGCCAAAACGGACGAAAATAAAAAAAATGAAAAGAAAGGCCTTCAAAACGGGTGAAAACCCGTGTTACCTGAGGACGGGGTCCAACACGGATCATGTTAAGCTTACACGGTCCGTGTTGACCCGTGTTCACAAAATTTAACTCTCTGGAACGCAACACGGGTCATGCTAGGGTCAGCACGATCCGTGTTGGCCTTGTTCTTCGCCTATTGAACCCGGGATCGAATCCTCACAACAGCTCCTCCCTTTTATTTTATCTTTCCTTTCTTTTTCAGTCACACTCTCATGTTTTTTCATTTTTTTTCTTCTTCTCTCTTTTATTATCTTTTTTTTTCACTCACTCTCAATCTCTTTTTTCTTTTCAAACTCTATTTTTTTCCTCTCTTCTTTTTTCTCCTTTTCAAATTTTCAGATTTATTATTTTTTTATATGTTTCCCTAAAACTAATACCTCAAAAAGAAAAAATTAAAAAAATTAAAAAAAACCCTAGAAAATCCTAGAAAAATCAAAATAAATCAAAGAAAAATCCTAAAAATTCTAGAAAAATTAAAATAAATCAAAGAAAAATCAAAATAAAAAGAATAAAAAATGAGGAAAAATTCTAGAAAATCCTAAAAATGAAAACAATACCGAAAAAGCTTGGGTTGCCTCCCAAGAAACGCTTGTTTAATGTCCTAAGCTAGACAAGGTACCTCTTAACCCGGTGAATAATCCATAACTCCATAGCCAATGGCTTTAGGAGTCCCATCTTGTAAAGTACCTCTAATCATCTTCAAATTGACCCTACAGCTTGGGTCAAACTCATCACCTCCTTCAGAAATGGAGGGATCTCCATCATCAAACCTGAAAATCTCATTGAAAGCACCCTTGTCAAAAGTATAAGGCACATTCTTGATGATGTTAGATGGGGGCAAAACTTCTTTTATCCCCACCCTTGCACCGCCAAGTTCATGGCCTTTATCAATAAATAAACCACAAGGATTTTCAACAAAATTGTCATGAGATTTCTCAAGGTTTTCACCTTCAACACCACGCACACAATCATCAGGAGTCTCACAAACCAAACCATCAACATGCTCATCCCTTTCTCATAGCACATCAACACCAAAACAAGGGGAAACTTCCCGTGGCAAGACATCACGGAATAAGTCAAATTCTAGTTCATGTTCCCCTATCCTAAACTTCATCTTCCCACACTGTACATCAATGACACACCCTACGGTAGCAAGAAAAGGTCTCCCCAAAATGATTTGGGTACGGGAATCCTCGGGCATATCAAGGATGACAAAATCAATCGGCACATAACAATCACCCACCTTAAGGGGAAAGTCCTCCAAAATACCCCTAGGGTACTTGATGGAACGATCTGCCATTTGCAATGACATAGTGGTTGGTCTCAACTCTCCTAGGTTCAACCGTTCATACAAAGAATAGGGCATTAAGCTTACACTAGAGCCCACATCACACAAAGCGCGGTCAACGGTTAAACTACCTAGGCCACATGGGATATTAAAGCTTCCCGAGTCCTTAAGCTTAGGAGTAAGCTTGTTAAGAACCACAGAACTACACTCTTCAGTCAAAGCAACTTCCTCAATTTCATCAATTTTCCTCTTTTTAGAGAGGATTTCTTTCAAAAACTTTGCATACAAAGGCATTTGAGATAAAGCATCCAAAAACGGCACATTCATATTCAATTGCTTTAACATAGTAAAGAACTTGCCAAATTTGGCATCTAATTTAACCTTAGCATATCTTTGAGGAAAAGGTAACGGTGGTTTGTAAACTCTAGAGGGAGATGAAGGTCGGGTTTCGATGTTCTCTTTTGAAGGCTCACTCTCAAGGTGTTTCTCTCTCTCACTCTCATCAACTTTCTCACTAGGCTTCTCAACCTTTTTCTCAACCTCAACCCCCCATGCTTAGCATTTGGCAAGATAGGTCCCTCATATTGTGTCCCACTCCTTAAAATAATGGCATTGCATTGGGCATTAGGGTTGGGAATGGGCTGTCCGGGAAGTGATCCCGGAGGAGGGGTGGAGGTACTAGCTTGAATAGCAATTTGGTTCTCAAGCATTCGATTGTGGGCGCTCATAAGGTCAACTTTCGTAGCTAAGGCCTTAATCACCTCATCTTGTCTCTGTTGATGCTCGAGTTATCGTTGTTGGTGTTGTTGTTGAGACAACATTAAAGCTTGTATCATGGCCTCTAGGTCAGGCTTTTGTGGAGCTTGTGGAGGAGGTGCTTGGGTTTGTCTTTGCCCTTGGGGTGGACCCATTTGGTTATTGTTCCGATAAGAAAAGTTCGGGTGGAACCTAAGACCGGGGTTGTAAGTATTGGAAAAAGGGTCAAAGTTTGGCCTATTCGAAGGGTTACCAACATAGTTAACCACTTCGGTCGATTCATTACTAGCCAACCCACTAGGACAATTCAAGGTCTCATGCTCATATGATTGACACGACGCACATGGTTAGGGAGGGGGAGCATTCACATTCAACAAATCCATCTTCTTAGTCATGGCATCCAATTTAGCATTCAACATAGAAATTGTATCAACATCATACTTACCTCCCATCCTCTTGGAACGGGGCTTTCACCACTGGTAGCTATTGATCGCCATTTCCTCAATCAAAGTTTGAAGTTTCGCCACTGTTTTGGACATGATGTTGCCTCCCGCCGCCGCCAAGATATTCGCCCTCAAGTTGTCATCCACCCCGTTGTAGAAAGCTTGTATCGGGACCCATGGTTCGAAACCATGGTGGGGGCATTGACGTAAAAGGTCCTTGAACCTCTCCCATGCTTCATAGAGGGACTCATCCGGCTCTTGGACAAATGTTGAAATTTGATTCCGGAGGCTCGTCAACTTGCTAGGAGGAAAGTACTTCGTCAAGAATACGCTAGCAAGTTGGTCAAAAGTGGTGATAGCGGAGCTTGATGGAAGAGAGTCCAACCACTCCCACGCCTTCCCTTCAAGTGAGAAGGGAAACAATCGCAGCTTAATTGCATCGGGCGTTGCACCATTTGCCTTAAATGTCTCACATGCTTGGTTGAAGAGGCGAAGGTGCCGGTTGGGATCTTCATTGGGAAGGCCATGGAATGGGTTGGCCTTCACCAAATCAATGAGTGAACTCCTCAGCTCGAAATCATTAGAGGCCACATTTGGAGGATTTATGGCGGAGGGTTGATTTGTGACGTTGGGCATCACATAAGAGCCAAGCGTGACTCTAGGCTCGCCGCCACCGCCAGACATGGCGTTCTTTCGCTTGGAGTTTTCTTCTTGCTTTCTCCGGGCGTGCTCTAACTTTTGCTTCTTTCGCCGGGAGCGAAAGGTTTCAGGATCAAACTCGAAGAGTGGAGCTTTTTGCATGCACGTAGAGTAAACCTGGCAAGACAAAACAAAAACACCAAGGAAAATCAAAACAGAAAATAAATGACTTAGGCAATCTTAGGGTATTCGTTCAATGGCTGGCTAGGGACAAAGTCCCCAGCAACGGCGCCAAAAACTTGATAGGCCGCAAGTGCACGGGTGAAAATGTAGCACGAATCAAGGTTGTTCCCACAGAGACTTTTCCTTTCAACGCACTGAACTAGCCTCCTAGTTGATTGCTAATTCGATCGGGTTTTTGTTTGAAATAATCTAATTCTATTTCTATTCACTACTAAAGACTAACAAACAAATATGCACACAATTTACTTGGATTTATCAATATGATAAAAACGTTCAGGGGATAAAACCTAAGTCACTCTATGAGTCAAACAAGTGGATTGAACATGTATGTCACTAATTTGGTACATTTTAGGGTCGATAATCGCATAAATTACTTCGCAATGAGATTTTGCCACTAAAGCGAATTGCCAAGACAAACCAATCACCTAATTTCATGTTTATTTTGATTTAATCAAGGTTAAATATCTAATTATCCAATGACCCCTAATTATAAAGTCTTCTATGTCTAGTTCACTTCATAACTAGTTTAATCCTAAGGGTTCCGATTATCGAATTTCTCCGTTCGGTACTTCACTCAACAATCTAATTCCATATTCTTGATGGCCAGTCAAAAACAATGACATACATAATCAAAGGTTAAATAAAGTGCATTCAAACTAGATTAACAAACTTGTTCAATCCAACAAAACTCAATCCATAAGAGAAACTAATAAGGGTTTATCCCCTAAACTTATGAAAACTACTCACTTCTCATGTTCGATTCACTAAACATACGAAATTCTATACTAAAATGCATGGAAATCTAAAGGAGGAATAAACCGAGTGTTGAATCAATCCTTGCTTGATTGGTGATCGGTGGGGACCTTTGCTCCTCCACTTCAATGGATTCTTGCAAGATAATCTTCAAACTCCAATGCACTCTCCCTCTTCACAATGGATGAATATGGATGGAAATAAGGACTAAAGAATGGATGAATATGATGATGAAGATGATGATGGATGCCAGTCAAAACAGCCGGGTAGCAATTATATAGCATTGAAATGAAGCCGAAACGCCATTTCCGCATTAATCAGGACCAACACGAGTCGATACATGTCATCACGGACCGTGTCGAAGTCAGCACGGGTCGTGTTTCCTGGACATGGACCGTGTTGGTCACTGGAATTGGATTCTGGACTTTCTGGAGGCTGAAACGACTGGTGTTGAGTCCTTTTACACCCGTGTTGGTGCCAGACGACATCCAATGCCTTCTTGGGCCAATATTTGGGCCTTGGGATTGATCTCTCTCTTGATTTGTGATCTACTTGGACTCCTTTGACTTGGTTTTGAGCTTGATTTCTTCACTTTAACATCAATTTCCTACACAACTATACCAAACTCCAACCAAGCATAAAATAGAGAATTCGAGTATAAAAATAATACATTCATATCAATAATCATTCAAATTAACTCTAAATAACCCTAGATCACATATATATAAAATACACTTATCAGGGAGCCATTGGAAGTTGACTTATATACTCAAGAGAAAACTATGTTAAAGTATGCTAGAATTCTTGTCAACATGAATATATCTTTGCCTTTCCCTGAATCTCTTCCCCTCATTGATGAGAATGGGTTTGTGTACTCACAAGCTGTAGAGTATGAATGGTTACCTATTCGTTGCAGTAAGTGTCAAGTGTTTGGGCACAAAGAGGTTAATTGCAAGAAAAAAATCCGACATGAAAAAATGGGCAAGGAAGGAATCTGAACCTGTTTTTGCTACCCCTGTGGCGACTGGAGTGCCTAAAAAGGGAACCTCACGGCCAGATACTTCTATCGATCAATTGATTGTAGGATCTGTGCTAGTAAACTTAACTCCCATAATTGAAGAAGATATGATTGAGTCAAGTTTCAGAGGTTCTTGCACTCTTCACCAGCGACCTAATGGATAAGTTCATTGTATGGAATGTAAGAGGGTTGAACGGCCCTAAGAAAGAAAGTGGGGTAAATCATTTTATTTCTATGAATAAGGTTAATCTCATTCGCTTGTTGGAAACAAAAATCTTAGTGGAGAAATGTTTGGAGATTCAACAAACTATTTGCCCTGGTTACTCTCTTTTGCATAATGGTCATTCAAGTAGAAGAAGTCGCATTTGGGTTTTATGGAATCTAGGAGCCATCACACTTAACTGTCTTCTTCGTCTTGATCAAATGATGTTGTGTAGAATATCCTTTGGCAATGAATCTATCCTTGTTTCTTTTATCTATGGTGAAAATGAGTTAGCCAAAAGAAGATATTTATGGGAGAATCTTGAATCCATTTCGCAGTAATATTCAAAGCCATGGATTATAATTAGAGATTTTAATAATGTGCTTGAATTGGATGATAGAATTGGAGGCAATTCAGTTACTGCTGAAGAGACTTCTGACTTTCAGAATTTCTTAACTTACAACAACCTCCCAAGATTAGAAGAACGGGTTGTAGATTCACATGGACTAATGGGACACTTTTTTCTTGCATTGACATTGGACTGATGAATTCTCAATGCCTACATATTTTTTATCAATTTTTTTTTTCATGCCATGCCTCCTTGGATCTCTGACCATTCCCCGATTAAGGTGATCCTTCATGGTAATAGGGATCATCCTAAACGCATATTCAAGTTTTGTAATATGTGGGTGACAAATGTGAATTTTAAGCAGATTGTTTCAGATAAGTGGAGCGTCCCTGTCTCGGGTACCCCTATGTTTGTCCTGGTGCAGAAATTGAAGCTGTTAAAATCTCCTCTATCAGCTCTTCATAGAACTTTTTATGGCAATATTTTTGAATCTGCTCAGATTAGTTACGCCAATTTATGTAATTTACAGGAGCAGTTCCAGCTGGATATCTCGAATTTGGATCTTAAAGGAAGAATGAAAGAGGCAAAAATGAGTATTTATAGAACTTGGCCAATGCTAATCTTCTGTTGAGGCAAAGATCAAAAGCGGATTGGATCAGAAAAGGGGACACGAACTCTGCATTCTTCTATTCCACTTTAAAAGCACAACATTACCAAAACCGCATCATGGGTATTTTTGACGGTAATTATACACAAGTTATCCACATTTGATTGCTAAGTGCTAAACAGAAATTGCTTATTATATAAGTATGTTGCTTGCCAACTCTCATCGTTAGTATGCATGGTATAATTTGCATTTATTCAAATGTATGGAGGGTGACAAGGGACTCATCATTATTAAGGATCATTAAACCTTAACAAACACAACATATATGTCACGCTAGTCCAAAATTGCGGCACTCTCAAAATGCAATTGTTTTTCTTTTTTTGAGTAAAAACTGTAATTGTTGTTTTCCTCTCAAAGTTATAAATTTATCATTGTCATCTACTAGATATTTTACCTGTTAGTTTTGGTCAGATTGTTGATTGTTCATATTCATACTTTACAGTTCATTACATCTTTTACTTTGATATTTTTTACGTTACTTATGTTTTGTTTTCCCTAAGTTAAACTATGACTTTAGCATTGTTGTTTTCCTTTGTAGCCTGATACAATGATACATTTTGGCACGTTAGGTTATTTTCTTTCCAAATTAGGGTGCGTTTGGTAAGATTCCTAGGAAAATTTTTCCCGGGGAAAAGTTTCCCTGGAAAGTTTTCCATTGGAAAAATTTCCCCGGGAAAAATTTCCCTTAAACCCCCTTAAGGAAAAATTTCCCTAGGAAAACCTTGCAAATGGTGGACCCCTTGTAAAAACTTTCTCGAGGTTAATGTACAACCAAACATAGGGAAAATAAGTCAACTCGGGAAAATTGACCATTTCCCCAGGATTTTTGACTAAACAAACGCACTCTTATATATTATTGTTTGGATTCATATTTGATAGTTATTTTGTCATATTTTTTGATGCACTTGTCATTCATTTCACTATATTATTATTATTTCTTTTACATTCTTTATCGAAATTGACATCCGTTCGAAAGAATTGGTAAAAAATATTTTATTTAATGTACCTAATATTTCACTAGATTTTTTTTGATTTTAAATCTCAACCATTAATCTAAAAAAAATATTTTATTTAATATACCTAATATTTCACTTTACTTTGCATTCTATTACCATTCAGGTTATTTTTTAATTATAAGGTATTAACTTATTACATAATTGGAATTCATATTTGATCGTCATGGTTTAGTCATAGTTTTTGTTATTTTTGTCATTTATTCTCTATATTATTTGTATGTTTATTCATCTACCTAAATTACTGCCATTCGAAAGAATGGGTAAAAAAACTAGTGCATGTGTATCTATAAAAAACAAAGTTAACTCTCGCATGTAAATTAATATTCTTTGGTTATCCCCCATTTCTGCCCAATGACAGATATTAAAAAACAGAGGGAGTACAATGAAGTTAAATTTATATTGAAAATTTGTAACTCATTATAATTTGTGACTAATTAATAGTCAAAACTTAATTAAATTGACATTAATTTCGGGAGGGAAGGGGTAGAATACTAAAAATATTTTCGTTTCTGGACCATGATAACCATATTGACTCAAGATGGTTCTTAACCATCTTAAATTGCTCATATTTCACATTTTTGTTACTTTTATAAATAGTTTCATTAATAATTATATATATATATCAATTATAATGATATAATACTTATTAGCTAAGTCAAAAAATATAATAATAACTTAAATTTATCAATCATAGTAGAAAATGCACATTTTATACATAGTTTTATATTTATGAAATAAATTTAAATATATAATTATTTTTAAATTGTTTATAAGTTGCTGTAACCCTAAAAATAATGAAACATACCTTTAAAATGATTTTTAGAGTTTCTCAAAAAAAAAATGATTTTTAGAATAATTTAAATATATTTACATTTAACTTTATTAGTGATTTAGAAAAAGTGCACTAACTGTTAAGAACTATATTCGTTACCAAAAACTTATTCACTGTTTATTCCGTAGCCGTATTTCTCTGTCACTCCCATCCATCCAAATCATGCATCAACAAACCCAAACCGGGTGTGTGTTTATCGTTGTCGTTAGTCCACTAAACACAACACAAGAATCTCTCTTCCATAATTAATTGATCTCACACACCACACCACACCATCTTCATTTAATTAAATCCCTCATCAACCATCAAAATGTCTTCTTTATTGTTATGGCCTGCTTCAATGCTTCAATCTCCACCTTCTCCCATTTTTATAATTTAATCAATCATATCCCATCTTATTATTCATTCATACCCACACATACTCCCATTTCTGCACCTTCCTACCACCTCGAAAACTTAGCTATTTTATGCTCTCCCTGCCGTTGAAGCAAAGTCCAACTCTTGTTTTCTGCATTTTGGTTTCTGGGTTTTTGTGAGTTTCTGCGATTTTCTTGAGGTTTGGGACAAAAAAAGAAAGAAAAAAGAATGGGTTTTTCTCAATGCAATCACGCTGAAAACCCTCCATCAAAACTTACCCATTTGAGGTCTTTATCCAAAGTCTCTAACTTTGATGTTGATGGTGGTGAACATGATGTAGTTGTTGACGATGATTACAGCGCCAACAACAGCTTTGATGAACTCAAGTTCAAGTCTCTTTTGGTGAAGATGGTTTGGGAATTTGGGTTTGGTTGTTTTGTTGGAGGAGGACAGAGAATAGTCAAGGGCAAAAATGGAGATAATAACAACAGCCCAGAGCATAACAAGGCTTGGTTGCTCGCAGAGTCCGGTGGGGATTTAGCAAATAATGGAGAGTCACACTCTGTTCATTCCTCCTTTAGGTTCAGTCTATGCTCTCAAGTTGAGCTTGATTCAATGAAAACAAAAAGCTGTACACCAAATTCTACTACTATTTTAATGGTTAACTTAGGCAATGATTCAAGTGAACCCTGCTCAAATGAGCTCAAGTGGCGCAGGATCGAGTCTTTGGAGAAGAGTATCTCCCCTCTCACTACTTCTTTGATCAGGTTCAGCTATGATGAAATTGTAGCGGCCACCCGTAACTTCTCACAAGGTAAATTTTTTGTTACTTTTCCCTTTTTATCTGTCTTTTTTACCCCCTTATGGGTTTCGGCTATTTGTGTTAGGCCTTTGTGTTGGTTAAGTGGGTTGCTTTATATATAATGGGTCAATATTATGTAGGTTATATTGAATTTTGTTTTTGTTGCTTCCGATTTGGTTTTGGTTTTGACTTTTGTCATCCTTAGAAATTAATTGATGATTGGGTCTTTTCTGTTGGTTATATGGGTTGGTTTGTAAAGGGTCAATGGTATGTGGATTTTGGTTGAATTCTGGTGTAGTTTACATTCAGATCCAGTTTTGACTTTGTGATTTTTGGAACTGTATAGGCAGAGTACTTGGCAGAGGTGCATGTAGTTATGTATTTAGGGGAAGAGTTGGGTTTCTGAGAACTGTTGTAGCAATCAAGAGGTTAGACAAAGAAGACAAGGAATCTCCAAAGGCATTTTGTAGAGAGTTGATGATTGCAAGTTCTCTTCAACATCCAAACATTGTCCCTCTCTTGGGATTTTGTATTGACCAAGAAGAAGGCTTATTCTTGGTGTACAAATATGTCTCCAGCGGAAGCCTTGAGCGCCATTTGCACGGTATAGTTCTTCAGCTTTCATCTGGAGACATCCATTTATGATTTTTGAATTGTGGCCCAAGTTTTGACATGATGCAATTTGCAGGGAAGAAAAAGTCTGTCAAGGGTTTTGCATCGCTTTCATGGTCTGTGCGGTATAAGGTTGCTGTGGGAATTGCAGATGCTATTGACTACTTACACAATGGATCTGAAAAATGCATTGTTCATAGAGACATAAAGCCCTCTAACATTCTTCTATCTTCGAAGAAAAGGCCCAAGGTGAGGTGACGTTTCATTAGGCGTTTCCTTTGATTTGGTTGTAGTATATGATAATCCGAAAGCTAAACTCATTAGATTATTTCTGCAGCTATGCGATTTTGGGTTAGCAACATGGACTCCAGCTCCCTCGGTCCCTTTCCTCTGCAAAACTGTGAAAGGAACATTTGGGTAATGATCATTTGACTGAAATTTGTAG
Source organism: Portulaca oleracea (assembly GCA_029582165.1). NCBI lineage: Eukaryota > Viridiplantae > Streptophyta > Magnoliopsida > Caryophyllales > Portulacaceae > Portulaca > Portulaca oleracea. The sequence continues at coordinate 20,097,788 of CM055873.1, read as the reverse complement.
TTGAGCATTGGTCCAACCTTGATCGTCCAACTAAATGCCAATCTTTCAGGTATCTGGCTCCTGAATATTTCCAGCATGGGAAGATCTCAGACAAAACTGATGTTTATGCCTTTGGAGTTGTCCTTCTAGAGCTAATCACCGGTCGAAAGCCAATTGATACATCAAAGCCACCCGGAGAGGAGAACTTGGTCCTATGGGTACGTTACTGCTTAAAGTTTCTGTTTATCTCCAATTAATTAAAACCAATTGATCAAGGGGTTTGTTTTCACAATATTTGTCATGTCTCTTGGAATTAGCGTTTCCGCATGCCAAGAATTTCCGTATCTGCATAAGTAGGACCGACACTGGGAGATGTTTGTTGTTGGACAGTAATTTTAATCATAATGGCCATGGAAGTTGTTAATTGACGATGATGGGTTTGTTGTTGTCACAGGCTAAACCACTTTTGGATCAAGGAGGTGCAGTGCTAGAGTGTTTGGTTGACCCACGAGCCAAAGTGACTCTGAAAAGTTCAAAACTGATAACACGAATGGTTCGTGCAGCAGCTGCCTGTCTAAACAGTGAAGAGTCCTGCAGGCCAGGTATCAATGAAGTCGTCACTCTTCTCAGGGGAGAAAGTGGCACCATCAGGCCCAAAGGTGGCTTTTCACGCAACACCTCATCCCGTCAAATACTTCAAAGATCAAAGAGTGAGATGAAGAACCATTTGGCATTGGCCATGCTTGGGGTTTCTGAGTTGGAGGATGATGATTTTTTGTATGATAGGTGACTATATATGGCGTCCAAATAAAAAGAACAAAGAAATTCTTTCTTTTTCTTTTTCAAGTTTTGGTTTCTCTAGTGCATCGTTTATTTCTCATTGATCTTCCTTTGATGGCGGAAGTGACAGTCATTTGCAGTGAGAATTTCTTGAGCTGAAGAGGTGCAGAGGAGCAGAAAAAGGTTGAATGAATCAATGTATAGGTTTAGGAAAGAGATCTGTACATATCCTCCATGTTTTTTACTTTAATTTGTTTGGGAGGAGTTTCTTTTAGATTCTTGATTGATTTGGTTGCAGGAAAAACCAACAAGCTCAACCCCAATTTTAATAGAAACTGAGTTGTAATTATACTCCCTCTCTTTTACATGGCCGATGTTAACAATTGCTTCTTTCTTTCCTTGTTTTCTTATATTTTTTTTTGTATTTTGATGATATTCCTAGAAAATGTTGCTTGTCTTTCAGAGTTGTTCTATCTACTGCGCGTACAAAACAAAAAAGAAAGAAAATAAAGAAACTAGTCCTCTTGAGACCAAAAAGGTGCATATAATTGACTCTCCATAATACCATATGTGGTAATCGTGAAGGGTGGACTAAGGGCAGAGCAACGAAATGATGAAGAATCAAGAGAAGCTTGTAAATCGTTTGTTCCATGAAGGTGTAAGCTGGCGAGAAATTGATCAAATGAAATGTAAAAAAGGGCACATCTAGAAAAAAAAAAAATCTGATTAATGAATATTGTTTGAATTCCACCCAAGTATTATACATTCTTTTGTAGGGATGAGGGCCTTACATTCATTGAAAAATATAGTATAGAAGGCATTGACAAGAAGGACCACGACAACAAGAATAAAGACGAGGAGTAAACATCACCCGGCCTGGCCCCAAAGAAGGGGTCAAGAAGACATTAAGCAGGTCGCAACTAGAAAATCTTAGCAACATCTCGTATCAAACCGCGATTAGCTTGAGCAAACTAGGTGAACTCTTGAAAGGAAATGAAGCCATCTTTGTCAGTGTCGAGCTCATCCATCATCGATTGAACCTCCTCGGGGGTGACTGATCCCAACATCTTAAGGGCTTCTCCCAGCTCCGTTGATGATATTTTTCCATCCCCGTCTGCGTCAAATCGCTTGAAGATGCGCTCCCGGTCTGCGATGTCTTGGGGTGTGTCGTGATCAGCCATGTCTTGCTCCTTGGGTTTTGTTTGATCTACCAAATCAAAGCTTGGAAATCAAGTTTCCTCGACAAAGACCTTTCCAGATTGAAATAAATGTTGTTTTTTGTCATTGTCTGCTTATCCATTTAATTTGGAGGGTAAATAGCTACATCATCGGATCGCCTCAACGATTATAATACTAAAAAACTGGCAAATTATAACCTATACTTCTCTGTTACTAAATTTAACAATATCAAAAATAGAAATACTTGAAGCATATTATAAATATAGTTGAATATATTATCATTTTTAACACCTTTATTAGTTAATAGTTTTTGGAACAAATTTGAATAACTTTAGTCGGCATATTACATGTAGATCTGCACATTTGTATTGTACATTTAACAAATATAGAAAAATAAAAATAAACTAGGCATCAGATAAGGTAAAATAAGAGCACACTTAGTTCGGTACATCATTCACGACCACTTTGGTCATCTTAGAAAAAAAAAAGGCTCTATGCTTGTTTTCTTTAGGTCTATTCTTATGATCAAAGAACTTACTATTCATTTTTAAGATACAACAAACTATCTAGGCTGGATTCGTCAAATTTTAAATTGAAGAGTATAGCCTCATCCTTAGTTAGTCGACCTAAGGTAGTATCATTATTCTGTGACCGTGACAACTTGATATGTTATTCGGAGATATTAAAAAATTCATTGATCAGTTTGGAAGATTATAACATCAAGGCATCAACCACAATTATCGTGAAGTGAATCAAGTGGACAATTTGTTTTGCAAGCCGGGGTCACTTCACAAACTTTTAAGCTAGTTGGTATTATAGTCGCATTTCTAAACTATCTTTGATTTGTTTGATGACAACTTAACACGACGTACGTCTTGATGAAAGGGCCTTCTAAGCTACTTTGTAATAACCCTTTTAAAAGAAAAAAAAAAGATAAGATAAATAATGTCATATGAGATCCTCCCTATATGTCTGCTCCGCCTCTTAGGCTGCATGACATGGTATTTGTCACAATCTCAGGTGAGCCCACACTAGAGCCTACCTTCCCAGAGTGTTTGAATATATAAAATTGCCTCTAAACTTTTCAAACTAGTAAAAAAATACCATCGAATTTGAAAACATCGACTAATTGCCACAAAATTTTTTAAAAGACCAAAAATATTACTACTACCTACTATAATAAGTTTACATGTAAAATTTGAAACTTATCACTTGTGTTTGGGTTAAACTACCACTTAAATTTCCCAAAAAGTAAAAAATCCACTTCTCTCAATTGAAATAGTAAAAAATGTCACCAACTTTCATTAATTTGAAATAATATACAAAATTACTCAAGTTTCAAAAAGAAACTTGCTAGAAAATAAATCTCAATAACCGATAATTTATGGTTAAAATTTTATATAGTAATATTGACTTTTTGTATGTTTTATCTGTTAAATTTTATATTATTTCTTATTTTGTGTTTAGAGTATTATAACAATATTCTTTCTATACATTGTTATCTATTATCTCTGTCTTATTTACAGTCTGCAATGCCCCATGCACTTTGACTTTCAATTTCTAACAAAAAATATTTAAAATTATAATATGAATATATTTTTATCAAAAACTTTATTATACCATCCTTATTAAAGGAATTACGGTAATTTATGTCACAAACATTTATTTCCCAAAATACCACTTGCCAATGTTGTTGTTGCTGTAGTTGCTGTCATTGTTGTTGTTGTTGTTGTCAGTAATACGATTATTTTCATTCTATATTTGAATATTACTTTATTTTAATTTATTCCATATTTTAACATGATATCCTAATTACATTGTGATACCTAAATATTAAGTAACAACTGGAGCGTTACCGTCGCGTGGAAGGGAGAAGATTAGTTTGAGTGATGATCGATGATCGATATTCAACCTGAACAAGGGCCTTGAACACCTAAAGGATGGATATGACCTTGAGCAAGGAGAACCACAACTCTAGGCCTAACACCCCACCATGATTATCCAAGGTAATCCACTAAATAATCACTAAAGGAATGACTTGAAGCACCACCAAACATGATTGGATAAAGATAACAAGATTTTTTAGAAAACAAGGGAGAAACCCTAACAATGCTTAAGCATCACATTCATATTCAGGAAAAACTCTCTCTAAAACAAGCTAAGGGGAGGGGTAATTATACTAATGGGGGGTAAAATAGTAAAACACAACAATTAACACAAAAACACGTGCAGGATCAAAGGCGTCGCGGGTGGCACGGACCTATCGCGGGCGCTATGCAACGGACGGACGCAGCAGCAGCAACTGGGCAGTAGGAGGTCGCAAGCGTAACCTGTTCCGTCGCGAGTGCAACCGAGCAAGGGATGCAACAGCCAAAATTTAGGTAGAAGGAGGTCGCGGGCGCGACCAAAAGTTTCGCGGGCGCGACTACCTTCTGGGCAGTTTTTTCTGCCGACTTCAAACGCGTATAACTTTTTCATCCGAGCTCCGTTTTAAGCCCGTAAGATGTTGATGGAAATCTCTTGGTGTGTGTTTTAAGCTCTCAAAATTTGAAGTCCATCATAGTTGTATTGAAGAAGTAATAACCCAAAGAGTGAAGGTACCTCCATTCCAACAACCCACATTGACCCTTTTTCTCTTATTCTTCCCGAAAGGCTCCGAACGTTTTAAAGGCCAGAAGTTGGTCCCAACGAGGACCCGTAGCTCCACTCCCATTGCTCGAGGTCCTATTTGAAGTGGATGCCACACCCAACGATGACCCGAATACGCCTCCAAGGTCCCGGGTCCACTTGAAATGCACCCCACACCAGACCTTGAAGTGAATTCGCTCGTGATTCTCAAAGGTAGTGTGGGAAGGTTTTGCAAACACATAATTCGAAGTTTGGGTCCTCGCCCGATACGCTCCATACTTCCCTTCTTGAAAAAGAGTTGCCCTCAACTCTTGGGAGTAAAAATTGAGGTCCTCTCCACAACTTGGCTCCGTAGATCCCAGAAAATCCCGATCGCGATGAACATTCACTCGAGGCGCCCAACAAGCTTCGAACCTCACAATGTATCCGTCATCCAAATAAAAGAACGTGGTTGGAGGCTTGTTGTTTCATATCATACTTCAATGCATCAAGAGGAAGCTCTTAAAGACATCACAAACCTACTACAACTCATTTCATGTGGTTTCTCACATGACATCACGGGTATCTCCTACACTAAGAGATTTTTTGAGCTCCTTATCTCAAGAGTTTTGAAGTTCTCATTCAGCCATATGATAGAGCTATTCTTATGTACATTTTGACTTTTGAATCTTTAGTATTGGAGTTGTATTTTAGGAGATATTGTATTTTCTTTAAAGTGATGTAATATGTGAGTGGAATGATGTAAGCCCTTAAGGGGCCATTTTTTGGTGGGAGGTGACGCCTAAAGGGGGAGGATTTCCTATAAATAGACCCCTTAGGTCCTTTGTAAACTCATCTCATTCATATTGATAATAAACACAAATCTCTCTAAAGTTGCTATGCTTTAGTTTTCTTTCTAGTTTTAGCTAGATTGGTCGAATACCTAGAGGGGTTTTCGAATCAAATCTTCTCTTCTAGTCCAAGAGGGAGCAATCTTGGATGGTGCAAAGGAGGAGTTGGGAATCGAGTTGATTGTGGTGTGGCTATATCAATCAAGGAGGTTTCCATTACTATTCTATCTTGTTCTACATCAAGCGTTTGGTTCTTTTTGAATTGGTACGTTTTTGGCTTAAGTCTTTTGAATTCTCTTGATTGTTATGCATGCTTAATCATTAGAACTCTCGTAAAGCCTTCCTTATTCGTCCCTTTTCAATCTCATTCCATTCGTTTCATTCGTTGTTTGAGGTTTCAACAATCACAAGTTCTATCTTGTGAACGATCGTTTTCTTTCATTTCGTGTATGATGAATTAGTTTTTATTCATTATGCATCAAAAGTAGTATCAGAGCTTAGTTTGTTGATACCTCTCGTTTTCTTGCAAGTTTTTACACCTTGTTTTTCATCCCATTTCACACGCCACCCTAGAGTTCTTCCAAGAACTCATAAAGAACCCATCAAGAATTCATAAAGAACCCCAAGCTCCATAAAGAACCCTAAAACCAAACACAAACCTACCCAAATCCGTCCTTACCTATGTGAGTTCTAATAATTGACGTCAAGATTGAATCAAAATGGATGAGTCTCAAACCAATTCACCTAAAGATGTCGAAGCTATAAGGATGCGTATTGATATGTTGCAAAAACAATTAAAGACTTATATGGATTTAAATCGTGCTTTGCAAAGAGAGTCTTTAAGTGTTGATGAAGGTGCTTCAAATGGTACGTCTAGTTCACTTTCAAGAAGGGGTGAACGTTTTGATTTTAAAGTTGAAATACCTGAATTTGATGGTAGTTTAGATCCGGAGGTATTTCTTGATTGGATTCAAACGGTTGAACGTGTGTTTGATTTGAAAGAAGTTAATGATGAGCTAAAAGTGAAGTATGTAGCCTTGAAGTTGAGAAAGCATGCTAGTATTTGGTGGACTAACCTTCAAAAGAAACGCCAAGCAAAGGGGAAAGACAAGATTCGTTCTTGGGAAAAGATGAAGTCCAAATTGCAAGGAAAATTTCTACCCCAAAGCTACGTCCAAGACAATTATGTCAAGCTTCAAAAGCTAGTTCAAGGGTCCAAATCGGTGGAAGAGTATACTAAAGAGTTTGAGCATCTCCTTTGGCGCTGTGATTTAAAGGAGAATGAGCCCCAAGTTTTGGTACGTTTTCTAATTGGTTTAAATGATTGGATACGTAATATTGTTGAGTTACATTCTTATCAATCATTGGATGAATTAAGTACTTTGGCCTTGAAAGTAGAAAGGCAAAGGAAAGAAAGGGGAAAAGATACCATGAGAACGTACCCTACACAATCCAAGCCTTATACCTCACGTCCACCTACCCAAACACAATACAAAACTCCACAAAATCAGCCCCCAACCTCCCAAAAACCCTACGGCAAAACCCCACAAAATCAGCCACAAAATCCCCCATCTAAACCCCACGTCCAAGAATCAAGGACATTGCCTCCAAGAAGATGTTTTAGGTGCCAAGGGTTGGGTCATATTGCATCCGAATGTCCTAACAAACGTGTAGTTTCTCTTGTTGAATATCAAAGTGCTTTATATGTTGAACCAAGTTGCCATGAAAGTGAGTATGAAGAAGAGCAACTTGAGGAGGATGACGTTTGTGAAGAGGAAAATGTAGAAGAAGCGGATGATGGAGAATTACTTGTGTTAAGAAGGGCATTAAGCGTGGCTTCTACACCAAACGAATTGGAGCAACGTGAAACTATCTTCCATACTAGATGTACGGTTCAAGGGAAGGTATGTTCACTCATTATTGATGGTGGTAGTTGTACTAATGCAGCTTCTACTATAATGGTTGAAAAACTGAAGTTGGAAGTAAGTTCTCATCCCTCTCCTTACAATATACAATGGTTGAGTCATGGGAAGGGTATAAAGATTGATAAACGTGTGCTTATATCTTTATCCATTGGGAAGAGTTATAAAGATCAAATATGGTGTGATGTAGTACCTATGGATGCTTGTCATATTTTGCTTGGGAGACCTTGGCTTTTTGATAGGTACGTCACACATGATGGGAGAATGAACACTTATTCCTTCACCATCAACAAGAAGAAGATCACATTGGCCCCATTGCCACCTTCTTCTATTATTCGGCCACCCCAACAAAAGGAGCAAGAAAAGGAGTCCAATATTGTTTCTTTGCTAAAAGCGGATCAACATGAGTTTTATGAGCAAAAGGAGTTGATTTTGGCGAATTTGCAAGAGGAACAAGCTTCCCCAACTATTGAACACCCACGGCTTTCCCCCTTGATGAGGAGATTTGGTCATTTGTTTCCAGAAGACATGCCCCACGGCTTGCCACCAAGGAGGGACATTGAGCATAAGATTGATCTAATTCCGGGAGCTACATTACCCAACAAGCAAGCATACAGAATGAACCCCAAAGAGTCTCAAGAAGTTCAAAAGCAAGTTGATGAGCTAATCCAAAAGGGTTTGATACGTCCAAGTATGAGCCCATGCGCCGTTCCGGTGTTACTAGTTCCAAAGAAAGATGGTACCCAACGTATGTGCATGGATTGTAGGTCCATCAACAAAATCACCATCAAATATCGTTTTCCCATTCCACGTTTGGAGGATCTTCTTGATGAACTTTATGGAAGTGTTGTGTTTTAAAAGATCGATTTGAAGAGTGGATATCATCAAATTCGCATATGTGAAGGAGATGAATGGAAAACGGCTTTCAAAACCAAAGAAGGCTTATATGAATGGTTAGTGATGCCTTTCGGTCTAACAAATGCTCCTTCTACTTTCATGAGGTTAATGAATCATGTATTGAAACCTTTGATTGGAAAGTGTGTTGTTGTATACTTTGATGACATACTTGTATATAGTAGAAGTGAGAATGATCATGTAAAGCATATAGAGCTAGTTTTGTATATCTTGGAGAAATAAAAGCTCTACGCCAACTTGGAGAAGTGCTCTTTCTTCTCACCCAAGGTTGTCTTCCTTGGATATGTGCTCTCCAAAGATGGAATCCATGCCGACCAAGAAAAGATCAAAGCTATCCAAGAATGGCCAACACCAACGAGTATACATGAGGTACGATCATTTCATGGATTAGCTTCTTTTTATAGAAGATTTATCAATAATTTCTCTACTATTATGGCTCCTATGACCGAATTGTTGAAGCAAAAGGAGTATTCTTGGAGTAAAAGCGCTCAATTGGCGTTTGAAAGCATCAAAGAAAAGTTGTGTAACGCACCTCTTCTAGTCTTGCCATGTTTTGACAAAGTATTTGAAGTAGAAGTGGATGCTAGTGGAGTTGGCATTGGTGCCGTCCTTACACAAGAGGGAAGGCCAATAGCCTACTTTAGTGAGAAGTTGAACGAGGCAAAAAGAAAGTATAGTACATATGACAAAGAGTTCTATGCCATTATAAGAGCTCTTGAGCATTGGAGGCACTATTTGCTAAGTGGAGAGTTCATTCTTCATAGTGATCATGAAGCTCTCAAATTCATCCAAGGCCAACACAAGCTTAACCCACGCCATGCCAAATGGGTTGAATTTATGCAAGCCTTTCAATTCGTGATCAAACACAAAGCCGGGCACTTGAATAAGGGTGCCGATGCTATTTCAAGAAGGTACTTACTTACATATATTCTTGATTCTAATGTTGCTGGATTTGAGCATATTAAGGATTTGTATCAAGATGATCAAGATTTCAAAGAAGTATATGAGTTGGCAAAGAAGCATCCCCATGAAATGTTTCATATTGAAGATGGTTTCTTATTCAAAGGGAATCAATTATGTATACCAAAGACTTCCTTGCGTGAATTGTTGATTCAAGAGGTCCATGGAGGTGCTTTGGCGGGTCATTTTGGTATAGAGAAGACTTATTTGATGTTGAGAGACTATTACTTTTGGCCAAGTATGGTGAAAGATGTTGAGCATATTGTGAAGAGATGTGGTACGTGCAACCTTGCCAAGTCACATGTGTTACCTCAAGGCTTATATACACCTCTACCTATCCCATATCATCCTTGGGAAGATGTGAGTTTAGACTTCGTTGTGGGTCTACCTCGAACTCAAAGAGGTAAAGATTCTATTATGGTGGTTGTAGATCGATTTTCAAAGATGGCACATTTTGTACCTTGCAACACTACATATGATGCTACGAGAGTTGCTACTTTATACTTTGATGAGATTGTTAAGCTACATGGTATACCCAAGACTATGGTGAGTGATAGAGACTCTAAGTTTCTAAGTCACTTTTGGGTTACTCTTTGGAAGAAGATGGGAACAAAGCTCAAATTTAGCACGGCATGTCATCCCCAAACGGATGGACAAACTGAAGTTGTCAACCGTACATTGGGAGCCTTATTACGAGCTTTGGTGAGCAAGGATAAGAAAAGTTGGGATACTTTGCTAAGTCATGCTGAATTTGCTTATAATCGGAATCCAAATCGAGCTACAAAGCTATCTCCATTTGAAGTTGTGTATGGTAAGAATCCTCTCAAGCCCATGGATTTATCTCCTACATCTACATCAACTAAATTCAGTTTTGAAGCTAATAAAAGAGTGGAGGAGATTAAGAAGTTACATGAGGAAGTTCGTGAAAAGATCATGAGGTATACTCAAAGGGTTGAAGAGAAGGTCAATCAAAAGAGGAAGAAAGTTATTTTCAAACATGGAGACTTGGTATGGATTCACCTCAAGAAAGAAAGGTTTCCAAATAGAAGAAAAGGGAAATTGAAACCAAGAAGTGATGGTCCTTTTGAAGTCATTGAGAAGATCGGAGATAATGCTTACAAGTTGAAGTTAGATGATGGTTATGAGGGAAGTTGTACTTTCAATGTAAGTGATCTCAAACCTTATTATCAAGAAGGAGAAGAGATTCCAAGTTTGAGGGCAAACTTTTCTCAAGAAGGGGTGAATGATGCATATCATACTTCAATGCATCAAGAGGAAGTTCTTAAAGACATCACAAACCTACTACAACTCATTTCAAGTGGTTTCTCACATGACATCACGGGTGTCTCCTACACTAAGAGATTTTTTGAGCTCCTTATCTCAAGAGTCTTGAAGTTCTCATTCAGCCATATGATAAAGCTATTCCTTATGTACATTTTGACTTTTGAATCTTTAGTATTGGAGTTGTATTTTAGGAGATATTGTATTTTCTTTAAAGTGATGTAATATGTGAGTGGGATGATGTAAGCCCTTATGGGGCCATTTCTATGTGGGAGGTGACGCCTAAAGGGGGAGGATTTCCTATAAATAGACCCCTTAGGTCCTTTGTAAACTCATCTCATTCATATTGATAATAAACACAAATCTCTCTAAAGTTGCTATGCTTTAGTTTTCTTTCTAGTTTTAGCTAGATTGGTCGAATACCTTGAGGGGTTTTCGAATCAAATCTTCTCTTCTAGTCCAAGAGGGAGCAATCTTGGATGGTGCAAAGGAGGAGTTGGGAATCGAGTTGATTGTGGTGTGGCTATATCAATCAAGGAGGTTTCCATTGCCATTCTATCTTGTTCTACATCAAGCGTTTGGTTCTTTTTGAATTGGTACGTTTTTGGCTTAAGTCTTTTGAATTCTCTTGATTGTCATGCATGCTTAATCATTAGAACTCTCGTAAAGCCTTCCTTATTCGTCCCTTTTCAATCTCATTCCATTCGTTTCATTCGTTGTTTGAGGTTTCAACAATCACAAGTTCTATCTTGTGAACGATCGTTTTCTTTCATTTCGTGTATGATGGATTAGTTTTGATTCATTATGCATCACTTGTTGTGTGGAGATAGGAGATTAGGGGAAGGGACGGGAATATTTTGTGGAGTTTGGGAACACTCATTCTCACTTAGCCCGCTATAAGGTAAAGACAATGCAAGAGGTAGCTCGTCCTCACCAAGAGCACACTCATCCCATGTTTCGCTCGAAAGGAGGTTCCTCAACTCACTTCCCACCCAAGGTTTGATTTGATGTAGGGCTAAGGAACTCAAGTACTCAGATTCAAACAAATGATCTTCATTCGACAAACACTCCCACAAATATCGCATACCAAACTTCCAATAACACTCATTCAATAACAAATCCTCGAATAACCAATGTCGACCAAACAACATGTATGACCCATTCAAAGAGTTCAAGTCACCATGACTATCATTCAAACAATATTCACCGACGGACGACACAAAAGAAGAGCTCTTACACATTGATTGAACTAGAATCAAGGTATCTTCAAACCCAAATTTGTCACTAGACACCGAAGGAACACCAAGAGTCTTAGCATGCCACTTAAAATATAGAGAATATTAAATCGTGGACATCACATACTCATTATACAACTTATCACGCCAACAAACACTCTCAAACAACCAATTTCTTCCAAAGATCACGTACGACTCACCCAAAGACTCTATGTTGCAGCATCCAACATCTAAGCAAGTCTCAATGAATTTTGTAACTACCCGCCTTAACCTGTATTAATTAAAAACCTTAATTACGGTAATTAGCTAAATCATGCTAATAATTTTTTTTTTACTTTTACGTTATGATTATTATTATTATTATTTATTTTTATACGTGACAGGTCTCGGGCAAGGCAATGGCTAAATGGGTCAATTATAAGTCATCTCGGAATTAAAGTTACAAATATTATTTTGAGTTTATGAATACTTTTACGATAAGTTTTATAATTTATTTTATCGTTCTCAATTTTACGCTGGTAACCGAAGAAGGTTATATTAATTTTAATTTCAGTTTCAATTATGATTTATGCTACCCCACCCTCCTAAATATATTTTATCGCCCAATTTATCTTATTAGTGTCACCCTACCAATTTAACTTATGTGGTTTAATATTAGTTTATTTTACCCAGTTTATTCCCAAGTGATTTTATTTAGTCGTATACTAAATTATTTTACCTGGCTAATTTTTAAGTACATGATTGATTTAGTTTAATTACTAATTAGATGATAAGTTAATTAAGGGAGTGTTTTTTTTATATATACATGGGGGGGGGGGTCATAAGGCCTTTTGTTTTCATTTCTCAAATCAGATTTTATTCCAACACTTCCCTCTCCTCCCTCCTCCTCTCTTCTCCAGCCAGCCACGCCCCCCTTTCCGGGCGTTTTCCGGCGACCGGCCGGCGGCCAGCCGGCGGCTCAGAGGTGGCTGAGCCACCCTCCTTCCCTCCTCTCTTGTTTTCTTCTCCAATTTCTCTCTCAAGTGGTATATATTCAAAACCCTAACTCAACTCTTTATGTTTCAAATCTGATTTTCACTTCTAATTTGTGTTATTCTTATTGTTCTTCATCTCTTTTATGTTTTTAAGCATGAATTTATGTTGTGGTTAAGTTAGGTTAATTAGGGTTTGAGTTTTAGGTTGAATGCATGTAAATTTTTGGTGTTCTTGAAGAGTTCTTGATAGATTTATGATGGATGATGATTCTATCTTTGTGCATGTGAGTTTGTTGAAGGAATATTGAGTTTTGGGACTGATTATAAGTATTGGTTATGTTAATTAAGTGATTTTGTGTTTAAATGATATGAATTGGTGAGAATTTGGTGAAGGAGTGCTAGTACAAGCATTGTTTCAAGTAGCATGATTTAATCCATGGTTGCATGTGAGATTCATGATGTTATTTGAGTAAGTTTTGAATGTTCATTTCTGGAAATATGATGAATGTTAGCTAATTTGAAGTTTGGTTGTGAATTGGTATGACTTAGAAGCTTAAACAAACATTAGAAGTGGGATTAAGGGCATTAAAGTTTCTGTTTGGGAATCTAATTTTTTACAGAGGATTAAGAGTATGATTTTAGCCCAGATTTTTACTCCATATGATAGTCTAATGTGTTAGCTAACTATAGGCTTTGGAATTTCGAGATTCCGACATGTGAGGCCCGAGTTATGGCCAAAACCGTAACGACACAAAACTAAATACGTTTTCTGAGTCAGTGACTTGAGGGTAATGTTTCGTCCAATTGGAGAGCTTGTTAGTTTCTGTGGTGAACATGAAAGTTTTAGGTCACTTTTCAAGCTTTTCAGAAAGGTATGATTTGTATTCATCCGATGTCAGGAGTGAGAGATATGGGGTCGCGAGTACGGGCTGTCCGTGTATGTTCTGCCCAGAAATTTTTATCGTTAGTTTGGGATTTAGTGAATCAAATTTAATCTTTTAAAGACTCTAAACGGTTGGGAACTCCTTGTTCAATACTAGGATAATCAAGACGTGTTCTAAGTCCTTGACTTCAATGCTTTGTCCAAACATTTCCGAAATCCACCATTTCACCTTTAAGAATCTCTTCCTCGTCACTAGACGACATTTCCGTTTAAGTTCAAAGAACACTTTGATTCCCACTTTAGTCTTCCATTTCTTGGTTTTCTTGCTTCATAAATCTCATTGCCTAAGTTTATTCTATAAGTGATAAGCTTTCCATGGTTTATTCCCAAGGTTTTGTACCAAATTCACCTCAATAGTTCAAACCGAATGTCTTAAATACCGTTTGAATCAGCTTCTGTCCTAGCCATTTTACAGGCCCTTCCTTCCTTTTTAGACCTCGGTCATGTTGACAAAGTTGTAGATCATGATTTTCCCTATTCCGAGAAGTACTCGTTTGTTTAATTCCGAGTTTCCTAGCTAGAGTCATGTTAAAAACTTTATTTCTAAAAACCTGAAATTTTTCCTTCTAATCTATTTCATTCTTAAATTCTTATTTTACTTAACATTTGTAACTCACTAAGAACCCTCTTTGGTTCTCAATTTCTACACTTCTTATTATAGTTCCCAAGTCACCCAAGCCGTCCCGAGCTCGAGGCACGCCACCAAGTTTTCCTACTTTCCAAGGTACGCAAATTGTCCAACTTTTATCATTCAAGCACGTTACGGTGCTTATTCATATCAATTTATATCATGATCTATGTTATACATTATTATTTTCAAAAGTGGTCCCGCCATATTATTATAATTCTAGCTAGTTATGTGAAGTGCTAGCCTTTATTCATTTATATGATGATCCTGATAAGAGTGTCCAGACCTGGCCAGTGTCCAACTGCATAGAAGTCACCAACCGATCGTAAGGGATACCACTCTATTTTCTATATATATATATATATATATATATATATATATATATATATATATATATATATATATATATATTTCATGTCTACTTTTATATATTATGTCTTTGCCAAATCCATTTAATACATGTCGTCCCCGTTTTCAAAATGAATTTAAACGTCGGCACTAAAACCGTTTTCGAACAGTTTGACGTGTTGGAGGTTTGTGTACTGAGTGTTTCCCCACTCACTTTGCGTATGTTTTCAATGTTTTGTTTTAGGCGGTCCGAGCTCCCAAAGTAAAGACAAGGATAAGCAGAGGTAGAAATTCCACGTGCAAGGTAGTCTTAAAGGGCGGATTTGGCCGACCTCGATGGTCTTCATGGTTCCAAAGATTAATTTGCATTGGAGGAAGTTTAATATATATACATATATATATATATATATATATATATATATATATATATATATATATATATATATATATATATTTCTTTGATGGGTGTATAAAGTGTAATATCTATGGTTTCGGTGATTGTTTATGTATGGGTTTAAGTGTAGCATTCACTTGGTGGTTTATGTATATGTTGGTGGTTTGTGTGCCTTGTCGCGAGTGGGGACGGCGGTAATGCCTCAATACTTGTCTTTTCCGCTGCGCTAATCACAGGGTTATGGCATGATTAAGGATAATCTTGTGGTTAAGGGTGTTGGGGTGTTACAAATTTCATATGTGAGTTTGAAATTACCTCATTCTTCTCATGGAGAAGAGTCCGAGTGCCCATGAGAGGAAGGGATTGTGAGTCATTTCCATTGATGTTTGATTCCATGGTTGGTGGCAATGGTAAAACCAAAGGAGCTTCTTCTTGGGCTTCATCAACAAGGGTAAGTTGGAAAGGCAAGGTCGACGTTAGCATCATCCTCTTGGCTTGGAACTTTATCAAGCTCACTATGTAATTCAAGTAACTCAAGAGGTTTCCCTTCAACGGCCTCAAGGACAATAACCCCGTTCCTTGAACTTTTCCCTTTCTCAACCTTTTCAAATTTTTCAAGTGCCAAAGGGAGGTTTTGCTCGACAATTTCTTCTATAATGTCACTTATTTGCTCTCCCACACCAAAAGATTCTTCAATCCAAACTTCAACAATAGCCAATTTTGGGCATTACAAAGAATCGTGTCCTACACGCCGGCGTTTGACACACTTTCGGGACGTGACGGTCGTTAGCGGGGAATAATAGAATGACTTCTCAATCGTTTCCCGTCGACGATGGCGTCGAAATGAGCCTCTATCTTCGTTACTCGACTCGTAGGACGGATAGGACTTTGTGCGGGATTCCGACGTTCATATAGGGGTTGTCTACGATACTCTAGGGCTAGGTTGTTTACTTGGACCTTAAGGTTGTCAAGAGCTCGCTCAATAGAGGAGAATCGGTTCTCGTAGTTGGAGAGTCGGTCCTCGAAGGCGGAGATTCAATTCTCGATAGCTTGAACTTGAGGACTTCGGCGTTGGCTTGATTCGTTTCGATTGGAATTATTTTCACCATCCATATCGAAGGAAGGGTGAAGGACGGTATGTGTTTGGGATAATTTGTGGAGTTTGGGGGTTCTCTTGTGGTTGGCTAGTGTTTGGACAAGGGTTCTTTGCTTTTTTTTCTCACTTAGACATTTCATCGAACACCTTCTGGGCACTAATCTCCAACTTCTCCTTAAAGCTCCAAATTGCTTCAAAAATCATAAACACAATACAAGAAAAGATTCTTTAACACACTTGGAGGCACAAGGGATGAGGATCACCAATATTTGCATTCAATACACCAAAATCCAACAATAGAGAAGCACACTAGCGTAACAATGAACAAAACTCAAGCTAATGCAAAGCTTGAGCTCAGATACCAAAATGGAGCGTTAGCGTCGCGTGAATGGGAGAAGATTAGCTTGAGTGATGATCGATGATCGATATTCAACATGAACAAGGGCCTTGAATACCCATAGGATGGATATGACTTTGAGCAAGAAGAACCACAACTCTAGGCCTAACACTCCCCACCATGATTATCCAAGGTAATTCACTAAAAAATCACTAAAGGAATGACTTGAATCACAACCAAACTTGCTTGGATAAAGATAACAAGATTTTTGGGAAAATAAGGGAGAAACACTAACAATGCTTAAGCATCACATTCATATTCAGCAAAAAATCTCTCTAAAACAAGCTATGGGGAGGGGTTTTATACTAATTGGGGGGGGGGGGGGAGGGGCGGGGTAAAACAGTATTTAGACTCGAAATTTGTGTTTACAAATTTGGCACGCCCAGTGGGACATCTCTACCTCTCATCTCTTTCTCTAAGAAGTCAAATTCAACCTTCGATTCTAGTGACGTGATGTCTGTCAACATGGAAGAAAAAATAGCTCAACTTGAGGTTATGCTAAACAAGCTCGCCAGGGGAAGTGAAGAGATAGACAAGAAGATCAGTGAACAAAGTGAGCAGATCGCAAAACTGATGAAGAAGATAGAGAAGCACCCGTATCAAGACTCCGACGAAGATTCATACGAAGAAGAATATGACAAAGAGTCTTCCAAGGGTGATGGCGATGGGGAAGACAATAAGAGTAACTCATTTTCAAAATCATTGACTATAGAGCAAATTCAAAACTTTGTGGCAAATGTAGTGCGTGCTCAACTCGGAAAGGGATCAAACAAGACCCACTTTTACACAAAGCCATACACGAAGAGGATCGATGCCCTTCGAATGCAACAAGGATATTAACCCCTAAAGTTCAATCAATTTGATGGGAAGAGTAATCCTAAGCAACACATCGCTCACTTCATCGAAACTTGTAGCAATGTCGGCACAGAAGGAGATCGACTAGTGAAGCAATTCGTTCGCTCTCTGAAGGGGATCACATTCGACTGTATATGGATCAATAGTTGGGAACAAAAAAAGAAAGAGTTTCTCAACAGGTTCTACTGCGCTCAACGGGTAGTCAACATGATAGAGTTGACAAACACCAAACAGTTGGAGGGCGAGCCAATACTTGACTATATCCATCGTTGGAGGGCTTTAGTCTTGGATGCAAGGACTGCCTCACCGAAGCATCAACTGTCGATATGTGTGCTCAAGGTATGCACTGGAATTTACTCTACGTCCTCAAGATGGTATAGCCTAAAACCTTTCAGGAATTGGCGACCAATGCACATGACATGGAGATAACCATCGCAAGTCAACAAGAAAGATCATCCTCTTCATCTAGATCCAAGAATGGTAGTGTGTATAAGAAGAATGGAAAATCGTTTAAGGTTTCAACAAAGGAGTTCATGGCTATTTCAATGTGTGAGCCGGTGCGAATCTCTGCTACACCCAAACTAAAAAGGAAGATAGTCAATTTCTTAAAAGAAGCTTAAAGAAAGTGTCCTACACTAAAGGAGCTTCAAGATAAGAAATACCCGTTTTCAGACTCAGATTTGTTAGGAATGCTCGATGACTTGCTGGAGACAGGAGTTATTGAACTCCCACAGCCAAAGAGGCCAGAAGAAGCGGAAGGAATCGATGACCCAAGATACTGTCGCTATCATGGGGTAGTTAGTCACCCTCTTGGGAAGTGCATCACACTCAAGGAGCATATCATGAGGCTAGCTGAGGAGGGAAAAAATAATATTGGAATGGGGTGATAACGCCGAAGCCAATTATGTTTCAGCACATCCAGTTCCAGCTAGGAGAAACGAATTCTTGATGATTCTGTTTGGATGCCAAAAACCAGTTCCTCTTGCTTTATTAATCCAAGCCCCATGAGATGAACATGAGAAAGTACCAGAAGCTTTTGGTGAAGAGGAAGGGTAGAGCTCGATGGCTCGAAAGAAGACTAGGGGGCAAAGGGAAGTCCAAACACCCGAAGGCAACAAAGGAGAATGAACGATCCTCAACCTTCGATGGAGATGAAGAGGCTTGAAGTCATTAAGAAACGAGGAGTGAGTTCAACTGAGTTTCCTGAGCGAGACCCTCGTGTTCTTGTCACGTTGGAGGAATACTTTCCGAAGTACTTATTTGGAGAAGTTAGCAATGTCGCATCTGTGAACATGGTCTCTTGCTTCGAGATCGGAGAAGATGATAGAAAAGGAATAGAGTATTAGCCTAAGTCAAAGCTCTCCTTGTTCGATAGGTTAGGACAGTCAGCTTCCTACAAACAAGCATCTGTCTTTGAGCAGATAGGGTGTCGAGGAGAGCGCAAAGCATCGGTCTTTAATAGGATCAACAATTGTTCGTGATCAAAGTCTTACGTATTGTTAAGGATCAAACAAACTGAAGAGGTGACAACTTCACAACCTAGCCAGGAAAAGAGCTATGCGTTCAACCGCCTCGGAGTCATCAATGAAGTTCAAAGAACCATTCCATCTCGTATGAAGCGATGTTCAACGTTGGAGGTAAAGACTGAAGGATCTCTCAGAGTGAAGAGACGCACTGTGATTTTTACCGGTCATCAAAGAAAAAGCAACACTGACATGGAGCTTGAGCGAGAGGAGACGCTTTCTTCTTCCCAAGTCAAAATCTAAGAAAGTGAAGATGTAGCTCTCGAGCAAGAGCTTAAACTGTACATAAAAAACAAAATTCATTTTCACTTTGTTTCATTGTTATCATTGTAATACTCATGGCCCGCAAGAGTATAAACTGTGAACGGCTAAATTAATAAATAAAATTTTTTTTTCTCCATCTTTAAATTTGAACCACGTTTGGCTTGATCCTTATGGTTATCCTATCCCTTAAGGTACGTAGGCAATTTGGGTCTAGACCCAAATACAGTTATACCTAAAAAAAAAAATTCATCCCAGATCATCAAATTTTGAAGACTTTCCTGGTCAACAAACTCCAAGACTTTCAAGTCAACAAACTCAAGGACTTACAAGTTAGCAAATTCAAGACTCACAAGTTAAATTTCAAGACTTTCAAGTCAAAGACTCTCAAGTTGTACAAGTAGAGATCACAGGTCCAAACCCAAAGCTTTCAAGTAGGACTCTTAAGTCACCAAAGTTAAAGAGTCTCAAGTCGAAATTGAAGAATTTCAAGTCAAGGACTCCCAACTCAATCAAATAAAAGACTCTGAAGTCACTAGATTCACCGAATTTCAAGTCAACAAAAATTAAAGACTTCCAAGTTAGGGAAAAAAAAATCAAGACTTTCAAATCAACAAACTTCAAGACTCTTAAGTCACCAAGTCCTATGACTTGCAAGTTAACAACAAGACAAAGACGTCCAAGTAAGTCAAACTCTTGCATCAACAAGTCTCCTTACTCCCAAGTCGACAAATTGAAAGACTCACAAGTCAACCAAATTCAAATCAACAAAATACTAGGACTCACAAGTCAAGGAAAAAATCACTACCCTCCAGTCAATAAAATTCGAGATTCCCATATCAACGACGCGTATGACTCTCACGTCGGCAAATTCAAAGATTTTCAAGTCAACAAACTTCAAGACTCTTAAGTGACCAAACCCACCGACTTTCAAGTCAACAAAAATTAAAGGCTTCCAAGTCAACTAAATTCAAGACTACCAAGTCATTAAAATCATGCAAGTTGTAAGGTGAAGAGAATTAATTACTCCTAAGTCACCAAAGAAAAGACTCCCAAGTCACTGATTCATGAGTTCATGACTCCTAAGTCGGAATGACTCATACATCAACAAAAATTTATGACTCACATGTCAACAGGATCCGTGACTCCTATGTCAAGATAGGTAATGACTCACAAGTCAGTGAGAAAGACTCTTAAGTCAACAAATTCAATTGCTCACCCGTGCAAGACTTCAAATTAAAGTCAACAAGGTTAAAGAACTTCTACATCATCACAATGAAGACTCTTAAGTCAAGAGTGCAAAAAATGGACCGTCTTCCAAGTCATCAAAATTGTTGGCTTTTAAGCAACACTCTGGCTTGCCAAGATCTTCATGTCGGTGGTTTGTTTTAAGTCAGCGCCGTCCATGGAATACTCAGCTAAGTTGACAACTTCCTACAAGCATGCAACGTAGGGACATCCTAGTCGTGTTGGTTGAATTCTGCTCCAGGGTGACACCATCGTCCTTCAAATTAATGGCGCAGTACTTTGGCTAAATGGTGGACATTTTCAAGTTGGCAACATCGATGTCTTATTCGGGTCAATATTGGGGGCAAGCCAACTGAAGGTGTCCTTTTTGTCAATCAATGACGCTTGTAGCTGAGAACAGATCAGGTGGCTTATCATAGATCTTTAGAACAAAGTTTGGCTGAGTCATCCTAGCTCAACAAAGAATTCAAGTCTGCTCTTCATAACCTGTAGACAACAGAAAGTCCAGGAGTAGTAAACCAGGTGACAACGTTGTCGACTCAATTAGTTCTGAAAAGAGAAACCTCAAGATGTCTAATACATCAGAGTGTCACTCCACTTGTGGCAAGGCCATGTCTCTGTAGACCTTAACTGTACCGCCGATTTTGAGAGAGTTGCCTAGAACAACTCTACGTCAACACCCAGGGGAGTAATCCACATGAGCTGAGGTTAGGCGATGATTCTGACAACCCAGACTACACCCTCGTTTTTGAGAGAGTTGCCCATAACTACTCTACGTTAGTAAGCTGAGGAGTATTGCAGTTCTGACAAGGTAATGACCCAGTCGACCTTGGTTATACTGTCGTCTTTGAGAGACTTGTCTAGGACAACTCTACACAAGTAGCGAAGGGAGTAATCCACCTAAAGCAAAGCGATGACCCAGTTATCCTTGCTGTACTTTCGTTTTTGAGAGAGTTGTCTAAGACAACTCTACGCCAGCAGCCAAGGGAGTAATCCGCCTTTGAATTTGGATTTCACTAGTTTAGTGTTATGACAGTATGGTTACATGAACCTTCATGCATGTACACATTGAGGATGACATAGTTGAACTAGTAGATGGTGATGATTGGTCAAAGCCATGGGATCACAACATGGGTGCACTGACCATTACATTATATGGCAAACGTGCTCTGAGTAACCACCTTACATGTAAGTCTTCATGTATTGATATTGATATCTAGTGTGGGTGCTCTTTTTAAGTGGTTCTGATTGGGTGATTTCATTGATTTGGATCCTTTTACTTATAGGATATTCTGGTGAATGACGTTCGTAGAAGGGAGATGAAAATGGTGAATTCTTGGAGATTGAAGGCTAGGATGAATTGGATTGTATTTGATTGAGGTGTAAATATTGTTTTTGTTGTTCAATATGCTCTTGGTATGAATGTTATGTTGCTGAAATTGATTGCGTGCAATATAATTGAGGGTTGGAATATTTAGATGGTGTGAATTATGTGCTTAAACGACAAATTAGAAGGGGGTATTGATTTATGTTATTGAACTTATATGATTTTGGTAATGTGTGTATTTTGAATAACTTGAGATGGGTATGGATATGTACTTGTTATTGCCTTGGGGATGTAAGTCTCCTAAGAACGTAAGTGGGGAAGTCGTCCGGATGCATTATTTTTGGGTTTAAATATGTCATTTTGAGTTTCTCGGGACATCCAAGGTGTCATTTGACAAAAATTATTATGTAAGAGATAACCTCAAGTAATAACTTTCATATGGTTTTGGAATTTCGGAATTCCGACGAGTACAGGTCTTAGTGTGTTAAGAAAATTCTTAAAAGCGTAACCAATATCAACTGAAGTCAAGCAAGATATTTAACCATCCGCACTAGGTATCACAATTAGCCAAGTCCAATAGATTTTAAGCCACCTAATCAGCTCCATCCCTTGATAATTCCAAAAAATATTCCATAGCCCGGATAAATAAAACACACCAGACAACAATCCACCATCCAATAGAAAGATAGGAAGAGAAAATGCACTACACCAGACTAACATAAGCATGATGATGGTGGTAAAATTCACACATATGACTGCAGTACAAAACGTATCATACACAAAGCTGATAAACACACAACCCTAATTAAGCACTTAACATCAAGATAAAAGGGAGAGTTGTATGTGTGAAGAAATTACCCCATCCCCTTCCTTCATAGAGGCAATTAGACTTTACAATTGACACCATATAACCACTAATAGCAAATCAAGTAATTGTACACATTGAATCCCAACTAAGAACAAGGTGTGGTCAAGATATACAACAAGAAACTAATCAACCAGCTCTCAAATTCCAGCTCCACCTTAATTCTCAGAGATAATCCTTCCAATCACAAAAACAAAACAAAGGGGAATGTAAGAAGAGAGGAACGGACACACCTGAGATTTGAAGAAATCGCTCTAGCCTGACGATCCTTCTGTTAAAGGAGTCACGAACAATGTTTTGTTCAATAAAAGCAAAATCGCACTGAAAAATTCACATCGAATTCCAGTTGAAAGACGAACGTATTTCCAAATTCATTGAGAAATAGCTGCTCTGAATCAAAACATGACACGAATTCAAAATCCAAATCCAGCAATAGTGACACTAAGTCTCATATCAAAATCCTCTCGACGAAACTTAAACCCAGAAAAACAGATCACAACACCGAAAAAAAACCTCCAATTTCAATGTCGAAAAGCACGAATTCATTCTAGATCAAAACAAAAACACAAAATATAGGATTCTCTATGGCGTCATGCAATGAGATCATCGTATCACAGTACCACCAAGATTCAAAAATTCAGATCCTGCAGAAAATCCAATCGAGTCCAAAGCGAAAAGGAACCCTAAAAAGATACATTTTAGGAATAATGAGGATGAGAATCAACGATCGAACAAACCTTGAGAAGGATTGAGCTTGATTCGGGGATTAATGGAGGTAAAAAAAAAAAATCTCCAATCTAGAGAGAGAAACCAACCAGAGCGAGATTTGTTGGTTTGAAGAAAAAAATATCATAAAATAAAAATAAGATTCAACAATTTAATACCAAAAACCAAATCTGAAACAAGACATTACCTTCATAAATGGGGGAGAAGGGTTCTAAACGGTGCTAGAGGTGGCCGGCGCTGGGAGATTTCTGACGTGATGAAGGCGCACAGTTGTAGATGGGAGGGGTGTCGATTTGGCGGCTTTATGCTCAACAATTCCATTTTCCATTCTCAAAATGGCACTCAAGCTTGATTATTGACACTCAAACTTGATTATTGACACTTAAAATGTTGAAGAGAGTTCATGAGAGAGACAAAGAGAGAGAAGAGAACAACAGGAGAGGATGGGCAGCGGTGAAAGAAGAAACCCTAGCTAAAGGCGGGATAGAGCCATGAAGCGCTCTATTTTTGTGTGGGCCGTAAACTTCAGCCCATTTTGAAGAAAGGTAGACGCTTTTAGTAGTCTAGACTAAATCTTGTCACTTAAAAGCGTCTAGATTTTTAATCTAGCGGTCGACGCTCTAAATAAGCGTCGAAAACTAAGGGTCGAGATTTTACCCATTTTCTAGTAGTGTTCCCGAACTTCCCGATCTGCAGGCCAGCCATCATGATTGCTCATTTTCAAGCTTTTACACTTGTTTTTGGCCTTTATTCTTAGCTAGAAAGTTGTAGTGCTTATTTTTCGCTTTCTGAAAAGTCCTCTTTTGAAATTTTTAGAAGTCTATAGAGCAAGTTATGCCTTCCGCAATTTCACTGCAAAGTCCCAAAAAATTCTCCAATTTTTAATTAAAGTTCACTTTTACTAAGTTAATTAGGACTCCCCTTCTTTACCAAGAATCCAAGTTAATTTACTTTAGTGTTTTTATCTCAAGTGAGGTCGAAGAGGTCGTTCCTGCTCTCTGTTCGAGTCTAGTCAAGTTTTCAAGTCGCTTAAATTACGGGTTCAATTTGTAAGGTACGCATATTGCATGTACCCTTATTAAACTCTTTTATTTGAGTTTAATAAGCAAGTATAACGATATTGAGAATGATTACTTGTTTTATCACGTAACTATGGCCCCGACCCATTGTTATTTGTGCCACTGAACACTCCCATAGTAAATACCTGACCTAGTATCAACCCATCCGGATCTCCCGATCGGTCCGGGTATGCGCATACCGAGGCTTACACCCATGATTGCAAAGCAGGGGACCATTAAAGATAATAATATGGCAAGCATGTTCATTGTTGTTCTTAGTTGTTTATTGTTTTATTGTTTTATTGTTTGTAAAATGAATTGAAATGCGCGAAATAAAAGGAATTGCCTAAGTTTATTTTACTGTCCAGGGGTATGCGTATTGAGTGTCGACTCATTTGCAAAATTGTTTTATGTTTTGTTTTAGAAAGTATGTGTGGACATTTTTCCTTGCAGTTCGAGCTTCCAAACGTCCACGTTGGATTGTGATGTGATTCGGTGATTTGTGTTGGGGTTTAACCTTTGAAAAACTCTTTAAGGAAATCAACCTTACATTTCATGAATAATATTTTGTAAAATCACTTTCCCTTTACTTGTGCATTTTATGAGTCATCGAATTAAACCTTTAAGAGTGAACATCCACTTGTTTCAAACTCTTCAAAATTTAACCCAATTTGCTCATTTAAATGTTAGGCTCGAAAGATTGTGAGTTATGCAGATATTATATAAAAATATAAGAAAGAAACCCTAAAGTTGCATCGATACATTGTAAAACAATTTAAACCACAATTTATGCAATCCTCGATGTGTTTTGGTTTGAAATGGGAGTCGCCACCCAACATTTTAAGGGAAAATCCAAGACAAAACCAAAAGGAAAAGAAAGAAAGACTCTGCCTGCGAAACCCAAGAATGGATTCAGGGGTAAGGCTACGAACTCGAAAAGTAAACTTTAAAGTTCGCCTCTCACAAAAGGAAAGACTCTACTAAAAGTTTAAAAATGTACTTTTGATAAGGTTTGGAAGGGAAATGAAGGAATAATTTATAGGATTATTTCTTTCAATCACGCAACAAGATTACAAGATAAAAAAGGGTACAAATATACACTTATTTACAAGAAAGGAAAAGCACTTTGAAGCTTACATTGCTACTTTATAGGAAAAAGCCTTGCCTAGCCTTTAGATGCTTGTTGAATCGTCCTTGATGCCTTAAAACCTTCCTCTCCAAGTGCCAAAAGGATGATAGAAAAAGTGGTGAAAAGGTGATAAGAAAAAAAGGGTGGTAAGAAGGGAATAAGAAGGCTCTTTTTGTGGTTTTGAATGTGTCTAGGCTAGGGTTTTTGTGGAGTTTAGGATGAATGAGATAAGATATGTATTTAGACTTCTTGGTGTTGATAAAATATGAAGATTGTGATTGGAAGATAGGATAGAGTCGAGGATGGATGAGGTAGAAGATGGAGATGGGGTGAAGAATATAATAAGTAGAGAGATTGTAAGAGAGATTAGAGAGAGTGAGTAAGAGAATGAGTAGAGAGGGATAGATGATGAGTGAGTTGGTGAGTGAAATGGCTCAGAGAAGGATAGTATTTATAGGAGAATGGAGGAGAGGAGATACATGCATGCATAACACACACATAGTAATCTCCGAAGCTATGCATTTCACTAGGCAGTAGGGGGGCTCACCTTCCATGGACGGTGGCACGTGGTTAATTGACCACGTGTGGGCAGAGCCACCAAGGCCGACGGCCTACAGACGGGAGAGGGGGGGGGGAAGGATGTGTTATCGTCCATGCATGCATGGACGGTGGGGTGAGAAGTCAAGCTGCCTAGGAAAATGCAGCTTCACATTGGACGGAGAGAGCTTATATTATTTAGCTTTTGAGAGTTGTTTTTGAGTGCTTTTCTGAGTATTCTGACAGACCTAAAACATATAGGCATCTGTGTACCGCAAGTGTACGGGTCTGTGTAGTAATAAAATATCGTTCTCTCTCAAGGACTTGTGTTCAACTACGCACTAAACTAGATCACTACAAAGGATTCTAGGACGATCAAAGGGTTGTGGGTAGTGATTCAGATAATTAACTAAGGAAGCAGGAAATTAAAGGATTTAATCAAATAATTAAAAGAGTTTAGGGGAGTCTACTCTAGTCAATCAATCAAATTATCAACAATCCCGGTGTAGGTAACAAGATAATTCGGGGTCTATAATCTTTCTAGGCCTTATCACTTCGATCTTTCGATCCAAGGTGAGTTACAGTGATTAAACTAAACATTATTTCTAACTATTTAGCCTAATAAAAAATAAGAACTGATTATAAATTGACCATATGCAAGAATCATTATGTCTAACTATTTTCTAAACCTATTCAATCTACGCATTCCAATTCAAGACTCAAACTGTCGTTCTGTTGTCGAGAATCTAGAACCAGGTACAGACTCAAACTGTCGTTCTATTATCAAATTACCATGACATACAATACACACAGATTAAACGAATAAAAGGATAACCTAGCACCGAAACTGTATTCAAATTTAATCAAAAGACATCGAGTTTATCCCCTAAACAAGGGAAATTAGCTACTCATAATAAAAACTAAGCGATAATAAAAACTGAATAACGAAGCATAAAGTAAATAGAAATTGAACCGAACGTTCGAGTCGTCGAATTCGATCTCTTTGTGTCACTCAAATCGATCTCCTTTTCCTCCTCTTTTGTTCCTAAACTACTAGAGCGGCTCCCCGAAGGGAGGAATCACAGAGAAAACCTATGACTAAACGGTGTGTAGAAGAAAATATAATAATATCCGAATCAAAGATTGCCTTCAAACGATGGATATAATCCCTTTATAGGGCTGGGCTAGGGCACAAAACGCTGGCTGCGTTTTGTCCAAAAAGTGAGAATCTTTCGCGAATGGCCGCATTCGAAGAAACGCGTCGCTTTTGCTTTTTCTCGGCTTTTGAAGTTTCTGGACAAGGCTGGCTGCGTTTTCAAAAACGCTGGCTGCGCCTTGTTTCTCCGCCTCAGCTGGGTTTCGCCGTGGCACAATTTGGGCCGTTTCCTCTTCTTTCCTTTCTTCTTCTTCAACTCTTTTTTTATTTTCTTTGATTTTTCCCACTTTTCCTTCAGTTCTTCAAACTTTTTGATATAATTCCACTAATTCCTGCAAAATTCATCAATCTCGCAAACAAGTGTATAAATCATAGAAATTGACATAAAAATACGGAATTTCGGATATAAAAAGCATGAACTAAACGCGTTTTGAGCCATAAAAACTCTATATAAAAACGACTTATCATATTCAATCTCGCGACCTTCGGTGCTTGTTTTTAGTACTTGCATAGCTTCATTTTTATAAACAAAATGTACATGTAGTAGGAAGAATCAAATGTGATCATGCGTGTGATTTTAGGTCAGTAAAATACTTGTAAATGCATGTATTTATCATGTTTCTTTTATTTCTTCCGCCTTTATTTTCATGTAATTTATGCGTCAAAATCCTGGTGTCTACAGTATGCTAAGGGGTAGCAACCTAATACCAGTAAGAGGTATGTTCGATGTGAAGGTACAAAGGCCGTCAGCTATGCCGGGAAGTCACATCCTTTGCGCTTGGTGTGAAGTTATTTTCATAAGTTTTTACTTTGGATTAGTGAAGTTAAGTGTAATTGTAATTTTGGCTATGTATAAAGCTATACTCCCTTATGGATGTTTATGTGGGCAGTCTACAAGTTTCCTTGGGTTTGATGAGTTGTAATTAGAGTTTATTTATGGTTGTTAAGCCTTGTCCGTATTTGTGAACGCCGGTAATACCTTCGGATTATATATTCGCTGCACTAATCATTGGGTTATGAGGTATTTACTGATAATCTCGTGATTATAAATATAGGGGCGTTACAGCTATGGTATCAGAGCAGAAGTTTCTGGAGATAAGTATTGTAGCGTGTTGATAAGGTTATAAGAAGGGGAATAAAAGCAAATAGGAGTTGTCATCTTGGGAATATGAGTTGGCTCATTTGGATGTTTAGTTGAGTCTCTTGTATACGTGAGTTGAAGTCTAATGTCATGAAATATTGGTAGAGGCAAAGCGTCTAATTATGGCTTAAAATAGTAAGTGGGCTTGATGGATGGACAAAGTTAGTCAAGTTTGGTTTTATGATTCGAATGAAGGGTTGACCCTTATTTAAGTAGCCTTATGATCATTAATGGAGAGCCCCACCAAATTGATTGGCTTGAAGCCAACTTAATATGCTTTTAGAGTCAGTTAGCTAAGTCTCACCAACAGAGCTATAAGTTGTTTATTTTTTTAATTTATTTCTTTTTGTTAGAAGATTTTCAAGGATGACGGGATCCTTCACGATATTGATGAACCTTTGAGGGTGGAGTCTCCCTTCTCATACAAGCTTTGAGGAGACCTTGGTCCTCCCTAGGTGAGCACCTTCCCTATTCTTTTTATGAATAATTGGTTTAAGGATTGAGATTTGTGTAGTGAACAAAGCTATTGGACTGTTGTTGGTTGTGGTTGAATGGGCGTGTGGCCCTTATTGTATCAAATTGAGTTTAAAATGTCGTTTGCAGGTTCCTAATGGACATTTTAAAAATTGAGATAGTTCATATTATAGAGGAATCTCTATCGAAATTTTCCTAGGATATTAAGGGGAAAAAAAAGAAGTGCTTATGGGTTCCCAATTGTTTAAATTTGTTTTAAGGGTTTTTAATAGTGGTCAAAAAGGTAAACGAAGATCTTTATGGACCTAGAATCTACTCTAGTAGCATTAGTATGAAACAAGGATACTAATTTTTTTCTTTGAGGCACTATTAATCTTATGATATCCATGTATAATAAAGAACTCTAGTGGAAACATATATAGTGAGAAAAGGGGGAAAGTATGAAGGTGAAAGTTTATTATTGTGGAAAATGAAAAGAGAGAATGATGATATCATGTGAATATATTTTATTTGAATATATATGGAGGAATTACTTTGGGGGATATTTAGCATGATTTTGATGTAAAAGCCCTCATCCTTTATTTAATTTCGAATATTTAGATAACTAATCATTTACCTTAAATAGCCCTTGTGCAAATTCAATTCTTTTTACTTAACCATCATACTCTATTAGTCTATTTCTATTATATGAACCAATTGTCGTATATTCTTTCTATAAACCCTCATGGCGAGGTTTCCCTCATCATCATATTGGCAAATCTTATATAAGCATTGGATATCTCATCCATCCAATTTGGGATCAACTATGATCCTATTAGAAATTTAAATTCAACCTTACATATTCATGCTTGATCTTTAGTTTATGCACCCCAACAATTTCATCAATCAATCCGTTAATCCAAATTGTAATCCCTTTTCCCTAATATAGTGTTTACTCCATTACTTTTCGCAATGAATCCCACTTGATCATTTTATGTCGTTGCTCACCTTTACATGACCCTTTGATTTCCGTATTAGTTCATATCATTCATCTTAACCTACTATTACATTGGATATATTCTTACTCCCAACCCAAAAATATATCCTTACTAGTTTTGTTATTAATTCAAGTAATTGTCTCATGGTTATTGTCTTTCTCTTCAATTACTATCAAATCCATATTTTTCATTGGTGATTAACTCCATTTACCTTATATTGCTCTTTACCTGGCCTATCTTTTTCTTGAGTGAGATCATTATCATCTTCAATTAATTAGCACATTGAATTCAAAATTTATTCTCAATATCTGTTGTAATTAATTCAAGCTCAATCGTCTCTACCTTTGTGTTGCTCCAAGTAGTTAACTGATAACTACCATTCTGAATAATTCTTTGTTGTTCCCTATTTTATCCACTATGGACTCCTAAATTTCAAATTCCCATACCCATTTTGATTGATTATCTATATACTATCATTATTATTATTCATTCATCACAATCATTGGTTGTTCTTGTTCTGAAATCAAAAGTGTGCTCCGATATTTCTTTTCCAAATTAATTCAAGTCAATTATGCCTTATTATTTGCCTTGTTTTTGAAATCATTATGATCATTATCTCTGCTTATCACCTTTTATTAATCATCACTCACATCTGACATTTACTTTGAACTTATGATATCCGCATTTCATCATGCAATATTAAAGCCATCGTTGTAGATTTTGGCTCCATCATTATCCTGGATATTCATACGAGTACTTATCATCAATCACATCTTTCTGTCCTCCTGTTAATTCATTTGTTCCCCACACCCATTTATTTGTACTATAATTATCTCTTTAATTGTCATCAATTTTGGGGGAGGAGTGTTAGTGACCATGAAATGGGATGAATTATGGGAAAATGAATGCTTATGAGTAAGTTCAATGAAAATTGGGGAGTAGGACAAATAACATTTTATAAGGAGCTCTTGGGATTAATGGTGGAGAGTCAGACAATATAGGTAATACTTTTTAATGAAAAAAAAAACATAAGGGTCTTTGGTTCTAGACAACTTGAGATTTAGTTATATGTTGATTTAAAAATATATAGTAGTTGGAGAGTACTTGGGGTTGTTTTAAAGAA
The DNA here is from genome assembly GCA_029582165.1 of Portulaca oleracea. NCBI lineage: Eukaryota > Viridiplantae > Streptophyta > Magnoliopsida > Caryophyllales > Portulacaceae > Portulaca > Portulaca oleracea. The sequence goes on along the minus strand of CM055873.1, from coordinate 20,066,899 downwards.
GAAATGAAGTAATCTGGACAAACTATAGTTGAGACACACCTTGTAACCCATACTCTCATAAAAAGAAACGAAGCGGGTCAACCTAAATAGCCAAACTGATCGAAACCCAATGTGTAAGATTAATATTCCAAGGGAATAGCCTATCCAAATAGTTACGTGAGAATATGTGTTTACAATAACGCCATTACGTATAGGGAGCAACGAAATCATGGCAATATGCCCAACATGGAACCAATTCATAATTTACCATTGAGTAATCACTTCTAACAAGTTTCGAGGACGAAATTTCCTTTAAGGGGGTAGACTGTAATAACCCGGTCATACTCCAACGTAATTAAGCTAATTACTGAGTGTAGTTGGAGCGTGGCGCGATGGGAGAGAATGATGGACTTAGCTTGAGTTGTTGTTGTAAAAGAGATGAGAGAAATCCATAAGCAATAGAATAAGGGGAGAAAGATGAACATCTCAATCACCCATGCTTGAACTTCTCAACAATAGCCTTGAACTTGAATAATAACAAAAATAATAACCAAAATCAACCAATATCAATAACCTTGAACACCAAAGGGATTGGATATGACCTTGGATAAAGGAGATTCCACCACCAAAGCCTAACACCCCACCATGACCATCATAAAGGAAGAATCTACCAAATGATCAATAAAGTAATGACTAGAAACACCACCATTAATCAATGGATAAAGTAATCTAGATTTTGAGAGAAAACTTAGGGAAACCCTAACCAATGCATAAACATGTTCATAATCATCAAAAGCTGCCTGGAAAAATGAGATAACAAGCTATTTATAATAAACTAGGAATTAGGCTAAAACAGGGCAAAATGACGAAAATACGCGTCCGATGTAAGAGCGAGCGGCAGGCGGCAGATGGGTGGCTCGCGAGCCGCCTCGATCGTTCGCCTCTGTCGCCGCCAAGATGGGTAGCGGGCGCGACAGGATGTTGGCTCGGGCGAGCCAGCAGCTTGCTCGGGCGAGCAGGCCTTCTGTCCGCCTTGGGCGCCCGTGACAAACAGGGCAGAATGGTGGCTCGGGCGAGCCACAGGTTGGCTCGGGCGAGCCACGCTTCTGGGCAGTTTTCCCTGCCGACTTCAAATGCGCATAACTTCTTCATCTGAACTCCGTTTTAGGCCCGTAAGATATCGTTGGAAAGCTCTCAGTGTGTACTATAAGCTCCCAAAATTTGAGCATCATCGAAGTTGTATTAAAGGAGTTATGACCCGAAACGTGAAGGCGCGCGCATTTCCAACCTCTAATCGTCTTCCCCCTTGCAAGTTATTAACTTGGTTACTTCCGAGACTTGATACCAACACGCTCTTCATTCCCGGGATGACCCAATCCGGTCCCGATGTCTCCGAGGTCGTTGACAAGTCCCGAGCCTCTCCTTACTCTAACAAGGATGGCTCGCCGAAGCCACGATAGTGTGATGCTCACCACCTCGCCTTTTGTAAAGGTGTATCGATTCCTGAAAACGAGTGGGTGAGCGGTTTTAGTCCGGTGATGATGGGTCGGGATTTCATCGATCTTATCTTTAATCGTAATCCCGGCTATGAAAGCTCGGCACCGAACCCGACACTGAACCCGATACGGTTCATACTCCCCATCTTGAAAAAGAGTTGCCCTCAACTCTTGGGTGTTAAAATTGAAGCACTCTTCATCAATCGTCCCCATGAAGCTCCGAACTTCCCGAACGCTTCGAACAAACATGCTTGACAACCCACAATCTTCAAATCCAACAATGTACCCATCATCCATATGCAAGAAAGTAGAAGGAGGCTTGTCTTGTGGAGGTGAAGGGTTAAGGCGTAGGAAATTTTGTGTGGTACTTGGGAACTCTCAATCTCACTAGGCTCACTACAAGGCAAAGATAAAGGAAGAGGGAGCTCGTCCTTGCCAAGAGTACGCTCGTCCCGTGTTTCGCTCATCATGAGAAGGTTCCTCAACTCACTACCCATCCCGGCTTTTGAAGTTTCGGTTTCTCGCGGAGAAATGGGAAGTAACTTGACTTTGTTGTCTTTATGGGTGAATGTGTAAGTGTTGTTCAACCCATTGTGCACCGTTTTCTTGTCATATTGCCATGGTCGTCCCAATAAAATGTGACAAGTGCTCATAGGGACAACATCACAAACAAGGGAATCATCATAGTTAGGTCCAAAAGAAAAATTTACTAAGACTTGCTTAGTTACCTTGATGCCGTTGTGATCGTTGAGCCAATGGAGTGAATAGGGCCTAGGGTGCGGTAATAGAGGCAAGCCAAGCTTCTCGACCATAGTGGTAGATGCGACATTCGTGCAACTCCCTCCATCGATGACAAGAGTGCACACTTTTCCACCTACGAAGCACCGCGTTTGGAACAACATTTCCCGTTGGGCCTTATCGAGAGGAGTCTCATGGATATGCAAAGCTCTCCTCACAACAAGTGCATTCCCACGCACTAGGGTATGTGAGCGGCATCCTCATCATCGCTAGTAATCGCATCTTCAACCAACACTTCGGGTTCCTCTTGAGCCTTTCAAAGCTCATCATTGATGTCATGGACCTCTTGGAGTGTCAAAGCCCGACGGTTTGGACAATCGGTTTGAAAATGGCCATAACCATGGCACTTAAAGCATTTCCGGCCTTCCGCTCGTCGAGGAGGTGCCGTTGGAGTCTCCGTAGCAAGCCCCTTTCCTTTGTCAATTCTTAGTGTTGGTGTGGACCTCGGTGTCTCGCTAGACCTTGGAGTGCTTGACTCCGGAGGAGGTCGGCTAGATGGTGAGTAGACGGGTCTAGACAAGGATTTGGTGTTGGATCCTTCCATTCTTCTTCGCTCAACTCGGAGAGCCAAACTACACAATTCATCCATGGAATAGTATGGTTGGACCTCAACCCTTTTAGCGATTGTGGAGTTCAAGCCATTCAAAAATCGCATCATGGTTTGATCCTCAGGCTCCTGGAGGCCACTCTTGATAAGAAGTTGCTCGAATTCCGAAATGTATTCTCCGACGGTTCGTTTGCCTTGGGTAAGGGCATAGGCCATCTTGTAACGTCATGACGGTAAGTGTTTGGCAAAAGCGCGATTCATCACTTGCTTAAGATGGGTCCAGTGGAAATCCTCGCCTTCCCTTCTCGAGCCGTTGTGATTTCATATTCTCGAACCAAAGCGGCCTTGGTGAGTTTCAAACTGCGATCTTATAAGCCTTCTCCTCATCATACTATTTGGTTTGACGATCCTATCCATCGCCAGTCCATTCGATGTAGTCGTCCGGATTAGTGGAACCGTGGAATTCGAATGTCAATTTTATGTCCCGTAATCATCTCGAGGGTTGTTCATGCACATTCCGGCGTCGTGGAGAGCCTCTAGCATCGTCACTCGACTCAAAGTTCGGAGGAGGACGGACTGGGCTTTGTGTACGCCTCGGACATTCAACTCGAGGCGGAACCGGACGCTCTAGGGCGAAGTTATCCAACCGTGCCATGATGGCATTAAGGTTTCGATTGATGGAGGAGACTTGTTCGTCATGGGTGGCAAGTCGATTCTCGAGAACCCGAAGTTGAGGGCCACCCCGGTGGCTTGATTCCTCTCGATCGGAATCATCGTGACCATCCATATCGAGGGAAAGGTATGGGACGGATTGTGTTTCGGATATTTTGTGGAGTTTGAGGGTTTCCTTGTAGTTGGCTTGTGTTTGGGATAAGGGTTCTTTGTATTTTTCTCACTTGGGCATTTTATCGAACACCTTGTGTGCACAAATTTTCCAACTCTTCCTCAAAGCTCCAGTATGCATCAAAATCAACAAACACAATAGCAATAACAATTTCTCCAACACACTTGGAGTCACAAGGGTTGGGGAACACCAATATTTCAATCTAAATACCAAAATTCCAACAATAGAGAACAAACTAGCAAGAACAATGGAAAACTCAAGCTAGATGAATAACCTTGTGCTCTGATACCAAAATTGAGCGTGGCGCGATGGGAGAGAAAGATGGACTTAGCTTAAGTTGTTGTTGTAGAAGAGATGAGAGAAATCAATAAGCAATAGAATAAGGAGAGAAAGATGAACATCTCAATCACCCATGCTTGAACTTCTCAACAATAGCCTTGAACTTGAATAATAACAAGAATAATAACCAAAATCAACCAATATCAATAACCTTGAACACCAAAGGGATTAGATATGACCTTGGATTAAGGAGATTCCACCACCAAAGCCTAACACCCCACCATGACCATCATAAAGGAAGAATCCACCAAATGATCAATAAAGGAATGACTAGAAACACCACCATTAATCAATGGATAAAGTAATCTAGATTTTGAGAGAAAACTTAGGGAAACCCTAACCAATGCATAAGCATGTTCATAATCATCAAAAGCTGCCTGGAAAAATGAGATAACAAGCTATTTATAATAAACTAGGAATTAGGCTAAAACAAGGCGAAAATGACGAAAATACGCGTCCGACCAGAAGAGCGGCGAAAGATGGGTGGCTCGCGGTGGCCCTCGACGCCTTCGGCCTGTCGCTGGCCAAGAAGGGTCGCGGGCGCGACAGGATGTTGGCTCGGGCGAGCAGGCCTTCTTTCCGCCTTGGGCGCCCGTGACAAACAGGGCTGAATGGTGGCTCGGGCGAGCCGCAGGTTGGCTCGGGCGAGCCACGCTTCTGGGCAGTTTTCCCTGCCGACTTCAAATGCGCATAACTTCTTCATCCGAACTCCGTTTTAGGCCCGTAAGATATCGTTGGAAAGCTCTCAGTGTGTACTATAAGCTCCCAAAATTTGAGCCTCATCGGAGTTGTATTGAAGGAGTTATGACCCGAAACGTGAAGGCGCGCGCATTTCCAACCTCTGATCGTCTTCCCCCTTGCAAGTTATTAACTTGGTTACTTCTGAGACTTGATACCAACACGCCCTTCATTTCCGGGATGACCCAATCCGGTCCCGAGGTCTCCAAGGTCGTTGAAAAGTCCCGAGCCTCTCCTTACTCCAATAAGGATGGCTCGCCGAAGCCACGATAGTGTGATGCTCACCACCCCGCCTTTTGTAAAGGTGTATCGATTCCTGAAAACGAGTGGGTGAGCGGTTTTATTCCGGTGATGATGGGTCGGGATTTCATGGATCTTATCTTTAATCGTAATCCCGGCTATGAAAGCTCGGCACCGAACCCGACACTGAACCCGATACGGTTCATACTCCCCCTCTTGAAAAAGAGTTGCCCTCAACTCTTGGGTGTTAAAACTGAAGCACTCTTCATCAATCGTCCCCATGAAGCTCCGAACTTCCCGAACGCTTCGAACAAACATGCTTGACAACCCACAATCTTCAAATCCAACAATGTACCCATCATCCATATGCAAGAAAGTAGAAGGAGGCTTGTCTTGTGGAGGTGAAGGGTTAAGGGGCGGTAGGGAAATTTTGTGTGGTGCTTGGGAACTCTCAATCTCACTAGGCTCACTACAAGGCAAAGATAAAGGAAGAGGGAGCTCGTCCTTGCCAAGAGTACGCTCGTCCCGTGTTTCGCTCATCATGAGAAGGTTCCTCAACTCACTACCCATCCCGCTTTTGAAGTTTCGCCATCGGAGAAATGGGAAGTAACTTGACTTTGTTGTCTTTATGGGTGAATGTGTAAGTGTTGTTCAACCCATTGTGCACCGTTTTCTTGTCATATTGCCATGGTCGTCCCAATAAAATGTGACAAGTGCTCATAGGGATAACATCGCAAACAAGGGAATCATCATAGTTAGGTCCAAAAGAAAAATTTACTAAGACTTGCTTAGTTACCTTGATGCCGTTGTGATCGTTGAGCCAATGGAGTGAATAGGGCCTAGGGTGCGGTAATAGAGGCAAGCCAAGCTTCTCGACCATAGTGGTAGATGCGACATTCGTGCAACTCCCTCCATCGATGACAAGAGTGCACACTTTTCCACCTACGAAGCACCGCGTTTGGAACAACATTTCCCGTTGGGCCTTATCGAGAGGAGTCTCATGGATATGCAAAGCGCTCCTCACAACAAGTGCATTTCCACGCACGGGGGGTATGTGAGCGGCATCCTCATCATCGCTAGTAATCGCATCTTCAACCAACACTTCGGGTTCCTCTTGAGCCTTTCGAAGCTCATCATCGATGTCATGGACCTCTTGGAGTGTCAAAGCCCGACGGTTTGGACAATCGGTTTGAAAATGGCCATAACCATGGCACTTAAAGCATTTCCGGCCTTCCGCTCGTCGAGGAGGTGCCGTTGGAGTCTCCGTAGCAAGCCCCTTTCCTTTGTTAATTCTTAGTGTTGGTGTGGACCTCGGTGTCTCGCTAGACCTTGGAGTGCTTGACTCCGGAGGAGGTCGGCTAGATGGTGAGTAGACGGGTCTAGACAAGGATTTGGTGTTGGATCCTTCCATTCTTCTTCGCTCAACTCGGAGAGCCAAACTACACAATTCATCCATGGAATAGTATGGTTGGACCTCAACCCTTTTAGCGATTGTGGAGTTCAAGCCATTCAAAAATCGCATCATGGTTTGATCCTCAGGCTCCTGGAGGCCACTCTTGATAAGAAGTTGCTCGAATTCAGAAATGTATTCTCCGACGGTTCGTTTTCCTTGGGTAAGGGCATAGGCCTTCTTCAGAACGTCATGAAGGTAAGTGTTTGGCAAAAAGCGGCGATTCATCACTTGCTTAAGATGGGTCCAAGTGGAAATCCTCGCCTTCCCTTCTCGAGCCCGTTGTGATTTCATATTCTCGAACCAAAGCGAAGCGGCCTTGGTGAGTTTCAAACTTGCGATCTTATAAGCCTTCTCCTCATCATACTATTTGGTTTCGACGATCCTATCCATCAGTTAGGTCCATTCGATGTAGTCGTCCGGATTAGTGGAACCGTGGAATTCGGGAATGTCAATTTTTATGTCCTGGAAATCATCTCGAGGGGGTTGTTCATGCACATTCCGCGACCGGCGTGGAGAGCCTCTAGCATCGTCACTCGACTCAAAGTTCGGAGGAGGACGGACTGGGCTTTGTGTATGCCTCGGACGTTCAACTCGAGGCGGAACCGGACGCTCTAGGGCGAGGTTATCCAACCGTGCCATGATGGCATTAAGGTTTCGATTGATGGAGGAGAATTGTTCGTCATGGGTGGCAAGTCGATTCTCGAGAACCCGAAGTTGAGGGCCACCGCGGTGGCTTGATTCCTCTCGATCGGAATCATCGTGACCATCCATATCGAGGGAAAGGTATGGGACGGATTGTGTTTGGGATATTTTGTGGAGTTTGAGGGTTTTCTTGTAGTTGGCTTGTGTTTGGGATAAGGGTTCTTTGTGTTTTTCTCACTTGGGCATTTTATCGAACACCTTGTGTGCACAAATTTTCCAACTCTTCCTCAAAGCTCCAGTATGCATCAAAATCAACAAACACAATAGCAATAACAATTTCTCCAACACACTTGGAGTCACAAGGGTTGGGGAACACCAATATTTCAATCTAAATACCAAAATTCCAACAATAGAGAACAAACTAGCAAGAACAATGGAAAACTCAAGCTAGATGAATAACCTTGTGCTCTGATACCAAAATGGAGCGTGGCGCGATGGGAGAGAAAGATGGACTTAGCTTAAGTTGTTGTTGTAGAAGAGCTGAGAGAAATCCATAAGCAATAGAATAAGGAGAGAAAGATGAACATCTCAATCACCCATGCTTGAACTTCTCAACAATAGCCTTGAACTTGATTAATAACAAGAATAATAACCAAAATCAACCAATATCAATAACCTTGAACACCAAAGGGATTGGATATGACCTTGGATAAAGGAGATTCCACCACCAAAGCCTAACACCCCACCATGACCATCATAAAGGAAGAATCCACCAAATGATCAATAAAGGAATGACTAGAAACACCACCATTAATCAATGGATAAAGTAATCTAGATTTTGAGAGAAAACTTAGGGAAACCCTAACCAATGCATAAGCATGTTCATAATCATCAAAAGCTGCCTGGAAAAATGAGATAACAAGCTATTTATAATAAACTAGGAATTAGGCTAAAACAAGGCAAAAATGACGAAAATACGCGTCCGACCAGAAGAGCGGCTCGGGCGAGCAGATGGGTGGCTCGGGCGAGCTGGCCCTCTGACTGCCTTGGCCTGTCGCTGGCCAAGATGGGTCGCGGGCGCGACAGGATGTTGGCTCGGGCGAGCCAGCAGCCTGCTCGGGCGAGCAGGCCTTCTTTCCGCCTTGGGCGCCCGTGACAAACAGGGCAGAATGGTGGCTCGGGCGAGCCACGCTTCTGGGCAGTTTTCCCTGCCGACTTCAAATGCGCATAACTTCTTCATCCGAACTCCGTTTTAGGCCCGTAAGATATCGTTGGAAAGCTCTCAATGTGTACTATAAGCTTCCAAAATTTGAGCCTCATCGGAGTTCTATTGAAGGAGTTATGACCCGAAACGTGAAGGCGCGCGCATTTCCAACCTCTGATCGTCTTCCCCCTTGCAAGTTATTAACTTGGTTACTTTTGAGACTTGATACCAACACGCCCTTCATTTCCGGGATGACCCAATCCGGTCCCGAGGTCTCCAAGGTCGTTGACAAGTCCTGAGCCTCTCCTTACTCCAACAAGGATTTCTCGCCGAAGCCACGATAGTGTGATGCTCACCACCCCGCCTTTTGTAAAGGTGTATCGATTCCTGAAAACGAGTGGGTGAGCGGTTTTAGTCCGGTGATGATGGGTCGGGATTTCATCGATCTTATCTTTAATCGTAATCCCGGCTATGAAAGCTCGGCACCGAACCCGACACTGAACCCGATACGGTTCATACTCCCCCTCTTGAAAAAGAGTTGCCCTCAACTCTTGGGTGTTAAAACTGAAGCACTCTTCATCAATCGTCCCCTTGAAGCTCCGAACTTCCCGAACGCTTCGAACAAACATGCTTGACAACCCACAATCTTCAAATCCAACAATGTACCCATCATCCATATGCAAGAAAGTAGAAGGAGGCTTGTCTTGTGGAGGTGAAGGGTTAAGGGGCGGTAGGGAAATTTTGTGTGGTGCTTGGGAACTCTCAATCTCACTAGGCTCACTACAAGGCAAAGATAAAGGAAGAGGGAGCTCGTCCTTGCCAAGAGTACGCTCGTCCCGTGTTTCGCTCATCATGAGAAGGTTCCTCAACTCACTACCCATCCCGGCTTTTGAAGTTTCGGTTTCTCGCGGAGAAATGGGAAGTAACTTGACTTTCTTGTCTTTATGGGTGAATGTGTAAGTGTTGTTCAACCCATTGTGCACCGTTTTCTTGTCATATTGCCATGGTCGTCCCAATAAAATGTGACAAGTGCTCATAGGGACAACATCGCAAACAAGGGAATCATCATAGTTAGGTCCAAAAGAAAAATTTACTAAGACTTGCTTAGTTACCTTGATGCCGTTGTGATCGTTGAGCCAATGGAGTGAATAGGGCCTAGGGTGCGGTAATAGAGGCAAGCCAAGCTTCTCGACCATAGTGGTAGATGCGACATTCGTGCAACTCCCTCCATCGATGACAAGAGTGCACACTTTTCCACCTACGAAGCACCGCGTTTGGAACAACATTTCCCGTTGGGCCTTATCGAGAGGAGTCTCATGGATATGCAAAGCTCTCCTCACAACAAGTGCATTCCCACGCACGGGGGGTATGTGAGCGGCATCCTCATCATCGCTAGTAATCGCATCTTCAACCAACACTTCGGGTTCCTCTTGAGCCTTTCGAAGCTCATCATCGATGTCATGGACCTCTTGGAGTGTCAAAGCCCGACGGTTTGGACAATCGGTTTGAAAATGGCCATAACCATGGCACTTAAAGCATTTCCGGCCTTCCGCTCGTCGAGGAGGTGCCGTTGGAGTCTCCGTAGCAAGCCCCTTTCCTTTGTCAATTCTTAGTGTTGGTGTGGACCTCGGTGTCTCGCTAGACCTTGGAGTGCTTGACTCCGGAGGAGGTCGGATAGATGGTGAGTAGCGGGTCAGACAAGGATTTGGTGTTGGATCCTTCCATTCTTCTTCGCTCAACTCGGAGAGCCAAACTACACAATTCATCCATGGAATAGTATGGTTGGACCTCAACCCTTTTAGCGATTGTGGAGTTCAAGCCATTCAAAAATCGCATCATGGTTTGATCCTCAGGCTCCTGGAGGCCACTCTTGATAAGAAGTTGCTCGAATTCCGAAATGTATTCTCCGACGGTTCGTTTGCCTTGGGTAAGGGCATAGGCCTTCTTCAGAACGTCATGACGGTAAGTGTTTGGCAAAAAGCGGCGATTCATCACTTGCTTAAGATGGGTCCAAGTGGAAATCCTCGCCTTCCCTTCTCGAGCCCGTTGTGATTTCATATTCTCGAACCAAAGCGAAGCGGCCTTGGTGAGTTTCAAACTTGCGATCTTATAAGCCTTCTCCTCATCATACTATTTGGTTTCGACGATCCTATCCATCAGTTAGGTCCATTCGATGTAGTCGTCCGGATTAGTGGAACCGTGGAATTCGGGAATGTCAATTTTTATGTCCTGGTAATCATCTCGAGGGGGTTGTTCATGCACATTCCGGCGAATTCGGCGTCGTGGAGAGCCTCTAGCATCGTCACTCGACTCAAAGTTCGGAGGAGGACGGACTGGGCTTTGTGTACGCCTCGGACGTTCAACTCGAGGCGGAACCGGACGCTCTAGGGCGAGGTTATCCAACCATGCCATGATGGCATTAAGGTTTCGATTGATGGAGGAGAATTGTTCGTCATGGGTGGCAAGTCGATTCTCGAGAACCCGAAGTTGAGGGCCACCCCGGTGGCTTGATTCCTCTCGATCGGAATCATCGTGACCATCCATATCGAGGGAAAGGTATGGGACGGATTGTGTTTGGGATATTTTGTGGAGTTTGAGGGTTTTCTTGTAGTTGGCTTGTGTTTGGGATAAGGGTTCTTTGTGTTTTTCTCACTTGGGCATTTTATCGAACACCTTGTGTGCACAAATTTTCCAACTCTTCCTCAAAGCTCCAGTATGCATCAAAATCAACAAACACAATAGCAATAACAATTTCTCCAACACACTTGGAGTCACAAGGGTTGGGGAACACCAATATTTCAATCTAAATACCAAAATTCCAACAATAGAGAACAAACTAGCAAGAACAATGGAAAACTCAAGCTAGATGAATAACCTTGTGCTCTAATACCAAAATGGAGCGTGGCGCGATGGGAGAGAATGATGGACTTAGCTTGAGTTGTTGTTGTAGAAGAGATGAGAGAAATCCATAAGCAATTGAATAAGGAGAGAAAGATGAACATCTCAATCACCCATGCTTGAACTTCTCAACAATAGCCTTGAACTTGATTAATAACAAGAATAATAACCAAAATCAACCAATATCAATAACCTTGAACACCAAAGGGATTGGATATGACCTTGGATTAAGGAGATTCCACCACCAAAGCCTAACACCCCACCATGACCATCATAAAGGAAGAATCCACCAAATGATCAATAAAGGAATGACTAGAAACACCACCATTAATCAATGGATAAAGTAATCTAGATTTTGAGAGAAAACTTAGGGAAACCCTAACCAATGCATAAGCATGTTCATAATCATCAAAAGCTGCCTGGAAAAATGAGATAACAAGCTATTTATAATAAACTAGGAATTAGGCTAAAACAAGGCGAAAATGACGAAAATACGCGTCCGACCAGAAGAGCGGCTCGGGCGAGCAGATGGGTGGCTCGGGCGAGCTGGCCCTCTGACTGCCTTGGCCTGTCGCTGGCCAAGAAGGGTCGCGGGCGCGACAGGATGTTGGCTCGGGCGAGCAGGCCTTCTTTCCGCCTTGGGCGCCCGTGACAAACAGGGCTGAATGGTGGCTCGGGCGAGCCACAGGTTGGCTCGGGCGAGCCACGCTTCTGGGCAGTTTTCCCTGCCGACTTCAAATGCGCATAACTTCTTCATCCGAACTCCGTTTTAGGCCCGTAAGATATCGTTGGAAAGCTCTCAGTGTGTACTATAAGCTCCCAAAATTTGAGCCTCATCGCAGTTGTATTGAAGGAGTTATGACCCGAAACGTGAAGGCGCGCGCATTTCCAACCTCTGATCGTCTTCCGCCTTGCAAGTTATTAACTTGGTTACTTCTGAGACTTGATACCAACACACCCTTCATTTCCGGGATGACCCAATCCGGTCCCGAGGTCTCCAAGGTCGTTGACAAGTCCCGAGCCTCTCCTTACTCCAACAAGGATGGCTCGCCGAAGCCACGATAGTGTGATGCTCACCACCCCGCCTTTTGTAAAGGTGTATCGATTCCTGAAAACGAGTGGGTGAGCGGTTTTATTCCGGTGATGATGGGTCGGGATTTCATGGATCTTATCTTTAATCGTAATCCCGGCTATGAAAGCTCTAAGACCGAACGACATCGAACCCGATACGGTTCATACTCCCCCTCTTGAAAAAGAGTTGCCCTCAACTCTTGGGTGTTAAAACTGAAGCACTCTTCATCAATCGTCCCCATGAAGCTCCGAACTTCTCGAACGCTTCGAACAAACATGCTTGACAACCCACAATCTTCAAATCCAACAATGTACCCATCATCCATATGCAAGAAAGTAGAAGGAGGCTTGTCTTGTGGAGGTGAAGGGTTAAGGGGCGGTAGGGAAATTTTGTGTGGTGCTTGGGAACTCTCAATCTCACTAGGCTCACTACAAGGCAAAGATAAAGGAAGAGGGAGCTCGTCCTTGCCAAGAGTACGCTCGTCCCGTGTTTCGCTCATCATGAGAAGGTTCCTCAACTCACTACCCATCCCGGCTTTTGAAGTTTCGGTTTCTCGCGGAGAAATGGGAAGTAACTTGACTTTCTTGTCTTTATGGGTGAATGTGTAAGTGTTGTTCAACCCATTGTGCACCGTTTTCTTGTCATATTGCCATGGTCGTCACAATAAAATGTGACAAGTGCTTATAGGGACAACATCGTAAACAAGGGAATCATCATAGTTAGGTCCAAAAGAAAAATTTACTAAGACTTGCTTAGTTACCTTGATGCCGTTGTGATCGTTGAGCCAATGGAGTGAATAGGGCCTAGGGTGCGGTAATAGAGGCAAGCCAAGCTTCTCGACCATAGTGGTAGATGCGACATTCGTGCAACTCCCTCCATCGATGACAAGAGTGCACACTTTTCCACCTACGAAGCACCGCGTTTGGAACAACATTTCCCGTTGGGCCTTATCGAGAGGAGTCTCATGGATATGCAAAGCTCTCCTCACAACAAGTGCATTCCCACGCACGGGGGATATGTGAGCGGCATCCTCATCATCGCTAGTAATCGCATCTTCAACCAACACTTCGGGTTCCTCTTGAGCCTTTCGAAGCTCATCATCGATGTCATGGACCTCTTGGAGTGTCAAAGCCCGACGGTTTGGACAATCGGTTTGAAAATGGCCATAACCATGGCACTTAAAGCATTTCCGGCCTTCCGCTCGTCGAGGAGGTGCCGTTGGAGTCTCCGTAGCAAGCCCCTTTCCTTTGTCAATTCTTAGTGTTGGTGTGGACCTCGGTGTCTCGCTAGACCTTGGAGTGCTTGACTCCGGAGGAGGTCGGATAGATGGTGAGTAGACGGGTCTAGACAAGGATTTGGTGTTGGATCCTTCCATTCTTCTTCGCTCAACTCGGAGAGCCAAACTACACAATTCATCCATGGAATAGTATGGTTGGACCTCAACCCTTTTAGCGATTGTGGAGTTCAAGCCATTCAAAAATCGCATCATGGTTTGATCCTCAGGCTCCTGGAGGCCACTCTTGATAAGAAGTTGCTCGAATTCCGAAATGTATTCTCCGACGGTTCGTTTGCCTTGGGTAAGGGCATAGGCCTTCTTCAGAACGTCATGACGGTAAGTGTTTGGCAAAAAGCGGCGATTCATCACTTGCTTAAGATGGGTCCAAGTGGAAATCCTCGCCTTCCCTTCTCGAGCCCGTTGTGATTTCATATTCTCGAACCAAAGCGAAGCGGCCTTGGTGAGTTTCAAACTTGCGATCTTATAAGCCTTCTCCTCATCATACTATTTGGTTTCGACGATCCTATCCATCAGTTAGGTCCATTCGATGTAGTCGTCCGGATTAGTGGAACCGTGGAATTCGGGAATGTCAATTTTTATGTCCTGGAAATCATCTCGAGGGGTTTGTTCATGCACATTCCGGCGAATTCGGCGTCTGTAGACGCTGAATTTTGTATCAATATTTTAGTACTAGTTTTAGAAAATAAGCTGGCCGATTAATTTAGTAGCATGCAAGCCCATCTCGTTCCTAACCCGAGAACAAGCAAAACAGCCCAGTAATCACAAAGCAAACCGGCTGAGTTCTGTAAAGGCCGAAAAGCCTGTTTAAGCCAGACAGGAACCCGTCTGGGTTCCTTGGGCCTGAGCCTGGCTCAGCTCATCAGGAACCCGTCTGGGTTGCTGGGCCAAAGCCTGGCTCAGCTCGGCAGGAACCCGTCTGGGTTCCTGGGCTGAGTATTGGCGCGGCGGCTATGCCGAACCCTAAAACGCACCCCCTTGCCTCCCCCATTCCACTATAAATTAAACCCTTCTTTCCCTTCCAAAGATAGAGAAAAAAGACACCAGAACACACCAGAATATACTAGGAGTATTGACACTCGTATATTCTCTCTCTTCTCTCCCCCTTGCATGCTATTTCACTAAAAGGTTAGCATAGTTATTGTAAACATGTAGTTATTTATCGTTTTTTGCTCTTTTTATTATTTGCATGACATCAATGATAAATCTATGAAATTTATTCAATTCCTCCCCCCTTTTTTCAAATCTTTCGCTTTAATTTAGTTCTAGTAGAGTCTATTCGTTGAATAGGCGGGTTTGGTGATTTTAACTATCAAATTCGTAACCTTACCCCCGAATCCATCTCTGGATTCGCAGGCTGGAGTCTATATTTTATGGTTTGTTGTTTTTATCCTAAAATTCAACTGGCGACTCTTTTCTTTTTCTTTTTGATTTTTATGACCTATTTTACGTTTTTGATCCGCCCTGGTTCCTTAAGAACCCAGACGGGTTCCTCATTCCCTTTCCCTTCACTTCTTTTTTTTTGTTTTCCGCCTCGAAGCCGAGAACCCGTCTAGGTTCCGAAGAACTCAGACGGCTTCTTCTGCCTTTTTTCTTTTCCTTTTCTTTCGTCTCGTTTTCTTTCTTCTTTTTTGTAAAGGTGAACCTCGAGCGCTAAATTCGTTTTTTTAACCTGCCAAATTTATTCTTGAAAGTTCAACCTTATTTAAGAATAAGCAATCCTAGTTGGCTCCCAATCACTTTTAAGTAGCGCCGCGAAAAAAGGTCATCGGCTGAATTTTTTCGGTGTCTACAGATTGGCGACTCCACTGGGGACTTAAACTTAAAAAGAGGGTAAAACTTGAAAGAATTGAATTTTAGTGTTTTTTTTTGTAAAAAAGGGAGGAATTAATTTATTTCACATTTTTATCATTTTAGGCATATTGCATACCAGGCTACTCTTGGGCCTTTATGGCTGGGGAGCACAAAAGCGTTGGTTTAGGTTTTAAAACTAGGAATTATCCCCGAGAGCGGGAGGTCACTACTTGTGGGATGCACTTACATCGCCAAGCATTTGATCTCTCCTCTCCCCGTGTTACACTCTAAAGGTTTCCTTGAAACCCAAAGAGCAACACCCCACACATTCTTCCTTGAATTCCATACAAGGAAAATGCAAGGCGAGAACATGTGGTACCCTATTCATCTCCCTAAACCTAGAAAAACCTTGAACCTAAAGCCATGGTTAGGCCCATCCCGCATCTGCATGCTATGTGAGTTAATCCTGTAAAAGTTGAGTCCAAGTGTCCAGCCCTTTCATGAGTCGGGAGTCATCCTAGTCCGCATAGGAACATGCGAGGTGCGTTTTGGCTTATCAGAAACCCAGACGGGTTTCTGGCCTGTCAGAGCCGACCCATTCGTGTCAATTGTCCGTCAGTGTGGGCCTTGCGCGTCAGAAACCTAGACGGGTTCTTGGCCATCAAGACTGGCCCATCTGCTGATAATTGACGGAACAGGGCCCAGTTAGAGGAAGGAGAACTCAGACGGGTTTACTAACCCAGTCTGGCTTCTCTCTTCTCCTCACGGACAGCCCAATGCCTTGCTATTGATCCTATTCGGCCCTTTATGATATTCCCTAAGTCTAATCCCTATTGCGTCCGTTACTTGAATCTGAGCCCGAAACCGAAAGCGATCGTGACTCGATCCAAGTAAGGACCCAATAGACGATTAATGTTGTCAGTCCGCATACTAGGCCCATGTAGAGTTAGGACATGCACTCCCATAAAGTGGGTGAGTCACCCTTGTGTCAGCATATAGGCGTCGCGTCCATGTCCTAGGTCCATGTAGGTCCACTAAGTCATGCATACATTGGGTGGTTAGCGTAAAAGTTCTTTCGAGCACTAATCAGTTTCCATGCAGGCAAGATAACAGACCATCTCCGAGCCCGCATACGTGACCCACAAACCGGCAGGCTTATTCGCAATCCCAATTACAGATTGTCGGTCCAATCCAGTGAATCCAGTGAATCCATCATGTCGGGATCTCCTAACAACAACCTTTCCGGGGAAAGTTCTGGTGACAAGCTACCTGATGGGCTATATGAGAGGATACAGGAAGCAATAGCCTTTTACATATCAGATTTGGAGGATAGGACTAATGAAAAGTTGGAAAAAAGGTTCAACGAAAGCCAACAGACCATGAATGGCATGTTGGAGGCCATTAGGCAGCTCAATAAAAAGCTAGGTGTTGAAGTCGAAGAAGAGGAAAACTATTATGAGTCTGAGTCTGAGGCCGAGGGTGATGACGGGGATAGAAGGCAACGCCTCAAAACCAAAACTGAAGGCCTACAAATTAAATCGTCTGGTGAGGTCAGGTCCAAACTTACACCAAAGGGCTCCAAAACTTCGGAGGACCCTTATGTCAGAAAGCTTGAAGAGAAGGTTGACTTGCTCACTAGGAGGATGATGAAAACTGATCCAACCTTCACCGACCCTTGTATGGATTTTGCCATCCCCAAACATTGTGTATCGAGAATAAGGGACAAGGTTGAGGTGCCAAACATGAAATTTAGACCCTCCGAAAATCCATCGCATCACTTGGAGGAATTCTTGAGGCTGGCTCCCCTCCATAAGGTAGACGAAGGTCTCTATACCACAGTCTTCCCTTCCACTCTAGAAGGTAAGGCCAAGGTATGGTACCAAAATCTACCCCAGCAAGTTAAGACCAACGCAGATGAGTTATTCAAAGCCTTCATAAGCCATTTCAGTCGCCTGAAGCAAAACGAGGTCACTGTGGATGATTTAACTTCCCTGAAACAAAAGGAGGATGAATCATTCCTCTCTTATTACGAGCGATGGCACTCCATGTTATCTGAAATCGACGAATCTGTCCCCTTCAGAATGCAACTAAGCACCTTCAGACAAGGAATCCAGCCCCGCATCACTCGGCATTTTGGTTTCCAATCCATCAAAGACTTTGAGACTTTAAAGGACTTGTGTGTTCAAATTGAAGCTGCTAACAATGAAAAAAGCACACAACATCCTGGTTGGAAGGGATCTAGCTCCAACAGGAGGGCCATTAGCGCGCCTAGCCCCCCTCAGAAAACTGTTGAGACTAATTCCATCCAACGAAGGCAATACACTCCGAGGTTCGACTCTTACCACCCGCTGGATATGTCCTATGCCAGGGCATTGGAAAGGCTGGTGAAAAAGGGTATCATCCAATTGCCCCTGCCGACCCCTGAACCTGAGCTTAAGCCTCCGAGGTGGGATGGGAACAAATACTGCAACTTCCATCGCAGTCGAGGTCATGACACCGAAGTATGTTGGTCTTTGAAAAATAAGATCGAAGGGCTAATCCGAGACGGTGTTATTCCTCCACCAAACCCGTCTCGAAAACCCAACAACAAAGAGAACCCATTGCCCAATCACACCAATGCCGTCTTTTTGGAGGAGAACATTTTCGATCCGTCCACTCTCATCACCGATATGGGTCAATTTGTCTCAGTTCTTCTCCCGCTTACGGAGGAGCTCATCATCAATGGCATTTGGGATAGTGAAAGTGAAGAAGAAGGCGAAGAGGCCACTGACCTTGAAACCAATAAACATCCATTATATGACTCTTCTGACGACGGAGGGGATGTGGAAGAAATGACAATTCCTCAGGCTGCAGTTCTTACCCGGTCCGGCCGCTACTATAACAGGAATACTACCTCGCCAACAGCAACCCCTAATCCCGAAACGACGGAAATCCCTGCACCTCCGCCGGAAGATCCTTTCCTCACGCAGCTAAAGAAAACAAAGGCCGAAGTCACAATTTGGCAGCTCTTATGTGCTTCTCAAGACCATAGGCAAATACTGCTGGATGCCTTCAATAAGCTCATGGTTCCTACCTCAGCATCACTAGAGGACATCATATCTCACATTACCTCCGGGAAGCCTACCATCACCTTCGGGGATGAAGACTTACCCGAGGAGGGAGGTTCTCACAAGAAAGCTCTTTACCTCACCGCCATGTGTTCTACTCAAACCATACCACTCGTTCTCGTGGATAATGGTTCAGCCGTCAATGTCTGCCCATGGAGAACCGCACAAAAGTTAGGAGTTCAAAAACAGCATTTGACACAAAATACTGTTCAGCTGCGT
Source organism: Portulaca oleracea (assembly GCA_029582165.1). NCBI lineage: Eukaryota > Viridiplantae > Streptophyta > Magnoliopsida > Caryophyllales > Portulacaceae > Portulaca > Portulaca oleracea. Next base: position 20,048,235 of record CM055873.1, on the reverse strand, counting down.
GCATACGATAACTCCCCTCGCAAGTCACTAGGATCAATTGTGCTCCCCATCACCATGGACTACATAAGTAAGAACGTTGAATTCGTCGTTCTGGATATCCCGGCTTCTTTCAACATGCTGTTGGGAAGGCCTTGGTTACATGAGTGCAATGCTGTCGCCTCTACCTTACACCAGAAAGTGAAATTAATTATTCAAGGGCAAGTGGTTACGATCTCAAGCAAACCCCTCAGCGCCGTTTTTGACCCCAAGAAACCCACGCTTGAGATTGAACATAGCTCAGCTGACGAGGAGCTGCATAGCTTTGAGATGGTAGCGGCTTTGAGCCAGGATCAAGCTCACTTTGACTTCGATCCCTACTCAAACCCTAATATCCATACTATATTGAGGAAGCAAGGTCATTTTCCGGGGATGCCGCTTGGCCGAAACCCCAAGAACAAGTTGGCACCAAATTTCAAGGTGTTCAAAAACAAAGGAAGGTTCGGACTAGGCTTCAAACCAACTAAAGAAGAAGTGAGACTGGCGAAGCTAGCCATGGCTAAGCAGAAGAGATTGGACAACCCTCCAACCCTATACCAAGTCAAGCCGTATCCACACACTCTTAATGGACAGTTCTTGAGAGAGGGTGACGACTTCCCTTATTACGGCTTCCCAGAACCACATTACCTAAAATCTCAGGGTATCCGAGTGGCGGGGTTAGAAATCTTCAATGACTGCGCCGTCACCACAACCGCCACGTTCATCCCGCCTAGGAAAAATCGTCCGCCTTTGGAATGGACCCACCTCGCTGGAGGCGGCATCTTTGGAATGCTCTTCGGACAAGAAGCGCGCAAGGAAGAAGTCGTCGACCCGGTCATCGCTGCACTTTCCAACCCGAGCTTTGATCCAAGTCTATTGATCGGAGAAGACGGCGGCCATCGCGAGATCACCTGGATCGACGATGAGGAGAACAAATTTACGCTTTCTGTAGGAGAGTCTGTAGGAGAGTCTGTCTCAAAGGTCATAGAGTCAGGTTCTAGTAGTCCTAAGTTGGTCGGGGTTAACCCGGAGTCTGTTGATGTACCCATTTCTGCATTCAATAAGATGAACATTTCTGCCTACTCGAACTGTTGTGCCAATACTGATAATAAATATGCTGAACCTTTAAAAGACCAAAATGAATTAACAGAGGCCATGGAAACATTTGAGGAAAAAATAGCAGTCATCGAGGATACCATAAGCATAAATGTAGGAACGGAGGACAACCCCCGGGAGCTCAAACTGGGTAAGTCTCTCACGGACAAGGAGCGGCAGGATTTTACAACGCTTCTTAAGGAGTTTAAGGACGTGTTCGCATGGTCATATGAGGACATGCCCGGTATCGACAGGGATATCGCTGAACATACCCTTCCATTATATCCCGACGCTAAACCAGTGCGGCAAAAGGCTCGTAGGATCAAGCCAGATTGGTCAAAGAAAATCGAAGATGAGGTAATGGAACAATTAAAAGCCAAGTTTATACGGGCAGTGCACTACCCCGAATGGGTAGCAAACATTGTTCCCGTTCCGAAGAAAGATGGGCGAGTAAGGGTGTGTGTTGACTTTCGAGATTTGAATAAGGCCAGTCCAAAAGACAGCTTCCCTTTGCCACATATCGACGTCCTTGTGGACAATACTTGCGGCCACGAGCTGCTGTCCTTCATGGATGGCTACGCGGGGTATAACCAAATCAAAATGGCAGAAGAGGACATGGAAAAAACATCCTTCACCACTCCATGGGGTACGTACTGCTACACGGTAATGCCTTTCGGCCTAAAAAACGCAGGGGCCACATATCAACGCACCGCGAATACTCTTCTCCATGACATGATCCACAAAGAGGTGGAGGTATATGTGGATGATATGATCGTCAAGTCCAAAACCAGGGAAGAGCATCTCCCCAATCTTCGCAAGTTCTTCCTTCGATTGAGAAAATACAACATGAGGCTCAATCCCCGAAAATGTGCATTTGGGGTTACATCAGGCAAGCTCCTAGGATTCGTGGTCAGTCAACGCGGGATTGAGGTAGACCCATCAAAAATCAAAGCAATACGAGAGATGAAACCACCTAAGACAGAAAAGGAAATTCGAGGTTTCCTTGGTCGCGTACAATACATTTCCAAGCTCACTATGACTTGTGAACCACTATTCAAGAAACTCAAGAAAGGAGTAAAAGTGGAATGGGATGATCAGTGTCAAGCAGCCTTTAACAAAATTAAAGAATACTTGACCCATGCCCTCAGACTAAAGCCACGGTACAGATGAGCCTCGCTCCTTTACCTCACAAGAACTAACTCAAAGAATGGGGCTATGTTGGCTCAACAGGTAAAAGGAAAGGAGAGCGCCATCTATTACCTCAGCAAGAAGTTCGGTGATTGTGAGAGTCGATACACCAACATTGAAAAAATGGCTCTAGCATTGGTCTGGGCAACGAAGAAGCTTCGACATTATATGTTGTCACACACGGTGCATGTGATCGCTGAGTGCAACCCGGTCAAGTTCATCATGGAACAACCCACAATCAATAATCGCATAGCTCGATGGGTAGTTATGTTATCAGAGTTCAGCTTAAAGTTCGTGCCTCAAAAGTCTATCAAAGGAAGGGCCATCTCGGACTTCTGGCGATTTCTGTCGGGAACCTCCAAGCACCAACTCGAGTTCCTGCACGAAGAAGTCTTTCATACGACGAGATCACGTGGAAATGTATTTTGATGGTGCTTCTAACCAAATGGGATGTGGCGCAGGGGTACTCTTGATATCACCTGAAGGAGAGCATCATCCCGTTTCTGTTAAACTCGAATTCAATGCGACCAACAACGCGGCCGAATATGAAGCCTGCATCATCGGGTTACAAGTGGCGTTAATTATAGGAGTAAAGCACATCAGAGTGTTTGGTGACTCTAGTCTTATCATCAATCAAGCCAAGAACGCCTGGAAGGTCAGAAATGAATCTTTGGTGGCTTATCAACGACGGTTGTTAGACTTGGCGACGCAATTTGAGCACATTGAGTTCAAGTACCTACCAAGAGATAATAATGAGTTGGTAGACGCCTTAGCTAAACTCTCCTCCATGATAGCTATGCCAGTAGGAATTTACGAATTTCCTATAACAATAGAGCGGCGCGACCAACCCGCCTATGTGTACTCTATAGAAGAACCCATCGTAGACTCAAATGCATGGTTCTTCGATATCTATACATACTTGACAAAAGGAGATTATCCCGCTGAGGCCGATTCTAAAGGACAAAGAGCGGTCAGAATGATGGCAGCACAATACTGCATCATTCACGATCGACTTTACAAGAAGACCGCTACGGGCATTAACCTACTTTGCGTTGATACCAAGTCAGCAGAAGAGTTAATGACCTCCATACATGGAGGAGAGTGCGGACCACACATGAATGGCAGAATGTTGGCAAAAAAGATTCAAAGGGCAGGCTATTTTTGGTCCACCATGGAGGCCGACTGTCTCAACTTCGTTAGGAAATGCGCCAAGTGTCAGGAATACGCCAATCTACAGCATCAGCCATCTTCCTATCTCACCACATTAACATCCCCTTGGCCATTCTCAGTCTGGGGAATAGACATCATTGGGAAGATACATCCAACGGGCACTGGAGGACATGAATACGTATTGGTAGCCGTTGATTACTTTACCAAATGGGTAGAAGCCGCCTCCTATGCAAAACTCACCTCGAGGCATGTAGCTAAGTTCATCCTGAACAATATCATTTGTAGATACGGGGTGCCACATGAGATCATCAGTGATAACGGGAGCCATTTCAGGAAGGAGGTTGAAGTATTGTTGGCTAAGTACAAGATCAAGCATCACAAGTCCTCGCCCTACAGGCCCCAAACTAATGGAGCGGTAGAGGCGACCAACAGAACCCTCGCAGGGATCATTAAGAAAACAGCAATAACATACAAGGATTGGCCTGATAAGCTTCCTTTCGCCCTATGGGGATATAGGACTTCAATTCGAACAGGAACGGGAGCAAGCCCTTTTGCCTTGGTTTACGGAATGGAAGGCATTTTCCATTGAACTCGCCATACCATCACTCCGCATACTTGCCGAAAGTCAACTACCGGAAGCTGAATGGGCTAGGGCCAGATATGAAGAGTTGACACTTATTGACGAAAGAAGGCTCAGGGCCTTACACAATGTGCACTTGTATCAGGCTCGCATGGCTAGGGCTTTTAACAGGAAGGTTAAGGATCGGGTTCTTCAAGAAGGAGATTTAGTGCTTAAGGAAATGAGGGCACCCATTCAGGATCCAAGGGGTAAATTTGCGCCAAATTGGAAAGGACCTTATGTCATTAAACAAATTCTACCCGGGGGAGCAGCTCGCTTAGTCACCATAGAAGGAGACGAATTGATACAGCCCACCAACCTAGACCAGTTGAAGAAATTTTACGCATAACGAGGTCGATTGAATCGGCCAAGCAACTAGAAGGAGGATTTCTAGACACTTGGCCATACTAAGGCGGATTCAAGCTTCATAATGGGCCTCATGGAACCCAGACGTTTTTTTTTTAGGTTACAGGTTGAAGGAAGCTACGCCTCAAATAGATTCGGGTTGTGTATTGGCTTTAATTTTGTAAACTGTACAAAGGGGAGACCTCGTTGTATTAACGACTGCTATTATTATTTATAAAGGAAAAATCCATTACAATACTTGGTCTTTCAAATAATGTTGCAATTACTCTAATTGTAACTAATAAAGGTTCAGCTAAAATATTATCAAAAAAAAAAAAAAACAACAAAAAAAAAGAATAAAAATATAAAAATATAAATTGACACACAGTTTCAGGCCTGTTTCATCTTCTTCTTATCAGCAGACTTTGGTCCAACCCCGGTCTCGTTGGTGTCACTAGTCCCTCCCTCAGTGTCCTTAGGACGGTATCTCTTCTTCTCATTCTCCTGAAAGGCTTTTCCTTTTTCAGTACTTTTCGGTATCGGGCCAAGCCTGTCCTTCACGTCCGTTTTAGGGCCCAATCGATCTTTCACAATGATCCTGGGACCCAAGCGCTGCAATACATCAGCCTTAGGGCCCAGCCTATCTGTCGCAGCAGCTTTCAGATTCTGTCTAGTTTCCTCGGCTCTTCTTGTTACCACCACGGCCGTCAGCCAATCTTGATAGCCAGGAACAGTCGTTTCAGACGCACGTGCTTTCGAGGGAGCACGAACAGTGGGCCGTTTCTCCCAATATTTCAGCCAAGATTCAACGACACTCTTCTTGAGATGGATTAACTTTGGGGCATCATGAATCTTGTCAGGAATACGTTGCCTCAACCCCATTTGTCTCATGCCCCGCTCTGGGAAATAGAATGTCAAATGTGTCAGGCTTGCGACGCACACGTAGGGGTTTCTTTGATCACAAGTGATGTACTCTGGAATGTGCCAGTTTTCAATCCACCATCACTGTGATCTCCTCGTTTCTTCGAATGATCGACCCATTCAAGAATCGATCGACGCCCGGGATATTTCCTCTTGCGCTGACAGAAGTTCGCCAACGCTGTTGCAGATTCCGCCTTTTCGACCAGGCTAAGGTGCTCCATTAACCAAACCTGTGCCACAAAATAAGTTATGTAGTGCAAAAAAAAAAAAAAAAAAAAAAAAAGGGGCACGGCTTACCTGCAAAATCAGGGGGCTACCACGGAAATCATGCTCCGGGTCAGAGTCATCAAGGCACATCAGCGTTTCCCCTAAGATCACCGGTACCGGATTGTAACCACGAGCCATATCCTCAGCCACATAGATCAGATTCGCGGGACCCGTCCTTCGGCCACCATGGTAGAAGCAGAATTCTCCCAGCAGGCACAATACCAAGGCCCTCACACGTATCACGGGCCCGTACTCCAAAGTCTCGGGGGCTTGGAAGTATTCCACTATGGTTTGAAAGTGCACCTTATCCCCTATTATCGCACTACCCATTAACCTAGAGGGGAGGCATAGCAGCTCTTTATATTCCTTCCTCACATCAGTAGCCAATGGAGGCACTACTGATGGAGCATAATGATTCGTCCCAAGGATAGAAAACCATTCTTCAGGAAAAGGAACCAATTCCTGCATGTTGAATCTAAACACATGGAATTCCTTATCCCAGAAGGTTTCAGCAGCGAGCAGGAAATCCCAATCTATCTTCACTTGCCTCAAACTAAGCAGAGATGTCAGCTTATACCTCCCCAATTCCCTCTTTTCTTCTTTGGACAAGGTACTCATCCAAGTAGCTAACTTCTTTTCGAAAGCCATAAGGTCGGAAGGACAGAGCTGTTATAATCCGGGCGAGTTGGTTGCGGCAGCGCACCCAGAACTGGGACGGGTTTTGGGTTGATTTTTGTGGCGGCAGAACTGGGACGGGTTGTTTGTTTTTCCGGTGGGTAAAAATAGCAGTGGCTTTGCGGTCTGTGGCAGGAACCTGGACGGGTTTGTCTTTCTAGTGAAGAGGCTTTGAGGTGTGTGATGGTATGTGTTGGGAGGAGGATGTATTTATAGTAGAGAACCCAGACGGGTTTTGCCCAGGCCGAGCCTAAGTCGGAAACGGAACGTCGGTCATCCGAATCCGCGTAGGAGATGAACTGTCGATTACACAAGCCCAAATAGCAAACAACCCAGACGTGTTTCTGGGCTTCTATTCAAAATATGTCGGCTGCCCTGCAAACAACCCAGACGGGTTCCGATTGGGCTAAATGTCAGACGGGTTCTGGCCCAAGTGGGACTCCATTTGGGCTTAATTGTCAGACGGATTGTTTAGTCTTTTGATTCGATCAAGAAACTTCTTTAGCTCTATTTTGGGTCATAATGCGAGTCCGCGAGATAACTATGTGTCTTCGCTAGCCCTGAAACTGTAGTTCGAATTTACTTATAATACTTAATGTTTCGTTTTTTCTTTTTATCATCTTTTTCGTTTGGGGAAGTGGGGATGATCTCATTCCCACCATGTTAGTCGCATATTGCATTGCATAAGTCTCCCGTCATGTAGGTCGCATGTTGCATTGCATGAGCATCATATCAGTTTTAGTCATAAGGTTAAAAAAAAGAATAAAAAAAATAAGAAAAAAAAATAAATATAAAAAAAAAGAAAAAATTTTTCCTTGACCTTTTTCTAAAAATTGACCTTTTTCCCCAGCTCAACTTGCTTCACTTAGAAAACTCTGGATGAGATCTCAAAAGTTTTTGAAACCTTTTCTTCAAGCCTTCTGATTTTGAGACCAGTAATAGAAGACGATTCGATCGCTTGACTATCTTAGAAGGTATAAATGTGCGTGCCGCAAATCTTTGGGCTAAGTTTAGTTGGTTGAGCCCCATCCCGTAAGCCCACATCGCCTAAATTTTTGAATTGATCATTTTCATCAATTCCATGATCCCCTGAGTGACTCACCCATTAGTCGCATCTCTAGAACTTGTTTTGCATCTTGCTTGAGACTACATGTTTGCATTGCACGCCGTGACAAAGTGATTGAGGCATTCGATTTTCTTTTTAAGCTACATAGCCAAATAGCCTTCCCTACATTGTATTTACCGTTCTTTTTGCCTTGCCTAGCCTTTGTTCACCTTTTTTTTTTTCATGATTGAACCCTGACAATACAAGCCTTAGCCTATGATATCCAGTACCCCCTTGAGCCTTGCTTGGTTGGAAGAGAGTCTGTCATTTTTGGAAGGAACAGTTGGTTTGGTGTGAGCAAAATATGAAGTCTGGGAGAATCTGAAAGTCCCATATCTTGAGCGAATTTGGTTATGCTGTTCAAAGTCGAGGTTGTAATAAGAAATTTCTTCTCCCTGATCAAAAAAAAAAAAAAAAGGGCGATTGGGGAGACGCAATTTAAAGTTCAGAAAACTTTTTGACTTGGTCATACTCGGTTGAGATGTTTTAGGATGGAAGGTGAAACGCTTTGCATACATTAAGTGAGAAGGAGAGTTTAGAGGATTTCATTGAAAATCAATCCAAGCATGGCTTTTAACTCCTCATTCCCAAATTTTACCGCTCCTGACCCTAGCCTAAGCCCCGTTACAACCCGAAAAAGTCCTTTTGATTGTCACTTGTGCATTGCATACCAGTAGTGGAGAGCGAGGTTCTTACCAAGCTTATGGTAGTTTGCTTCTATTGGTTTGAGCATGAGAGAAGCTCACATACATATTCAAAATTGAGTGTTTGAGTGTTCATTCCTTCCTGTGTGAGATTCGCTCTTTTCTGGCTAGCTTACGTCCATAACCAACCGCGCATATTTGCATTGTTCTTCGAACTGTTGGTGGACTTATGCGTCTGAGTTACTTGTTCTCTCCCTTAAGATTCGAAAACTTCTTCCTATCTCTTTCGAACTGAGTTTTGATCTTGTCCAGATTAATCTTTGTGCTTGCTTGATCGAAAATCCTTTATCCCGGATTGTTTTCAGCAGTATATAGAAAGTCATAATTGCATTGCATAACACCATCATTACATGAGCATTGCATCGACACTCTGCATTAGTACATAAGTATAGAAAAATGCATTTAGTACATCATTGCATAGCATTGTCCTAAGTACACAGCAAAGAGTCGTGTACAGCATGGCATAAGAATCTTGCGGACGCATCATTCTCAGTCGTCATCACGCCAGACCTCTGTGTCGCCACCGCCACTAGCGTTATCAGCTCCATGGGCTCCGCTTCCGCCAGCTCCGAAGTAAGTGTCCCATTGGTAGTAGGAGGAGTCTACCACCTCTGTATCACCGCCTGAGCCGGACAGGTGCAACACTTCGGTATCACCCGCGTTAAGCCAAGAATGTTCGGGAACTTGCCACTCTTGGTTACCTCCAGGCCACCCCTGTGGAGCAGGCCAAGAGGTTCTTACTACAGCTCGGGACGGGCCACCCCGACCATTCCCGGCTTGCGTTCCCATCCGGACAATCGAGGTCGCTCCAAACCTCGCGAAGGAGTAACGGGAACAACTGGTTGAGACGGAAGCACTGATGAGGCGTCATCTGCGAGGGTACGGTTATACCCCATAGATGCACCCGAATCACTGCGAAGCACCACGGTAGGATCGACCGCCCCAAAGGAAGTGCCAAAACCCAAATCCACAGTCGGTGCAGGAGCGTACTCGGGCATTCCATAGGGGTACTGAGGCGAAGGATGAGAAGGTTGGCGCCCCGAATGATGAGATTCTGGAGGAGTACCCAAATACAGTGAAATGCCTTCCTGCTCGCCACTCGCAGCTCCACCGACAGCGCTAGACTCGGAGCACGTCTCCACCATAAAGCTGGGAGTGCCACGCCGAGAGCCGCGGCTCCGGCGAGAATTCCCATGATCATGAGACCCCGCCTGGTGCCCGCGCCCACCTAAAGACATGGATGATATACTGTTCTCCACAGACCGCTGAAAGTCGTGGCCAAAGTCCGTATCTCCACAGCGAGAACTGGTCGAATGACTATCTTCAAACAAGATACCTTTCCCGCGATCATCGTGCGCCGGTGTACCCGTGCTCCGCCTACTCCCCTCTCCGTGCCTTCGGAGAGCACCATCACTTCATAAGACCGCCTCGGCGCCATAAAGGAAGAATGTCGAGGAGGGTCAATCCGCTCCGACCGGCCACGAGGCACCTGCGCATCCGAATGGCGAGGAGGATCCACAGGACGAGACTGTACCTCGTCATCCACATCCGCGTCCCCGACCACAGAACCTGCGAGGTCTTTCTCGCGAGCCCATTTAAGCGTGAAATAATTCTTGAGAAAGCCCTTCGCTTGCTTCCATCGCCACTGCACAGAATGAGGAAAATCAGTCAAAGTTTGAGCAAACTGCAACTAAGCAAGAAAAAAAAAGGGATCACCTACCGCTTCCATGATCTTCTAATTCTGGCTTGATGTCCTCGCTTGTCGCCCTCGGGTAGCCACAAACTGTGTCCCTAGAGCTACTTTGGCTCTTCTCGTCATCCTTGCAATAGGGCCCCAACTGCAACAAACAAAGAATTGGTCACATTAGGCAGTAATAGAAGGGATATGAAAAGAATAAACGGAGGTCTTCTTCCCCACCTTTCTGAAGGCCAGGCGGTCCCGATATTGCTCCCATTCCTCCCAGGATTGGTCGGGCGACGCCATCGATGCGTGGTTCGTATACCAAGAACCCGTCTTGGCTGCTACAAATGCCTCGGCATGCAAGGCTCGCGGGTCGTTCATTGTCTCAGGAGGGTCTGATGGTATTATCCACCTTTCATGACCCAGGGTTTGCCTCGTAAACCTCTCACCAAGGCTCCAGACCCAACCGGACGGGCTCTCGATCACCAAGCGCAGGGTACTATCCCTATGCGCCACATTTCGTGAAGGGACAAAATCTTGTGGAACATTAAAGCCAACCCAGGCATTCCAATTGACGTCATCCTGCATAAGCAAAGGAAACATAAGCACTAAAGAAATTCAAGAGAAAATTACATGAAAGATGTACCTCTTCAAGGTGGTCCAGGATGCGGCGCAGCTCATCTAGGCTCCCAAATGGCTTTTTCTTCTGCTCAAGGTAGTTCTTGTGCCACCGTTCTGCTGCTGGCACCGTCTGAGCATGTCGGGTAGGGATGACGAATCCCTTAATATACTCGTACCCCCATACCTGCAAATACGTCAATACCAAGGCTCACGATATAGGAAAATAGAGAAAAGCATGTAAAAGAGAAGCGTCTCGAAGATTACCTCGAGCACCTTCCACATGCTCGGGCCGCTCATCTCCTGCGGACTCTCTGGCATGAGGAACGGGTCCACTTCATGCAGCCGTACACCGACGCCGGCCGAATGAAGTTGGCATAAGCGGCTTGGCCCGGCCCGTGAATGACTTGCTTCAGTCGAGGAGATTCTTCATCCAGTCAAATAAACATCATCACCTCGATTGGCAAACATTATGGCAGATGAAGTATGCCAGAAAATAAAGCGACCAAACTCATCCATATGAGTAAAGTCGTGAAGTGATGACACTTCAAGGAACCATAAGAGAGTTTCATCTTTCGACCAAATCGGCGCCGTTCGAGCACCAGCTCTAATAGTTCCATCACCTGGTCTGGCACAACAGGGTCGAATTCTACGTCTTGACCACCCCAGCGTAGCCCGGTAATCATCACAAAATCAACGGGTGTTATGGTCATTTCTCCTACCGGGAGGTGGAAGGTGTTTGTAGAATCCCAGAATCTCTCCGCAAGCGCACGCCCCATTACCCGTGGTGTGCAAGGTTCCCAGGCCTTAACACATTTCCAGAAGAGGTCGAGTCCTGACTCTTCCAAAAGTGTAAGCGCCCAGTTGTCTTCTGCAAAATACTCCACCACCTTGATTGGCTTCCGCGTATTGCCGCCAGTCCTAAGGGAGTCTTCCTGAAAATCCAACATAAAAATTCAAAAAAAAAAGACAAGTCCCTACGGCAACCCATCAAGTGACCTCTAGTTTAGCAAAAGCTAAATTGAAACTTCCACTAAACTAGGGGGCTAAAAAAAAAGAAGAAAGTCATCTTTCAGCCCACCAGAACCGAGACGGGTTCTGCATCCAGGTGGGCCAATTCGGCGTTGGGCCAAGACAGATGGGCTCACTTCCTAGGATAACCAAGACGGATAACCAAGACGGGTTCCGTTAAGGCGAAAGCATTTGGGCCTCACTGTTTGGTCTCTCTCTCTTTATGAAGAACCAAGACGGGTTCCTAGCACGACAGGGGACTGGGCCTAGTTTCTTCGGCCCGCCCAATTAAAGGGTTCGGGGCTGGATTTGGGCCTCGGCCCAACTAAAGCTGGGCCTCGTTTTCTTCGGACAAAACGCAGTGCCTAACATAGACGGGTTGACTGGGATGGGCCTCGCTGTTTTCGGCCCACCTAAGGCTGGGCCTCGTTCTTTTTTCGCCCCACCAAGAACACAGATGGATTGGGTCGTCCACTTTCAGGAACCTAGACGGGTTCCACTCGTCGAAGAAGTTGGGCCGCATCAGCCCAACTCAAACAAAAAAAGAGAAAGTGGGAAAGAACTCAGACGGGTTCTGTGGTGACGATTCAAGGTTTGGGCCTCGCTGTTTCAGGCCCAATTAAAACTGGGCCTCGTTTTTTCAGACGGAACGAATTCACAGACGGGTTCACAGACGGGTTCTCCCTAAGTCCTAAATCCCAACTAAAACGAATTCAAAACAAAAAGGTTAGGCCCACCCAAGCAGAACCGAGACGGGTTCTGGTGCCTCGGACCAACTAAAGCTGGGCCTCCGAAAGAACGCAGCCGGGTTCTTTTGGTTTCGGGCCTTGCTTTTGGCCCATTAGGAAGATAGACGGGTTCTTGTGCTTTTGGCCCAACTAAAGCTGTTTTCGGCCCACATCAGCCCAACTCAAACAGGAACTCAGACGGGTTCTATAGTTCACAAATTGGGCCAAGTCGAATAGGCCCACGAATAAAAATGGGTTTGGCCCACCAGGAACCCAGACGGTTTCTACTGTTCGGCCCAGTAAAAATACGCAGACGGGATCCTAGACGGGTTCCTAATCAGTGTTGAGCCTTGTTTTTTTTTTCGGCCCACCCGAACGCAATATTTCCGACGGGTTTGATTTTCAAGATAAGATCGGCTTATCATTCATGGTTCCCTAAAGCTCGATACGGGTTATTGACATAAATTACTTGTAGCTAAATCAACAAGCTAGAATTAAAACATTTCTACTTGCAAATTTATGCTACAATTAAAGAGCAAAGTCAAGAAGGAGACATTACCCGGACATGTGAATGCTTGTGCCATACATGATTCCATGGTTCGGGCACCAATTCCGACGGTTCCCAACCGGGCCGGGGAGTCCATGCTCGCCGGGAAGACATCTCATGTGCCCAGTTCGCCGCATGGGGTTGAACGGGCGGATTTCTAGTTTTCCTAACCATTATTCCCTAACTAGAAAATAAGTGGTTTTGAGCAAGGAAGAGAGAGAATCAATGGAATGAGAGTAAAGAGAGCTTGAAGTGTGAGTTTAAGAGGAAGAGGATGCCCCCTTTTATAGGGAAATTGGATGCACACCCACCACACAAGTGGCCAAGCGGCGGGTCCTTAGCATCCGGATAATGGAGAGCATGCATTGGCCGGAAATCTATCCAAAAGTCTATCCATGCATTGGCCAAAAGAAAAAGAGAAAAAAAAAGGAAGAAGCGGCCAGTTCGCAGCAAAAGCCAGCCCGAGAAGAAGCCCGATTGCTGGCCTTATGTGCTTCGAACTCAGATTCCCCAAGATGAAGCCGGCCCAGTTCCTTGGCCTTATTTGCTTCGAAGTCAGAAGGTCCAAATGCATCTGGCCCAGGAATCATTTGCAGCCCAGAACTTGGACGGGTTCCATTTTGCAGACAGAACCAGCCCAATTTTGAGCCCAACTTACCCTGGCAGCTCATTTGAACTGGGACGGGTTCCTAGCACTCACCAGTCCACTCGAACTTGGACGGGTTCTCGCAGCAACCCAAGCTTGTAATCAAAAGCCAAAACGAGCCCAAGTTCGTGCTCTAGTTCAAGCTCAAAGCAATGACAAATTTCAGCCCACTTCCGAGAGCTAAAGCACGATTGACGGGTAAATTCTCTAACTCGTTCTGATAAACTAATGCCCTCCTCCTCTGTTTTGCAGGACAATACACGAGGTACATCGTCAGGCGGTTACACTTTTTCAGCGGCCATCATCGGGCCCTCACAATGCGATGACAGCGGCCACCATCGGGCCCTCACAATGCGATGACGATACGCCATCATCGCCTCACACGCGATGACAGCGGCCACCATCGGGCCCTCACAATACGAGGATACATTTTTCAGCGGCCATCATCGGGCCCTCACAATGCGATGACTGCGGCCATCATCGGGCCCTCACAATGCGATGACTGCGGCCATCATCGGGCCCTCACAATGCGAAGACGGCGGCCATCATCGGGCCCTCACAATGCGATGACGATGGCGCCGGCCACCATCGCCACCATCGCCCTCACAACGCGGCCGCCACCATCGCCCTCACAACGCGATGACACGCCACCATCGCCCTCACAATGCGATGACAATGGCCACCATCGCCCTCACAATGCGCGATGACGCGCCACCATCGCCCTCACAATGTGATGACAGCGGCCACCATCGGGCCCTTACAATACGAGGATACACTTTTCACGCCATCATCTGCCCTCACACGCGATGACAGCGCCATCATCGCCCTCACACGCGATGACAGCGGCCACCATCGCCCTCACAATACGAGGACTTTTTCACCCCATCCATCATCGCTCATAACGCGATAGCCGCCATCGCCGGGCCCTCACAATGCGCGACAACGCCACCATCGGGCCCTCACAATACGAGGGTACACTTTTCAGCGGCCATCGTCGGGCCCTCACAATGCGATGACAGTGGCCATCATCGGGCCCTCACAATGCGATGACAGCGGCCACCATCGGGCCCTCACAATACAAGGACACACCTTTCAGCGGCCGTCATCGGGCCCTAACAATACATGACATCAGCCGTCGCCGGACTAATACACGACACTTCATCAACAGCGGCCATCGTCGGGCCTTCACAATGCGACAAGGGCCATTGTCGGGCCTTCACAATGCGACAAAGGCCATCATCGGGCCTTCACAATGCGATGAACAGCACATCTACATCGGCGCATGACCCAACTTCCAAGCGTCAACAGCGGCCATCGTCGGGCCTTCACAATGCGACGAAGGCCAATTGTCGGGCCTTCACAATGCGACAAGGGCCATCATCGGGCCTTCACAATGCAATGAACGTCATATCGACATCGACGCAGGACCCAGCTTCCAAGCGTCAACCGGCTTAGCGGACTTCGATTCATATCCAAGATCATCAAGACTACTTTGATCATCGCTTTACTCAAACTCGATCAAAGTGGGGCTATCTCAGACGCTGAATTTTGTATCAATATTTTAGTACTAGTTTTAGAAAATAATGGCCGATTAATTTAGTAGCATGCAAGCCCATCTCGCTCCTAACCCGAGAACAAGCAAAATAATCCACATCACAAAGCAAACGGTTGAGTTCTGAAAGGTAGAAAAGCCTGTTTAAGCGACAGGAACCGTCTGGGTTCCTTGGGCTGAGCCTGGCTCACTCATCAGAACCGTCTGGTTCTTTGGGCCAAAGCTCGCTCATTTCGCAGAACCCGTCTGGGTTCCTGGGCTGAGTATTGGCGCGGCGGCTATGCCGAACCCTAAAACGCACCCCCTTGCCTCCCCCATTCCACTATAAATTAAACCCTTCTTTCCCTTCCAAAGATAGAGAAAAAAGACACCAGAACACACCAGAATATACTAGGAGTATTGACACTAGTATATTCTCTCTCTTCTCTCCCCCTTGCATGCTATTTCACTAAAAGGTTAGCATAGTTATTGTAAACATGTAGTTATTTATCGTTTTTTGCTCTTTTTATTATTTGCATGACATCAATGATAAATCTATGAAATTTATTCAATTCCTCCCCCCTTTTTTCAAATCTTTCGCTTTAATTTAGTTCTAGTAGAGTCTATTCGTTGAATAGGCGGGTTTGGTGATTTTAATTATCAAATTCGTAACCTTACCCCCGAATCCATCTCTGGATTCGCAGGCTGGAGTCTATATTTTATGGTTTGTTGTTTTTATCCTAAAATTCAACTGGCGACTCTTTTCTTTTTCTTTTTGATTTTTATGACCTATTTTACGTTTTTGATCCGCCCTGGTTCCTTAAGAACCCAGACGGGTTCCTCATTCCCTTTCCCTTCACTTCTTTTTTTTTGTTTTCCGCCTCGAAGCCGAGAACCCGTCTAGGTTCCGAAGAACTCAGACGGCTTCTTCTGCCTTTTTTTCTTTTCCTTTTCTTTCGTCTCGTTTTCTTTCTTCTTTTTTGTAAAGGTGAACCTCGAGCGCTAAATTCGTTTTTTTAACCTGTCAAATTTATTCTTGAAAGTTCAACCTTATTTAAGAATAAGCAATCCTAGTCGGCTCCCAATCACTTTTAAGTAGCGCCGCGAAAAAAGGTCATCGGCCGAATTTTTTCGGTGTCTACAGCGTCGTGGACAGCCTCTAGCATCGTCACTCGACTCAAAGTTCGGAGGACGGACTGGGCTTTGTGTACGCCTCGGACGTTCAACTCGAGGCGGAACCAGACGCTCTAGGGCGAGGTTATCCAACCGTGCCATGATGGCATTAAGGTTTCGATTGATGGAGGAGAATTGTTCGTCATGGGTGGCAAGTCGATTCTCGAGAACCCGAAGTTGAGGGCCACCCCGGTGGCTTGATTCCTCTCGATCGGAATCATCGTGACCATCCATATCGAGGGAAAGGTATGGGACGGATTGTGTTTGGGATATTTTTTGGAGTTTGAGGGTTTTCTTGTAGTTGGCTTGTGTTTGGGATAAGGGTTCTTTGTGTTTTTCTCACTTGGGCATTTTATCGAACACCTTGTGTGCACAAATTTTCCAACTCTTCCTCAAAGCTCCAGTATGCATCAAAATCAACAAACACAATAGCAATAACAATTTCTCCAACACACTTGGAGTCACAAGGGTTGGGGAACACCAATATTTCAATCTAAATACCAAAATTCCAACAATAGAGAACAAACTAGCAAGAACAATGGAAAACTCAAGCTAGATGAATAACCTTGTGCTCTGATACCAAAATGGAGCGTGGCGCGATAGGAGAGAATGATGGACTTAGCTTGAGTTGTTGTTGTAGAAGAGATGAGAGAAATCCATAAGCAATAGAATAAGGAGAGAAAGATGAACATCTCAATCACCCATGCTTGAACTTCTCAACAATAGCCTTGAACTTGAATAATAACAAGAATAATAACCAAAATCAACCAATATCAATAACCTTGAACACCAAAGGGATTGGATATGACCTTGGATAAAGGAGATTCCACCACCAAAGCCTAACACCCCACCATGACCATCATAAAGGAAGAATCCACCAAATGATCAATAAAGGAATGACTAGAAACACCACCATTAATCAATGGATAAAGTAATCTAGATTTTGAGAGAAAACTTAGGGAAACCCTAACCAATGCATAAAGGAAGAATCCACCAAATCATCAAAAGCTGCCTGGAAAAATGAGATAACAAGCTATTTATAATAAACTAGGAATTAGGCTAAAACAAGGCAAAAATGACGAAAATACACGTCCGACCAGAAGAGCGGCTCGGGCGAGCAGATGGGTGGCTCGGGCGAAGCCCTCTGATCGCTCGCCTGTCGCTGGCCAAGATGGGTCGCGGGCGCGACAGGATGTTGGCTCGGGCGAGCCAGCAGCTTGCTCGGGCGAGCAGGCCTTCTTTCCGCCTTGGGCGCCCGTGACAAACAGGGCAGAATGGTGGCTCGGGCGAGCCACAGGTTGGCTCGGGCGAGCCACGCTTCTGGGCAGTTTTCCCTGCCGACTTCAAATGCGCATAACTTCTTCATCCGAACTCCGTTTTAGGCCCGTAAGATATCGTTGGAAAGCTCTCAGTGTGTACTATATGCTCCCAAAATTTGAGCCTTATCGCAGTTGTATTGTAGGAGTTATGACCCGAAACGTGAAGGCGCGCGCATTTCCAACCTCTGATCGTCTTCCCCCTTGCAAGTTATTAACTTGGTTACTTCCGAGACTTGATACCAACACGCCCTTCATTTCCGGGATGACCCAATCCGGTCCCGAGGTCTCCAAGGTCGTTGACAAGTCCCGAGCCTCTCCTTACTCCAACAAGGATGGCTCACCGAAGCCACGATAGTGTGATGCTCACCACCCCGCCACTTGTAAAGGTGTATCGATTCCTGAAAACGAGTGGGTGAGCGCTTTTAGTCCGGTCATGATGGGTCGGGATTTCATCGATCTTATCTTTAATCGTAATCCCGGCTATGAAAGCTCGGCACCAAACCCGACACTGAACCCGATATGGTTCAGTAGTTAACTAAATCGCACATTTCAATTCAGTTAACTGTTTGTGTTTCTGCAGGACTCGAGCAGAGCAACGACCATTATATCAGTCTAGTACGTTATATATAAATTATTTATGTGACAATTTCAACTACTCTAATTACTCTCGAAATATTCGGGTGACGTACCTAACCAAGTTTTATCAAGTCGACTATTCCGTCAGCATTATTAATAGTAATAATATTATTATTATTACCATACCTTTTCATTCCTTAATCTCTTTAATTTTGATTTATTTCACCTCCTCATTTTATCCCAAGTATCCTTTATTATTTTAAGTTTATAAATTTTACTCCGAGACTATAAACTAGTATCATTGGGATTAAGTATGAGTAATATGAATAAGGATAGAAAGTTGTTTTGATTATTTATTTATGTATTTATTTATTGTGGGACTTCACCGACACCAAGGAGATCACTTACCCATGTTTTATTTCCTTCTTAATCCAATAGTTCATTACAATTTCCAAACCCAATCTCAAGCCTTGACTTATACCTCTCTTGGCACCCCTCTTCCCCGTGTGCCACCACCAGTCACCTGTTCCGGCCGCCGGAAAAAGGTCGCAGGAAGCGCCGACGTTCATCGCTGCCATCACTCACCACCGTCATCGCTCTCTCTCACTGCCTGTTTCTCTCTCTTATCCCCTCTTTTCAAGGTAACCCTAACTGAATGCCTTTAAATTTGGATTTCACTAGTTTATTGTTATGACAGTATGCTTACATGAACCTTCATGCATGTACACATTGCGGATGACATAGTTGAACTAGTAGATGGTCATGATTGGTCAAAGTCATGGGATAATAATATGGGTGCACTGACCTTTGCATTATATAGCAAACGTGCTCTGAGTAACCACCTTACATGTAAGTCTTCATGTATTAATATTGATATCTAGTGTGGGTGTTCTTTTTGAGTGGTTCTGATTGGGTGATTTCATTGATTTGGATCCTATTACTTATGAGATGTTCTGGTGAATGATGTTCGTAGAAGGGAGATAAAAATGATGAAATTTTGGAGATTGAAGGCTAGGATGAATGGGATTGTATTTGATTGAAGTGTAAATATTGTTTTTCTTGTTCAATATGCTCTTAGTATGAATGTTATGTTGCTGAAATTGATTGCATGCAATATAATTAAGGGTTGGAATATTTAGATGGTGTGAATTGTGTGCTTAACGAAAACTTAGATGGGGTATTGATTTATGTTATTGAAATTATATGATTTTGGTAATGTATGTATTCTTAATAACTTGAGATGTACTTGTTGCTGTGTTGGGGATGTTTCTCACCCAAGAACGCAAGAGGGGAAGTGTTTAGAGTTGTAGGAATTATTAAACTGGCAAAAGTCATTCGGATGTGCTATTTTTGGGTTTAAATATGTGATTTTTTGATTCCGACGAGTATAACCCAAGTTGTTGTGTTTTTAACTTGGGTGTCGTGCACGTTTTTGGGGCAGTAGGTTCATGGATGTTTTCAGGAACCAAGGAGGTTTTATTAGCTTCATTATTCAACATGAAAGTTGTAGTATGCCACACAAGCTTTCTGGAATGGGGTCTTATGCATTTATCGGATGTCGGAGGGAAAAGTTATAATCCACCAAATTAAGGCTCCCAACCATGTCAAACAAGAATTTTAATTCACCGAGCCTTTTTCAACGCCAATTCCCAGTGGTTTCCAAACCTTTTCTAAATTTTTGGTCAACATAAGAGTTATAGTGTATTATGAAAGCTTTCCATAGACTACTAGCACCTGTTCATACGATATATATTCTGTAAGTTATGAGTTCCCAAATTTCCCTTCCCGAACTGCAGGCCAGTCGTCATGATTGCTCATGTTCTAGATTTGACACTTGTTTTTGGCCATAACTCTTAACTAAAAAGTTGTAGTGCTTATTTTTCGCTTTCTGAAAAGTCCTCTTTTGAAATTTTTAGAAGTCTATAGAGCAAGTTATGCCTTCCGCAATTTCACTGCAAAGTCCCAAAAATTAATCCAATTTTTAATTAAAGTTCACTTTTACTAAGTTAATTAGGAGTCTCCTTCTTTACCAAGAATCCAAGTTAATTTTTTTAGTGTTCTTATCTCAAGTGTGGTCCAAGAGTTCGTTGTTGCTCTCTGTTCGAGTCCAGTCAAGTTTTCAAGTCGCTTAAAGTGCGGGTTCAATTTGTAAGGTACGCATATTGCCTGTACCCTTCTTAAACTCTTTTATTTGAGTTTAATAAGCAAGTATAACGATTTTGAGAATGACCGAGGTTTACTTGTTTTATCACGTAACTATGGCCCCGACCAATTGTTATTTGTGCCATTGAACACTCCCACAGTAAATACCTGACCTAGTGTCAACCTATCCGGATCTCCTGATCGGTCTGGGTATGCGCATACGGAGGCTTTGACCGATGATCGCAAAGCAGGGGACCATTAAAGATAATAATATGGCAAGCATGTTTATTGTTGTTCTTAGTTGTTTATTGTTTTATTGTTTGCAAAATGAATTGAAATGCGCGAAAGAAAAGGAATTGCCTTAGTTTATTTTACTGTCCAGGGGTATGCATATTGAGTTTCGACTCATTTGCAAAATTGTTTTATGTTTTGTTTTAGGAGGTATGCTAAGGGGTAGCAACCTAATACCAGTAAGAGGTTCATTCGATGTGACGGTACAAAGGTCGTCATCTATACCGAGAAGTCAAATCTTTTGTGTTTGGTGTCAAGTTATTTTCATAAGTTTTTACTTTGGATTAGTGAAGTTAAGTGTAATTATAATTTTTGGCTATGTATAAAGTTATCCTCTCTTATGGATGTTTATCTGGGTAGTCTAGAAGTTTCCTTGGGTTTGATGAGTTGTAATTAGAGTTTATTTATGGTTGTTAAGCCTTGTCCGTATTTGTGGACGGCGGTAATGCCTTCGAATTATATTTCCGCTGCGTTAATCATTGGGTTATGAGGTATTTACTGATAATCTCGTGATTATGAATCTGGGAGCGTTACACCAAGGGATTAATCAACCTAATCCAAAGCTATAACCCAGTCGACCTTGGATGTACTGTCGTTTTTGAGAGAGTTGTATAGGACAACTCTACGCCGGCAGCCAAGGACGTAATTCCACTAGCGATGAGGCGATGACTCTATCGACCCAGTTCGGTTCTTAAAAGAGACACCTGAAGGTGCCTAATACATCATAACGTTGCTGAAGAGTATTCCACTTACGACAAGGTGATAACTCTGTTGACCCAGGCTACACTGCCGTTTCTGAGAGAGTTGTCTAAGACTACTCTACGTCAGTATGTGGAGGTGTAGTCCACGGAAGCAGAGATGGAGACACTGTCGATCCACATAGTCCTGAAGAGGTTAGTTTAGGACTACTCTACGTCAGTACGCCGAGGAGTAGTCAATGGAAGCAAAGATGGCGACATTGTCGACCCAAATAGTCCTGAAGAGAGTAGTTCAGGACTACTCTACGTCAGTATGCTAAGGAGTAAGCAAAATGCTGATGATGACGAAGGAAAAGTTCAAGCACACGATGACAATTAATCTCGGCTCCCTGTACCGAAAAGATAGCAAAACAATATGAATAAGAAAAAAGAAAAAGTCAAATCTGCTCTTCCTGTGAGTTTGCAAATTCAGAGAGAAGACGAGGAAGAACAGATGAATGAAAAAGGTGAGGAGAGGATGGTGCATTTATATAGTATCCGATTGGCCAAGTTTCAGGATACTAATAGAATTTTCAGTCAAGTCTCCAACTCCATCTCTATCTCGAACTCGAACTCCAATCCCAATTCCAACTCTAACTGCCAAAAATTTATCCGATAAAATTTCTGATGAACAATTATCCAAACAGAAAAGTTGTGATAAGAAAAATTATTCTCCTTAAATATTCGAGACCCAGCCGCTTCAAACACTCTAAGTTCGTGTCCGCGGTTAACTCTCGAAGGGGGCATTTGTAGAAGGCAAAAATTTTTTTGACCAATTAAAAATCACACGTGAAAAATAAATTAAATTTATTCGGCCAATTATTATCAGCCACGCGGTAAATTAATTACCATGGTCCATTTAATTGAATTTTTAATGAAAATGCATTATGACCAATAATATCATGACACGTGTTAAAGATGATGGAGAAAATATTAATTATTTTTTTATATAAAGTCAAGAGAATAACTAATTAACTCGAGCCCAAGCCCAAAGCTCAACTCAAACCCTAGGGGCTAGGCCTCCAGAGCCTATAAATAGGGGTCCTCCCCCTTTAGTTTGAACACCCCCGGAAATCCAGCAGTCAGCATACAGAGGCTCAAGGAGATCAAACTTCCAGCAGTCTCGAACTACCAAGCGCCAAGGATTGAAGTCTGCAAAAGCTCAAGATTGGGTCTCCAAGTCTTCAGCACGTCTTGATCAAGAGAAACAACAGAGTTCTTCGGCAACACTAGCGTAGCCTTCAGAAGATCGAACTACAAGCAACCTCTAGCTATCAAGCGCCAAGGACTAACGCCTGCTAGTTCAATGACTTATGTTGTTCACATCAAATATTGCAGTCATCTTCTTCGTCTGGTTCATCGATCGAGACCAAGCACTCAAGCCCTCGCATCCAAGAACTTGAAGAACTGCAACCAACAGGCAACCTATAAGCGATCAACATTTGAGCAGCCTCAAGCTACCAAGCATGTAAAAGATCAATGCTCTAGAATCAAGACCTTCGGCTCAAGAACTGCTACAAAGTTCATCAGCTACACCTGCATTCGAGATCGAGATCGAGATCAAGCGTCCACGCCCTCGACTCACCTAAATTTCAGGAGATCAAATCAGAGGACTACTTTATTGTATTTAATACAAGATTGTACCCGGATACATTTGAATACTAATATAAATTAATTTGTTTCTCAGTTTCATGTCTTATTTATGTTACACTTGAAATTTGTGTTTACAGAGCCGACTAGCTAGAATTGCGTTCAAATACTATCAAAGTCCGTCATATGCTAGAGTGATGGCGGACTTTGGGAAGTATCGATTTACAACTCGAGAGACGGAAATCAATGCTAATTGATGCATGCAATTCTCACACCCGACAATTAACCGAATACCGATGGCTCCCAAAAACCACGAAATTTGTATTTACTCCTTCACTAGGTTGGCATGGTATTACCCTCGTGCCCTTGTTTTTACGAATTTGATTAACCCTTACTTGAAACTATATCCAAACTCTGTTCTTAGAACTTTACTTGAGACCAAAGACCGAACCTGAATATTAGGGCCCCTACTCCACGAGTCATAACGATCGTTGTCCTGGTTGTTAGTCAAACGTTAAACACTACACATACATAAGCTTTATATCAAAGTTGTGTGACTCTCTTGGGTGTGCTTCTTGCTAAAGAAAGGATGTCGAGCAATAGGACATCAGAAGAGGTGGTAGGGCAAGCGTTAAGGGAGAAGGTTAAGTTAGAAAAATAGGTCAAATACCAAAATGATCAACTCAAACACTATTTATATCTAAAGAGGAGTAGTTTGAAAGATGAAATTGAGTTTGAATAGGAGAGTTCTTCTTCTAGTAATCATTTTGCTAAGGAAGAAGAGCATCATGGTATAACAAAGAGAAGGCTTAGGTAGAAGAATGCTAGAATGGATGATAAATTAGATTTAAAAGTTGATATTCTTGAGTTTGAAGGTTAGTTGGATGTTGAGGTATTCTTAGACTGCTTCAGACTGTAGAGAGGGTCTTTGACCTAAAGGAGGTTTCTGATGAGAAGAAAGTGAAACTTATAGCTTTGAAGCTCAAGAAACATGCTTCTATATGGTGGACTAATCTACAGAAGAGGAGAGTAGAGAAGGGGAATGAGAAGATCAGGACCTGGGAGAAGAGTAGAAGGAAATTGGTGGCCAATATCTTACCCTCCAACTACTTGAGGAAGAATTATGGCAGGCTGCAACACCTGGTGCATAGAAGTAAATTTGTGGAAGAGTATACAAAAGTATTTGAGCATTTACTATGGAGGTGTGATCTTAAGGAGAATGAGTAGGGTTGTTCATCGGTCCGAGACTGGACCGTACTAGACCGGACTAGACTGGACCAGATCGAAGATCGAACAAGGGACTAGTCTAGACCGAGGACTAGACCGAACGTTTTTTGGTTCGGGACTGGATCGACAAAAAAACGTTCGGTCTTGGACTAGATCGACCCAATGGACCGAATTAAGTGGTTGAATTCTGCTATCAAATTTTGTGCAAACTAAACCTATGTAAATAGAGCAATAACATGCAAAGGCAGAGAAGAGGGACCTCAACGGTGGCGACTTCGACGCCGGGACAGATGGAGGGAGCAACGGAGAAGAGGGTGTCGGTCGGCGTAAGTGACAGAAGAGGCAAAGAAGACTAGAAGGGGAGGGAGTTTTTATTTTTGAAACTAAAAGAAGCAGACTGGCAGACTGAAAAGTGTTATGAAAAACCCCTATCAACTATTGTAATTCGGTCCTCGGGCCAATCCTTGGTGTTTTTAGTTTAGTCCAGGGATTGGACAAAAGACCGAAATTTGATATTTCCTGGACCGTGGACTGGACTTAATAATGTTCGGTACTTTCGGTACAGTCCTCGGTCCAGACCGTTTTTCGGTCCGGACTGGATTATGAACAACCCTAAGAATGCGACACAAGTGTTGGTGAAGTTTTTGGCAAGCTTGAATGAAGATATTAGAATCATTGTTGAGCTACACCCCTATACTACCTTAGATGAGCTCAACTCTTTGGCTCACAAGGTAGAGTTGTAGAGGAGGTCTAAAAGGAAACAAGTATGCAGCTAAAACCCTATTCAAACCCCAATCCAAACCTGTTAAACCATATACTTATCCCAAACCTTATTCTACACCCATGAAACAAACCATTACCCTAAGATTTCCAAAAAGAAAACCTCATTTCCCAACAAAAACAGTCCATACCACCTCAAAGAACTCAATACCCTATATAGGAGATGCTTGAGATGTGTAGGACTAGCACATATAGCCTTATAATGTCCTAACAAGAGGGTTGTGACCGTAGCTAAATACCAAACAACCTTGTTTGCAGAACCTGAAGTTGAGGAGGAAAAGCAGTTGGAGGAAGGGCTTATGGGAGAACCAATATATGATGAGGTAGTAGAAGTTCTAGATGAATGAGATATGTCGGTGATTAGAAGAGTTCTTGGTAGCTCTTCTGTGGAGGCAGGGCGTGAGCAAAGGGAGGCTATCTTTCATTCTAGGTGCACTATGAAGGGCAAAGTTTTTTCTTTGATAGTAGATGGAGGTAGTTGTAACAATGTAGCCTCTCTGTAGATGGTAGATAAGTTGCAGTTGGCTACAAATCCCCATCCAGTTGCTTATTCTATCCAGTGGCTCAAGTACAGCATAGGAATTCTTATTACTTAGAGATGCTTGGTGAGTTTTTCAATAGGCAAGAGTTACAATGATTTAATATAGTGTGATGTGTTGCCTATGGATGTCTATCATTTGTTATTAGGCAGGCCTTGGATGTTTGATTGGTTTATGCATCATGATGGGAGAGCTAATATATATACCTTACTCGTGTATCACAAGAAAGTAACCCTTACCCCTTTTAAAACATCTCAATCCCCTAAACCCACAAAAAGCTTACTCACTGAGCCTACCCATGATCTAGTATTGGTTGTTGAATATTATGAGTTTAGTATAGGGAAAGATCTCATCCTTTTAGACCTTGATGAACCCCAAACTCCATAAAATAAACATCCTCTCATAATCCGACTACTAGAAGGGTTTGGTTTCTTATTTCCAGAGGAAATGCCCCCAAGATTATCCCCAAAGAGAGATATCTAGCACAAGATAGACCTAGTTCTAAAGTTTTTACTCCCAAACAAACCAATATATAGAATGACCCCAGCTAAGACTACTGAGATCCATAGGCAGATGGATGATCTCCTCAACAAGGGCATGATCAGGGAGAGCCTTAGCCCATGTGATGTGCCAGCATTATTAGTACCAAAAAAGGGTGGAAGTTAGAGGATGTGTATTGATTGTAGGGCTATCAATAAGATCACTATCAAGTATAGGTTCCCTATACCTAGACTTGAAGATCTTCTGGATGAGTTATATATGGTTGTGTGATATTTTCCAATATTGATTTGAGAAGTGGATATCATCAAATCAGGATTTATGAAGGAGATGAGCAGAAGACATCATTTGAAACCAAGCGAGGATTGTTTGAATGACTTGTGATGCCCTTTGGTTTATCTAATGCACCTTCTACATTTATGAGATTTATGAACCAAGTGTTGAAGCCTTTTATTGGCAAATTTGTAGTAGTTTACTTTGATGATATCTTGGTTTACAGCAACAATGAAGATCATCAACAGGACTTGATGAGTGTTATGAAAATTTTGGCCAAGTAGAAATTTTATGGCAATCTAAAGAAGTGTTAAAGTTTTACTCACCAAGTTGCCTTTCTTGGTTATATGTCACCACATAAGGAATTTAGGTAGATCAAGATAAGACTAAGGCTATTAGAAAGTGACATGTGTCCAATTCTATTTAGCAAGTCAGGAATTTTCAAGGGTTATCATCATTTTACAGGAGGTTTATAGAGAACTTCGGTACCTTAATGGCTCCTATGGCTGAACTAGTCAAGGCCAAGACCTTTCATTGGACTCCAGCAGCCTAGAGAGCCTTTGAAGTGGTCATAGAAAATCTTACAATAGCTCCAGTTCTGGAACTAGCCAGTTTTTCTAAAGTATTTCAAGTAGAATATGATGCTTCATAAGTTGGCATAGGAGTTATCTTGGCTCAAGAAGGCAGGCCTATAGCCTACTTTAATGAAAAGCTAAATGATGCCAAGAAGAAGTGCAACACCTATGATAAGAAGTTTTTATGCTATTAGTAGAGCTCTTGAGCACTGGAGGCACTACTTCATTGGAGGTGAATTCATTCTCAATAGTGATCATGAGGCTCTTGACTTCATTCAAAGGAAACATAAACTTAACCCCAGACATGCCAAATGGGGGGGGGGGGAGTTTATGCAATCATTCCATTTCATGATCCATCATAGGTCAGACAGCTTGAACATAGGAGCAGATGCACTATCCAGGAGATATCTCTTACTACATATCCTAGATTCAAGAGTTCTTGGCTTTGAGCAACTTAAATCCCTTTATCCTGAAGATATGGACTTTAAAGAGATGTATTTGGCTTGTCAACAGCACCCTCAAGGTCTCTATCATATGGATCAAGGATTCTTATTCAAGGGAAGCAGATTATGTATACCCAAGAGTAGATTTAGAGAGCTTCTAGTTTCTAGAGTACATGGAGGAAGACGATGCTAGATTAAAGCAAATCAAAGAGTTTCATCAACAAATACAACAACAAATTGTGAAACACAATAAAAGAGTGGCAGTAGCAGCAAACCAAAAGAGGAGGAAGGTAGTCTTTCAACTAGGAGACCTAGTCTAGATCCATCTTAGGAAAGACAGGTTTCCTAGCGAAAGAAGGGGAAGTTAGTGTCCAGGGAAGATTGTCCTTTTGAGGTTCTGGAAAGAATCAATGGAAATACCTACAAATTAAATCTTTCAGATGACTATAGAGGAAGTGCAACCGTCAATGTAGCTGACTTAACACCAACCTAGGGAGGGTGATGTAGATTCTCCATCTACCTTAACCTTGGTTCAAGATGGTTCCTTGGGCTTGATCACAATCCAAGATATTCTAATCAGATCCTTAACTCTGCTGGGATACACAAGCAGTATGTCAAAGGTTTAGCGACCCTCATTCAGCTACTTTGAGGCAACTATAAAATGAAAGGTCCTAGGGGAGTTTTCAAGGCTTATACATATATTATTTTATTGGCCTAGGACCCGGCCTAAAGGAGCAGCTTAGTCTTAGTCACAATACTTAGTTTCCTGAACTAAGTATTTGCAGAACCCCAACCTTAACAGACAGGGTTCTTGAGGCTCGTGCAAGCTGTGGAGGTCACCTTAATGGGAGCTCTTGACTTCTTGTTGTCCCTTGATGTTCCTAGTGTTAATGGTTAAAGAGTGTAGGCCACTATTATCCTTGGACATTTTCTACAACTTCAGCGATCTAGGTGATCACTGGTAGAATAAGCTGAAACAGCCTGGGGAATTTAAACTTTAATTGAGGTTTGTTTGGTCATTTTCCTTTGTGATCGAGTTACCTCAATAACTCTCATTTACAGCAAGCACTCAAGAGATGAAAAAGTGATCTAGCTTAGTAAAACACATACAAGAAGCGAAAATTGTATGGAATCAGTCTGTTGGACTAATGAGAGACAGCCAGGTAGCAAATTAGTTTGAACTAGCTTCTTTTGCTTGTAAATTTTAATCGATGTAATTATGTACATTATTAAACTTGAGCAACTCACATGGATGTAGTTATATAAAATCTAGGCGGATTAGAAGTTTCTTTATAATTAGGAAACTTGATTAGCTCGGTTTAGCGGGCTTCTTGCTTGCTTATTCTGTTTTAAAGCCTTGGCTTTTGTAACTAGTCGATTCATTCGAGTTTATGAAGTCTGGTGGAGCTTTATGCTTCTCTTGTGTTTGTGAGTTTTCGAACAACTCTCATATTATCTACTCGCGTGTAACTAAACTTTAGCATGCTTAGCGAGTGAAGAGTATAGCTTGCTTCAAACTGATGGTGGTGTAGTCTGTATCCATTAGTGAGAGTTGAGTATAATCCTTGTGTTTTGTATCTGTGATGAGGTTTGTATCCGTTAGAGAACAAGTTTTATCCTTTCTTTTCTTTGTTTTCCTTTCTTTGATGTTGTCTTTGATTCCAAAGATATCTTAGGTAAAGAACAATCAGGTTTAAATTGGAATTTTAGGTGTTATGTAGCTCTTTGCACTCTGATTCTTTGATTTGCACATACATCAGATTCTTAGGGCGTTGTTAGAGACAAACAATAATAAAGGGCGAAAAATAAATAAAGATTCGCCACAAGGATTTTGGGGGGGGGGGGTTAACCCAAACCGAAAAAACCACGAACGATGCACTATCAGAGGATTACAACAGTGTTTCATATATTCCAAAACCTCAACAATCTCTGACTGTGTCCCTAGGGATACAACTTGAGAACTCAAACTCACAGATGAGCCCTACACAACTCTCTCAAGAATACGGAGATTACAAGTCAATCACTTTTAGTCGGAGGCAACACTCTTAATTATAGTGCAAATAAGCCTAACACCTAGGCCTTATTTATAGTCAATACTACAAAATAGTCTAGGTTAATAATAATATCAAATACAGTACGATATCATCAAGAGATATTCCAATCTCAATATATTTTTAACAATGTCACGTGATTTACCCTTTTTCTTGCCTAATAAAACAAAAGCCTTCAATCCAAGTTGTCTTACGTGGAAACTTAGTGGACATCAATTTAGGCAAGTCTTCAGCGCATAATTAACTTGACCACCAAGAAGATATTTCACCACGGTAATGCTTGGAAAACAAAGTATTAAGAGTCCACCAATTTCCAAATTTAGGCTCCATTAAACATCCAAAAAAACATAAAGTGAAAATTTCATACACTAAATTTTGAAAGAAAATGTCCTCTTAAGCTAAGGCCTGTAGGCGAAATGTTTGGAAATGAGTTTCTAAAAATCCTGTCATTCCACCTATAGAGGTGAAAGAGACTTATAGGGACTATACGATGTCTATTTCTTCAGCTAAACTTGAGGTTGATAATAGGTTTGATAGTCGTGGGAAGGTAGAGTGCTTGGGTAACACTGCCGCTCTACTTTCAGAATTAGCCAAAAATGCCATCGAATTTGAAAATGTTTAATAATTGACATTGAACATTCCCAAAAAGTAAAAAATGTCACTTTTACCAACTATAGCAGGTGATACGCCGCAAGTGCATGAGTATATATGTAGCATGTATGAAGGTCGTTCCCATAGGAACTTGCTCAACAACACACCAAACTAGCATCCTGTCTAATTGCTAAGTCGGTCAAGCACTACTAAAAATATGTGTATTACCAACCAATTTTTTCAACCAATTTAAAATGGTTAGAAAAACCAACCAGTTTAGCAACTATTTAATATTCCAACTATTTTCCAATAAATTTTGTGGGAAAAATGGTTGGAAATTCCAACCAAATTTGCTAAATTGGTTGGAAAATTTTCCTACCACCCATTTTCCTACTGTAACGTGGTTTGTAAGATCTCGGTTATATCGTTCTTCCACAAGGAGCGAGGGGCCTTAGCTACAACTACTCGACTCTAGGTAGGGTTTACGATCAAGAAAGGATGATAGGTTTGAAGATAAAAACAGCACAAACAACTAGGTTCGGTCAAAAAGGTGAGACAATGGGTGTCGGGAGACTTTCGGGATGCAAACAGGGATAAGGAAATGGGTTTCGCAACAAGAGAGTAACGAGAAGGGGAAATCAAATGATAACTCCGTTAGAAAATACCCACCGGGCTTCCTCTTTCAAGGATAGTCCGGATTATCTTCCCCAAAGTCCATCGACAGACCCGGGGGAGTTAATGGAACGAAATTTCCTAGTTAGTTTCTATTCGCTTTCGCAAACTAGAATACTAACTATCTCAATTCCTACCTTCCAACAAGCGTTGGATGTATTCGGGATGCTTTCGCACCCAAATACATCCCACTTGAGGGAAGGATAAGATTGGGAAATTGATTTCCTAACTAGTTACTCACTAAATTGCTAACCCAATCCTAATCACTCATTCACACCCTTAATACCTCCCTAACCCAGTAGGGTTCTAGCCACTAAACATCCTAACTATCATGATAATAACATCAACAACTTCATTCATGCTTAAGACAACAATAAACAATCAACAAAAACAACAATACCAATAATAACAAAAACAGAGATTAATAAATAAACAGTAAATTAAAGAGAGAAAGGTTAAGAAATGCTCATTGATTGTAATGACAAAGAGGAAAACTCAGGAATAATAAAGCTCCAATGCTCCAAAGATGAGAATAATCTTCAAACTTCAAATAAAACTCAAGAGAATCTAATACAAGAACAAATAATCTCAGCAAAGATCTTCACTAATCACTCTAATCCAAAGCTTAAAATGTGATAAAGTATATGCTAAAGTCTGATAAAAGACAGATAAAAGCTGATTTTCAGATCCTCCTCAGCTAAAATGACCTAAATACATTAATTAGGAACTAAGTTTGTCACTCAAAACTCATCATTTTACACGACAGACAAAACGTGTCCCGTAGGGGACCGTGGGCATGGTCAAGGTGATCGTGGCCACGGTCCTGCGTAAGGCAGGCGATTCTTCTCTTCGCTTCGCAGTACCGTGGGCACGGTGCCCATGAACTGTAGGCACGGTCTAGGCGATTAGGGCTGACAATATTTCGCTCCTTCGCACCGTCGTGGCTACGGTCATGGGAGACCGTGGCCATGGTGTTGCTCGGCAAACTTCTTCCTTGGGCAGGACATCATCCCACCGTGGCTACGGTCAGATTGATCGTGACCACCGTCTGTCTCGGCTTGCACTCCCTCCTTCCTTAGGCATTGGCTTCAATCTCACCGTGGCTACGGTCGACATGACCGCGGCCACGGTGTCTCTTGGCAACATACTTCTTTTGAGCGTAGCGCCCGCTACGAAATTGGTGGCGGGGGCTACCCTTCTACGCCTGGGAGTGTGTACGATCATCCAAGTGAGATGGGAGGCGTAGCGCCCGCTACGGCAAGCATGGCGGGGGCTACCCTTCGGTGCTCTTCAACAAGTTGCTTCCGCTTCCGCGCTTTTCGACATGATCGGCCCTTCCGTTCCCGATGGCTTCGACACTACCAGGGCTCGGGGAATCTCGGGATTCCAAAGATTAGTGCAAAATTGGCCCATTTAGCATCGTTTTGAGTAAAAACTTCGGAATCTACAAAAAATACCAAAACGCATTAAAAGTTATTAAAACAAGCTACGAAACAAGTCAAAAGCCTAAGGATTTAGGCGGTATTTAGACACGAAATCGGGTCTAAACACCCCCCCACACTTAAACTTTTGCTCGTCCCGAGCAAAATAAAACAAGAACCATCTAACTAAAACTAACTCCTCTGTCGTGGGAGAGAAACGGGTGTATTTAGCGTATGCACCAAGCCCTTTGAACCTCCCGGCAGCCTGGGTGGACGAGATGGACTCATGAGGGTTTGTAGCGGCTGAGCCCACAAAAGTCAAAGAAAAAGGAGAGAGGGAAAGTGAAAACAATACCGAAGAAAACAAAAGGAAAGAAAAACAAAGGCTTTGATTCACAAGATCTTGCAATCCAAACTAAGAAACCGCGATTAAACCTCCCAAAGTAACCGTTAGGAGCATCTCACAAACACCAAACTCAGATAAAAGCCGATCTTGAAAAATTTTCAACTCCCTACATCTTGTACCAAGCGAAACACCACAACAAAGATTCTAAAACTCGTGTCCGAATTTGAAAACAACGAAACAACAAAGAGAAGCGTTGCCCTCCCTCGCATTTGGTCGCCCTTGGCTTGGTGAGGGCCGTAGGTGATGCAAGGGGAGGCCCCACTCTTTTTAGAAGCAAAACTTTCTCTTTTCTTTCTTTTTGAGTTGGATTTACCAACGAAATTTGCTTTTCTTTTTCTCTTTTTTTTCCTTTTTGTTTTTAAAAGTCGGTATTAGCCTTACTTTCGGGAATTGGACAGCCCATATAAGGGGTATACCCTCCCAACACGGTCTTTTCCATTCGCCTCTTCGTCGCAAAGCGATATAAGAGGCACGTTAAGGGGTATCCATGCCGTACCACGAATACTGGGCCCGTGTAGGTTGGCTAAGTGTTGGTGGTTAATGTCTTCAGCGACACGCTCCACTTATTCAGGTTATTGTATCTTAAGAAAGGTTTTATTTCTTTTCTTTTCTTTTGCACTTTTTTGCTTTTGCTAAACGAGAAACAAAACAAACTCGGACAGAAGCCCCTAGAACCTCCCGATTCCAAGCAAAATGAGAAAGGAACGGGGGTCTCACTAGACGCTTAATGAAGGGAGTCTATTAAGGGTAAGTCTCGATTAGAACCCGAGTTAGGGTCGAAAATGCTCCAACCAGTTACTTTTAAAGAAGTTTAAGAATGACTTCTCAACTTCGATATCCAGGAAACAAAGCAAAACATAAACAAAACGAAAAGAAAAGAAAAACTGAAAAGGTTTTCAGTCCCTTTTTTCTCCTTGGTCACACAAAAATTTTCAAATTTTAACCAAAAACAAAGAAAATAAAGAACAAAACGACTAGGTGATCTACCCCTGAAATAGAATATCTGCCCCCCCCCCCCCCCCCACACTTAAAACTCCACAATGTCCTCATTGTGGGAAGGTGTCACATGAAAAGGGTAGAGAACCTACAAAACACAAACAAACAAAAATAACTAATAAGTAGAAATGGTGGCGACCCGAGCCCACACGGCTCCAACAGCAATATATCCCAACACAAACACTCAAAGGGGTTCGCCACCCAAAAGAAAACCAAGCATGCGACGGATCATGATAAGAATTCACATAAAAAGAGTAAGGTGGAAAGATATTACCTCAAACTCTTCATAAACGTTAAAAGCAACGATCCGAAGTCGTCATTCGAGTGAATCAAAACAATGTTAGAGTAAAAGACGACTTTATAACTATGGAAATCGCATGCGAGACCAAAAGCAAAAAAAGGAAAACTAACATAAAAGACTATGAAAAGAAACTGAAAAGATGAAGAACGAAACTATTAACGATATATACATTACCAATGACTTACCTTATCCCCGAATCTCACTCATTGAGGCGAGAAATAAGGGCGAAACTCAATACACACTAACCGAAACAACCAATTCATTACATTCATCACAACAATATCCGCTTACAAACCAGCCATGACCAAAATACAATCGAGACATGATGAAATAAACTTCCCAGCCCACAAAAAACAACCATCAATCAACCATAAGGCAACCCCGCGACACTTGAAAGACAAACAAGACAAGGAAAACCCGAGCATCCTAACCAAACAACCCCAAAACATGCTAAAACATGCCAAAAGAAACCGAGAGACCAATACACCAAAACCACCAGACATCGCATCCTGAAACCCCGAAAAAGCACCCCTCCCCCCCATACTTATACATCACAAAATAAAGTAAATAGGAACA
Organism: Portulaca oleracea; assembly: GCA_029582165.1. NCBI lineage: Eukaryota > Viridiplantae > Streptophyta > Magnoliopsida > Caryophyllales > Portulacaceae > Portulaca > Portulaca oleracea. The sequence continues at coordinate 20,014,192 of CM055873.1, read as the reverse complement.
GTGATAAAGGTCGAGTGGGGGGTGGAGTGCTTACAAACGGTCCTCAAGAGGACCCTCCCAGAGGAGGACGGGGTTGGAGTTGCGATTAGATGCTAGCTAGCATCTCCTGTTGGGTCTCGATCAACCCTTGCGAGTTCTCGATCAAAGTCTGCTGGTTTTGGATGAGCTCCCGTTGTTCTTGAAACTCATCATGAAGCTCCTGGAGTTGCTCGCTGATACGCTCAAGAGCGGCGTCCCGTACTTGACTTGGCTGGGCTTCGTCCCCTTGTCCTTGTGCACCCTCTTCTTCTTCTTCCTCATCTTCTTCTTCTTCATTTTCTTCTTCTTCATTTTCTTCTTCGTCACCCTCCTCCTCGGGATCCCCGGGACCACCCACCGCAAAACGATCCCCAAATGTTTGGCCACACGACCAATTTCTGTCACCCAAATGAACTACAACGCTATGGGGCTCGTTTCCGTAACGTTAGAATGTTCGCATCTTGTTTTTCTCCAAGAATTCCATTTTTCGAAGGCGAACACCGTCGATAGGATCGGGGAAAAACCGGGGAGTCCACTTGTCTAAATAAGACTCGAGCCCCTGCTTCCGTAGAAGATGGCATATGATGTGACCCATTCCAATGGTCATGTTCCAGGTTTCGAGGCTTATTTCCCGAAAACAATGGAGGATGCATGAACTGGTGTTGATCCGACGATCGTTAATTGCGTTGTAGAAGACGAAGAGGTCTTCTTTTCGGATGCTTGATCGCCCGGCGTCACGGCCGAATACGGTGTTCGAGATGATGCGCTGGAAGATGCGAACGCTAAGGTTACAGAAATCCCTGGCCTTGGAGTTGCTTGGGCAATAGAATTGTGCTCGTTGGGTGCGAACCTTTGGATAACGTCTCCTCCAGCAAGTGAGTGCTTGCATAGCTTCTTGTTCATTGAAATTGACGCACTCGCCATAGAAGATACTGTCCTCGGGAAGGCCAAGAGCGTTGCAAAGATCCTTAACCGTATATTCAACCTCCTTCTTGGCCACAATGTAGGAGAAAGAGGCGTTGGATGTGCCGTCTTCCTTCACCACCAAAGAACTAAGGAACTCGAGCACCGGTTGCTCGATGATTGGTTCGTTGATTGTGGCGAAGACCTCCAAACCCATGACTTTGATGAAAAAGTCCATGCTCGGTTTACAAAAGATATCCTTAGCCGTCTCTTAATGATAGAGGTCCGAAGCACAGATTTTCCGCATCTTGAGCCTCTCATACCTTGCGTTGTGTATATCATCCCGGAAATTGACCTTAATTTTCGGGTCGCATTGAATAATCGAGGCAGGTTGACCCTTGTACCGGGTTTTATCGGGCTCGACAGAGGTGGATGGGACGAGGGTTGATGCCGGCTCGGTCCGGGCACGTTTTGCTCGACCCATTGAAGTCAACTGAAAGACAAACAACCACACAACAACCAAGCACAACAAAGACACCACCCAAAAATCCCGAGCAACCACGAAATCACGACCACGACAAAATCCCAACCAAGAGATCACCAATAACACTCCCAATTTCAAAAATAGCCACGAAAATTTCGACCCCAAGCTCAACCAAATTCGTCCAACCAAACCCTCAAGAAATCGCACAATAATTAACCCAAATATGCAAGGAAAACAAGAATTGATGCACCAACAATCAAGGAAATACCTGGGTTGAAGACTTTGGAGACTTTTCTTAAGAGATTCGAGCCCCACAAGGAACAAAGAACCCAGGATTCCGCTTGAGGAAGATCCAAAAATGGCAAAACTCAGCAAGTGTGGGCAGCTAGGGAAAAAACGCAGGAGAAATTGGAGAGAAATGGAGGATTTTGTGATGGATTTGTCAAATATGGCAAAGGATTTAGGGTTTAAGGGTTGGGGGTGATTTTCAAACGGGAGGGAATGGAAGAAGGTGAAAGAGAAATGAATGTGAGAGAGTATGAAGCCCCGACATAATTGCAGTTTTTCGACTTACCGTGGCCACGGTCAGATGGGACCGTGGGCACGGTATAGCTCGGGTTGAGAAAAAGGCGGAAATTGGCTGGGTGGAGATCGTGGCTACGGTAACATTCACCGTGGCCACGGTGATCTTTGGGAGACTTTTTTTTGAGAAACTGCTTTGATGAGATCGTGGCTGCGGTGAAACCCACCGTGGTCACGATCATCTTTGGCTTGAAAAACTGGCCTTCAATTGCATAGCTTTACCGTGGCCACGGTCCAGGCGTCCGTGGGCACGGTCCCTTTCGGCCCATCCACTGTACCTACAAGGCTCAAAACTTGGAAAAAAAAATGTTAAGTCCTATAGTCTACCCTCCTATCATCCACCCGCTTTTCTTTCTTGTTCAATTGAGATTCAAGGACACTTTCCCAACACTCAAAAACTCTTTCAAACCCGTCCCTCATAGAACCTCTCTTTGTTTTTTCGCTCTCTAATTTTTTTTTTCTTTTAAAACTTTTCTATTTTTTTTCTTTCTTAATTTTTCTAATTTTTTTTCTTTTCTTTTTCTCATTTTTTTTTTCAATAAACACAAAGGAAAATGAAAATGAAAATGCTAAAACAAGATAAATAAAATGGAAGAAAATGAAATAAAACACTAAAAGAAAGGGAAGTAGTTCATACCTCTCCCCGGTGCTTGTTTTTGTAGGTCCTAGCTCGACCTACCCCGATGCTTTCAATCCTCAAAGTCACCGAGGTACACCACAACTGTCCCGGCATAATACTCGCCCATGATGTATGGTTTAAGCTTTGATGAGTTTGCTTTGAAACACTTTCCTTGTGCATCCTTCAATTCTACAACTCCAGCGGGAAGAATTTTCACAATTTCAAATGGCCCGGACCATTGTGATCTCAATTTCTCGGAGAATAACTTCAGCCTTGAGTTGAAGATGAGAACCTTATCGCCTACCACAAACTCACGTCGGTTCAACCTCTTATCATGCCATGCTTTCGTTCTTTCTATGTAGATCTTGTTGTTTTCATATGCATGACGCCTCAGCTCCTCAGGTTCTTCTAGTTGAAATAACCGACTACCTCCGGCCGCCTTGAGATCGAAGTTCAACTTCTTGATTTCCCACATGGTTTTATGCTCAAGCTCTACGAGAAAGTGACATGCCTTCCCATAGACAAGACGGTAAGGAGTAGTACCGATTGGTGTCTTGAAAGCGGTGCGGTATGCCCACAAAACTTCATCCAATTTTTCTGCACAATCTTTCCTTGAAGAGTTGACCGTCTTCTCTAAGATCTCCTTGATGGCACGGTTTGAGATTTCCACTTGACCTTGTGTTTGTGGATGATAAGGGAGTCCCTTCTTATGCTTGATGCCATACTTTGCCAAAAGAGACTCGAACTTCTTCTCAATGAAATGGGAACCGTTGTCACTAATGATAACCCGTGGAATGCCAAATCTTTGAAATACGGTCTTTTTCAAGAATCTCAAAACGGACTTCCCATCGCACCTCATACATGGTATGACTTCGACCCACTTTGAGACATAGTCCACCGCCACTAGGATGTATTGGAAACCCCTTGATGACGGGAAATGACCCATGAAGTCTAACCCCCACACATCAAAGACTTCAACCTCAAGGATATAGTTCAACGGTGCTTCATTCTTCCAGGAGATGTTTCCGGATCTTTGACATCTATCACATTGCTTGACATGAAAATGGGTGTCACGAAAAAGAGTCGGCCACCAATAGCCGGCTTGCAAAACCCTCGCCGCCGTCTTTTGGGAGCCACCGTGACCTCCCACCGGAAATTCGCGACAATGAGTCAAAACAGATTGCACTTCACTCTCGGGAATACATCGCCAGTACATCCCATGGTTGCAAAGCCGGAAAAGGAAGGGATCATCCCAAAAGTAATGCTTCATGTCGCAGAGAAATTTCTTCTTTTGATGATTGTTCAAGTGTTGAAGGAGTCACTTCACTTGCCAAATTATTCACAATATCCGCATACCAAGGATGAGAGTTTATAGCCAAGAGTCGCTCGTCCGGGAAAGCATCTACAATCGGTTTGGTGTCTTCCAAGCCGACAAGAATCCTCGAGAGGTGATCGGCCACGACATTCTTCATGCCCGCCTTGTCGCGGATTTCCAAATCAAATTCTTGCATAAGAAAGACCCACCGTATAAGCCTCGGTTTTGTCTCCTTCTTTCCCATCAAGTATTTGATAGCGGCATGATCCGTGTAGACTACCACCTTAGAGAACATAAGGTACTGTCGGAATTCGTTTAGTGCAAAACGATCGCCAAAAGCTCCTTTTCCGTGGTGGTGTAGTTCCTTTGGGCACTATCAAGCGCATGTCTTGCGTAATAGATAACCCTTGGCTTTTTGTCTACTGTTTGGGTCAAACACGCCCCCACAGCAAAGTCACTTGCGTCGGCCATGATCTCAAATGGTAGTGTCCAATCCGGAGGTTGAACCACCGGAGCGGAAATCAAAGCCTGCTTCAATCTGTAAAACGACTCAAGACACTCATTAGTGAAAATGAAAGGAGTATCCTTGCACAAGAGGTCGGTTAGAGGTCGAGCGATTTTCGAAAAATCCTTGACGAACCGGCGATAGAAGTCGGCATGGCCAAGGAAACTACGCACCCCCTTAACAGAAACTGGGGGTGGTAGGCGCTCTATAACCTCAACCTTCGCCTTGTCCACCTCGATGCCCTTAGAAGAGATTAAGTGACCCAAAACAATACCTTATTCCACCATGAAGTGGCATTTCTCCCAATTCAAAACTAGATCCACTTCCTCATAACGAGTTAACACTTTCTCCAGATTTAGCAAACAGTCATCAAAAGAATTACCGTACACAGCAACGTCATCCATAAAAACTTCCATGTATTTTTCAATGAAATCGCTAAAAATAGCCATCATACAATGTTGAAAAGTCCCAGGGGCATTACATAAACCAAATGGCATGCGACGATAAGCAAATGTCCCGTATGGGCAAGTGAAGGTGGTTTTTTCTTGGTGTGAGGGGTGGATTGGAATTTGGAAGAACCCCGAATACCCGTCCAAAAAGCAAAAATGTGAGTGACCCGCCAATCGTTCTAACATATGGTCAATAAAAGGAAGGGGAAAATGGTCCTTCTTCGTTACTTTGTTAAGCTAACGGTAGTCAATGCACATTCTCCAACCAGTCACAGTTCGGGTACTTACCAATTCTTTCTAATCATTTTCATTTACGGTCATTCCACCCTTTTTTGGCACACACTGAACCGGGCTTACCCATTCGCTATTTGCAATGGGGAAGATGATCCCAGCAGCGAGCAACTTCACTACTTCCTTTTTAACCACTTCTTGCATGTTGGGATTTAATCGACGTTGGGGTTGCCTAGTAGGCTTGGCATCTTCTAACAAGTCAATCGAATGCATGCATATGGAAGGGGACAAACCTTTCAAATCTTCTATCTTATAACCTAATGCAACCCTATCTTTTCTAAGCAAATCAAGCAACTTGGACAATTCAAAATCATTCAAATTCACATTCACAATGACAGGATAAGATTTCTCATCATCCAAGAAAGCATATTGGAGGGAAAGGGGCAAAGGTTTAAGCTCTAAAGGAGTAGAAGATTGAATTTGAGAGGAAGACATACCTTTGTAGATCGCATCTTGAATCTCCATGCACTCCATATAAGGCTCATCAATAATAATCTCCTCATGCATGGGTGAAGAGTCAAGAAGGTTGGTGAAGAAAGTAATATCGGTGTCGTCGGTCTCAAATTGGAAAGACTCCAATAAGTAAGCTCCCAAGGGATCGTCGCAAATAGATTCAAGTAGATGGGACTCCTCGACATACTCATCAACAAGAATCTCCATCATATCAATAGCGTAGCATGAGTCCCCATACGAAGGACCTTTCAATGACCCCTCAAGTTGAAAAATAATGCTTTCATTCCCGACATTCAACAACATGCTTCCATTCTTCACATCAATTATTACTCCCGTCGTAGCAAGGAACGGCCTTCCCAAAATAATAGGGATGTTGTTGTCCTCCTCCATCTCCAAGATCACAAAATCACAAGGAATAAAAAACCGCCCCACTTGAACCGGGATGTCCTCCAATATCCCCAAAGGTCTTCGTACGGAACAGTCGGCCAATTGGAGGTTGATTGTTGTAGGAGCTAGATTATCAAGGTTCAACTGTTTGCAAATTGTGTAAGACATGACACTCACACTTGCTCCTAGATCACATAGGGCACGGCCAATCCGCATATCACCAATGGTGCATGGAATAGAAACTCTCGGGGTCGGCTAACTTCTCCGGTGATTTGTTATTGATAATGGCACTACAATCCACTGTCAAATGAATTGTAGATTTCTCTTGAATCCTCCTTTTGCTTGTGAGAAGCTCCTTCAAATGCTTCTTAAAAGATGGGACTTCAGAAATGGCATCAAAAAATGGAATGTTCACTTGAAGCTTCTTGAGCATCTCAATGAACTTTGAAAACTTTGCATCGGACTTTGGCTTTGCTAACCGCTTGGGAAAAGGGACCGGCGGTAGCTTTGGTTTCTCGATGGTTTGGATTGGCTCTTCTTCCACCATCTTCCCTTTTCCTTTTCTTACTCTCTCCATCTCCTCTATTTCCTTACTAGATTCTCCCAATTCTTCCTCATGTACTCCCTCAACTCCCTCACCCAAGACTAACTCATTCTCCCGCTCTTCTTCCAAATCTTCCTCCTCCGTGATTTCTACCACATCACCCTCTTTGTCACCCAAGACATCCTCCACCACCATCCTAGGACCATCAACCTCCCTACCACTCCTCAATGTAATCGCATTAAGTTGTCCTTTCGGATTTGGTTGGGGTTGGCTAGGTAAAAATTGGATGGGTGGAGATTGTTGTGCCATTTGAGCTATTAGTAACTCAAGGTTCTTGATGTGTGCGACATCTTTTTCTCTTTCTAAGGCCATCTTTTCTTGAGATAAGAGTAACTTTTCTTGAGATAAGGCCATCCTTTGAAGAGCATGCTTAATGGGTTCAGGTTGTGGTGGTTTGGGTGCTTGGGAAGATTGACCTTGGTGATGATTTTGGTGGTATTGGCGGCGGTTTTGATTTGGGAAACCGGGGGGTGGATTTTGGGCTAATGGAGCTTGTTGGTTATAGGCATAATTCGCACGAGGTCGAACGGGGTTTTGGTTGGCATAGGAAAGGTTGTTGTTGGGATAGATGGCTTGGACTTGCTCAGCTTGATACTCCTCACACCTCTTCAAAGAATGTGGCCCTCCGCAAAAGTCACATACAAGAACTCGGGCTTCCGGAATAATCATGGGTACTTCTTGAGCGACCTTTACTTGCCTCGTGGTCTCTTACAAAGCCGACTTTTGTTGCATCTCAAGAAGGGCATTCATGAGAAAATTAATAGTAGGATTGCTTTCAAGAGAAGGACCATCCCTTGGACCACGGTCGCCTCCCCAATGAGGAGAGTTTTGTGATAACTCGTGAAGAAATACGTTTGCTTCCTCCGCCGTCTTCTTGAGAAACATGCCTCCCGAGGCATGGTCAATGGATTCTCGCAAAGAGCTACTCAATCCGGAATAGAAGTGGTGCAATAATAGCTAATCCTCAAGGTTGTGGTGTGGACACCTCCATTGGAGACCCTTGAATCTCCCCCATGCTTCGAATAACGACTCATCGGGCTCTTGCTTGAAGCTCATGATGGCTTGCCTCAGCCGACACGTCTCATCATTGGGGAAAAACCTTTGAAGGAAGTCGCGGCTAAGGGCATCCCATGTAGAATAGGTTCCGGGCGGACATGTGTTGAGCCATAATAGTGCTTTCCCCTTCAAAGTGAGAGGGAAAAATTTCAGCTTCATGTATTCGGTGGAGACTCCATTCATTTGTACGAAGCCGATGCGATGCTCGAATTTGTTGATGTGGTCGATAGAATTTTCATGCTCTCCTCCATGATACGGAGTGTTCTCGAAGATGTCCAACAAATATGGCTTGAACTCGAACATAGCGTTCGGTGGTAATGCAGGTAGTATGATGGGGTCGCCTCCCGTACCCGACGATGGTAAGGAATATGATGCTAAGGTACGGGTGGATCTTGCTTAATAACAAAAATAAACAATAAACAGTAAATTAAAGAGAGAAAGGTTAATGTTTTTGTTTATTGTTGAGAGAAACAACAAATTAAAAAGAGAAATATCTTTGCTGAGACAACAATAAACAATAAACCATAAACAGTAAATTAAAGAGAGAAAGGTTAAGAAATGCTCATTGATTGTGATGACAAAGAGGAAAACTCCAGAATAATAAAGCTCCAATGCTACAAAGATGAGAATAATCTTCAATCTTCAAATAAAACTCAAGAGAATCTAATACAAGAACCAATAATCTCAGCAAAGATCTTCACTAATCACTCTAATCCAAAGATTAAAATGTGATAAAGTATATGCGAAAGTATGATAAAAGATAGATAAAAGCTGATTTTCAGATCCTCCTCAGCTAAAATGACCTAAATACATTAAATAGGAACTAAGTTTGTTACTCAAAACTCATCATTTTACACAATAGACAAAACGTGTCCCGCAGGAGACCGTGGGCACGGTCAAGGTGATCGTGGCCATGGTCCTGTGTAAGGCAGGCGATTCTTCTCTTCGCTTCGCAGTACCGTGGGCACGGTGCCCAAGTACCGTGGGCACGGTCTAGGCGATTAGGGCTGACAATATTTTGCTCCTTCGCACCGTCGTGGCCACGGTCATGGGAGACCGTGGCCACGGTGTTGCTCGGGCAACTTCTTCCTTGGGCAGGACATGATCCTACCGTGGCTACGGTCAGATTGACCGTGACCACGGTCTGTCTCGGCTTGCACTCCCTCCTTCCTTAGGCATTGGCTTCAATCTCACTGTGGCTACGGTCGACATGACCGTGGCAACGGTGTCTCTCGGCAACATACTTCTTCTTGGTGTAGCGCCCGCTACGAAATTGGTGGCGGGGGATACCCTTCTACGCCTGGGAGTGTGCACGATCATCCAAGGGAGATGGGAGGCGTAGCGCCCGGTACGGCAAGCGTGGCGGGGGCTACCCTTCGGTGCTCTTCAATAAGTTGCTTCCGCTTCCGTGCTTTTCGACATGATCGGCCCTTCCATTCCCGATGCCTTCGACACGACCAGGGCTCGGGGAATCTCGGGATTCCCAAGATTAGTGCAAAATAGGCCCATTTAGCATCGTTTAGAGTAAAAACTTCGGAATCGACAAAAAATACCAAAATGCATTAAAAGTTATTAAAACAAGCTAAGAAACAAGTCAAAAGCCTAAGGATTTAGGCGGTATTTAGACACGAAATCGGTTCTAAACACCTACTATTTGAAGATTGTTGGAAAAATGGTTGGATTACTAACCACTTTTCCAACCAATTTCAAATAGTAGGAAAAGGGATGGTAGGAAAATTTTCCAACTAATTTTAGCAAAATTGGTTGGAATTTCCGACCATTTTTCCCATTAAATTTTTTGAAAAATAGTTGGAATATCAAATGGTTGTTAAAATAGTTAGTTTTTCCAACCATTTTAAATAGGTTGGAAAAAAGTGGTTGGTAATACACATATTTTTAGTAGTGAAGTTTTTGTTGGGCTTTTTCAAAAAACAATTTATAACTATCAAAACACTCAAATTCAAGTATTAAAATCAGTATATAATAGCCTCCAGGGAATAAACCTAAATCACTCGACGAATTAATGAAATGGATTGGACATACATTTCACTAAGTTGGTACATTCTAGGGTCGATAATTTTATAATCGTTCGTAACGAGCTTTTGGCAACGGAGCAAATTCCTTAGCAAAACCAATCACCTAATTTCGTGGTTATCTCGATTTTAACCAACTTAAATATCAAATTGTTAAGTGACCTCTAGTTGCAAATTAAAATCTTCTATGTCTAGTTCATTTCACAACTAGCTTAACTTAAGGGTTCTGATTATCAAATTTCTCCTTTACGTACTTCATTCAATAATCTACATCCATACTTTGATGGACAAACAAGAATAAGGATAAACAAATTCAAAGGTTGGATAGAATGCATTCAAACTAGATTAATACTTATTCAATCCAATGAAACTAATTCATAAAATAACTATTAAGGTTCATCCCCCAAACTAAGGGGAAACTACTCACAATTCATAATTAAACTACAAAGAAAAAAAAATTTACTAAAAGGCACATAAAACCTATAAGGATTAGAAATAAACCAAAGTGAAGATCAATCTTGCTTATGAATCAATAATGAAGGACTTTTGCTCCTCCAACCACAAAACCATGCTTGAAAGTTCTTCCAATCTTCAATCTTCTCTGTCAATTCTTCAACTAAGATGAATGTGGATGGAATTGGGGAATATAATGGATGATTATGATGATGAATGATGATGATTATCCAAGGTGAATGCTCCAAGAAACAACCAAAATCAGCATAATATAGCCATAAAAGAAGACGGAACAACTTAATTTAGGAAGTCAGACTCACCTCGGATCGTGTCAGGATAACAAGGTCCATGACAGCCCCAACACGATCCATATCTAGAACCCAAAGTCCACGTTGAATGTACATCTCAATTCTGCACTTTTTGGGAGCCTCCACGGTCCATGGAGCTCTTTTATACACTCGTGGCAGCTCTTTAGTGAGCCTCTTCACCACTTGGGCCAGCATTTTATTGGCTTGGGAGGATTTAATTTCTCTTTTCTTCAACTTTATGGTTCCATTGGACATTTCAGCTCGATTGTGGCCTAGTCTTTCATTTCTTCACAAATTCCCTACAAAATTTAACAAACTCTAAACTAAGTATAAAATGGAAAAATCGGATATAAAAGTACACCTTCACATCAAATAACACCCAAATTCTCACCAAAGTATCCAAGTTTACAAATACGCAAATAGCACATTTCAACAGGTTTACAGGTAAAATTTGAAACTTGCCGCTAGTACTTGGGTTAAACTGCCACTCAACTTTTCTAAAAAGGCAAAAATGTCACCACCATAAATTGAAATAGTAAAAAATTCTCACCAACTTTCATTAATTTGAATTAATATAAAAAAAATACTCAACTTTCAAATAGAGATCCGCTAGAAAATAATTTTTTTGGCTATAAAGTCATATAAGTTTTTTTTTTCAGTTAGGACTTTTTATAGTAATGTTGAACGTTTATATGTCTTATCTATTTAATTTAATATTTTTATGCGCTTAAAATACATGCACTTTATTATATGTCACTTTGCCTTTTCATAGTGTCCAACACAGCGTTTTAACTTTGAATTTTATATATATATATATATATATATATATATATATATATATATATATATATGAAAATTGGATTCTAATAATCCCAAATTTTATAATTAGATAACAATAATCTCTATTTTCGGTTTGTATTCTAATGGTCCAAATAAAATTAAAATTGGATTGTAGTGGGACATCATCGAGAGCATACCCTAAATATCATAGAGTTTGTATTGCAGTTGATTCAAAACTTAGTATAACGCGTTACTGATATTTGATGAAACTACGACGTTTGTCCCAATTTTTTTCAACTTGTTTTCGATATTTTACAATTTGTTCACTTTTATTCCTTTAAAAAATCATCATAACTACTCGGAGTCTCAAACAAAATAATTTAAAAATTGTTTTGGTTACTACACTTCATTACCTTTGAGGGGCAGTAACCGAAAAAATCGAAAACAATATGGGGTAGAAATGAAAAATTAAAAAGAATGTTGAGGTAGATTTGGTACCACTACAATCCAATATTTTTTTTTTTGGACCACCAGAATACAAATCGATAGTATGAATTATTGTTGTTCAATTTGTAAAAGTTTGAATTATTATAATCCAATTTTCCTATATGTATATATATATATATATATATATATATATATATATATATATATATATATATAGGGAAATTGGATTCTAATCATCCCTACTATCACAAATTGTATGGCAATAATCCCTACTATCATTTTGGATTCTGGTGGTCCAAAAAAAAATAAAATTGTATTGTAGTGGTACCGAATCCATCACCACATTCTTTTTATTTTTTTCATACCTACCCCATATTGTTTTTGTTTTTTTGGTTCCTACCCCTAGATAGGTAACGAAGTGTAGTTACTAAAACATTTTTTAAATTATTTTTTTGAGATTCCGAGCAATTATTATGATTTTTTAAAAGGAATAAAATTGAAAAAATCACAAAAAATTGAAAAAAAATTGAAAAAAATTGGGAGAAATGCTATAAATTCATTAAAAATCGTGGTAAAGTGTTATACAAAGTTTTGAATCAAATGCAACACAAAATCTATGATATTTAGCATATACACTCGATTTTGTCCCACTACAATACAATTTTATTTTTTTTTTTACCACCAGAATCCAAAATGATAGTAGGGATTATTGCCATACAATTTGTGATAGTAGGGATTACTAGAATCCAATATCCCTATATATATATATATATATATATATATATATATATATATATATATATATATATAATATACACACACACACACAAATCTAACCAGCGCATGCTTCTCATGTGCTATTCGACCTGACAAATATAAATATAAATCTTAGTATATTGAATAAAACTACATTATTAGAATTAAAATTTTATTTAAATTTAATGAAACTTAAAATTAAAATTTAATTGGATTATTGGACAGTGATAATATGAACTTTGGGGGTATTCGATAATGATAATGCCAACAATTTTATTGGACACAAATTGTACCAACTATAGACTTATTTTCCGGCAATAATATGAAATTGAATTAGTATGTGTTTGACATGATAAAAAGACGGTGTGTCGCTTAATTGTCTGAGTTGGAGGTTGGAGCAAGTGGAAAAAGGATTGGTTGTCACTTTTTGTCAACTAAGCAGCATTAACCAATTTAGCTAAAAATCATATAAAGTTTTATTTATGTTATTGTTTAGTTAAGTCTGTTAATGTTATTTAGTTGGCTTAAAAATGTGGTTTTAATGTTTTTTTCAACTTGCTCTACCTTCTAGCTCAGACAATTAGGAAATACATCATCTTTCTATTAAGTCAAACACCTACCAACTAAATGAAGTACTATTGCTCGAAAATATGTCCATAGTTGGTTTTACTAATGTCCAACAATATTATTGGTGTTATTATTGGTCAATATCCCAAAGTTCATATTATTACAATCAAATAATCAAATTTAATTTGATTCAATGGTCATTTATTTGTTTATAACAAAATACGATAGTCATCTAAATTAATCTAATATAATTAATTGGTATAACATAAATATTTTGATTTTACCTTGCCTAAAACATTTCATAAAAATACATGTCTAAAATAAATAGCATTCTTATTTAAGGACTATGTTGCAAATAGATCAAAACATGGTTACATACTTTAACTTTGGTACAATAAAAACATGGTTGAAAGACCTTTGTAATTAAATCTCGTAACATACAAACTCTGGTTTATGAACCTAAAATTAAGTTGTATTTCCTTGTAAAATGAAACACTAATAATTTAAGGAATATTATTATATATGGTTGAATAATTTTCGATGTAAGAACAACATATAATTCACTTTGCCTATCCTTAATTTAACATACTTATATCGGTAATTTTTAAAGATAATATCAATTAACCTATTATGATATATTTATCTATGTATATTATGATCCCCGTCACAAATTAAAATTGAATTTACAATAAAATAATAAAATAAAGAGTTAAATATTTTTTTAATTGAATATGGATTGAATGATAGTAATATTTATATTACATTACCGCAAAGTTCTATCTTTATAGACCATAATTATATTTAAAGGATTCTCATAAAATATCTAACTTGTTGGAGCGTATCGGGCGAGGACCCAAACTTCGAATTATGTGTTTATAGAACCTTCCCACACTACCTTTGAGAATCGTGAGAGAATTCACTTCAAGGTCGGGTGTGAGGTGCATTTCAAGGTGGACCCGGGACCTTGGAGACATATTCGGGTCATCGTTGGGTGTGGCATCCACTTCAAATGGGACCCCGGGCCATGGAAGTGGAACTACGGGTCCTCATCGGGACCTACTTTGGACCTTTAAAAGGGTTCGGAGTCTTTCAGGAATAATAAATGGAAAAGGGTCAACGTGGGTTGTTGGAATGGACGTGCCTTCACTCTTTGGGTCATAACTTGTTCAATACCACTTTGATGGACTTCAAATTTTGGTCTCTTAAAGTACACACCGAGAGCTTTCCATTGATATCTTATGGGCCTAAAACGGAGCTCGGATGAAGATGTTATGCACGTTTGAAGTCGGTAGAAAAAACTGCCCAGAAGATGGTCGCGCCCGTGATAGTTTTCGTCGCACCCGCGAACACCTTCTGCCCAAATGTTGGCTTCTGCATCCCTTGCTCGATCGCGCCCGCGACGGGACACCTCACGTCCACGACCTCCTACTTCCTAGTTCCTGTTGCAGCGTCCGTCCGTTGCTTAGCGCCCGCGACTAGTTCATGCCATCTACGACGCCTCTGATCCTGCACGTGTTTTTGTGTTAATTGTTGTGTTTTAGTGTTTTACCCCCATTAGTATAAATACCCGTCCCCTTATCTTGTTTTAGAGAGAGTTTTTGCTGAATATGAATGTAATGCTTAATCATTGTTAGGGTTTCTCCCTTGTTTTCTAAAAAATCTTCTTATCTTTATCCAATCAAGTTTGGTGGTGATTCAAGTCATTCCTTTAGTGATTATTTAGTGAATTATCTTGAATAATCATGGTGGGGAGTGTTAGGCCTAGAGTTGTGGTTCTTCTTGCTCAAGGTCATATCCATCGTATGGGTGTTCAAGGCCCTTGTTCAAGTTGAATATCGATCATCGATCATCACTCAAGCTAATCTTCTCCCATCTACGTGACGCTAACGCTCCATTTTGGTATCTAAGCTCAAGCTTTGCATTACCTTGAGTTTTGTTCATTGTTTCGCTAGTGTACTTCTCTATTGTTGGATTTTGGTGTATTGAATGCAAATATTGGTGATCCCCATCCCTTGTGCCTCCAAGTGTGTTGGAGAATCTTTTCTTGTATTGTGTTTGTGATTTTTGAAGCAATTTGGAGCTTTAAGGAGAAGTTCGAGATTAGTGCCCGGATGGTGTTCGATGAAATGTCTAAGTGAGTAAAAAAGCAAAGAACCCTTGTCCAAACAGTAGCCAACCACAAGAGAACCCCTAAACTCCACAAATTATCCCAAACACATACCGTCCTTCACCCGTCCTTCGATATGGATGGTGAAAATAATTCCAATCGAAAGGAATCAAGCCGACGCCGAAGTCCTCAAGTTCAAGCTATCGAGAATTGAATCTCCGCCTTCGAGGACCGACTCTCCAACTACGAGAACCGATTCTCCTCTATCGAGTGAGCTCTTGACAACCTTAAGGTCCAAGTGAACAACCTAGCCCTAGAGTGTCGTAGACAACCCCTATATGAACGTCGGAGGCCCGCACAAAGTCCTATTTGTCCTCTTCCCTTCTACGAGTCGAGTGACGAAGATAGAGGCTCGTTTCAACACCATCGTCGACGAGAAACGATTAAGAAGCGACTCTATTATTCCTTGCTAACGACCCTCACGTCCCGAAAGTGTATCAAATGTCGGCGTGTGGGACACAATTCTTTGCAGTGCCCAAAAATGGCTATGGTTGAAGTTTGGATCGAAGAATATTTCGGTGTGGGAGAGCAACCAAATTACATTGTAGAAGATGTTGTCGAGAAAAACCTCCATTCTACACTTGAAAAATTTGAAAAGGTTAAGAAAGGGAAAAGTTCAATGAACGGGGTTATTGTCCTTGAGGCCGTTGAAGGGAAACCTCTTAAGCTACTTGAAGTACATAGTGAGCTTGATCAAGTTCCAAGCCAAGAAGATGATGCTAACGTCGACCTTGCCTTTCCAACTAACCCTTGTTGATGAAGCCCAAGAAGAAGCTCCTTTGGTTTTACCATTGCCACCAACTAAGGAATCAAACATCAATGGAGATGACTCACAATACCTTCCTCTCATGGGCACTCGGACTCTTCTCGATGAGAAAAATGAGGTAATTTTAAACTCGCATATGAAATTCATTGAGACTTGCTTGGATGTTGGATGCTGCAACATAGAGTCTTTGGGTGAGTCTTGCATGGTCTTTGGAAGAAATTGGTTGTTTGAGAGTATTTGTTGGCGTGAAAAGCTTTATGATGAGTATGTGATGTCAACGATTGAATATTCTCTATATTTTGAGTGGCATGCTAAGACTCTTGGTGTTCCTTCGGTGTCTACTGACAAATTTGGGTTTGAAGATACCTTGATTCTAGTTCAACCAATGTGTAAGAGCTCTTCTTTTGTGTCGTCCGTCGGTGAATATTGTTTGAATGATAGTCATGGTGACTTGAACTCTTTGAATGGGTCATACATGTTGTTTGGTCGACATTGGTTATTCGAGGATTTGATATTGAATGAGTGTTATTGGAAGTTTGGTATGCGATATTTGTGGGAGTGTTTGTCGAATGAAGATCATTTGTTTGAGTTTGAGTACTTGAGTTCCTTAGCCCTACATCAAATCAAACCTTGGGTGGGAAGTGAGTTGAGGAACCTCCTTTCGCGCGAAACATGGGATTAGTATGCTCTTGGTGAGGACGAGCTACCTGTTGCATAGTCTTTACCTTATAGCGGGCTAAGTGAGAATGAGTGTTTCCAAACTCAACAAAATATTCTCGTCCCTTCCCCTAATCCCCTATCTCCACACAACAAGCCTCCAACCACGTTCTTTGATGACGGATACATTGTGAGGTTCGAAGCTTGTTGGGCGCCTTGAGTGAATGTTCATCGTGATCGGGATTTTCTGGGATCTACGGAGCCAAGTTGTGGAGAGGACCTCGATTTTTACTCCCAAGAGTTGAGGGCAACTCTTTTTCAAGAAGGGGAGTATGGAGCATATCAGGCGAGGACCTAAACTTTGAATTATGTGTTTGCAAAACCTTCCCACACTACCTTTGAGAATCACGAGCGAATTCACTTCATGGTCGGGTGTGGGGTGCATTTCAAAGGTGGACCTGGGACCTTGGAGGCATATTCGGGTCATCGTTGGGTGTGGCATCCACTTCAAATGGGACCCCGGGCCATGGGAGTGGTGCTACGGTCCTCATCGGTACCTACACCGGGCCTTTAAAAGCTTTTGGAGTCTTTCAGGAAGACTAACCGGAAAAGGGTCAACGTGAGTTGTTAAAATAGACGTGCCTTAACTATTTGGGTCATAACTTCTTCAATACATTTCTGACAGACTTCAAATTTTGGGAGCTTAAAGTACACACCAATTGCTTTCTATCGATAACTTATGGGCCTATAACAGAGCTCGGATGAAGAAGTTATGCACGTTTGAAGTTGGAAGAAAAAACTACCCAGAAGATGGTCGCTCCCGCGACACTTTTGGCCGCACCCACGAACTCCTTCTGCCCATATGTTGGCTGCTCAAGAGGTTGCTGCAGCGCATGTTATTGGCCAAAATGACTGTGTTTTATTTAATGAAAGGGTTTGTATAAATAGTTAACAGCTATAATTAGGCCACAATCAGAGTTTTTATTATTTAAAATTGAGAGCAAACGTTAGGTTTAGTATTTTCTCCTCCATTGTTAGTAATTTATTCAAGTAGTTAGTGGAATTCCAGTGAAGATTTGTTGTGCGCCCTTGAAGTTAATGCAATCTACTGAAGGTTTCTTTTCCTCCATTGTTTCCATTCTCCTTTCAACCGAGTTTATTGAAATTGGTAATCCCTCTTCTCTCCTTTACAATACTTTTAGCTTGTGCTTATGTTTTTAATTTGGTTTTAATAGTGAATTAACAGCTTTACTTTATCCTATTCCATGCTTGCACCCATGTCAATTAATTTGGATTTTGTGATTTTTGCATTAGATGTTATGAGTATGTAAATTCTCTTTGGGTTAGGGGGTAATTAGGGCCCATAATGGAGAATTAGGCATCAATTAGTGGGATTATTATGATTAATGAGGTAATTTGGTGTCCTTCCTCTATATTTACTCGATGATGAAGGATTTTGGTGCAGAGAGGTTATAAACCCTCCACCAAACATCGAGTTGGAGATAGAGGTAGGATTAATTCACTACTAAAAAAATGTGTGTTACCAACCATTTTTTTCCAACCAATTTATATAGTTGGAAAAACCAATAATTTTAGCAACCATTTCATATTCCAACCATATTCAAAAATTTTACGTGGGAAAAAAGTTAGAAATTCCAACCAATATTTTGCTAAAATAGTTGAAAATTTTTCCTACTATTTGAAAATGGTTTGAAAAATGGTTGGTTATCTGACCATATTTCCAACCTTTTTCAAATAGTAGGAAAAAGAATGGTATGAAAAATTTCCAACCATTTTAGCAAAACTGCTTGAAAGTTCCAACCTTTTCTCCCACACAAAATTTTTGAAAAATAGTTGGTATATGAAATAGTTGCTAAAATGGTTGGTTTTTGCAACTATTTTAAATTGGTTGGAAAAAAGTGGTTGGCAATACACATATTTTTAGTTGTGATTGGTTCCTAATTCACTCGAGAAGGGGATTTTGGAGCATGTAGGAGGCAAAATATTTGTCGACCAATTAAAAAATGATATGCGAAAAATAAATTAAATTTATTCGGCCAATTATTATCCGCCATGCGGTAAATTAATTACGACGGTCCATTTAATTAAATTTTAAATGAAAATGCATCTTGACAAATAATATCATGACACTTGTCAAAGATAATGTAGAAAATAATAATTATTTCTTTATTTAAAGTTAAGGAAATAATTAATTAACTTGAGCCCAAGCCCAAAGCCCAACTCAAATCCTAGGGGCTAGGCCTCTAGAGCTTATAAATAGGGGTCCTCCCCCTTCATTTTGAACACCCCCGGAGATTCAGCAGTCAGCATCCAGAGGCTCTAGGAGATCAAACTGCCAGCAGTCTCCAACTACCAAGTGCCAAGGATCGACGTTTGTAAAAGCTCAAGATCAAGTCTCCAAGTCATCAGAGTTCTTCGGTAAGACCTGTGAAGCCTTCAGAAGATTGAACTACATGTGACCTCCAGCTATCAAGCGCCAAGGACTAACGCGTGCTAGTTCAACAACTTCTGTTGTTCACATCAAATATTACAGTCATCTTCTTCGTCTGGTTCATCAATCGAGACCAAACACTCAAGCTCTCGCATCCAATAACTTGAAGAACTGCCACCAACAAGTAACCTGTAAACGATCAACATTTGAGCAGCCACAAACCACCAAGCACTAAGGAGATCAATGCTCAAGAATCAAAACCTTCGGCTCAAGAACTGCTACAATGTTTTTCAGTTACACCTATATTCGAGATCGAGATCAAGCGTCCACACCCTCGACTCATCTAAATTTCAGGAGATCGAATCAAAGGACTACTTTCTTGTATTTAATACAGAGATTGCACCCGCATACATTCGAATATTTATAAAAATTAATTTGTTTCTCAATTTCTTCTCTTATTTAACGACCGTGACATGGCGATTATGGATATCTCTCACTTGCGATGTCACGACCCTGACTCTGTGCGTCGCGACCGCGACTTTGCTAGCATGGAAAAGGGGCCTCTTGGTTGTCACTGTCATGTTCCGGATGTCACGAGCGTGACAACCCTCTGTTGGAATGGCATGATGCTCGTTTGGAGGGGTCACGGGTGTGACACTAAGTGTCACGACCGTGACACCCCTGCTGGGACTTGAGTGCCAGTTCTTATGGTGTCACGAGCATGACGTTGATGCGAGGCTGCTTGCGAGCCTTCTTTTGGTTCTCTCCTTGGCTTTAGACTTCATTCTTCCCTTGTTCTTGTATCGGGGTGCCTCGAGTGTCCCCGGGACTTACTCCTTGGTCGGGTTTTGCACGAATGTCTTCGAACCCGGTCTCTTTTCGATTGGTTTTGCTCAATTCGGTCCAAAGGTATGTTTGTCGGGATAAAACCTACAAAGTAAACAAAAACGCATGAAAAAAACACTTTTAGTAAAAGGACAAACACAAAAGCTTCAGCAATGGATCGATATTTAGGCACAAAACTGAGCCTAAATTCCCCCTCACACTTGAACTTTTTCTCATATCGAGCAAAACAAACAAAGGGAAGACAAAACACGTAAAACACCTAACTCACTTTCACAGGAATGGCGGATGCATTGAGGATATGTATCAAGCCCTTAAAACCTCCCTAGTAGCTCGATTGGACGAGTTTGGTCTCATGAAGGTTTGTAGAAGCTATACCCACACAAGCCGAAAGAAAAGAAAAAAGAAAAAGGGAAGAAAAGGAAGTGAAAATGCAAACTTTACAAAAGAGAAGGGGAGTTCATGGTCTCTGCTATGCAAAAACTACTCGAACAACATCATTAATCAACCAAAAGCAGTTAGTATGTACATGCCAAGACACTCTCACGTGAGACTCATCTTTTAGATTATCTACTTGAATCTTGCCCAACGGGTTCCTTTTGCCCAAGTGCAAGTGTCTCTAGTCTACTCTTGGTCAAATCAAGGCAAGAATGTCGAGTCTCAACTATCCATACAGACATGCTCATTTCTATTAATTACTGACTCGATATACATCACTCCTGCCCTATTTAGTGTCGCCCTTTGCTTGGTAAGGGTCGCATGTTACATAGGGTTAAGTTTCGCACTTTATTTACTTATTTATTCTCTTTTTTTTCTGGTTGGCATGTTTCAAGATGAAATGCGGCCCATGAGGGGTTTGTTCTCCCAACATGGTTTTCCTACATACATAAACAAGTTACTTAAGGGGCTAGGGCTCGCGAACCACCTACGCCAAACCACGTTGGTAAACCAACAAACAAGCATAAGTTTTTCTATTTTCTAAAGTTTTTTTTTATTCATTATATTTTTGTTTTCATACCAGGTTTTTCGGGAATTTGCACGACCCTTCAAAAAGGGGTTACCCTCCCAACTTGGGTTGCTCCATATGTATACGAAGTACTTCAGGGGTGTGAGTGCCACCCTCACACACCAACCCTTGTTGGTTTCGCCTGTTTATTAGGAGCATGACAAGCAAGAAAAACCAAAACTAAGACCTTATAAACCATGAGAATTAGAAAAACAGATTAGAGGTGACTTAATGGTTAGGGCACCCCTTTGTAAAGGTGAAATACATTTAGAATTTCAAGGTCACACCTAAAGAATAGGTTTGACACGCACATAATGATTGTTTCTAACTAGCCAACTCATATATCTAAACAGCTAAGGGCATAAAATAAAGCATAAACTGCTCATAAAGAAGAAAAACGAAAACTTTTTAGGATTTTCACTTGAATTTTTTATCTTTTATTTTCAAGATACAAAGGCAAAAACTAACAAAACTACCCCAAATAGGAATACCCCCCCCCCTCTCCCAAACTGCACAATGTCCTTATTGGGAGGGAAGAGTCTCCAAAGTGCAAAAACCAACAAAAGAAACAAGGAAAAGCACAAAGGGGTGGTGACCCGAGCCCACACGACTCCAACATGCAATATTACAACATAGACACTCAAGGGGCGCACCCCCAAAATAAAAATCAAGCATGCAGTAGGATATATACAAAACTAAAAAAATGCAAGAAAGAAACGAAAACAAAGGTTTGAATGAGCTTATCAGAAGGGTCTTCGAATTGCAAAATGCGAAGCACAATCTAAGGGGAGGAAGTGAAAAACAGGAAAGGTTAGGGGGGAAAATAACAAACATGTGTGTCCTAACCTACATGCACCTAACTAATATGCAATGAGATGGATATGTAAAGCTAATCAATAAACATAAAACTAATGAAACACACCTAGGGATGCATGAACGATTATACAAATGAAAAGCAAACCATGTAATAAAACCTAAACCTGAAGCAAACAATGCAAAAAATGCCTAATTGTACATATATACACACGTGCCACAAAAAACTCATCGGAATCATTCATCCAAGGACCAACCAATCAAAGTTAACTAAACATCAACCACAGCACATCAAAAACTCATATGACAACAAATGACAGCAGGGAAGAAGACCTTGACAACCCTTTCACGCCACCCCAAATGAAATTTATCCCCACACTAAGCATACAACCAGTGACTAGGCCCCGGAGGGGGTGGTGGAGGGGGATACGCCGGATGATACCACCCCAGTGGTGGCGATTGGCGATCTCCCTTCTAGCAATAGTGGTAGGTCATTTCGCTAAGGAGTTACGTTGTCCCTGATAATAGGAGTGGTGATTCTATGATAGGAGAGAGCGTCGTTGTAGGTTTGCGAGGACAGAACCTTGAGTCTCCAAGGTGGATTGGAACCCTTAGATCATCACCAGGTTTTGGATGACCTCCATCGAGGTTGTAGTGAACCTCGTTGAGTTCTCTGTAGAACTCGTTAAAATCGGGTGACCCCTCCCCATATTCTCCGGCTCTGTACTCCTCTTATCCGTAGTCCTCCTCTTCCTCCCTTTGTGCATCTTCTCCTTCTTGCTCCTCCTCACCCCTTGCTCTGCTTATTAGGTCAGTCCACCATGACCTTGGTCGCCAAACTCTTTTAGCATCGTGGTACCCACAATCCTTGAGTTCCCCCTGTTTTGGCCACACGACCAATTTTCATGGCGCGAGATATCGATAAGGGGCTCCAACTCGTCAATGAAGAGTCTGTCTTTGACATGGTTGGGATCCGTCTTATGGAGGTATTAATTGAAGCGCTTGAACGGCTATATGATGTGAATCTTGATCAAGTGGACGCCATTGAGTGGAATGGGATGAAGTGGGCATTGAACTTCTTGAAGTAGGAGCCCAACCCGAAGCGCTCAAGGAAATATAAGATGATGTGGCCCATGTTGATGGTGAACCGACAATCAGGATAATATGTTGTATTAAGTTGGTGAAGGATGCATGAGGCGGTGTTGACTCGTACGTTGGTCCTTGATTGCATTGTAAAGGACAAAAAGATCATCCTTTCGCACATTCGCTCGACTCTAATCTCGTCCAAAGATGGAGCTGGTGACGAATCTGCAAAATATTCGCACGGGTAGGTTGCAGAAATCTCGGCCCTTGGAGTTTTGAGGGTGGTGATAGCACCTCAAGGTCCCCGTACTCTCAACCCCATGCGACGTCAACATGTGAGGTTACAAAATGCCTCATGCTCATCGAAACGAACGACCTCACCATAAAATAGCCAAACCCGGGGCAACCCCAGGAGATAATTGAGTTCATTGGCGGTATAGGAGAGCTTCTTGTTTTGCATATAGGTAGTAGTCATTGGTGATCACCGGTGGTGATGGTGGCGCAGTGACTAGGTAGGGTGAAAGTGGTGTGGAGGAAGGTGGTAGTCACGGTGTTGCTAGAGTAGTGGTGGCACAAGGTGGAGCAGTGGTTGACGCAGTGGTTGAGGGAGGGTGGAAGGGACGGTGAGGCTGGCGGTAGCAGGTGGCGCTGGTGGTGGTACGTGGTGGAGAGAGGTGGTAGTGGGTGACGTTGAGTGGTTTAGTGAGGGAGAGTTTAGAGCTTTGACAGTATGAAAGGGAGTGGAGTGTCGCGGCTGTGAGGGAAAATAATAGGTTTTGGCCAAGATCCCCCCACCCCCAGCTACAGAACATATAACTAGGCTGAAATTTTGCATGTCGCGAGTGCGGTAAGGATGGTCATGGCCGCAACCTCGTCGAGTGAGGGCGATTTGGACTTTGAACGAATGAAGCATCGTAGATGCGACAGGAGTTGTCACAACCGCTACTCCTTGCTCAGGCGATTTCTATGGTTTCAGGTGTTGAGATCGTGACGGGCGCGATATGTGATGTCACGTCCGCGATTGTTGATTAGGAGCAAAACTCAGTTGAGGTGTCACGCTTATGGCAACCAATGGTGAAGAAAAGGGTGGCTTAAGGGACGTCGAGGGCGTGACGAATGTGTCGCGACTGTGACTCCCATCTTTGTTGGGTGAAGGGTTTGATATGGGGAAGGATGTCGTGGACGTGACTTAGGCGTCATGCTCGTGACAGCGTTCTGGAGAATTTGGGGCTGGTGGCAGGAGAGGAAGTCGCAGGCACAACCTAAATGTCACAACCACGACGCTGCTTGGTGCGGGTAATCTTCAACTCATCTTGGCACGGTCGTCATAGCGCGCGACAGAAGTGTTACGGCTGCGACGATTGCTGGGAAAACATGTCCCTTTCTTCTCTATAGGGGTGTCGCCGGCGTGACTAATGGTGTCACGAGCGCAATGACTCTCTATCTCCTTCATTCTCACTCTGATTGAACCCTAAATTTTTCTAACACTACACTTTGCTCTCTACTTCTTCCCTAACCTCTCAAATCACTATAACTCTCGAATTTTCACTCTCTCACTTCCCCACACTCGTATTATTTAGTATTTTCATGATTTTTCAGGTTTTTTTTTCTGTTTTTTCTTTTTTTCTTTTTTTCAAAGACTTAGAACTAATAACTCGTATACAAACATGGGTTCACTTCTGATGTATGCTAGCTCACAATGATCAGAGTATTGAATTAGAATGCACCATACAGTTACACAAAGACAATTGAATGCTTGTAAAACAATAACTGTTTGAAAGCAACAAACTGGAATAAAAGACAACCCAATAAAGAATATAAAAGATAGGCTTGCTTACAGTTGATACAGACATACCACAACTGCATTCAAGGGCAAAGGACTCTCCCATTCATGCTTCTACAAACACACCAAAGCATAGATGATCAATCACAGCTGACACTTGCTGGATTCATGCCAATATCCAGCAGGAGCTGATTTAACCAAGGGTTGAGAGTTATAGGACACTCACAAACATTCAGAGGTTCTAAGACACTCAAGAATATTATTGAACAAACACTGATGATCCTTGATTGCTGAGAAACTCATAATATAAAGGCTACAAACAGTTTGATTAGCAGCGGCTTAACATAAGCTGATCTGCCTACTGTCCCTATCTTAATCTAACCTACAAAGCTTTAAAATAAATACATCTGATTACATCCTAATGATCTCCAGTACAACTTGTAAGAAAATAAAGGAAAAATGCAAGGTACCCTCTGATTGGACCAAATGCCAAAAGAGTTGCAAAATAGACCAATGAGAGGCTTTCCCGCCTAAGGGGGTAAAAATGATGTTACTGAGGTAATTCCCGCGCAAAAGCAAATTTGGAGGTAATCTCAAGAAGATAGTATTAGGCTGGAAAGGACTAAAATAACCACTATGGACAGAAGAAAAAAGACTTAACTTCAGAACTGAGGTTCTGGAAAAACTGATAACAAACAACCCTGTTGGGATTGTTTGTTCTGGCACTTGAAACTTGCTGATGCCATGCTTGAACATGCTGGGACATGGCTTGGACTTGAAAATGGCATGACATAGAACAAAAATCTCCTAGGGAACCATGGCTGATTCTTCCTCAATCAAGAGATATGACATTTAGAAAGACTACTGCTTGGATTGCTGCTGTTAGGAACTAACTTTGGTCTGAATGACCAATGCTGATGGGCAGAATGGCTGAAGTTGCCAAGACTTGTTTCACAAGGGTGTAACAATCTTGAATGGATGCTGTGGATGGCTTGGTGGCTGCTGAAGGTGCTGTGATCCTCCTGCTGAATGATTGAACTGCTGACTGACTTGTTGTGTCTGCTGGGATTAGGAAGCCTGCTATTTCTGCTGGAGATGCTTCCTGTGCTGCTGAGTTTGGTGAATCATCATGGCCTCCTCCCCGTGTTGCTGCTGAAAGTGCTGGTGAAGCTCTTGTAGGTGCCTCCATGGTTGATGAAGTTGCTGCTGCTTGGTGTTCTTTAGGATGGTATCCATCATCCTCCCCAGGTTGAGAAAAGTTTGTCGTCAAACTTGGAGGGTCTTCATCTACTAGAGAGTATGGTCGATGATCTGCTACATTGAATGTTACTGAACCTCTATACTCTTCAGATAGGTGACAAGGCCGCAAGCGCACGGTGTAAGTAGTAGCACGTCAAGGTCTATCCCACAGGGATTCACTTAGCAGCTTAATAAACTAATATCTATCACGATTGCTAAGCTAATCAGGATTTGGGTTTTGGTAATGGTTTAACAATTAAATAAAACTAATAAAGTAGGAAAAATTAATCTAATGTTCTAATCAAGAGAGAAAGACTTCTAGGGAGATGCTAACCTAACAACAAGTTTGATTACTAAAACCTAGCCTGCACAATCATACATTCAAGAATGAATCAAGAATCAATAACCTCTAAATCCTATCGCCCTTTCGATGCTAAATAGAATTATTCTAAACAACCTAATCAACAACTTTCGTGTGCCTTTTAGGTTAAACAGAATTGAAGGTCTCAAAAGGCCAGGTTAATGATTCCCTAGTTCACTACTCCTTTTTTCAACTTTCGCAATCCTAGGTAGACAGATTGGTAGTTAGATTACCCTAATTCACCTAATTCACCTTTCAGTACTTCTTAGGTTAATCTCAAACTTATAAATATCCAAGGCCTTAAGAATACTCATAAACATGGAAACACAACCTTCTATTGATTCTAATCAAGAATTCATGCACAAACTAATAACAATCAATCAAAACTACATTGCTTCGGGTTTTAAAACCCTAGAATTCAAGAAATCTACTCGCTCATATTCAATGAAAACACAAAACAAGTTCCAAACATCATAATCGAATCTCTAAACAAAGAAGGAAAGCGGAAAGAAAGAATAGAATTGCGAAGACTACAACTCGTCGAGTCTTTCGATCCCGGGGTGGAAACCTTCTCCGCGAACGTCGCTCCTTTCATTTGCGAATCTTGATCTTGGTTTCTCTTGAATCGATTCGGTCTTGAATCTTGATGGTCGGCAAGAGGAGTAGAATGGAAGTATTAGGGCTCTCTTTTCTCTTCTTCACGGCCAAAGAACGAAAGAAAACTGATAGAAAATGACTGAATATCGAAAAACTGCCGCTTGCCCCCTTTTCTACTCGCGAAAACAACCGATCTGCATAGGCAGTCCGCCTCGGTCCGTATAGTCCGTACAATCCGTACATGGATTGTGGTGATCACCACGGGCTGCCCGAGGTTGCCACTGTTTCGTTTCTTTCTTCTTCCCTTCGCAAAAAATGAGTTGGGCACAAGGAGCTGAACCGCCACGGACCGTGGCCAACACCTCGGGCTGCCCGAGGTTGCTGCTGCCTGGCCTTTCCTTGCTCCTTTTCGTCCCAAATTTGTACCACGCTTTGGGTTTGACATGTAGAGGTCCGTGGTATATTCACTCTTGCCTGAAGTTGGTGTTTTGGCCTCAAAACCTACAAATTCACATAAAAAACAACAACACCAAGTGTAGTAGGGAAATCGGAATAAAATCAAGGTTCACACTCAAAACTATCCCTAATTCACTATTGAAAACCCCCAAAAACATAGTCATGAAACGCAGTTATCAAATCCCCCCATGCTTACTCCTTGCTTGTCCCCAAGCAAGTACAAGACTGAAAACAAGATGAAAGGACTAAAAAAGAAAAACTAATCACACCTCCTCCAATAAAGAGGCATATAGGATTACATAAGCAAGCATAGACTCAAGGACTCCCTAGCGAGAATAAGATTCAAATTGAAACAAAAATTGTTGTTCGAAATAGAG
The DNA here is from genome assembly GCA_029582165.1 of Portulaca oleracea. NCBI lineage: Eukaryota > Viridiplantae > Streptophyta > Magnoliopsida > Caryophyllales > Portulacaceae > Portulaca > Portulaca oleracea. Next base: position 19,986,582 of record CM055873.1, on the reverse strand, counting down.
TCACATGTCAGGAAGCAACATAACTAATCCATCACAACTCAAATGCAATCAAAATTCATTCACATGTTTGGCGAACTAGTTGGGATCGGTAGGACCTCACTTTAGGGTATGTAGGTCACTCCCCTCGTGTGTTTGCAAAAGATATAACGGTTCACTCAAAAACCTTGAACCAATGTAAACAATCTACCATAAGCTTGACAAGACTCTCAAGTCTCTACCGCTATAGACAACATGCATAAAAGTTAATCATGAGGACTTTTTAAGGGTTTTAATGGGGCTTAGGTGTAGGGTAAGGAGGGAATTCATTTGGGTAATGTGAAGCTAAGAGCCAAGAACCTAAAGAGAAACATTCTCAATACATATAGCACAACACCTCTTACATCACACCGCAATGAAGCATAAATACCTTCCCCATCGAAGCAAAATAACGGAAGAGTCAATATAAGCAAGCAAACCACCATGCTATTCACCTTATTCCTCAAAACTTCTCTTTTTTTCTTTTTTTTTATATACTTTTCAGGCCTTTTTTTTTTCTTTGTGGTGAATAGCATAGATAAATATAGAAACGACTTATTTCCATCAAACCAATTTCAACCTCGACTGAAAAGAGGGGATAAATAACGATTATGAACAATGTTTCCCTCATCAAGTAAACCTTCCAACGAAGTCACCAAAGATATAGACTACAAAAACTGCCTCCAACTGAATTGTTGCCCCACTAATTTGGCTAAAGGCTATGGAATTAAGAACAGGCCAAGGGCGCGCAATATAGGGTAAACAACAAGACAGGAAAAACGGTTAGTAAAGGGCTAGCAAAAAGGGTCATACTGTTTGGTGGCCTTTTGGCTACAAAATGGGCCTCAATCATATTAACATAATGCACAAGTCAAATGCAGTTTCAAAGAGAGTCAAATCAAGTTCTAGAGATGCGAACATGGTAAGGTCACACACTCAAAAGAATATGAGACTATAAAAGTGATAGTCTTTTTAGGCTCAAGAGGTCTCACGGGTTAACCTACCACAATCATAAACAACTAGTTTCTTTGACGAACCAAACATAAAAACTTCATTACCATGCACTTGAATCATTCAAGACTAGATGAATCACAAACAAGACAAGCAACCTAAATCAAACATGCAACCAAGTCTCTCCTATCATCCACATCAAGCTAGAAAAAAAATCTCATGAGTACACACTCGCAATGACAATCCAAACACACCTCATAAAGGCGAAAGACTATCCTAATTTTTTTTTAAATTCTTTTTAAACTTTTAGCAAGAAAGCAAGAAACCTACTCTTATATGCAACCTAGATGCAAATTCAATGCCTAACAAACATAAAAAGAAACTAACAAATATGCAACTATAAACGTCAGTCCCATTCAAGCACATGATTTTAAGACAGTCAACCCAAACCCCCCATGCTTGGACAAAGCAGTGTCCGTAATGCATTTCGAATAAGGGTGGCATGCAACAAGAGGGAAACAACATAATGCATCACACTCTAAAAAAAACAAGAAAATTAAAGGAACGAAATAAAACCTAATAAAGCAATTAAATGCTTGGGTTGCCTCCCAAGAGCGCTAGTTTAACGTCTTTAGCTAGACGAAACTTACCTCAGAAGCGGCCAAAGCCATTAGAAGCTTGTCAAACTCCGCAGCATGCGGTTCACAAGCCTGCAGATAAGAGAGCAACAAAATACTCATGGCAAAGAATGTTAGTCGCACTCTCTCAAATAGATCAAAAGTACTAGAAAAATCAAAAGAATCAAAATAAGTTGTCCACATGATTTTTCTAGCTGAGTCCTCTAGGCATTCACAATATGGATCAAGATAGGGTTGAAACCCTTCTAAAGTGCCTAAGGACAAATCAAGAACATTGTTGGTCCCCTCAATCACAGTCACATCACAAGAGTCCACCTCACATTCCACATCAACATGAACATCAATTGTCTTTTCACAGGGAATGGGCTCCTCAAGGTTCTTAGGGGCAAATGAAGCTGGTAAACAAAGTGTAGAAGCATGGAGTACATCATCAAATTCCTTGCTTGAAGGATCCAATCCACCTACAAACCCCTCACAAGACTTCTCATCAATAACATCAATTGACTCATGACAAACATTATCATCATACCTAACATCAAACTAATGGGAATCACTCACCTCAAACCCCGTCGACTGAGAAAAAGGTAAGGATGCATTATCAAAAGCAAAGACACCATCAATAGTGTCTCTAGGTAAGTTAGGATGAGATGGAGCAACAGTTGGCAAAGATGACTTAGAAGGGTCAACTATTTCATCTATTTTCTCTAGACAAGCATCCAACTTATCTTGTTGCTCTTGCATTGCCCTCATCAAAAAATCAAGTTTGGCTAAAACAGGGCATGTAGACTCATGATGGTCAAAAGAACTACATAAACGACAAGGAGACAAACAATGGGGTTGAGTACATAATCTAGCATGAGATGAACAAAGATTGGGGAAAGAGGATGCACAATAATAATTTTCAAAATCACGAGTATCACGTGCAAGCCACTCAAGCAAACTCCAAGCTTCATCAACAGTTTTAGCATAGAAACCAAAATACTCTAATAGAGTACGAGTCTCTCTATTCATACCCAAAGCAACAATGTCAAGAACATCTGATTTTCCAGGCACAATACCACATGGAACAGGACATGCACATAATCATTCAAAATAGCGCTAAAATAATTCCTGCTCAAATTGGGGAAAATCAAGAATTGCCATTTTTTTTTGGGTTTTTTTTTAAAAGTTCAAAGATATAAAGAAAAGAAAAAGAAAGAAAAAGAAAACAGCCTAGTCAATCTAAGAGAATTTGTTTACCGACTGCTAAGGACAGAGTCCCTAGCAACGGCGCCAAAATCTTGACAGGGCCGCAAGCGCACGGTGTACGTAGTAGCACGTCAAGGTCGATCCCACAGAGACTCACTTAGCAACTTAATAAACTAATCTCTATCACGATTGCTAAGCTAATCAGGATTTGGGTTTCGGTAATGGTTTAACAATTAAATAAAACTAATAAAGCAGGAAAAGTTAATCTAATGTTCTAATAAAGAGAGAAAGACTTCTAGGGAGATGCTAACCTAACAACGAGTTCGATTACTGAAACCTAGCCTGCACAATCATACATTCAAGAATGAATCAAGAATCAATAACCTCTAAATCCTATCGCCCTTTCGATTCTAAATAGAATTATCCTAAACAACATAATCAACAACTTTCGTGTGCCTTTAAACAGAATTGAAGGTCTCAAAAGGTCAGGTTATCTAATGATTCCCTAGTTCACTACTCCTTTTTCAACTTTCGCAATCCTAGGTAGACAGATTGGTAGTCAGATTACCCTAATTCACCTTTCAGTACTTCTTAGATTAATCTCAAACTTACAAATATCCAAGGCCTTAAGAATACTCATAAACATGGAAACACAACCTTTTATTGATTCTAATCAAGAATTCATGCCCAAACTAATAACAATCAATCAAAACTACATTGCTTCGGGTTGCAAAACCCTAGAATTCAAGAAATCAACTCGCCCATATTCAATGAAAACACAAAACAAGTTCCAAACATCATAATCGAATCTCAAAACTAAGAAGGAAATCGGAAAGAAAGAATAGAATTGCGAAGAATACAACCCGTCGAGTCTTTCGATCCCGGGGTTGAAACCTTCTCCGCGATTGTCACTCCTTTCCTTTGCGAATCTTGATCTTGGTTTCTCTTGAATCGATTCGGTCTTAAATCTTGATGGTGGGAAAGAGGAGTAGAATGGAAGTATTAGGGCTCTCTTTTCTCTTCTTCATGGCCAAAGAACGAAAGAAAACTGATAGATAATGACTAAATATCGAAAAACTGCAACTTGCCCCCTTTTCTACTCGCGAAAACAACCGATCTGCATAAGCAGTCCGCCTCGGTCCGTACAGTCCGTACAATCTATGCATGAACAGTGGTGAACACCACGGGCTGCCCGAGGTTGCCACTGTTTCGTTTCTTTCTTCTTTCCTTCGCAAAAAATGAGTTGGACACAAGGAACTGAACCGCCACGGACCGTGGCCACCACCTCGGGCTGCCAAAGGTTGCTGCTGCCCGGCCATTCCTTGCTCCTTTCCGTCCCAAATTTGTACCACGATTTGGGTTTGACATGTAGAGGTCCGTGGTATGTTCACTCTTGCCTGAAGTTAAGAGAAAGTTGGTGTTTTGGCCTCAAAACCTACAAATTCACATAAAAAAACAACACCAAGTGTAGTAGGGAAATTGGAATAAAAATCAAGGTTCACACTCAAAGCTATCCCCAATTCACTATTGAAAACCCCCAAAAACATAGTCATGAAATGTAGTTATCAATAGGTCCAACCTATAGGCATTGTCTCCAATCTTCTCAAGCACTTCAAATGGTCCATCTACTCTTGGTAGCAACTTCCCTTTCCTCTTGTTGGGGAACCTGTCCTTCCTTAAGTAGATCCAAAGTAAATCTTTTGGCTGGAAAGTCACTTTCTTCCTGTGTTTGTTGGCTGATGTAGACATCTGCTCAGTATTCTTAGCAATCCTCTCCTTCACTTGTTGATGAAGCTTCCTGATTTCATCTGCTCTTTTACCTACTTCAAAATTAAATTTGACAGAAGTAGTTAGTGGACCTAAATCCAAAGGGGAAATTGGATTTTTACCATAGACTACTTGGAATAGAGAGTAGCCTTTGGCCTTGGATGGTGCTTTGTTGTAAGCAAACTCAGTATGGGGCAAGAGAGTGTCCCATCTTGCTTTATGTGTTTGAATCAGTGCTCTCAATAGGACTCCAAGTGTTCTATTAGTAACCTCTGTTTGTCCATCAATTTGTGGATGGCAAGTGGTGTTGTACTTGAGCTGTGTGCCTAACTTCTTCCACAATGTGACCCAAAAATGGCTCAAAAACTTGGTATCTCTGTCAGAAACCATAGTCTTTGGCACTCCATGTAATTTGATAATCTCCTGGAAGAACAACTCTACAACTCTTGTGGCATCAAAGGTGGTGTGGCAAGGTATGAAATATTCCATCTTTGAAAATCTATCAACCACCACCATCACTGTATCCTTGCCTCCTTTAGTTCTTGGCAAACCCACAATGAAATCAAGGTTGACATCTTCCTAAGGGTTGTTGGGAACTGGCAATGGTGTGTATAAACCTTGAGATAGGCTGTGTTATTTAGCCAACCGACAAATGTTGCACCTCTTCAGTTGATGCTCCACATCTCTCCTCATCTTTGACCAACTATAATGCTCTTTTAACATCAACAAGGTCTTCTCAACTCCAAAATGACATGCTAAGCTTCCTCCATGGATTTCTGAGATTAACAATTCCCTGAAGCTACTCCTGGGAACACACAATCTGCTCCCCTTGAACAAATAACCCCGGTCTATGTGATACAGACCCTGGGGTTGCTGCTGGCACTTCTGGTACACATGCTTAAAGTCCTCATCCTCTTGATACAAAGCTTTCAAATGCTCAAAACCAACAATTCTACAATCAAGTATATGAAGCAACATATACCTCCTACTCAATGCATCTGCTCCTTTGTTTAGCACTCTTGATTTGTGTTGGATCATGAAGTGAAACTGCTGCATGTACTCGACCCAAGCAGCATGCCTGGTGTTGAGCTTGTGCTGTCCTTGAATGAACTTCAAGGCTTCATGATCACTGTGTAAAATGAATTCTGCTCCAACGAGGTAGTCCCTCCAGTGCTGAAGAGCTCTAATGATGGCATAGAACTCTTTGTCGTAGGTGATATACTTTCTTTTTACATCATTCAACTTTTCACTGAAGTAGGCAACTGGCTTGCATTCTTGTGTCAATACTGCTCCTATGCCAACACCTGAAGCATTCTTGTGTCAACTTTTCACTGAAGTAGGCAGCTGGGTAGTGCTAGAATTGGGGCTGAAGTGATCCTCTCGTTGACTTCTTTAAAGGCTTTCTGGGCTGCTGTTGTCCAAATAAATGACTTCCCTTTCACCACTTCAGTCATTGGTGCCAAAATGGTGCTGAAATTTCTGACAAATCTTCTGTAAAATGAAGCCAGGCCATGGAAGCTCCTGACTTGATGAATAGAAGTGGGCACAAGCCACTCCATAATAGCTTGAATCTTCTCCTCATAAACCTGAATACCTGCTGCTGTGATAATGTACCCCAAGAAGTTCACTTGAGATGTGAAGAAGTGACAGTTCTTGAGATTTCCAAACAATTGCTCCTTGCTCAGAATACTTAGGACCTCCTGCAAATGCTTGACATGTTCTTGCTCAAACCTGCTATAGACAAGAATATCATCAACGTACACAACAACAATCTTGCCAATGAGTGGTTTTAGGACCTGATTCATGAGTCTCATGAATGTAGATGGGGCATTAGTCAGGCCAAAAGGCATGACCAACCATTCAAACAAGCCTCCCTTAGTATTGAATGATGTCTTCCACTCATCTCCCTTATAGATCCTTATTTGGTAATATCCACTTCTCAAATCAATCTTAGAAAAGACTGCTGACCCATGTAACTCATCCAACATATCTTCAAGCCTAGGTAAAGGGTACCTATACTTAATTGTAATCTTGTTAATTGCCCTTCAATCTATACACATCCTCTGACTTCCATCCTTCTTAGGCACTAAAAAAGCTCGCACTACACATGGACTCAGACTTTCCCTAATCATTCCCTTTTGCAACAACTCATCCACCTGCCTCTATATCTCATTAGTATCTATCGGTGTCATCCTATAAGCTGGCTTATTAGGCAACACTGATGCAGACACTAGGTCAATTTTGTGCTGGATATCCCTTTTTGGTGGCGAATCAGGTGGCATTTCATCAGGAAAAACATGCTGAAACTACTGAAGTAAGGGTAAGAGTAAGGGGTGGTTAATTTGTGGGGCTGAGGTTTCTTCAAGGTCTAAAAGGATCAAATCTTTCTGTGTGCTAAATTCATGCTGTTCAGATAAAAGCAACACATCAAGATTAGGTTCAAGACATAGGTTCTTGGTTTTCTTGTTTAACTGTGAGGGTTTCATAGGGGTACGAATGATATTTCATTGGTTCAAGGTAAGGGTGTCTCTATTAGCTCTACCACAATGACTCACTGATCTATCATACAACCAAGGTCGACCCAAAAGCAAATGACATGCATCCATTGGCAAAACACCACACCAGACCTCATCCTTGTATGACTGACTAATTGAAAAGCTAACAAGGCATCTAATAGAGATTTGGATACCTTTCCCTGAGCTGAGCCACTGAATAGTGTATGGAGCTGGGTGGGGCTTGGTTGCCATGCTTAGCTTCTTCACTATAGTGCTGGAGGCAGCATTGGTACAACTCCCACTGTCAACAATCATAGAACACACTTTCTCTCTAATGGTACATCTTGTATGAAAGATATTCTCTCTTTGTTCTTCTGCTTCTTCTACTTTTGAGCTACTCAGAACCCTTCTGACCACCAAAATTTCTCCTTTATCTGGACCCTCCTCTATGGCATCATCATCATTAACTGGATCATGTTCAGGCTCTTCATGATCTTGTTCTTCTCCCTGCACATGTTCAGGATCAATAAACAAGGCTGCTTGGTACTTAGCAAGAGTAACCATCCTCTTGTTTGGACATTCTAAGGCAATGTGCCCAAGTCCTTGACACCTAAAACATTTTTTTTCTGGATAGGTTTTGCTGATAGGGGTTGGGGTTCTTTGTGGGGTATTTTGTGGCTGATTTTGTGGGGGTCTTGGGGCTGGATATCTGGCTTGAGGTGGGGGTAGGGGTGGATAGGTTCTTTGTGGGGGATTGTAAGGCTTGCTGTAAGGATTTGGCTTGGCTGGGGCATAAGGTTTGGCTGGGTATCTGCTGCTGTACTCCCTCACTCCAGCCTTCTTTTGTTGCTCCACTTTATTAGCTAAAGAGCTTAACTCATCAAGTGAATCATAAGCCTGCAGTTCAACAACACTCTTGATCCCTTCATTCAAACCTGCAAGGTACCCTACATAGGTGTGCACTTCATTTTCCTGCATGTTACACTTCCAAAGCAAATGTTCAAACTCTTTAGTATAGTCCTCCACATATTTGTTGCCCTGCACAAAATGTTGTAGCTTGAAATAGTTTTCCTTCATATAGTTGTCTGGAAGGAATTTTTCTTTCAACTTCTGCCTCATTTCAGCTCAAGTGTTCACTCTATCTTCTCCAGTCTCCAATCTCCTCCTCTGCATATTAGTCCACCAAGTAGAAGCATATTTTTTTAGTTTTAAGGCTACTAACTTCACCTTATCCTCTTCTGAAACCTTCTTCAAGTCAAAAACCCTCTCTACTGTCTATAACCAATCTAAGAAAATATCAGGATCTAACTCCCCTGCATACTCAGGTATATTAATCTTAAAATCTAACTTCTCTATCCTCCTATCTTCCCTCCTTTCTTCCATCTCACTGTTTTCTTCTGGTTCACTGATCCTAGGTGATCTCCTAACTCTTTTCCTCCTCTTGTGTGTAGGCCTTGGACCTCGACCTCCCCTTCTTGTCCTACTAAAAGGATTCTCACCATCTCCTTCCTCCATCTCATCATCAGTCTTCCTATTAAGCTCAGTCCTATGCAAACTCATGTAATACTCTAATTGCTCACTCAAGAATTTCATTTTTTGCTCCATTTCTTCCTTTTCTCTCAAAGTCTGCTCTAAGACTTCCTGTGGTGTTCTACTAGTTCCGACCATTTCAACAATCACAGACAACACACTCCAAGATAGAACACAATGCTCTGATACCAAGATGATGTATGCTAGCTCACAATGATGAGAGTATTGAACTAGAATGCACCATACAGTCACACACAGACAGCTGAATGCTTGTAAAATAATAACTGTTTGAAAGCAACAAGCTGGAATAGAAGACAACCCAATATAGAATATAAAAGATAGGCTTGCTTACAGTTGATACAGACACACCACAACTGCATTCAAAGGAAAAGGACTCTCCCATTCATGCTTCTACAGACACACCAAAGCATAGATGATCAAGCACAGCTGACACTTGCTGGATTCTTGCAAATATCCAGTGACAGGAGCTGATTTAACCAAGGGTTGAGAGTTATAGGACACTCACAAACATTCAGAGGTTTTAAGACACTCGAGAATACTACTGAACAAACATTGATAATCCTTCATTGCTCAGAAATGCATAATATAAAGACTTCAAACAGTTTGATTAGCACCTACTTAACATAAGCTGATCTGCCTAATCTCTTTGACTTAATCTAACCTACAAAGCTTTAAAATAAATACATATGATTACATCCTAATGATATCGAGGACAACTTGTAAGAAAATAAAGGAAAAATGCAAGCTACCCTCTGATTGGACCAAATGCCAAAAGAGTGGCAAAATGGACTAATGAGAGGCTTTCCTACCTAAGAGGGTAAAAATGATGCTACTGAGGTGATTCCCGCACAAATGGTAACCTAGAAGTAATCTCAATAGGATAGTATTAGGCTGGAAAGGACCAAAATATCCCCTATGGATAGAAGACAAAAGACTTAACCTCAGAACTGAGGTTCTGAAAAAACTGATAAGAAACAACCCTGTTGGGATTGTTTGTTCTGGCACTTGAAACTTGCTGATGCCATGCTCGAATATGCTGGGACTTGGCTTCGACTTGAAAATGACATGACATAGAACAAAAATCTCCTAGGAAACCTTGGCTGATTCTTCCTCAATCAAGAGATATGACATTGAGAAAGACTGCTGCTTGGACTGTTGCTGTTGGGAACTGACTTTCGTCTGAATGACCAATGCTGATGGGCTGAATGGCTGAAGTTGCCAACACTTGTTTCACAAGAGTGTAACAAGCTTGGATGGATCTTGTGGATGGCTTGGTGGCTGCTGAAGGTGCTGCGATCCTTCTGCTGAATGATTGAACTGTTGACTGACTTGTTATGTCTACTGGGATTAGGAAGCCTGTTATTTCTGCTGGAGATGCTTCCTGTGCTGCTGAGTTTAGTGAATCATTATGGCCTCATCCAATTGCTGCTGCTGAAAGTGCTGGTGAAGTTCTTGTAGGTGCCTCATTGGTTGATGAAGTTGCTGCTGCTTGCTGTTTTTCAGGATGGTCTCCATCAACTTCCATAAGGTGCTTGTTTAAGGTCCCGAGCCTGACCATGTTCCACCATCCTTGCGACGAAGCTCCAGGACGTCAAAGTTGTGCACCTTGACAATCATAAAGGGCCCGAACGACCTAGTCCTATGCTTACCAAGAAACAGTTGAAAACGTGAATTGAACAACATAACCAACTCACCTTCCCAGAACTCCCGATGGTTAATGCACTTGTCATGGAATGCCTTGGTGCGCTCCTTATAAACCTTGTTGTTGTCATATGCCATTTTTCTAAGTTCTTCTAGCTCCTCTAGTTGAAGTAACCACTCTTCTCCTGCCACCTTTGCATCAAAGTTGACCCGGTGAACGACTTAGGAGGTCTTGTACTCTAACTCTACCGGTGGATGGCAAGTTTTCCCAAATATAAGCCTATACAACGTCATCCCAATTGGTATCATGAACGTCATTTTATACGCCCAAAGAGCATCATCAAGCTTGTCCACCCAATCTTTCCTTGCAGCATTCATAGTTTTCTCTAGGATTTGCTTCAATGCCTTGTTGGCCATCTCCACTTGGCCACTGGTTTGAGGGTGGCATGGAGTCCCTCTCCTGCGCGACATCCCATACTTGGTGACCAAAGCGTGGAACTGTTTCTCAACAAAATGGGAGCCATTGTAACTGATCACCACACTGGGAATGTCGAATCTCGGGAAGATCACCATCTTGAACAGCTTAGATACTGTTCTCGCATAACATGTAGGGGAGGCGATGACCTCGACACATTTGGAAACATAGTCCACTGCAACAAGTATGTACTGGTTCCCTCGGGAGGAAGGGAACGGTCCCATGTAATCCACTTCCCAAACATCAAAGAGTTCACACTCAAGCATGATAATCAAATGCGCCTCGTTACAGTAAGAAATAGTGTCGGATCGTTGGTAGATTGTTTAGACTCAGTTTTGTGTCTAAATAACGCCTTAATTCTTAGGCTTTTGACTCATTACGTGTTTAATTTCATGTCTTTTACTACGTATTTGGTTATTTTGTTGGTTTTGGCGTTTTACACAAAAACGAGGTAAAACGGGCCATTTTTGAGCCTTTTTGGTGATTTCCCAAGTCGAGCCGGACCGAAGGCCAAGGTGGAGTTGACCCGAGACCTCTTTCCCTTCATTGGTGCAAATTAGTGAGGTAACACCCGCTATGGCCCTCATAGCGGGCGTTACATGCCTTGGGAAGAAGGAAGGAACAAAGGGAAGAAAACCAGAGGGTAGCCCCCGCTACCCTCCTAGTGGCACCCGCTACCAAAGCTGGACCGCGAGAGACCGTACCTACGGTCTCCCATTTTTTTTGCGCGTGTTTTCGGCTTGTGCGATGATGTTTTGCCCAACTGTTTTCCCTCGTATATATATCCCAATTGACGATTACCTTAGGGGGAACATTTTAGAGAGTGTTAGACATTTTTTCCAGCCTTGTAATTAGGACTTTTAGAGAGAGATTAGTCAGAGATTAATCTAGGGTTTTGGTGATTTGTGTTTGATATTGAAGATTTGGGGATTCAAACAATTGAGAGATTGTTGGATCATCTTTTTATTGCTTTCTCTTGTTCATCTAAAACATTTTGGTAAGTTTTCTCTTACCTTAACTCTTTCATTAATTGCTTTGCTAATTACTTTCTTGCTTGTTTAACTGCTTTGGTTGTTATTTCATTGTTCTTGCTTGGTTTATGTTTGTTGTTGATAGAAATCATGCTCAAGGTTGGTTTGGATATGTTTGCTTAGTTTTTACCATGATTAGTGGCTAGAAACCCTATGGGTTAGGAGGTAATTAAGGGTGTGAATGGGTGATTAGGTTTGGGTTAGCAATATTAGTGTGCAATTAGTTGGCAAATGAATTTCCCACTCCTTCCCTTCCCTCAAGTGGGATGTATTTGGGTCCGAAAGCTCCCGAATACATCCAACACTTGTGTTGGAAGGTCGGAGTCGGGATAGTTAATGCTCACCCATGAAGGTGGAAGGAGGTTAACTAGGGAATTCCGTTTCATTAACCCTCCGGGTCCGTGGTGGACTTTGGGGAAGTTAATCCGGACTATCCTCGAAAGAGGAAGCTCGGTGGGTATTTTCTAATGGAATTGCCACTTGATTCTCCCTCCTTATTATTCTCTTGTTGCAAAACCCATTTCCTCATCCCCGTTTGCATCTCGAAAAGCCTCCAAAGCCCATTTCTTTTCCTTGACCGACCTTAGCTTCGTTTTTTGCGTTGTGACCCCTATCAACCAATATCCTTACCTTAGCAATCTCATCCCGACCTTAGACCGAGTTTCTATGACCAAGGCCCCTAGCTCCTCGAGAAAACGATATTAAAACCGGGGTACGAAAACCACGTTACAGTGATAACAAGCATGCACATAAGCATGGGTGTCCTTAAACAGGGTAAGCCAAAAGTAGCCAGCTTGAAGAACTTTTGTTGCGGTCTTTTGAACACAAAATGTATTGTCGGAACTTCTCGATGGCAAATACAATAGCGAGGAGTTCCTTCTCAGTCGTGGTGTAGTTCCTCTATGCCTGATCAAGAGTGTGGTTAGCATAGTAAATATCATGAGGTTGTCGATCCTTGGTCAGTCCTAACACTGCCCCTACATCATAATCGCTGGCATCTCACATTATCTCGAATGGCAATGACTAGTCTAGAGGTTGAACAACCGGGGAGATGCTAAGAGCCTGTTTCAACCTGTCAAAAGCTTTACGACACTCATCAGTAAATATGAATGGGGCATCTTTGGAAAGAAGCTCAATCTAGGGAGGGTCAAGTGATTTTTCAAAAGTCTTTGACAAAATGACAATAAAAGTCGGCATGTCCTAAAAAACTACGCACCCCTTTGACCGAAGTTGGGGGTGGGAGGCGCTCAATGACCTTGATTTTTGCTCTGCCCACCTCGATTCCCCGACCAGAGGCTTTGTGACCCAAGACAACCCCAGACTCGACCATAAAGTGCCACTTCTCCCAATTAAGCCCAATGTCGACTTCTTCATATCAGGAAAGCACTTTTTCGAGGTTGGATCGACAAGACTCAAAACTAGTGCTATAGAATGAAAAGTCATCCATTAAAACTTCCATAGTCTTTTCGATAAAATCAGAAAAGACGGCTATCATGCATCGTTGCACAGTGGCAGGGGTGTTACTTAGTCCAAATAGCATTCTCCGAGAGGCGAATATACCATAAGGACATGTGAATGTAGTCTTCTCCCGATCATCTAGGTGTATTGGGATTTGAAAGAATCCCGAGTAACCATCGAGATAATAGAAGTGAGAGTGCCCCGATGACCTTTCTAGCATCTAGTCAATAAAGTGTAGAGGAAAATGGTCTTTATTAGGGGTGTGCAAAAAATCTGGGAATCCTAGTCCCGTCCCGCTCCCGGTGAAGTTCCGGTCCCAAAATCCCGTTCCCGGTGGGAGCGGGACCAGAAGAAGGACTTAATCTCATTTCCCGGCCCCGGTCCCGATTCTCGATTTATATATATATATATATATATATATATATATATATATATATATATATATATATATATATGAAACAAATATAGTGACTTCACGATGATTGATAAGTTTGTTTAGTATCATTTATGCCCGCTTTTTAGATTTATTTTATTTATTACTATTTCAAACTTTTATATATATATATATATATATATATATATGAAACAAATCTAGTGACTTCACGATGATTGATAAGTTTGTTTAATTTCATTTGTGCCCGCTCTTTAGATTTATTTTATTTATTACTATTTCAAACTTAACATATTTTTTCTGGTAAAAATTGTTATGTATTAGATATTGCATAATCTTTAATCAAGGAAAAGTGGCTTTGTAAGCAAATCGACGCTCACATTTGTGAAATTAGAAAAAAATTTGTATAAATTTATGTTGATTTTTAATGAAAATAAATCAAATAATTGTCAAAAAAAAAAGAGGAAACTGGGACTAAAAATTTCCCGGTTGATTTCTTGGTCCTGACCAGACCGGGAGCAGGACCAAATATTTACTCCCGGTCACAACCGGGACCGGGACTGAGACATCCGAAAATTACTGGGATCCCGGTCCCGCTCACGGTGCAAGAGCTAATCAGCTAGTCTTTCTCATTCCTAACCACAATCATCCCTCCTTCCTTAGGAACTACCTCGACTAGACTCACCCACTCACTATTAGCAATAGGATAAATGATCCCGACTTTCAGAAGTTTTAGAACGTCGGTTTTCAATACCTCTTGAAGGTTGGGGTTCAACCTCCATTGGGGTTTCCTAGATGGTTTAAAATCCTCACCTAGGACAATCCAATGCATGCAAAGGGAGGGGGAAAGGCCTTTTAGATCGTCAATGTTGTACCCAAGGGCCCTCTTGTGCATTTTCAAAGCGTTTAACAACTGCTCAAAGTTAGGGCCCTCAAGTTGAGCATTAACAATAACAGCAAATAGAGACTTAGAATCCAAGAACTCGTACCTCAGAGATGTTGGAAGTGGCTTGAGATCCACTTGAGGCATTGGTCGCTCCTTAGCCTCCATGGTGTCAGTGTCAATGTTTGAGATTTCAGCACTCCATAAAAGATTCTGTGGTTGGTGGGTCATTCAGAATAACTGCATCATCCAAGAGCGAAGTGAAAAAGGCGATGTCGCTTGCCTTTGTCTCGAAGTGAAAAGTCCCAAGCAAGCTCGCCTCCAAAGGGTCCTCAGTTCCCCTCATACATAAGTGCCTCGTTTGCATATCTCTAACCAAGTCTTCCACATTATCAATCATATAGCAGGAATTCCCCAGAGAAGGCTTGGCCATTGACTTCTTCAAGCTTAAGTCATGTTTCTCTTCTCCAATGTGAAGAATGAGCATGCTATTCCTCACGTCGATGAGTGCGCCAACAGTGGCGAGGAACGGTCTTCCCAAGATGATGGGAATGTGTGCATCTTCAACCATCTCTAGCTAGGACAACAAAGTCAGAGGGATGAAAAACTTGCCAACTTGGACCAAGACGTCCTCCAATATGCATTGGGGACGTCGAATAGACTGGTCAACGAACTACAATGAGATGGGGGTCGGCATAAGGTCATCAAGGTTCAACCGCTGGCAAACAGAGAATGGCATGACACTCAGACTAGCCCCAAGATCACATAGAGCTTGGCTAATCTCTAAGTCACTGATGGAATACTGAGTGGAGAAGCTTCCTAGGTCAGCAAGCTTCCGAGGGGGCTTGCTCTCAATGATCGTGCTGCATTCCTCGGTGAGAGATATCATGACATGCTCAGTTACCCTATGCTTGTTGGTTAGGAGATCTTTCAAGAACTTCTTATAGGTCGCGATATCTCCGATAGCATCCAAGAAGGGGATATTGATGTGAAGTTAGCGAAGTAAATCGAGGAAATTCTCAAAGTTAGTGTCCTCCTTAATCTTACATTGCGTCGATAGGAATAGGAGAGGCGGTGTGTAGGGCTTCAACTATTGAATCATTGGGTCCTTGTCAAGAGCCACTTCCTTCCCTTTCCTAGATGAACTAACTTGCTTCTTCCTGCTCCCATCAACAAGAATACGGTCCTCCATAATGGCCTCATCTCGCACTACTGACTTCTATTACCCCTCCTTTGGTCCCACTATTTCGGTGCCACTCCACAATGTGATGGCATTCAGTTGCCCTCTCGAATTGTGTTGGGGTTGGCTAAACAAACCCTTTGAGGAGGAGGATTGGAGTTGGGCGAATTGTTGAGCCAGCTATGCAACCTTTGGACTATGTTCTTGAGGGAGTTGTGTGAGGCTCATTTGTGAGTTTGAGTTCTCAGGATGTATCTCTAGGGAGGCCGTGAAAGATTATAGAGGTTTTGGAATCTCTGAAACATTGTTGTAATCTTCTAATAGTGCATCGTTCGTCAGTTTTTTTTTTTGGTTTAGGTTTTTCCACCTAAATTCCTTGTGTCGAATCTTTATTTATTTTTTGCCCTTTATTATTGTTTGTCTCTTAACAGCACCCTAAGAGTCTGATGTATGTGCACAACAAAGAATTAGAGTGCAAGGAGCTGGACAACACCTAAAATTCCAATTAAAACCTGAGTGTTCTTTACCTAAGCTATCTTTGGGATCAAAGACATCATGAAGGAAAGGAAAACAAAGCAAAGAGAGAATAAAACTTGTGGTCTAACTGATATAGAGTTATAGACCTCACCACATATAGAAAATACAAGAGTTATACTCAACTCTCACCAATAGACACAAACTACACCCCCATCAGCTTAAACCAAGGTCTACGCTTCACCTGCTAAGCCTGCAAAGTTTAGTTATACAAAAGTAGATAACATGAGAGTTATTATAACACTCACAAACACAAGAGAAACACAAAGCTCCACCAAACTTCATATACTCAAATAAAACAACTAGTTTTAAAAGCTTAGGCTTTAAAACAGAATAAGCAAGCAAGAAGCTAATGAGGTTTCCTAAGTAAGAAGAAACCTCTAATCAACCTAGAGTATACATAATTACATCCATACGAGCTTGTAGGACCCCGGAAAACTTTTTGGGTGTCTAGAGAGCTGCTTAAGACTAATAATGTACACAATCACATTGATTACAAGCAAAAGAAGCTAGCTAAAACCAAGTCGCTACCTGACTGTCTCTCATTGGTCTTATGGACTAGTTCCATGCAATTTTCCCTTCTTGTATGAGTTTTAATGAGCAAGATTACTTCATCTCCTAGGTGCTTGATGTAATTGAGAGTTACTGAGGTTACTTGATCACAGAGGAAAATGACTACATAAACCTCAATCAAAGCTTAAACTCCCAAGGTTGTTTCAGCTTGTTCTACTAATGATCACTTGAGATTGCTAAAGTCGTAGAAAATGTCAAAGGTTAACAATGGCTTTCACTCTTTCACTATTGACATTAGGAACATCAAGGAACACCAAGAAGTGAAGAGCTCCCATTAAGGTGACCTCCACGGCTTGCACGAGCCTCAGGAACCTCATTTATTGAGGCTAGGGTTCTACAAAAACTCAGTTTAGGCAACTGAGTACTGTGACTAAGGCCAAGCTAGTCCTTCAAGACAGATCATGGGCCAATTAAACACTATATGTACAAGCCTTCAAAATGCCCCAAGGACCTTTCCTTCATAGTTGCCTCAAAGTAGGTGAATGATCGAGGGTCACTAAACCCCCTACTACTTGTGTATCCTAGAAGTGTTGAGGATCTGCGTGGAGTATATTGGATTGTGATCCATCTTGAGAAACCATCTTGAACCAAGGTTGAGGTAGATGAAGAATCTACATCAGAGTCCTAACAACTAATATTAGAGCTTTTGTTGGAGCGTTGTTGATCAGTAGACTGACAAGCAATGATTGGCGCAATTTAAAAATTCCAAAGTTCGATAAGAAAGACTACGGGTGGTGGAGGATGTGCTCCACTAGCAAAAGTTGCATCTTATGATGAATGGAAAGTTAGAATAGATGGAAACGAAGGGTTGAGAAGAGCTTTATGGTCAGACATTCAGTATGGTGAAGCTGAAGTTAGCACGAAACTTGGCTTTCAATGTCAAAGATTAAACAATGACGAAATGTATGCTTGAGGCTTTGCAGAACATGTATGAGAAACCTTCAGCGGTGAACAAGGTTTATGTGTTACGTCATTGTTTAGGTTTAAGATGCATGATTCTGGTGATGTGAATGATAGTATGAATGATTTGAATATAATACTATAAAAATTAACCTCGGTGGGTTTTAGGTTTGATGTTAAGATAAATGTTAATATTGGCTACCCTACTTGAGTTTGGGGATAATTTTGTAACTTTGTCATATCATCGGTTAAGAAAGATGAGAAATTGAAGTATGGTAAAACTAGATATTCTTTCCTGAATGAAAGCATCCGTAGGAAAAGTTCTATTGTATCAGAGTCTTCGGAGAATGCTTTGGCAGTCAAGGATAGGAGGAATGGTGAGAGCCGGGGACGAGGCCAATCTAAATCTAGGGGTCGAAAAATAAAGCATGTGTTGTGTTCGAGCTGTGGTGATAGAGGTTATTTTCATAGAGATTCTCCAAAACCTAAGAAGGGTACTTGTATGACCATGACTCGGTAATATCTGTTGAGGATTTGGGTGATGCCTTAATTGTTAGTGTTGACGAGCTAGAAAGGAGTTGGGCGATATATTCAGGTGCATTGTTTCACTCTTCGTTTAATAGGGAGTCTTTTTGTAATTTTCTAGGTGGGAGGTTTGGCAGGATCAGGCTTACAAATGGTCGCAACCTAATGGTGCTAGGAAGAGGTGTTGTGAACATTACAACTTCTAAGGGTGTGACTTGGAGGTTGAGGAATGTTCAATATATTCCTAGTCTAACCAAGAACCTTGTATTTGTGGGTCAATTGGATGAAGAGGGGCTCACAACGAGATTTGGGGATGGTCATTAGAGGAAACAGAAGGATCTCTAATAATATTAAATGGTAGGAAGGAAGGGAAGCTATATACCACCATTGATGATTCTAACATGCATGTTTTGTAATGGTTCCTTTTTGTACCAAGTAGAGAAAGACACAATTGATTTCTGTCAAGGAGGGGGTAGTGTAGGTGTGTAATGTGATTTGTAAGACCTTGGTTTTTATCGTTCTTCTTAGAGAGCGAGGGGCCTTAGTCATAGAAACTCGGTCTAAGGTCGAGGTGAGATCGCTATGGTAAGGGTATCGGTTAGAAGGGGTCACAGAGCGAGAAACAAAGTTAAGGTCGGTCAAGAAAAAGAAATGGGCTTCGGAGGCTTTTCGGGATGCAACGGGGATGAGAAAATGAGTTTTGCAACAAGAGAATAACAAGGAGGGAGAATCAAGTGGCAACTCCGTTAGAAAATACCCACCGAGCTTCCTCTTTCGAGGATAGTCCGGATTAACTTCCCCAAAGTCCACGACGGACCCGGAGGGTTAATGAAACGGAATTCCCTAGTTAACCTCCTTCCACTTTCGTGGGTGAGCATTAACTATCTCGACTCCAACCTTCCACAAAAGTGTTGGATGTATTCGGGAGCTTTCGTACCCAAATACATCCCACTTGAGGGAAGGAAAGGAGTGGGAAATTGATTTCCCAACTAATTACTCACTAATATTGCTAACCCAAACCTAATCACCCATTCACACCCTTAATTACCCCCTAACCCATAGGGTTTCTAGACACTAATCATGATACTAACTAAGCTAACAACATCCAAACCAAACCTAAGCATGTTTTCTAACATCAACAATCAAGAACAAGCAAAACAATTGAAATAGCAAGCAAGAACAATTAAATAAGCAAGAAAGTAATTAGCAAAGCAATTAATGAAAGAGCTAAGGGAATAGAATACTTATCAAATGCTAGAAATGAACAAGGAAAAGCAATAAAAAGGATGATCCAACAATCTCTCAATTGTTTGAATCCCCAAATCTTCAACAATACCAAAATTCCTAGGATTTTCCAAGATAATCTCTCACTAATCTCTCTCTAATACAAGCTAAAAGTAAAAGTCTAAAAGCTAGAATGGGCTCCTTAGCTAACTCTCCAAGAAAATCGTTAATAGGAGTATATATACAAGTCAAGGCAGTTGGGCAAAAGGCAACGTTTCAAGCCGGAAAAATGCGCAGAAAATGGGGAGGTCGCGGGCGCGACCCTAGGGGTAACGGGCGCGACCTGAGCGAAAACCAAAGGCAATTTTGAGCTTCGTACGACCGCAGGTGCTGTCCGGGAGACCGCGGCTGTTGTCTTCGTCTGCCCAGCCGAGGTAGCGGGTGTCACCAGTAGGGTAACGGGGGCTACCCTCCTCCTCTTTGCTTCCTTCCTTTCCAAGGTATGTAACATCCGCTACACAGATCTTAGCGGGTGTTACCTCACTGTTTTGCACCAAATGAAGGAAAAGTGGTCTCGGGTCAACTCCGCTTTGGCTCTCGGTCCGGCTCGACTCGGGAAATTGCTATAAAGCTTCCAAAATAGCCCATTTTGCCTCATTTTATTGTAAAACACCAAAACCTACAACATAACCAAAATTATACTAAAATGCACGAAAATAAACTGAAAACGAGTCAAAAGACTAAATATAATGGCGTTATTTAGGCCCAAAAATGGGTCTAAGCACCCCCCACACTTATACTTTTGCTCATCCCGAGCAAAACAAACAAAAACTATACGCCAACACCTCTGTCATGGGAGGACACGAGTGCATTTAGCGTATGCACCAAGCCCTTTACACCCCCCGGCAGCCCGGGTGGACGAGATGGACTCGTGAGGGTTTGTAGCGACTATACCGACAAAAGCCAAAGAAGAAGGAGATATGGAAAGTGAAAAACAAAACAAAGGAACGAAAAAGAAAAAGAAAATAGCTTGCTTCAAGGAATCATGCTATCACAATCAAGAAAACGATATTAATCCTCCAAAAGGAACCGTTGTGAGCACCACGAAAACACCCAACTCAAGCAATTGCCAATCTTAGAGATTTTCGACTCCCGACATCTCATGCAAAGCTAAATCCCATGTGCGTAAGTGCTTAGTGGGTTATAGATGATTCCGATCGATCCCCAAGAAAAACTCACATCCGAGCTCGAATCAAAGCGAAAAAGATTTATTTAAGCGATGTCTATTCCTTGTTTATGTCGCCCTTGGCTTGGTGAGGGCCTCAGGAAACGCAAGGTGTGACTTTTATTAGCAATTAACTTCTTTTGATGTTATATCTCCAACATTTTCGATTTAGCTTAATAATGGTCGGTGTTAGCTTTTCGGGAATTGAACGACCCATAATGGGGTTTACCCTCCCAACAGAGGGTTTTCCGTACACCTTATCATTACGAACGATGGAGGTTTAAGGGGTAATAGCGTTGTACCGCTAATATCAGTCCCATGTAGGTAGACTAACTTTATGCTGGTTAATGCTGGATTCAACCGACACGTACGAACCAATTAATTCTTTTTAATTAAGTTTCTCTTTTGCAACAAGCTCGGATGTGGCCAACTAAAGTCTCCCAATTTCAACAAGAGCGCGAAATAAAATAGGGATCTCGCTAGGCACTCAATGAAGGGAATCTATTTATTTGAGTCAAGACAACGCCCAAGATAGGGTCGACAATTCTCAAACCGGTTTCTTTCAAGAAGATTAAGAAAGTGGAGCGTGGCGCGATGGGAGAGATTGTAGACTTAGCTTGAGTTGTTGTTGTAGAAGAGATGAGAGAAATTCATAAGCAATAGAATAAGGGGAGAAAGATGAACATCTCAATCACCCATGCTTGAACTTCTCAACAATAGCCTTGAACTTGAATAATAACAAGAATAATAACCAAAATCAACCAATTTCAATAACCTTGAACACCAAAGGGATTGGATATGACCTTGGATAAAGGAGATTCCACCACCAAAGCCTAACACCCCACCATGACCATCATAAAGGAAGAATCCACCAAATGATCAATAAAGGAATGACTAGAAACACCACCATTAATCAATGGATAAAGTAATCTAGATTTTGAGAGAAAACTTAGGGAAACCCTAACCAATGCATAAGCATGTTCATAATCATCAAAAGCTGCCTGGAAAAATGAGATAACAAGCTATTTATAATAAACTAGGAATTAGGCTAAAACAAGGCAAAAATGATTAAAATACGCGTCCGACCAGAAGAGCGGCTCGGGCGAGCAGATGGGTGGCTCGGGCGAGCTGGCCCTCTGACTGCCTTGGCCTGTTGCTGGCCTAGATGGGTCACGGCCGTGACAGAATGTTGGATCGGGCGAGCCAACATTTTGCTCGGGCGAGCTAGGCTTCTGGGCAGTTTTCCCTGCCGACTTCAAATGCGCATAACTTCTTCATCCGAACTCCGTTTTAGGCCCGTAAGATATCGTTGAAAAGCTCTCAGTGTGTACTACAAGCTCCCAAAATCGAAGTTATATTGAAGGAGTTATGGCCCAAAGCGTGGAGGCGCGCACATTTCCAACCTTTGATCGCCTTCTCCCCTGTAAGTTATTAACTTGGTTACTTCCGAGACTTGATACCACCACGCCCTTCATTTCCGGGATGACCCAATCCAGACCCGAGGCCTCTGAGGTCATTGATAAGTCCCGAACCTCTCCTTACTTCAACAAGGATGGCTCGCCGAGGCCACGATAGTGTGATGCTCACCACCCCGCCTTTTGTAAAGGTGTATCGATTCCTCAAAACGAGTCGGTGAGCGGTTTTAGTCCGGTGATGATGGGTCGGGATTTCATCGATCTTATCTTTAACCGCAATCCTGGCTATGAAAGCTTGGCACCAAACTCGACACTAAACCCGATACGGTTCATACTCCCCCTCTTGAAAAAGAGTTGCCCTCAACTCTTGGGGGTTAAAACTGAAACACTCTTCATTAATCGTCCCCATGAAGCTCCGAACTTCCCGAACGCTTCGAACAAACATGCTTGACAACCCACAATCTTTAAATCCCACAATGTACCCATCATCCATATGCAAGAAAGTAGAAGGAGGCTTGTCTTGTGGAGGTGAAGGGTTAAGGAGCGGTAAGGAAATTTTGTGTGGTGCTTGGGAACTCTCAATCTCACTAGGCTCACTACGAGGCAAAGACAAAGCAAAAGGGAGCTCGTCCTCGCCAAGAGTACACTCATCCCATGTTTTGCTCATCATGAGAAGGTTCCTCAACTCACTACCCATCCCGGCTTTTGAAGTTTCGGTTTCTCGCGGAGAAATGGGAAGTAACTTGACTTTCTTGTCTTTATGGGTGAATGTATAAGTGTTGTTCAACCCATTGTGCACCGTTTTCTTGTCATATTGCCATGGTCGTCCCAATAAAATGTGACAAGTGCTCATAGGGACAACATCGCAAACAAGGGAATCATCATAGTTAGATCCAAAAGAAAAATTTACTAAGACTTGCTTAGTTACCTTGATGCCGTTGTGATCGTTGAGCCAATGGAGTGAATAGGGCCGAGGGTGCGGTAATAGAGGCAAGCCAAGCTTCTCGACCATAGTGGTAGATGCGACATTCGTGCAACTTCCTCCATCGATGACAAGAGTGCACACTTTTCCACCTACGAAGCACCGCGTTTGGAACAACATTTCCCGTTGGGCCTTATCGAGAGGAGTCTCATGGATATGCAAAGCTCTCCTCACAACAAGTGCACTCCCATGCACGAGGGGTATGGGAGCGGCATCCTCATCATCGCTAGTAATCGTATCTTCAACCAACACTTCGGGTTCCTCTTGAGCCTTTCGAAGCTCATCATCGATGTCATGGACCTCTTGGAGTGTCAAAGCCCGACAGTTTGGACAATCGGCTTTAAAATGGCCATAACCATGGCACCTAAAGCATTTCCGGCCTTCCGCTCGTCGAGGAGGTTCCGTTGGAGTCTCTGTAGCAAGCCCCTTTCCTTTGTCAATTCTTGGTGTTGGTGTGGACCTCGGTGTCTCGCTAGACCTTGGAGTGCTTGACTCCAGAGGAGGTCGGCTAGATGGTGAGTAGACGGGTCTAGACAAGGATTTGGTGTTGGATCCTTCCATTCTTCTTCGCTCAACTCGGAGAGCCAAACTACACAATTCATCCATGGAATAGTATGGTTGGACCTCAACCCTTTTAGCGATTGTGGAGTTCAAGCCATTCAAAAATCGCATCATGGTTTGATCCTCAGGCTCCTGGAGGCCACTCTTGATAAGAAGTTGCTCGAATTCCAAAATGTATTCTCCAACGGTTCGTTTGCCTTGGGTAAGGGCATAGGCCTTCTTCAGAACGTCATGACGGTAAGTGTTTGGCAAAAAGCGACGATTCATCACTTGCTTAAGCCGGGTCCAAGTGGAAATCCTTGCTTTTCCTTCACGAGTCCGTTGCAACTTCATATTCTCAAACCAAAGCGAAGCGGCCCTAGTGAGTTTCAAGCTCACGATCTTATAAGCCTTCTCATCATCATACTCCTTGGTCTCGAAGATCCTATCCATCAGTTGGATCCATTCGAGGTAGTCATCCAGGTCGGTGGAGCCGTTGAATTCGGGGATGTCAATTTTAATGTCCTAGAAGTCGTCACGAGGGGGTGGATCTTGCACATTCCGACGAATTCGGTGTCGTGGAGAGCCTCTAGCTTCGTCACTCGACTCAAAGTTTGGAGGAGGACGGATAGGGCTTTGTGCACGTCTCCGACGTTGAACTTGTGGTTGCCCTTGACGTTGCACTATCAAAGTGTTCATTTGTGTCGCAATGTCTAGAAGAGTCCGCTCGATGTTAACGTTATGATTCTCAAGAGAAGTGAACCTCTCGTCCATCGTAGCAAGTCGGTCCTCAATTCCTTGGACTCGGGAACTCCTCCGGTGGCTAGGTTCCTCTCGATCGGAATCATCGTGACCATCCATATCGAGGGAAAGGTATGGGACAGATTGTGTTTGGGATATTTTGTGGAGTTTGGGGGTTTTCTTATAGTTGGCTTGTGTTTGGATAAGGGTTCTTTGTGTTTTTCTCACTTGGGCATTTTATCGAACACCTTGTGGGCACAAATTTCCAACTCTTCCTCAAAGCTCCAATATGCACCAAAAACATCAAATACAAACACAATACAAAGTATTCCAATACTCTTGGATTGCAAAGGGAATGGGGATCATCAATACTTGTATACAATCCACAAAAATCAACACTAGAGAACACACTAACAAGAACAATGATAAAACTCAAGCTAGATGAAAAACCTTGGGCTCTGATACCAAATGGAGCGTGGTGCGATGGAAGAGATTGTAGACTTAGCTTGAGTTGTTGTTGTAGAAGAGATGAGAGAAATTCATAAGCAATAGAACAAGGGGAGAAAGATGAACATCTCAATCACCCATGCTTGAACTTCTCAACAATAGCCTTGAACTTGAATAATAACAAGAATAATAACCAAAATCAACCAATTTCAATAACCTTGAACACCAAAGGGATTGGATATGACCTTGGATAAAGGAGATTCCACCACCAAAGCCTAACACCCCACCATGACCATCATAAAGGAAGAATCCACCAAATGATCAATAAAGGAATGACTAGAAACACCACCATTAATCAATGGATAAAGTAATCTAGATTTTGAGAGAAAACTTAGGGAAGCCCTAACCAATGCATAAGCATGTTCATAATCATCAAAAGCTGCCTGGAAAAATGAGATAACAAGCTATTTATAATAAACTAGGAATTAGGCTAAAACAAGGCAAAAATGACGAAAATACGCGTCCGACCAGAAGAGCGGCTCGGGCGAGCAGATGGGTCGCGGCCGTGACAGAATGTTGGCTCGGGCGAGCCAACATTTTGCTCGGGCGAGCTAGGCTTCTGGGCAGTTTTCCCTGCCGACTTCAAATGCGCATAACTTCTTCATCCGAACTCCGTTTTAGGCCCGTAAGATATCGTTGGAAAGCTCTCAGTGTGTCCTTTAAGCTCCCAAAATTTGAGACCTATCGAAGTTATATTGAAGGAGTTATGGCCCAAAGCGTGGAGGCGCGCACATTTCCAACCTTTGATCGCCTTCTCCCCTGTAAGTTATTAACTTGGTTACTTCCGAGACTTGATACCACCACGCCCTTCATTTCCGGGATGACCCAATCCAGTCCCGAGGCCTCCGAGGTCATTGATAAGTCCCGAACCTCTCCTTACTTCAACAAGGATGGCTCGCCGAGGCACGATAGTGTGATGCTCACCACCCCGCCTTTTGTAAAGGTGTATCGATTCCTGAAAACGAGTGGGTGAGCGGTTTTAGTCCGGTGATGATGGGTCGGGATTTCATCGATCTTATCTTTAACCGTAATCCCGGCTATGAAAGCTTGGCTCCGAACCTGACACTGAACCCGATACGGTTCAGAAAGTCTTCCCAATATTGACATCACTATCCAAGAAATGAAGCAAAAACAAAAACAAAAGCAAAACGAAAACTTTTAAGGTTTTTCACTCCCTCATGCCCCCACACACTTAAAATGCAACAATCTCCTCATTGTGGGAAGGTGTCACAAGAAAAGGGGTAGAGAACCTACAAAAACAAACAAACAAAAACAACTAGCACATAAAAGTGGTGGCGACCCGAGCCCACATGGCTCCAACAGCAATATAATCCCAACACAGACACTTCAAAGGGGTTCTCCACGCAAAAGAAAATCAAGCATGCAGCATGGATCAATATATACACGTTCAAAGAGTGCGGAAAGAGGTTACCTCGTGGTCTTCAATTAAAGAGCAAAAACGATCCGCGATCCAGGAAAACATCAAACTTAAGTTAGGAATAAACAAGAAAAACATAATAAGTGTGAATGTTCGCATGCATAAAAGAAAAAGAACAAAAATGAAAACAAGACACTAGCTAAAGAACTTAACGAAAAACAAACTATTTACAAAATTTACATTGACACTAGCTAACCTCAACCCGGAATCTCACTAGCTTGAGGTCGGAATTGAGGGTGAAAAATTCTCATGACCGGCCTTACCAATGATAAAGCAACAGAAATGAAACAACCAAACCATGGGGACGGCGAACCCAACAAAACCTAACTAACCGACACACTTCCCCAATTTTCCCCATAAAGCACCCCCCACACTTATCTAACACTAACAGTGTAAATGAAATCGATAAAGAGAGTAAAGTGGGAGCGAGGACACTTACAAATTGTTGCTCGGATTCTCCCGGGGGAGGATATGGGTGATATGGAAAGTAAGTGGGATAGTGGTGGTTTCTATACTCTGGTGGTGTCGGGGGATTGTTTACAATGGAGTAGTGGTAATACCCCCAGTCACGCCAGTACTGGCTTTGTTGTTGAAAATACTCTTCGTGCCTTAGAAGTGTGGACTGCTGGGCACGTAGTAGATCTTGTTGGGTCTCCAACAAGTTGTGCTGATCCTGGAGCAAAGCCCGTTGTTCTTGAAGGTCAACTCTCATTTGCTCGAATTGAGAGTTGAGATGCTTAAGTGAAGCTTCCCATAGATGAGTTCCACTTCCACTAGCTTCGCCATGGCTGGGATACTCCTCTTCCTCATCCTCTTCCTCATTTTCTTCTTCTTCTCCTTCTTCATCATTGCCCTCCTCTTCCTCCTCACTATCGGACACATCCAGACCACCCACGTTGCGGTCACCAGGAACCTGACCCGTTATGCTCCTTAGTGATATCCAACCACTGCTGGGCATGGTCCGGATCCAAGAGAACCTCAGTTTTGTTATTGTGTCCATGGCAATAGATCGTGAAAGTTGGGTGCTTGGCGAGGATATTCATTTTCTGCAACCGTACCCTGTCGATAGGATCTGGAAGATAGCGCGGAGTCCACTTCTTCAAATATTTCCCGAAACCTTCTTGGACAAGGAAGTGGCAAATGATGTGCCCTATCCCGATAGTAGTAGGTCGGAATTCCATGCGAATCTCCCGTAAACAGTGCAAAATACAAGATCCGTGTTGACCCGTTTACCCCTTACGGCATTGTAGATTACAAAGAGATCATCCTTCCGAACCTTGGGGCGTCCATCATCTCTCCCAAACACTGAACTTGCCACAATCCTATAGAGAATTCGGACGACTGGATTGCAAAAATCACGCCCCTTAGAGTTGCGGGAGCAATGATAATGTGGATATTCGCCTCTCAAACCAATATCCATCTTCCTTCAACAAGTTAAAGCCTACATTGCTTTTTGTTCATCAAAATTCTCGCATCGCTCATAATATCTTCCATCATCGGGCAACCCCAACCTTTGGCAAAAGCGCTTCACGGTGCACTGCTTGTCTTTATTGGCGACTCGATACTCAAAATGTGCCTTTTTCTTGCCATCATCGTGAACCTTCAAGGAGCTTAAAAGTTCGAGGACGAGTTGGTCACAATCGATTTGTCAATTGTAATGAACAACTCCCAACCAAGAACACGAATGAGATAATCGAAGCTTAGCTTGCAATGGATGGCTTCGATAGTCGCCGCATCATAAATATCTGGTGTACATATCTTCCGTGCTTGAAGCAATTCATACCGTTGTCTATGCTCTTCATCCCGGAAGGTTACATCCGCATCAGGTTCACACCGAATTAGTGTGGTCGTTTGCGCTCAGTAGCGATCCTTTGTGGATTGTGATGAAGAAGCTTCCTCAACGCGAGATCGCTTGCTCCTTCCACTCATCTTTGAACCAAAAGCAAGACTTTGCAAGAACTTTGACAATAATAGTGCCTTAATCATAAAGGTATACCAAAAATTCGACACAAGTAACAAACAGGTGAGTTTGAAAAACTTATGCACAAAATTCACTAGAGATTACCTTAGATCGGAACACTTGAACATGGATTTGGGAAGGAGGATGAGTTTTTGCTCGACAAAATGAAAAGTAACACACAACCAACACACAAAAGGCACAACAACAACACACTAATATAGTTCACTGTGTAGGTGTGTGTGTAAATCGACAAGAACTCTTAGTACAACTAGTGCGTGTGTGTTTCCAACAAATCATATGCAACAGTTACTCACACAAAGCACTAATGCAAGAACTAAGGACTTGAATTCAGCACATAGTGAGGTAGGATTAAGCGCAAAAATCGACAAAATCAATCCCTGACTCAGCAACAATGACGAACGAGCCAAATGCAGATGAGAGGGGAAGGAATTTCGCATAATTTACACAAGAAATACCTCACTTAGCTGTGAAGAACAAGAACTTGAACAATGGCGCACGTCAGGGCTTGATCTGGGTAAAAATTCGAAACCCTACAGCAAATTTTCGCAACAATGGAGAAGAAAATAGGGTTTGAAATTCGAAAATGGGGGAAGGGTGAGGGTCAAACTGAGAGTTGAGAGGAAGGAATGAGTGAGGGTGAGGGTTTGTCGCAGGTTTAGGGCTATTAGAGAGAGAAGGAGTCGAATGAGTGAGAGAAGAAATGAGAGAAGGTGAAAGAAAGTCAGGAATTTAGGCCGAAATAAAACGCTGACAGTGTCAGGTCCCGGGCGCGACGTCCGCTGGAGCGCGGGAAATGTTGGGCGTTAATCATGCGTCGCAGCGGTATCTCCCCATGGTCGCTCTGGCGCATGTAGCGCATTACGCCCGAGGTAGCGCCTGCTACCTCTTCCTGACAAATCAAACAAAAATTTCCAACACTCCAAAAAATAATCCAACATCCTAAAAATTCCAACACTTCAACACTCATTTTTCTATACTTCCTCACAAATGAAAAACTCAAAAATTATGGGGTGCCTCACATATAGCGCTAGTTTTAGGTCCCTAGCTCGACCTAAATACCCGTTTAATCATAGGGAGACGTGGTGCACATGAGAGATACAAATTCAGCTTCTTCAACCATGATCGCTTCTTTTCCTTTCTTTCCAACTCCGACCATCCTTGGACAACCTCAAATCGAGACGTCCCTCCGGTCGTTTAGTTGACCATGAGCGGAGAAGAGGTGATGACATCTTCAATTTCTTCCTTTGTTGCTTCCTCCTCCTTTTCCAACACCTCCTCATCACCTCCGCAACTAGAAAAAGAGTCTTCTTCGGTGGTTTGATTGGATGATGGGGGTAAAGAAACAACTTGTGCTCTTCTTCAAGTGGTTCTCCAAATTTCAGACACTTGGGAACAATCTTCTCAATTTCTATGTCCTCAATATAAACTTCATCCAATGAAATTTCCCTCCTCAATGGAACAATCTTGAGGGAATCATCACGAGATGCATCTTCAATTACCTCGGGTTCGGAACATAAGGCCTTGCGATGATTGTTGTCTTTCCTATTATCGGATTCCACTTCAAGAATATAAATTTCCTCTCTATGCTCATGAACAATTGTTTCTATCATATTGACTTCAACACAAGGTGGCATGAAGAAGAGTATCTCAATAGGAACATCAAACTTTGATCCAATATGTCCTTCATCATTCAAGTGTTGAATCAACAAATTTGGGAGAGGAATTTGCATTTGGTGGTGATCAAATTGCTCTTTGGGGCATTCATTAATATTTTCATTCAAAACTATATCTTGTTCTTCCTCCACCTTCTCTTCTACGTAATTGGCTTCCTCAACAATCATTTCCTCCTTCTCATTATCAACCACTTGCTCAACCTCCATACCCTCTTATTCGGTTTCATCCTCAACATCTCCCTCATTTTCTTAAAGAATTCTCTCCTCCACCAACTTGGGTTCCTCAACTTTTCCTCCACTCCGCAAAATAATAGCATTCACCTCCACTTCTTGGATAGGAATTGATTGGATAGGTGCAAGTTGAAATCTGTTGGCTTGAGCAAATTCGAGCTCGAGACTTTGGATATAAGCTTGATCCTCCTCTCGGTCTTCCATGATTCGTTTCAACATCAACCCTAATGAGGATTCTTGGGGTGGTTAAGAAATTTGAGTTTGTGGAATGTTTTGTTGGGTTAGATGGAAGGTTTCTTCTTGAATGAATGAGTGATGGTCAAAGGGTTGAAAAGTAGAAGGGTAAAGGTTGGTGGTATGGTCAATAACAAAGTCTCGATCGATGTGGGAAGAATGAATGGAACTCTCTTGCTCTAATTGTTGAAAATTGAAATCTTGTGCTTCTTGAGCCATTCTCAAATGCTTAGAAGTCTCCTCATTCACCTTTTCTTTTTGCATTTCATAAAAAGAGGCCAAAAGAAGTGCAATAATGGAATCTTGCTCCAAAGATGAATCTCCTCCACTAGATTTGCTACCTCCAAAATCGGGAGCATATTGAACGAGCTCATGAAGGAATTGGTTAGCCTCCTCCGCAGTTTTCTTCAAAAATGTCCCTCCGGATGCAATATCGATCGATTCTTTGAGAGAATCAAAGAGTCCACAATAGAAGTGCTGAAGAAGCATCCAGTTGGGTAGATTGTGGTGCGGACACTGACGTTGGAGACTTTTGAATCTCCCCCATGCTTCGAAAAGAGACTCTCCGGCTTTTTGCTTGAAACTCATAATATCTTCCCGGAGTCTACAGGTTTTGTCGGTTGGGAAAAGTCTTTGAAGGAAATCTTTCTTTAGGGCCTCACATGAAGAATAAAATCCAGGTGGACATATATCAAGCCATATTTCAGCTTTTCCCCTTAGAGTAAGAGGAAAGAACTTCAACTTCAAATACTCCGAAGATATTCCGGGCATATGTATGAAACTAATGCGCTTTTCAAATCTCTCCATATGAGCAATAGGGCTCTCAGAAATATCTCCATGGAACGGGTTACTTTCAAAAGCTTCAAGAACACACGACTTCAACTCAAATACCGCGTCAGGTAGTAATGGTGGTAAATCGATTGGGTTGCCTCCCGTACCCAAGGATGGAACGACATATGATAGAAGAGTACGGGGTAAATCAGCTTGGACTTCACCCATTAGAATTGAAGCCTCCTACCATGCTCAATAGGACCTTAGGGCGAACCTATATGCACCAACAAAAACCAATAGAAGCATCAAATTCGTTGGGATTAGCACAAAATAATTTCTAGCGTGAAAGCAAACTCAAACAACCAAAACCAAGAAACTAAAACTAGGGGCGCTGGCTCCCCGACAACGGCGCCATTTTGTGTAACGTGGTTTGTAAGACCTCAGTTTTTATCGTTCTTCTCAGGGAGCGAGGGGCCTTGGTCATAGAAACTCGGTCTAAGGTCGGGGTGAGATTGTTAAGGTAAGCGTATGAGTTGGAAGGGGTCACAAAGCGATAAACAAAGCTAAGGTCGGTCAAGGAAAAGAAATGGGCTTCGGAGGCTTTCCGGGATGCAACGGGGATGAGAAAATGGGTTTTGCAACAAGAGAATAACAAGGAGGGAGAATCAAGTGGCAACTCCGTTAGAAAATACCCACCGAGCTTCCTCTTTCGAGGATAGTCCGGATTCACTTCCCCAAAGTCCACCACGGACCCGGAGGGTTAATGAAACCAAATTACCTAGTTAACCTACTTCCACTTTCGTGGGTGAGCATTAACTATCCCGACTCCAACCTGCCACACAAATGTTGGATGTATTCGGGAGCTTTCAGGCCCAAGTACATCCCACTTGAGGGAAGGAAAGGAGTGGGAAATTGATTTCCCAACTAATTACTCACTAATATTGCTAACCCAAACCTAATCACCCATTCACACCCTTAATTACCCCCTAACCCATAGGGTTTCTAGCCACTAATCATGATACTAACTAAGCTAACAACATCCAAACCAAACCTAAGCATGTTTTCTAACATCAACAATAAAAAACAAGCAAAACAATTGAAATAGCAAACAAGAACAATTAAACAAGCAAGAAAGTAATGAGCAAAGCAATTAATGAAAGAGTTAAGGGAAGAGAATACTTATCAAATGCTGGAAATGAACAAGGAAAAGCAATAAAAAGGATGATCCAACAATCTCTCAATTGTTTGAAACCCCAAATCTTCAATAATACCACAAACCCTAGGATTTTCCAAGCTAATCTCTCACTAATCTTTCTCTAATACAAGCTAAAAGTAAAAGTCTAAAAGCTAGAATGGAGCTCCTAAGCTAGCTCTCCATGAAAATCGTCAATAGGAGTATATATACAAAGTCAAGGCAGTTGGGCAAAACGCAGCATTTCAAGCCGGAAAAATGCGCAGAAAATGAGGAGGTCGCGCCTAGGGGTAACGGGCGCGACCTAAGCAAAATCCAAAGGCTATTTTGAGCTTCGTATGACCGTAGGTGCTGTCCGGGGGACCGTGACTGCTGTCTCCGTCTGCCCAACCGAGGTAGCGGGTGTCACCAGTAGGGTAACCGGGGCTACCCTCCTCCTCTTTGCTTCCGTCCTTTCCAAGGCATGTAACACCCGCGATACAAATCGTAGCGGGTGTTACCTCACTGTTTTGTACCAAATGAAGGGAAATTGGTCTCGAGTCAACTCCGCTTCAGCTCTCGGTCCGGCTCGGCTCGGGAAATTGCTATAAAGCTTCCAAAACAGCCCATTTTGCATCGTTTTATTGTAAAACACCAAAACCTACAAAATAACCAAAAACAAACTAAAATGCACGAAAATAAACCGGAAACGAGTGAAAAGACTAAATATAAAGGCGTTATTTTGGCCCACAAATGGGCCTAAAGAAAGTGTTTATTAAATGAAGCTCAACAATCTCCGGGAAGAACTGAACTCTTATTCTGATATCCAAGCGTGTAAATGTGCTGAAACTTGTACTGTTGCTAAGAAAATGGTGGAGACTGATCATTTGAATGATAATTATGACAGTATTAGGAGTCAGATTCTTTTACTTGATTCCCTTCCTACCATAAACAAGGCTTATGTCATGGTTCAAAGAGTCGATAAACAAAGTATGGTTTTTTGAAATGTTGGTGTTGCTTGTCATTCTTCTAGCCAATGTAACTAGTTTGTTGGTGACTTATGGATGTCTAGTGCTTTTATAACCAATGGTGCAGTGATAACTAGTTTGTTGGTGATTTATGGAAAGTGTTTGGTGAAAGAGATGATGGGAGAGGTATTATTAATGAAAGGAATGTGGAGACACTTAAGAATGAATGTGTCTTAAAAAGGGATGAGAGATGGTGAAATGGGATAAATATCATCTCTTGGGAAAAGGTCGGAACATAGGGATAAAGAGACACTTAAGGATGATTGTGTCTTGAAAGGGTGAGAGATCGTCAAATGAGGTAGACATCATCTCTTGGGAAAAGGGTTGGAACATGGGTGTTGGAATGATATTCAAGTCTGACAGAAGAAAATGGAAGCTTGATGGTAGCGATAGAATCCAGGGTTTTCCTCACCTTTTGCCTAGCCCGCCCAAGTGGGTTTTCTGACTAGCTTTTTATTCTATCTTTTTTATTCTCTCAAAGACCAATTTATTCAGCGACGAATGCTCCCTAAAGTGAAAAGTATCGGGCTGGGCCTCGAAGAGGTTTTCCTGCGTATCCAAGGTGGAATCAGGCCAGTCGTAGTTCTTCAAGTGGAACTTTGATGGGTAGTACCACGAGGAAGGCTTAATGGTTCGGAAAGATGGTTATGAACGCAAGTTATGGATGGTTATGAAGGCGTATGAAAGTTATTGAAGGGTAAAAGGTTTGATGAGGTGTATGGATGATGAGGTGAAGATTCGAGATAGGAAAGGTTTGAGATGGGAAAGGTTTATGGGATTTTTCTGGTGTGCATGACTCTTTATTTCTGCCTTCTAGCTTCTTGTTTTCCCTCTATTGTCTTCTTTCTTTTTTCTTGTTCTTCCTCTTCTTCTCTTTTTTTGGTAATCCCTCTCCACCTTTTTTTTTTTGTTTCTCCTTTTTTTAACTTTTTTTTTTTTGAACTCCTTTCTTTTGAACCTCCTTTTTTCGAACTCCTTCATGGGTTGCCTCCTGTTCTCCATTAGTCATAACACACCTTTGGATTTGGTTTAATGAATGAAAGGGTTTTGAAAAGGTTGAGGTTTGATAGAAAAGACTAGAAATGTAAATGCTAGATAGAAAGTGGTAGGTCGAGATTGAATGAAAAGACGAGGGTAATGTGGTTGGTGAAATGAAAGTTGGATGGAAGCCCCATGTCCTCGACACATTTGGTTAAGCTGCGAGATTTGTAATGAGGAGCGCTCACTTCAGAGAGATTATTGGGCTTGGTGTTTCCTGACAACACTATCTCCTTTTGCTCAGCCTGCTGGATGGGAGGTGCAGGCTGACTTCTCTCATCGATTTTATTCCCTCCTTTTGCCCGATTTTCCTTAATGAGGTTTTCAAACCGGTCACTCTATAGTTTTTCACTCTTTTTTTTAAACACTCTTTTTTTTCAATTCTTTTCTCTATCTCTCTAACTCTGGATTCAAGAAATGAAGGGATGGGAATGAGGTATATGACAAAGATGGAAGGATAAGAGAAGATGAATCCGCAAGACTTGGTTTGTAAGGATGGTGAATGAACAAGAGAACTTTTCAACTCAGATCAGAAATACAAGCACGAAATTCTATTTGAACAAATATCAACAAGAGCAATTGAATTCAAGGAATGAATTAAGAACTGACTCTTAACTCTAACAGACTCCAGAAGCAAAATGCTTGACAACCTGGAATGTAGCCAACTCTAGACCTCCTTTTGATAATGTGCCCTCCGGATTTGTCTTCATATGGGAATTCATGCTCAAATTGGTCCTTTATGCTGCTTTTGGTAGGGGAAATTCCCTAACTGGACTATGTCCTCACTCTTATTTCTCAAAGTCCAACGATTCTCTCTGTCATGTCCCTGGGACCTATTGCAGTTGTAGAATTTCCTGTCGCCCCAATACTCTCTTTATTGTTGGCTCAGGCCTTGACCTTGACAGTAGAAAAAATGAAGAAAAACCCATCCCAATGCATGCATGTCCTAAATGACCTATATGGACTTCCTAAAAATGAAATATGCTTATATGCTGACTCGAGAGAGACTCACCTAGGACATGGGTTTGAATATGCTAATTGACCTATATGGGACTTCTTAGGATGCAAGACTTCTATATACTGACTTCAGGGAAAGACTTACCCACGACATGAGTCTATATGTCCTAAAATCTGTATAAGACTTCCTAAAATGCAAATGCTTATATGTTAACCCTTAAAGACTAACCTATGACATGGGTTTACACTAGACTTCTTAAAAAAAGAAAGACACTCACATGATATGCCAACATGAAAAAAGACTCACCCATGACATGGGTGTACGCTGGACTTCCTAAACAAAAGATAGGTATCTACATGACGACTCTAGACACATACTCACCTATGACTTAGACCTTATACTAGAATTTCTTCAAAAAGAAAACACTTATATGCTAACTCTAGACAAAGACGCACCCATGACATGGATTTGCAATTGACAACCTTAAAGTGAAAGACACATGCTGACTTAGGGAAGGACCTACCCATGACTTAGACCTATATGAGATTTTCTAAGGAATGAAGACACTTACCTGCTGACTCAAGAAATGGCCTAACGACCCACCCATGGGATGGGTTTTACTTTGGACTTTCTAAAAAAAATGAAAAGACTCGTGTTGACTTAAGAAAGGATTCACCTATGACACGGTCCTTACATGCGACTCTCTAACGACTAAAAGACCCTTACGTGCTAACCAGAGAAACGACTCAACGACAGACTTATGACTTCTAGGACCTAAACCCTATATGCGGCTTCTTAAAGAATGAAAGACACTTACACAATAACTCAAGGACTTACCCATGATCTGGGTTTACATTGAACTTTCTAAAAATGGCAGATGCATATTGAATAAGAAAAGACTCCCCTATGACCTAGACCTCGTGTGAAAACTTTCTAAAGAATGCAAGACACTTACATGTAGATACTAACACAAATACTCATCCTAGACCTAGGTTTACATTGAACTTCCTAAAAATGGAACACATATGTTGACCCAAGAAAAGACCCACACACGACATGGACTCACATTGGACTTCCTAGAAATGAAAGATATATACTGACTTAAGAAGAGACTCACATTGGACTTCCTAGAAATGAAAGACACATATTGACTTAAGAAAAGACTCACCTAGGACCTAAACCTTATATGCGTCATCCTAAAGAAAAAAAAAACAATTACATGGTGACTCTAAACAAAGGCTCTAAAATAAAGACACTTATTTACTGACATTGAAATGCAAGACACTTACATACAAACTCTAAATTAAAGACTCACCCATAACTCGGGTTTACCAGAACATACATGATACCTCCTAACGTGTAAGACACCTATTTACTGACTTAGGAAACAACTCAATTATGATACAGGTTTACGTGTTCTAACTTCTATATGACACTAAACAACAACACTTTTTATAACAAGAGCATTATAAAGGGTCGGATAAAGTCAAACATGACGAATTGACATAAGTTGGAAAGCGGAAGTGAGTATTTCTCAATTTGGATGGACTTAAACCACAAGCCGACCGTTTTAAGGAGAATCTGTCACTTGAATTAACAAACTTGTGTTAACTCATGCTAGGCTGGCTATTATGCGGACTAGAATAATGCTCGACGAACTGACAACCTTACTTCTAGATTTCTATTTACACACTTTTTTATTTAACGCTCGACATATTTATTTATTTACCCTCATGGAAAGTTGATGTTTGTAAAGGACCGAATCAAGCCATCAAAAGGTGAGTTAAAACATACTTATAAACTATTAAATCCAACATGGATGGGCTTACCAACAGGACGGCCATGGATTTTGTTTTAAACTTAATAATCGAATCTATAAATTTATTTTCTCCAACCTTGAGACTATTACGCGGGCTAGAACAACACACACTAGCTAACTTTGTTTTATTATTAATCATTTTCTTTGTACCCAAAATAAGAGAACACTGAGAAGGACCGAATGAAACCACCAAAGGTGAGTTGAAATGAATTGATAAACAAGGCCAACTAACCTTTAAAATGAATGGGCCTCATAACCAATCCAATCGTAAAATTTGAGGTTAATTAATCGACTTTACGAACTCATTTCTTCTCAAACCCAATGATTATTATACGGACTAAAACAGTATCTCAAAATTAGGTCCGACTCTAATGAAGACACAACACACAAACACATATACATATTTACACTAATTAACAACGACTCAAAACACGTGTTAACGAAAACCCTAACAAAGACTTATACACGTGGCAAAGACTCGACAAACTCAAACAGTTAACAAAGATCCAGCAAACTCAAACGCGTGGTTACAAAAACACAAACACATACACAAACACATGCACATGCACAAACACACACATGATAAGTCGTTTTTAAATAGAGTTTTTAGGGCTCAAATTATGTCAGTTTCATACCTTTTATACCCGAAACCTCGTATTTTTATGTCAAATTCTGTGATTTATACACTTGTTCGCGAGTTTGGTGTGTTTTGCAGGAATTAGTGGAATTAAATCAAAAAGGCATGAAAAATTGGAGGAGAAATAGCAAAAATCAAAGAAATAAAAGAACAAGCTGAATAAGAAGAGAAGAAGAAATGAAGAACGGCCCAAAATTACACGGCCCAAGTCCAATTAAGGTGGGTACGCAAGGCGCAGGCAACGTTTTGAAAACGCAGCCAACGCCTTGTCCAGAAAGTTTGGCAACCGAGAAGAAAGAAAACGCAGCCGATGTTTTCTAGGCGCAGCCAGCGCCCAGACACAGAAGACTCTCACTTTTGGGCAAAACGCAGGCCGCATTTTTTGCCCTAATCCAGCCCTATAAAAGGGGTCTGACGTCCGCCGTTTGAAGACGACTTGGACATAGCGCTTTTCATCGGTTTTAACATTAGTTTTCAGAGAGATTTTTAGGAGCTGTTAGAGTAGAATTAGATGAATTTCTTTACAGCTGATTCCAAAAGATTGTTATTAGATTAGATTATTGTTGGTGATCGAAGAACACGAAAAAGATCGATTCAGGTGACACGAAGAGATCGATTCCGCCAATTCGAACACGGTTTATTTCTATTCTTCTTTCATGCTTTCTTGTTTTTATTTAGATTTTCCGATGTTTACTTTTAGAATTATGAGTAGCTAATTTCCTTTGTTTGGGGGATAAACTCGATGTCTTTTGATTGAATTTGAATATAGTCTAGGTGTTAGGTTATCCTTTTATTCGTTTAATATGCGTGTATTGTATGTCATGGTAATTTGGCAATAGAACGACAGTTTGAGTCTTTACCTGGTTTTAGATTCTCGACAACAGAACGACAATTTGAGTCTTGAATCAGATTGCGTAGATTGAATAGGTTTAGAAAATAGTTAGACATAATGATTCTTGCCTAGGGTCAATTTATAATCACTTCTTATCTTTGATTAGGCTAAATAGTAATTAGAAATAATGTTTAGTTTAATCACTATAACTCACCTAGGATCGAAAGATCGAAGTGACGCCTAGAAAGATTATAGACCCCGAATTATCTTGTTACCTGCACCGGGATTGTTAATAATTTGATTAATTGGCTAAAAGTGGACTCCTCTGAACGCTTTTAACTATTTGGTTGAACCCTAAAAATTCCTGCTTTCCTAGTTTAGTTTAGAGAACCTTACCACAACCTTTGGATCACCCTAGCATTCTTTGTAATGAACTAGTTCAGTGCATGGTTGAGCGCAAATCCCTGAGAGAACGATATTTTATTACTACACAGACCCGTACGCTTGCGGTACACAGACACCTATACGTTTTAGGTCTGTCAAATTTTTGGCGCCGTTGCCGGGGATTTGTTCCCCCAATCGCCATTAGACGAACGCGCTCTGGGTGACTAGGTTATTTAATTTCTGTTACTTTTCTTTATTTTTCTTTATTACGTTTGGTGTTATTGTTTTTGTCTTTTTTAGGTTTATGCAAAAAGATTTCTCTTTCAAGTACGATCCCGAGATCAAACGCACGCTTCGAGAGAGAAGGAAAAGAGCAAGACTGGAAAGAGAATTTCAAGAAAATCAAGAAACGGACGAAGAGGAGCTACAGTCGGAATCGGAATCAGAAAAGGAAGAGGAGATGGGAGAACAACGACCAAAGACATTCGGGCAGTATCTGACTCCCAATGTCACCAACCCGCAATCAGCAATCAGCGTTCCCACCATCCAAGCGAACGACTTGGAACTATGTCAATCTTTGATCAACTTAGTGTCAAAATCACCATTTCATGGATTGACTAACGAAGATCCGAACCGACATCTGCGACTCTTTCGTCAAGCTTGTGACACTTATAAGGCCAACAACGTGTCGGAGGACGCCGTCAAACTGCGTCTCTTCCCGTTCTCGTTAGAAGGCAAAGCGTGGGAGTGGCTTAATTCACTTCCACCAAACTCAATCACAACATTCGGCGAACTCGCCAGCACCTTTCTGGTGAAGTACTTTCCTCCAAGCAAGCTCACCAGCCTAAGGAATCAGATTTCTACATTCACACAAGAGCCGGATGAGTCACTGTACGACGCTTGGGAGAGATTCAAGGACATTTTCTGACAATGTCCTCAGCATGGATTCGAACCATGGGTTCTTGTCCAATCCTTCTTCAATGGAGCGAATGAGTTGACGAGAGGAAGCATCCTCTCTGCAGCCGGAGGCAATCTTATGGATAAGACTGTACCTCAAATCACGAGTTTGATCGAGCATCTAGCGAACAACTCTTATCAATGGTCTAAACCTCGCCAAAAGGCGGAAGGTAAGTTTAATGTTGATGCAATTTCTTTATTGTCATCTAAACTTAATTCTTTAACGCAAAAAATTGACCGATTGAGTTTGCCATCTAAGCCTCCGACCTGCAATGTCTGTCAGTCAACCGAACATGAAACTTTTACTTGCCCTACAGGTGGAGTTAGTAACCCTACTGGTCCTCTTCAAGGACAAGGACAGCAAAAGTATGTTCCCCCACCTCAAAGGCCACCTCAACAAGGCCCTCCTCGAAAGTCTAACTTAGAGACCATGATGGAAAGCCTTATCACCGGACAACAAAAACAGGAAGGCGTCATAAGAAACCTAATGCAAAAGGTAGAGGCTTTAGCAACCCACAATAAGACTTTAGAAAATCAGATCGCTAATTCAGCGACTCCCTTTACTTGTTTACCACCTCAACATGTTCCTAATTCGGGAGCTCAATGTAACGCTATTACTTGCAAGGAAGTGAACCTTGAGTGTGAACCCTTAGGAAAACATATTTCACATGGGATAGTCAAGACCGAACCTAAACCAGACCTGTTAGAGGGAACTAAAAGCCCCTCAATTATGCCAAATAAGGAAGACCTAAGAAGTTTTAGGATCCTTGTCCAATTGGATGGTAGACCCATCAAATATGCATTGTGTGATACAGGATCCGAGGTGAATATTTTACCTAAGTCTTACCTAAGGAAATATGAACATAGGAAATCAAGGGTGATTGATAAGATTCTTCGTCTAGTGGACAAGACCCTTAGGAAACCTATAGGGATCTTACATGAAACTCCCCTCCAAATAGGAGACCATATTGTTTCTGGTGATTTCTTGATCCTAAATACAGGAGAAGATCCAGAATCAGAGATTATTCTAGGGAGGTCTTTCCTTTCAGTTATCAATTGCAAGATGGATATGAGGAAAGGCACAATGATTATCGAGCTAGGAAAGTCGATGACAGAATACGAAGTACGAAAAGGCAAGTTGGTTCAGAGGCATGTTCCGAAAATAATTCATGATGAAGGAGATCCGGTTCCAAAACGGATCAAGGACCTCGATGAGTAGGGTCCATAACGTCGAGCTAACGACGTTAAACAAAGCAACCCCGGGGAGGTACACTATTATCTAAATATTTATTCCTCCCCACTTTTTTTTTAGTTCAATTATTCTGCTTTCAGTTTTTGATCCTTAGCGATTTTTATTTTTGAAGTTTACTAATATTTTCCCTTTTAGTGTGTAGAGAAAAATAAGAAATTCGAGAAACTCATGGCTTTCATTAAAATTTTTATTTCTAACCTAATGAATTTTATGTTGGTAGATGTTCGTATGAATTATTTTTTATATGTCAAATTGTAGGGAAAATAAGGAGCAAACAAAGAAAAGGGAGAAAAATAAGCAAAAAGTTGCAAAAATCGAGTTGCATGCATCAGGTAGGAAAATGCAACCAACGTTTTCCAGGCGCTGGCTGCGCCTCGTCCAAAGATTTCAGGTAACTAGATTTTACAAAACGCAGGCCGCGTTTTCAAAACGCGGGTTGCGTTTTGCTTTTTGCCCAGAATTTTTTACCCGACTTTTAATTTAGTGGACCCTCCCCCTTTTCTTTCAAAACACAAACTCCCTCCTTTTGCCCTAACCTCTCCACAACCCTCTCCCTCAAACGCCACCAGCGCGCCACCTGCGCCACCCACCACCACGCTGCCACCACACACAGCATCTCCTTCTCTGTTTTCTCTTCTCACTTGAACTCTAACACTTTGAACCTTCAAGCTCCATTCCTGATCCATCTTCAAACTCAAGGTGTGGAATTCTCAACTCTTCCTCTTGTCCTTTGATTATATACTTCGTTCTTGGTGAGATTTTGGTTAAATACTTAAGTTTATTGAGTAATTTGTTCAAATTTTACCAATTATCATGTCCTAGTATCAAATATTTCGATTTGGATTTGAATTCTTGGACTGAATTCTAGATTAGGGCTTGGGTTGAGTTGATTGGTTTTTAATCATTTTGTTCCAGAATTGAGAGAATTATGTTGTTGGATGTGTTTAGAGAACAATGTGACGTTAAAATTGAGAAATTTAAGTCTAGACATTGGGTGTGATTATGGTGTGGTGTTATACTCGGTTTTTAGTAAGGTTTTAGGTTAGATTTATCTTGATTTCAATCCCTAGTATCAAATAAGCATGGGGGGATTGATAGCACTAAGTTTATGCATTATAATCATGCTTATTTGATACCTAGGATTTATCTTGGTGATTTTACTGATTTTGTGAGTATTTTTAGATGGTGAGAACTAAGAATCCTAGCTTCTCCGGACCACCGGGTGATGACAACGAAGCCAGAGGCAGCTGGAAGTGAAAAGCTACGGCGGCGGAGAAAGGAAAACAAAAAGTCGCACCTTCAAAGGACTTGAGAGACCCAAACCCCTTCATCTTTGAAGGGGACGTCAAGAAAAGGTACGACTCCCTCTCCAAAAGAGCCCTCATCCCCACCAATATATGCATGAACCTTTCTTGCGTAGTTGTGGTATGTTGGATGATGTTGATCGGATGTTAGGTCGTTGCCACATGACCAACATAGCTAGGCTAGGAGAACCGACCTATAGGGGAATTACCCTTGAATTCTAGTCGACCATAGCTGTGAACTTCCAAGGGAAGAACGGGTGCATTCGTTTCCAGCTTTTGGGGGTTGAGAGGAACATGACCGTGTCCCAATTTGCCCGCGCCTTTGGTTTTCCTCAACGCACATGTAGGGATTCATCCCTTATACCCATAGAGTGGGATGGGAAG
The DNA here is from genome assembly GCA_029582165.1 of Portulaca oleracea. Lineage (NCBI taxonomy): Eukaryota > Viridiplantae > Streptophyta > Magnoliopsida > Caryophyllales > Portulacaceae > Portulaca > Portulaca oleracea. The sequence continues at coordinate 19,943,660 of CM055873.1, read as the reverse complement.
GGTTTCTTTTTCAGAATTTCTGGTTTTGACGATTGGAACCCTTGCAACACCCCCGCAACCTTGATTAGGAACCCCGTAATGAGGTATATCCACGACATACTCTCTTGCGGTATCTTCGGGAGGCCCGGTAGCTCAAAGAAAGCTACCCGGGCTGATTGCTTCATGTTGCATTCCTTGTTGGATGCCGACCCTCGTGCCAACCCAGCAGCTATGCTAGCCCACCATCTTTCTAGTGTCGCCACCTCAACCAACAAAGGTATTGCCATAGGGGGCTACATTACAAACCTTGCACACCAATACGGCTTTAGGCCACCTAGGAACCCCACTGACCTAGTCCCAGGTATCTTATTCTTAGATGGTGAACAGTGTAATTCCTTTCGCTTGTGTAAGTTTGACAAAGACTCGCGTTGTCTCTTGGTCTATCCCAACAACGCTAGGTTTCCCATGCCTAACCCCCACACCTCTCCCCAAGTTGTTGAGAATTTAATGTGGATGCCTCCCTTTCCCGAGTTCGACCCCTAACCAGAACCAGAAATCCACCCTAACCCTCAACCCGAACAACCCCAACTAGACTACGAGGCGCGCTTTCGCGACCTCCAAACCTCCATTGACCGGACCGAACACCGTGTCAACGAGTTGAGGGATAGCTTTATTGAGTATAGGGGACAACCCGACCTGCGATTTGATCGTCTCGACGAGTCAATCGCTGACCTCACCGGCCTTATTTAGGCCATGTTCGATCGAGCCTCGCAACCACCAGGACCGAGCCACACCAATCCCTCCCCACCGACCGAGGATCCTTGATCCTTGGCTAACCCTTACCCTTGACCATTGTCTTCTGCATTGAGGACAATGCAACATCTAAGCATGGGGGGTTGAAAAATATTTCTTCTTGTAAATTTTTCTTATTTCTCTGTTTTTCGTTTATTTTTTTCTTTTATTTTCGTCTTTCTTTTTCTTGTTTCATGCTTATTTTTCAAATTTTAGTGTGATTTCTCTTATTTTTGTGTGTTTCTTTTATTTGCTTGTTCATAGTTTAGTGTATTTTCTAGTTTTTAGCTTGTTTGTTTTCTTTTATTTGAGTTTCTAGTGTGTTTTTCTTTTTGTTTTCTAGTTTTCTCAAGCTTTCTTTCTAAGTTTTTCTTTTAAAAGTTGCATTCACCTAGTCTGCATTAGTTAGAAGCATGTAGATTTTTCTTTTTCTTTTATTAGTTTATTTCTCTTTCTTTCTTCTGCATCCACTTATTCAAAATTCCAAAAAAAAAATCAGAAAATTAGAAAAAGACAAAAAAAATTAGAAAAGACAAAAATCAAAAAAATATAGGATAGGACTAGGATTAAAATCGGAAACACCTTCGGTGATGATTTGTAAACCTTTCTTACTTTCAGTTTACCTTGCTTCACTTAGAAAAGTCTGGATTAGATCTCAAAAGTTTTTGAAACCTTTTCCTTCAAATCTTCTGATTTTGAGTCAAGTTATGAAAAGTTGTATCTTACTGCTTTGACTATCTTAGAAAGTATAAATGTGCGTGTCGCAAATCTTTAGGCTAAGTTTAGTTGATTGAGCCCCATCCCGTGAGTCCACATTGCCTAAATTTTGAATTGATCACTTTTATCAATTCCATGATTCCCTAAGTGACTCACCCATTAGTTGCATCTCTAGAACTTGCTTTGCATCTTGCTTGAGACTACATATTTACATTGCACGCTGTGACAAAGTGATTAAGGAATTCATTTTATTTTGTTAAACTACATAACCAAATAGCCTACCCTACACTATATTTACAGTTCTTTTTGCCCCACCTAGCCTTTGTTTACCCTTCATTCATGATTGAACCCTGACAATGCAAGCCTTGGCCTTTGATATTCAGTATCCCTTTGCCTTGCTTAGTTGAATGAGAGTTTATCGTTTTTTTGGAAGGAACAGTTGGTTTGGTGTGTTTGAGAACAAAATATGAAGTTTGGGATATATTGTGCTTATTGTTTCAAGTTGGGAGAAATTGAAAGTCCCACCTTTTGAATAATTGGTGTTTGGTTATGTTGTTCATGCATTATATCGAGGTCGAAGTTATAATTCCATAGTTTTCTTCTCCCCGATCACCCACAAAAAAAAGAGAAGTATAAAATTAAAAAAAGAGAGAAAAAGAGTTCTAAAAGAAAAGGGTGTTTAGGGAGATTCAATTTAAATTTGTAAACTTTGACTTGGTTGTATTCAGTTGAAATGTTTCATATCATTGAGGGTGAAAGGCGAAATTCCTTGCATACACTAAGCAAGAAGGTGAGTTTAGAGTATAATACCCATGAAAATTCAATCCAAGCATGGCTCTTAACTCCTCAATCCAAAATTTAACCGCTCCTTTCCCCTAACCTAAGCCCCATTACAACCCGATAAAGTCATTTTGATTGTCACTTGTGCTTTGCATACCAGTAGTGAAGAGCAAGGTTCTTACCAAGCTTATGGCAGTTTGTTTCTATTGGTTTAAGTATGAGAAAACCCACATACATATTGAAATTTTAGTGATTGAGTGTTTTTATTCTTTCCTATGTAAGGTGTGCTCTTTTTTACTGACTTACATCCATAACTAAGCGGGCACATTTGCATTATTCTTAAGACTATTGGCGGATGTATGCTTCTGAAGTACTTGTTCTCTGCTTTTGGTTTCGAAAACTTCTTCCTTCCTCTTTTGAACTGAGTTTTGATCTTGTCCAGACTGATCTTTGTGCTTGCTTGTTGAATTGATGTGTTAGATTGGTTAGCCTGAGGGGGTGTTAAGATTTTGTTTTTGTAATCCTATCGAAAACTCTTTCCGCTTCTTTCTCTTCTCAAACTCTATTTTCCTTGTTTGAGCCCTAACCCTCCTAATTTTAATTCTAACTTGCTTGAGGGCAAGCAAGAGTTAAGTATGGGGGGATTTGATAAGCCATTTTTATATAGAGTTTTTAGGGCTCAAATCATGTCAGTTTCATGCCTTTTATACTCGAAACCTCGTATTTTTATGTCAAATTCTGTGATTTATACACTTATTCGCGAGTTTGGTGTGTTTTGCAAGAATGAGTGGAATTATATCAAAAAGGCATGAAAAATTGGAGGAGAAATAGCAAAAATCAAAGAAATAAAAGACCTAGCTGAAGAATAAGAGAAGAAAGGAAGAACGACCCAAAATTACACGGCCCAAGTCCAACTAAGGCAGGTAGGCAAGGCACAGCCAGCGTTTTGAAAACGCAGCCAGCGCCTTGTCCAGAAAGTTTGGCAACCGAGAAGAAAGAAAACGCAGCCGGTGTTTTCAGGGCACAGCCAGCGCCCAGACACGGAAGACTGTCACTTTTGGGCAAAACGCAGCCATCGTTTCTAAAACGTAGGCCAGGTTTTGTCCCATAATCCAGCCCTATAAAAGGGGTTTGACGTCCGCCGTTTGAAGACGACTTGGAGATAGCGCTTTTCATCAGTTTTAGCATTAGTTTTCGGAGAGATTTTTAGGAGCTTTTAGAGTAGACTTAGATCAATTTCTTTACAGTTGATTCCAACAGATTGTTATTAGATTAGATTATTGTTAGTGATCGAAAAACACGAAAGAGATTGATTCGGGTGACACGAAGAGATCGATTCCGCCAATTCGAACACGGTTTATTTCGATTCTTCTTTCATGCTTTCTTGTTTTTATTTAGATTTTGTGATGTTTACTTTTAGAATTGTGATTAGCTAATTTCCTTTGTTTGGGGGATAAACTCGATATCTTTTGATTGAATTTGAATATAGTCTCGGTGTTAGGTTATCCTTTTATTCATTTAATTTGCGTGTATTGTATGTCATAGTAATTTGGCAATAGAACAACAATTTGAGTCTTTACCTGGTTTTAAATTCTCGACAACCGAACGACAATTTGAGTCTTGAATCGGATTGCGTATATTGAATAGGTTTAGAAAATAGTTAGACATAATGATTCTTGCCTAGGGTCAATTTATAATCAGTTCTTATCTTTGATTAGGCTAAATAGTTAGAAATAATGTTTAGTTTAATCACTGTAACTCACCTAGGATCGAAAGATTGAAGTGATAAGGCCTAGAAAAATTATAGACCCCGAATTATCTTGTTACCTGCACCGAGATTGTTGATAATTTGATTAATTGGCTAAGAGTGGACTCCCCTGAACGCTTTTAACTATTTGGTTGAACCCTTAAAATTCATGCTTTCCTAGTTTAGTTTAGAGAACCTTATCACAACCTTTGGATCGACCTAGCATTCTATGTAGCAAACTAGTTCAGTGCGTGGTTGAGCGCAAATTCCTGAGAGAGAACGATATTTTATTACTACACAGACCCGTACACTTGCCATACTGACTCAAGCCATACTGACTATTACGTAACTCGGATGGCAAACAATATTTTATTCCTGAGCATGGCGAATCAGAACTGAATAAGTAACCACGAGTCAATGTTTCTCAATTCGGATGGGCCCCATCCACAGGCCGACCATTTAAAGGAGAATCCGTAACTCGGAAAATTTATCAGTCCAACTCAAGCCATACTGACTGTTACGTGGGCTAGAATAATGATCAACATGACTGACAGTCTACTTTTTCTATACATTTTTTATTCTATTTTTTTAGGAAAGTGGATATCGTAAAGGACTGGATAAAACCAACAACAGGCGAGTTGTAATTAGTTTATGGACTTAATTGCCAAATCCGATATGGTTGGGCCTAACCACGAGCCGACCATAAGTATGATGGATCCAATAATAAATTCGATATATTAATTTACTCGAGTCCGATTGTTATTATGTCGTCTAAAACTTTATCCACTAACTTTGTTTGATTTATTAGTCAGCTTTTTGGACCTAAGGACAACCAATCATTGTAATAGGCCGAATAAAGTCAAGCATGGCGAATCAAGCCTAAGTCAAGGAGCACAAATCAGAGTTTCTTAATTCGGTTGGGCCCCATCCACAGGCCGACCATTTTAAGGAGAATCCATAATTTGGGCTACCGACTCAGACTTAATTCGAGTCATGTTGACTGCCATGCGGACTAAAATAATGATTAACAGGACCGACGACCCTTCTTTCTGTTCCTTTTTTTTATTTAATTATCGGACAGCAGGTATCATAAAAGCCTGAATAAAACCAACAACGAGCGAGTTATAATTGATTTATGGACTTAATTACCAAATCTGATATGGTTGGGCCTAACCACGGGCCGACCATAAATGTGACAGATTCGATAATTCACTCGATAATTAATTTACTCTAGCCCGGTGATTATTATGCAGTCTAAGACTTTACCCACTAACTTTGTTTTAGCTTTAATCAGATTTATTGGACCTTCGTTAAGAAGATGCCGTAAAGGACCATATAGAATCATCAAAGGCGAGTTGAGTTTACTTTATCTACCAAGATAATTAATCTTTATAGATAAATGGGCCCAACCACTGGGTCAACCATAATTTTTGAGGTTAATTAACTTAGTCGGTAAACATGACTCTTTTCAGCCTAATGACTACTATGTGGACTAGAACAACATTCCTAAACTTGGGTCGACTCTTTACAAAGAATTTAAACAAATAACACATAATATACATATGAACAAGGGGTATCATAAACCAAAAGGCTCTATTTACAAAAGGGTTTATTGGTTGGATAAGGCTTAGCGACTCATGTACTCGCTCCGGTGCATTCTTGTTGTAAAGGCAACTTGAATGTACGGGGTGTTGCTCTTGGAGGCTCATGTGGAGACCTCGTAGAGTGATGCATGAGTGGATGTGGTGACTAATGCTCTCTCGGTGTGAAGGCACCAATTGAGTATAACCGGTCCGGCATCCCATCGGTTATTTTAGTGGTTTAAAGAGAAAAAGCCCAATACCGCCGATTTATGTGCTCCTACGACATATTACATGTCAAGGGAGTGCCCCGGTATATGCAATGCATTATGCCTAAAAAGAATGACTTAATAATATAAAGTAAAATTCATTTTCCTTCCAAAATATTTAAAGCACACAAACGTTTTTCAAATTTTACCAACTTTAGAAAAACTCTCCAGTAGAGTCGCCAAAAATCCTGTGGACATTTTTCCTCGTCGTTCCGGCTTTCGAACGCCCACGTGGATTGGGGTGTGATTTGGTTATTTGTGTTGGGATTTAACCTTTGAAAAAATCTTTAAGGAAATCAAACTTATATTTCATGAATAATATTTTGTAAAATCACTTCCCGTGCATTTTATGAGTCATGGAATTAAACCTTTAAGAGTGAACATCCACTTGTTCCCAACTCTTCTAAATTTAATTCAATTTGCTCATTTAAATTTTAAGCTCGGAAGAGGGTGATTTATGCAAGTATTATTTAGAAATATAAGAAAGAAAATCCTACAGTTGCATCAATACATTATAAAATCATGTTAACCATAGTTTATGCAATCCTCAATGTATTTTAGTTCGAAATTGGAGTCGCCACCCGACTTTTTAAGGGAAAAGCCAAGACAAAACCAAAAGAAAAAGAAAGAAAGACTTCTCCTGCGAAACCCAAGAACGGATCCGGGGGTAAGGCTACGAACTCAAAAAGTAAACTTTAAGAGTTCGCCTCTCACAAAAGGAAAGACTCTACTAAAAGTTTAAAATGTGCTTTTGATAAAGTTTGGAAAGGAAATGAATGAATACTTAATAGAATTATTTCATTGAATCATGCAATAAGAATGAAATACACAAGATAAAAGAAAGATACAAAGTACACAATTATGTACAAAAAGAAGAACACTTAAAGCTTACATTGCTACTTTATGGGGGGAAAAGCCTTTCCTAGCCTTTAGATGCTTGATGAATCCTCTTTGATGCATTAGAAACCATCCTCTTCAAGTGCCAAAATAATGATAAAAAAAGGTGGTGAAAGATGATAAGAAAAAAAGGGTGGAAAGAGGGTAATAAGAAGGCTTCTTTTGTGATTACGAATGTGTTTAGGCTAGGGTTTCTTGTGGAGTTTAGGATGAATGAGATAGGATATGTATTTAGGCTTTTTGTGGGATAAGAGATGAAGATTATGGATGGATAGTAAGATAGAAGAGAGGATGGATAGGATGGGAGATGGTGATGAAGAATGTAATAGAGATAAAGATTGTATGAGAGATTAGAGAGAATGAGTAAGAGAGTAAGAGAATTAGTAGATAGGGAGAGATGATGAATGAATTGGTGAGTTTGGCCTTGGCATAAGGGGGTATTTATAGGAGTAGAGGTGAGTTGGTAGAGGACATACATTCATGCACATACATGTACATGCATTCACGGTGTCAAGTTGGCACAGAACGCAAGGCAGCTAGGGGGGATGAGCTATTGTAGATGGCAACACGTGGTCAATTGACCATGTGTGGTCATCGTGTAGGCCAGGCGGCCACTACGTCAGGGGGGAGGCACCAGCTTCGTCCATGCATGCATGGACGGTGGAGTGTGAAGTCAACCAACCTAGGGAAGCTGCCATTCACACTAGACGGTATGAGCACATGTTTATTTAGCTTTTGAGAGTTGTTTTTGGGTGTTTTTGTGAGGATCGATCTCGCGACCTCTGGCACTTGATCTTATGGCTTGCATGGCTTGGCTTCCCTTATTTTCTAATTTCCTAATTTTCTAGCTAAAAATATACAAAGAGGAAATAATAAAAATTACATTAAAAGTACATAAAATATATGCTAAAATCTAGCTTATCGACCGACTTCCTCTTCTTCTTCATTTTCGCCTTGTTATATAGATATGTTATATATTCATGTGCCAAAATCCGGTGTCTACACCAGCGTCTACAGAAACGCTCTTAGCGCCCCCTCTTCTTCGATCATACCTTCAAACTTCCTTTTCTTTCTTTTTCTTTTAATACTATTATTTCTTCTTCTTTTACTTCCCCGACCCCTTTATTAACTGTCTCTTTCCCAGACTTCAACCTATAATAAATTTCTCAAACTTAAAATTTCCAAATTTCTTTCAATCTTTACTTCTAACGGTGTTTAAATAACTTCGAGGTACGATTCTTATTTACTTCTTCAAGTTTTTTATTACCTGCTAGTATTTGTTGTGTGTTTTGTGCAATTTCATACTCGAATATGTTTATCCAATTCACCATGTTCATGCTCATAGTTTGGTGCGCACCTTGCTTGAGTAGTTTTTGATACTAGCTAGTCTATTTAGGTTGCTTAATTTGAAAAGTTGGTACCTTTGTTGTGATCACACATAATTTTTAGTTGAAATTGTTGAATATCTATTTTGGAAATATGGGAAGTTGGTTAAACTCCGTTCTTGAATGCTAAAATTGAGAAATCTTGAATCTTGTATGATAGTTAAGTAATGGGCAAGCTTGGGGGAGTCCTAATTTTGTTACAAGTTTGTTATGAGTTAGTTATACATTGTTAACAATTTTTCCCTTTTTACCTGTGTCCTTTGCATTGAGAACAATGCTATGTTTAAGCATTGGGGGTGTATATACTATATTTCTTTATTTTCGTGTTTTTTTCAAATTTTTCTTTTCATTTTTTTTCTTTTGTGAGTTTTAGTTAATTTCTTTTTCTTTTTCTTTATTTTGAATCTTTATGTTTTAGAGTGTTTTGTTAGAGTTTTTCTTTCTAGTTTTGTTTAGATTAGGTAAACATGCATTCACTTAGATTGCATTATTTAGAGCATGTTAGATTTTTCTTCTCTTTCTTTTTCTAGTTTTTTTTCTTTTTCTTTTTCTTTCATTTGCACTCACCTTGTTCCAAAATCCAAAAAAATCAGAAAAGACTAGAAAACCAAAAAAATATAGGATATGATTAGGATTAGCCTGTCCGGAACACCTTCGATGATGATTTGTAAACCAATTAGATTTTCAGTTTACCTTGCTTCACCTACAAAAGTTTGGTCGAGAACTTTAAAAGTTTTTGAAACTGAATTTGCAAATCTTCTGATTTTGAGTCAAGTTATGAAGGTGTGTTTAACTGCTTTGACTATCTTAGTAATTGTAAATATGTGTGCCGCAAATCTTTGGGCTAGGTTTAGTTAACTGAGCCCTATCCCGTGACTCCACGTAGCCTAAAATTATGAATTGATCACTTTTATCAATTCTTTTATTTCTTGAGTGACTCCACCATTAGTTGCACCTCTAGAACTTGTTTTGAATCTTGCTTGAGATTACATATTTGCATTGCACGCTATGACAAAGTGATTGAGGCATTCATTTTTATTTTGTTAAACTAAATAGCCAAATAGCCTCCCTAACGTTATATTTACCGTTCGTTTTGCCCCGCCTAGCCTTTGTTTATCCTTCTTTAATGATTGAACCTTGACATTACAAGCCTTGGCCTATAATAATCCCTATCCTTTGCCTTGCTTGGTTGAGTGAGAGTTTAATATCTTTGGAAGGAACAATTGGTTTGGTGTGTTTTGAATGAAATATGGAGTTTGGGAGAGATTGTGCTCATTGTTTTAAATTGGGAAACTTAAGTTCCCAAACTTTTGGATAGTTAGTCATTGGTTGTGCTGTTCATATATCATACTAAGGTCGAAGCTATAATTCCATGATTTTCTTCTCCACGATCACCCACCAAAAAGAAAAAAAAAGAAATATAAAATGAAAAAGAAAAAAGAGTTCCAAAAAGAAAAAAGGAGATTAGGGAGATTCAATTTAAAGCCCTGAAAGCTTTTGACCTGGTTGTAAAGTTAGAAGAGATGTTGGATATTGATGAGGGAAAAGAGTGAGTTCCTTGCATACATTATGCAAGAAGGTGAGTTGAGAGCAGTTCTTTATTGATAATCAATCAAAGCATGGCTCTTAGCCCCTTATACCTAAATTTTACCGCTCCTTTCCCCTAACATAAGCCTCGTTACAAGCCCGAAAAGTCCTCTTATTGTTACATGTGCATTGCATACCGGTAGTGGAGAGCGAGATTCTTACCAAGCCTATGGTAGAATGTTTCTCTTGGTCTGAGTATGAGAAAAACCCACATACATATTCAAACTTGAGTGTTTGAGTGTTCATATTCTTTCTTAATGTGAGGTTTGCTCTTTTGACTGGCTTACATCCATAACTAATCGCGCATATTTACATTATTCTTGAGACTGTTAGCGGATTTGTACATCTGAAGTACTTGTTCTCTTCTTTTGGTTTCGAAAACTTCTTCCTTTCTATTTTGAACTGAATTTTGTTCTCTTCTAGACTAATCTTGGTGATTTCTAGTTGAGTTGATGTGTTTGATTGGTTAGCATGAGGGGGTGTTAAAGTTTTGTTCTCTTAACCCTATCGAAACCTCATGTCGCTTCTCTCTCTTCCTAAGTCTTGTTTCCCCTATTTGAGTCGTTATCCTCATGTTTTCAGTTCTGACTTGCTTGGAGACAAGCAAGTGCTAAGCATGGGGGATTTGATAAATGATTTTTATATAGTGTTTTTAGGGCTCAAATCACATTTTGTTTCATGCGTTTTATACCCGAAATTCCGTATTTTTATATCAATTTCTGTGATTTCTTCACTTGGATGCGACATTGGTACATTTTGCAGGAAATATAGGAAATACATCAAAAAGCATGGAAAATCAATGAAAAAGGGGAGAAAAATACAAAGAAAATAAAAAGAAAAGTTGAAGAAAAGAAGAATTGAGGGAGAGGAATGGCCCAACAGGCGTGGCCCGCCCCAACATTGGCCGGAATGCAGAAATGCTGCCAGCGCCCGCAAAGCGCTGCCAGCGCCTCCTCCAGGAAGCTCGAATGCTGAAGAAATTTTAAGGCCAGCGTTTTAGAAACGCCTCCAGCGTCTAGGCATGGAGAACGCTTTTTAAGTGCAAAACACTGCCAACGTTATTAAAGCGCTGCCAGCGTTTTGTGCCCTAATCGTGCATTATAAAAGGACTTCTTCGCCGTTCAGTTGAAGACATCATCCTGTTTTTTATCAGTTTTATTCCGCCAACATTTCGTCATAGCTTTTCCTTGTATTTCCTTCCTTCGGGGAGCCGTTCTAGTAGATTAGGAATGAAAGAGGAGAAGAAGGAGATCGAATCGAGTGACACGAAGAGATCGAATTCGACGACTCGAATGTTCGGTTTAATTTCTACTTACTTTATGCTTCGTTGTTCAGTTTTTACTAATGTTTTCCTAGTTTTTATTATTATGAGTACTTAGATTCCTCGTTTAGGGGATAAACTCGATGTTTCTTGAATAATTTTTAGTGTGTGATTTCAGTTTTAGGTTTTAATACAGTTGTTTGATTTTCGTATATAGTATGTCATAGTAATTGATTAGCTACCTCTTACTTAGTGTTAGATTCTTAAAAACATGAAGAAAGTTTGAGTTTTGAATCGGAGAAACGAAGATCGAATTGGCTAGGAAATAGTTAGAAATAATGATTCTCGCCTAGGGTCATGTTATAATCAGTTCTTACCTTTGATTAGATTAAATAGTTAGAAATAATGTTTAGTTTACTCACTGTAACTCACTTCGAATCGAAAGATTATTGTGAAAGGCCTTAGAAAGATTATAGACGCCAACACTACCAATATTACCTAGAACTAGAATCACCGCTTAATTGATTAAGTTTCTAGAGTGGACTCCCCTGAATACTTTTAATTACTTGGTTAAAATCTTTTAATTTCCTGCTTTCTTAGTCAATTATCTGAATCATTACGACAACTTTTTGATCGACCTAGCATCCTTTGTAGTGAATTAGTTTAGTACGAAGTTGAACACAAGTCCCTCAGAGAGAACGATATTTTTATTACTACACAGACCCGTTGTTTAGGCCCATTTTTAGGCCTAAATAACGCCTTAATTCTTAGGCTTTTGACTCGTTTCTTGTTTATTTTTGTGTCTTTTACTACGTTTTTGGTTATTTTATAGGTTTTGGTGTTTTTACTTGAAATGTAGCAAAAAGGGGCTATTTTGGAACATTTTTTGGGAATCCCGAGATTCCCCAGGCCAAGCCAAGTCAAGTCAAGGGTTGAGTGAGAAGCAAGGCCGCACATGTTAAAGCATCCCGAAAATGAAGTTTTGCAGGGTAAAACCCGCTACGGTCAGGGTAGCGGGCACTACCAATCTCACTTACATGCATCAGAACCGTAGCACCCGCGACGCCCAGAAGATTATTTGCCCCGAAGAGGATCGCACCCGCGGTCTAAATGACAGCACCCGCGGTGGCTGTGGTACCTGCAGAAGAGTCTCGGCCAGAGGAAGACCGCACCTGCGGTCAGAGGAGATAGCAGCCGGTGTCCAGCGTAGAAGAGAAGAATCGCCCAAGTCCTTCGCAGGACCACACCTGTAGTCCTGGGGACCGCACCTACGGTCTCCTACGTTTCACGCGATTTCGTTGCTTGAAGTACTGCGTTTTATCTAACCTCTTTTGCTATGTATAAATACCCCCTTGAACGATTAGTTGAGAAGGCAGCTTAGAGCTGGATTATTAGAGAGAAAAGCACCATTAGAGTGAGGATTAGAAAAATTCTATAGTAATTAATGAGTGATTAGTGGAAGTTTAGTGCATTTGTATTGGATTTTATTAAAGTTTTATTGAAGATTTGAAGATTTCTATCTATATTGGAGTCTTATTGGTTCTTGATCATCCATTCCATTATCATCATATAATGAGCATTTCTTAATCCCTACTCTCTTTTAATTTGCTTTATTAGTATTTCAATCTTTGTTTTGCTATTAGATTGTTTTGTACTAGTGATACTTGGATTGTTGGTTTTGCTAGCTAGATTCTCTATTTTGATCATGAATGTTAGAGTTGTTAATGTTGTTGGCATGTTAATTAAGATGATTAGAGGCTAGAGCCCTATGGGTTAGGGAGAAATTAAGGATGTGAATGGTTAATTAGGCTTGGGTTAGCAAGTTTAGGTGGTAATTAGTAGGAGAATCAATTTCTCACTCATATTCTTCCCTCAAGTGGGATGTATTCGGGATCGAAAGCTCTTGAATACATCCAACACTTGTGTTGGAAGGTAGGACATGGGATAGTTAATGCTCATCCACGATCGTGGAAGGAGGTTAACTAGGGAGTCCCATTTCATTAACCCTTCGGATCCGTGGTGGGCTTTGAGGAAGTTAATCCGGATTATCCTCGAAAGAGGAAATCCGGTGGGTTTTCTCTAACGGGATTGCCACTTGATTCCTCTATTTTGTTACTCCCTAATTGCACAAAACCCTTGTTCTTATTACTGTTTTCATCCCGGAATCTCCCGACACCCATTTTCCTACATTGACCGAACCTTAGTCTGTGTTTGTGTTTTGTTTTCATTGTTTATCACCCAAAGACTTTTTGATATCTAGTGACCTTAAACCCTACCTAGATTCAGTCACTTTTATTCTAGGCTCTTTGCTCCCTGAGAGAGAACGACAAATACCGGATCACGAAAACCACGTTACACACGTACACTTGCGGTACACACACCTTATTAGTTTTAGGTCTGTCATGCAGGAAAAGGAAAAATTGATCAGAAGAAGGTGCACCTATTAAGGCAAAAGATACAACTGACCAATGTTTCAAGATCATGGGATATCCTAACTGGTATGATAAGAACAAGATTGAGTCTAAACCCCAAGGGCAAAAAAAGGGGCAACAAATGTAATGGACCTTATCATGGAGATAACCCTTGGATGATTGAGACAACAACAAAGAAGGTTCCATTCAACTTTATGCAAACATGGTGCAGGCTCTTATGGCACAAGAAATGATGAAGTGGATAAAAGACAAGCAGAAACTTGATCAAGGAGGAGCAAAGTCAGCCTTTGCACATTTTGCATGTAATAAATCCATATGCACTCATTCTAATATTTGTTGTTCCACCTTTAATGAGCATTCTAATTCTTGAGTGGACACGGGAGCTATTGACCACATGAGCTTTAAACGTTGTTCTTATTTCTTGACCTATACAAGTCACTTTACCTAATGCCTTATGAAACCCTTAAATCTCTCACTCAAACAGACCAAGTTCGATTAATCTCAGATATACACCTCAAGAAAGTTCTTCTTGTCCTTGTCTTCAAGTTCAATCCCCTATGTATCAACCAAATTATCTCTAACAGTCATGTGTGTGTGATGGAAATCAGGCCGCTTCTAATCAGGAGATCTAAACTATTTACAAAGAAGTGGAACGATCCATAGATGAAGGGTACAACGTGAAAGTTCAAAGGCCAACTCATATGGTGTGTAGCTTATTTCAAGAGGATGTCCAAACATCCTAGAAGATGGGCCAAGCTCACGCCAAGCCCAAGAGTACCACACGTCCAAGTCAAGTTTACAAGCCCAATTTTATGAGCTTGATTTTTGGATGTAAATTAATTATTTTAGCTTAATTAGTTTTTGGTGTGTTTATTTTAATTAGGCTAGAATAGTCGTATGATTTAATTCCTAGTTAGAAATTGGCTAATTTTGTAACTAATCCAATCCGGATTAGGGAAGCCAAGATGATTAGGATAAGGTTTGTTATTAGGATAAGGTTTGTTACAAACCAACTCCCCCTAGGATAAGGAATTCTAATCCAAGGAGGAGTAGAATAGATTAGACCACTAGTAGTAGAACTCTTTGGCTTGCGCGCCAAGTTGGAGACTTTTAGTCCCTTTAGGACTCTCATAGTATAAATAGGGATGTAGCCTCTCAAGGCAATGATTCAATTCAATTCAGAAATATGAAACCCCTTAAGCTTTTAGCTTTCTCTCGAGTGTTTGGATAAACTCTCACCCCTTTTCTTCTATTGTATCTTGGTCTGGCACCCAAGTGGTTAGGAAGAGCTTGACCCTAGGTTGCGGTCTAGGTCAAGTTAGCCCTAGGTTGTCCTTATTGTGGTTTCAATTAGGAAACCTAGATCTATCCGTTCTTACCTTTCTATCAATATAGTTAAGGTAATTACATTGTGAGCTTTCTGTCAATACAGTTAAGTCACATTCAACCCTCTATCCTCCCCCCTCATCCCAACGCCACCTCCACCTCCTCAAAACCCCCCATAAATCGTCACCCCTCCACTCTCTCAAACGCCATCCCTCTCTTCCCTCTCTCTCCATAACAACTTTCTCTCTCCTCCAACAACCTAACAACCTTACACTCTCTCTCACATCAACGCCAACCTTTCACCCTCTCCCCCATCTTACCTCACGCCATCCTCCCTCTCTCTCCCCGATCCTAACGTCAATCCCCCCCTAACCTCCATCCAAGATTCCTTTCATTTATCCCCTTCCTGTTCAAGATTCAATCTTTCTTGAATCTTGAAACCACAAAAGCCCTTTCGGCAAAACATCCTGCACAAAGAACCCTAATTCACGAGAACCTTCGCCTTCTCTCTCCCTAATCTCGTGAACCACCCCTCTTCTGCTGTTTGGGTACACGTGTTTCATGTATTATTGAAATCAAGAACCCTTCTTGATCCGGTAATACATCAGTGTGTCCCACCTCTTACTATAATCATTGTGCTTTTCAAAACCTTATCAGTAATAGGATTATGGATGTAGCTCAAAGAGAGGTAGATTTGTACAAACTTTGTCCTTTACCTGATGACAAGGTCTATGATACCTTCACTAATTCCTCTTTAAAGCCTACCGTTCTCTATTCTTCACATATCCTTCCAAGTCTCACTTTTGGTTCAAACATTGCTAGTTCATAAAAATTAGATGTAGATGTTTTTCATGCTTATTTATTCAGATTTCTCTCTCAAAGATAAGACATATATCTTATTGTAATGTTCATCGTCCTGATGAATACAATTGTGAAGTTTCCTTATATGTCATAAGTGCATGGTGTATATTGTAGTATAAATCAAGATCATTCCCATATGGATTCGCTCAACAAGAGGCATCAAACTAGCCCTCTAATTGATTGCTAAAAAAATAATTCTAACTATCAAAAGTTGTAAATTCCAAGGATAAATCAAATGGATAAAAATGTTCAGGGGGATAAACCTATGTAGCTAATGAATCAAACTAAGTGGATTGAACACGAATTTCACTAATTTGGACAACTTTTAGGATTGATAATCGCATAAAGTATTTCGCAACTATCTTTTAGACATAAAGTGAATTATCTATCTAAGTTAATCACGTACTTTCGTCGACATTTCAACTTGAACTAGGTTAATAACCAAATTATCAAATGATGCCTAATTCAAAACCTCTTTGTTTAGTCAATTTTAAAACTAGTTCAACCTAAACTTTCCAATTATTGAATTTCTCCTGTTGCTGCTTCATTACCATACTATTGGTTGCCAGTCAACAGTAATGAGAAACAATACCAAAGGTTGAATAAAAATGCATCTTAGTCAAGTACAAACATGTTCGATCCAACAAATTCAATCCATCAACAATTACTAGGGTTCATTTCCCAAATTGAGTAAAACTTTTCACTAATCATATTCCAGACTGAAAATCAACTAAAATCTATTCTTAAAAAAACATATAAACCGAAAAGATGACAAATAAGTTGAAGGTGAAGCCAATCTTGAAGGCGATTCAACAAGGAAGGAATTTTGCTCTTCCAAACTTCAAAATCAAACTTAATTGATCATCGAACTTCGATCTCTCTCTCACAATCTTTGATTATGGTGGGATAATGGAATGTGGGTGATGATAGGATGAAGATGTGGTCAGGGATGATGATGATTAAAAGCCGAAAACCTTTCATTATATAGCACAAATGAAAAATAGCAAAATCTCAAAAGTCACAACTGACATGGACCACATCAGGGCAACACAATCTGTGTTGCTTCCAACATGACCTGTGTTGAGGACATCGTACATGTTGTAGTCACTCGATTTTGAAGCTTTTGATGGGGTGCACAAATCGTGTTGATTGCAAGTGGGCTAAAAGAACTTTGGGCCTTGATTTTGAGCCTGGAGTGATCCAGTATTTCTTCTGTCATCTCTTAAGCTCATAACTCGGATAACATTGCTCAGTTTTGCTCAGTTTTTGGTCAAATATTCACAAAATCTTCCATAAAACCAACTAAACCTCCAAACTAAGCATATATTGGAACTTCGAGCATAATATAATATATTTGCACTAAATATTTCTCGAAATCACTTAACATCACATAAGTTAATATATAAACATAAAGCATTTATCATTTGTATCTAGCTAAAATCCATAGTCTACCTTTTAGTAGAAGCTCCATTTCTACTAAAAGTCCTTTTGAATTAATCCACATGGACTTTGGGGGCGATATAGGAATACCAGTCTATCATGTGCAAAATATTTTCTAACTTTCGTTGATGAACACACGAGGAGCACTTGGACTCTCATTTTGCACAACAAAGACCAAGTTGCATTTAGTATCATATAATTTTACAAAATGGTTAAAACCGATTTTTTTAAAAAAGAAAAAAATCAAATGTTCAAAAGAGACACTGAAACATAATTTATCAATTCCACTAGCCTTGATTTCTTTGAGAAAAAAGGCATCTTTCTACAAAGATACACTGTCCACATACCTCAATAAAATGGGATAGTTGAACGAAAACTACCAGGACAATAAGATTTGAAGTTGGATTTCCTCAAGCCCTT
Source organism: Portulaca oleracea (assembly GCA_029582165.1). Taxonomy (NCBI): domain Eukaryota; kingdom Viridiplantae; phylum Streptophyta; class Magnoliopsida; order Caryophyllales; family Portulacaceae; genus Portulaca; species Portulaca oleracea. The sequence goes on along the minus strand of CM055873.1, from coordinate 19,926,187 downwards.
GGTATGTTTCCTCTGATGAGTAGAGTATTAACATAATGACCATGACCAACCCCCTAGGTGAGAACACAATTACCTTTTTTCAAGGCTAAGAGCTTGTTGGATACTACACCAACTCCAACTCCACCTAATGAACTCTCAATATGTTGCCTATGGTTAAGTTTGATTGAGCTCATTTTTACAAGTCGTTATCCACCTCAACAACATTGTTTGATGGTTGTTTCCACTCAAGTGTCTCCTTTGTTCCTATCTCTATAAATGTAGCTTTGGTTTACCTTTCCGTTTTCTGTATTCTTTAATTCATATAATACAAAACGTCTTACCTGAGAGACTTCCTTCCCTTTTCTCTCAATATCTGATGTGTTTCTTCACACAAAGAAACACAACCACCACTAGGGTTTCTACGAGAAAAAAGGGTTAAGCGCAGACAAAAAGGTGGGGATTAACGTAAAATCCTTTATGTTACTTCACACAATAGGTGTTATTTTTATTTTATTTTTTTGAACTCAGGTAAGTGGCAAGGTACGCTTTTTACGGGGTAAATTGGTGAGGGGATCAACCTATGGTTAGAAACCTCCTCTCCTAGATCAAATAACTAACCAAGTCATACAAAAGACTAAACTTAATATATATATATATATATATATATATATATATATATATATATATATATATATATATATATATTAAAAGTTTCTCTCTCTAAGAGAACCTATCTCTCTAGTTTTCCTGTAGCGATTTCTTTTGAGTGGCTTCTCGGCGGTGGCTTTTGAGGGAGAAACTAGGTTTACTGTTCGATTGAGGTGGTATGGATGATTTGGATGCACAAAATGTTGTTTCGCATTATAGTTCTTTAATTGGGAAGCGAGATATTTGTCTTCGATTAATTCCTCCAAAATCGATTGAGGGAGCACTTTGTGCTGAAATTGGTGAAGAAGATATAGTAATGGATAATTGGGAGAACTCGATTCTTTGTAAGGTTCTGGGTATTAATCTGTCTTTTTCTAAGATGAATAGCTTTGTTCGATCTATATGGAGGGATAAGGAGATTGAGAAAGTAGTTAAGGCAAGAAAAGGTACTTATGTAGTCAAATTTCAGGAGGAGCATGATACAATTGTGGCTATGGAGAAAGGAGTGTTCTATTTTTGTAACAAACATATGATTATTAGGGACTGGAATGAGAGCATGAGCATTGATTCTGAGTCTATTTTATCTCTTCCTGTCTGGGGTATTCTTCCAAGATTGGATACGAAGTATTGGAATGTTAATGGATTCAATAAGATTGGGAATACTCTGGGGATACCTATTAAAACATGTCTCAGAACCAGGGATAAATTGGATATTACTGGGGCCAGGATTCTTGTGGAAATGAATGTGGATGGTCAATTTCCTGAGGTGATCCATTTTGCTGATAATGGGGTTGTGATTTCGCAGAAGGTAGTTTATGATTGGAAGCCCATAAAATGCAGTCATTGTAAAAATTTTGGCCATGAAGTGGTTGATTGCAAACTGAAGAAGCAACAAACTATACAATGAGCTCAACAGTCAGAGGTCATTGAGGATGTAAGCAATGTGGAAAATAATCAGAGGTCACCAAGCCCTCCAGTGATTCGAGGTCCGGTTATTACTCCATCTGTCCCTTCTAAAGGACTGCCACCTAAAATGGGAACTCTTAGGCCTCAAACTATCAGAGCTGGTGAGGTTTTAAGAGCTTTCCAAAAGGCAGGAGGGAGAAGCCCTGGGAGCAATGGTTAATATTATGAGTTGGAACATTAGAGGTTGTGGGAAGGCCAATAAGCATATGGATATTCGTAACTATCTGCAAAATCCTGGGAAGCAAAGAGATACAAGTGTTGAAGACGCTATAAGGAGGATTCATCAAACCCTTGTGCATAGGCTCTTATTTCTTTCAAAGAAAGGTAAAAAATATAGAAAATGTATAGACATCTTACTTGAGTAAGATCTCTAGTTTCTAGTTCTGTTCTGTCTTGTATTTGGCTTGCCTATTTTTTGGGCTTTAATGAAAGTTTTGAAATTCTGCCAAAATATATATATATATATATATATATATATATATATATATTTGGCAGAAAAATAACACTTCATTGCCAAAGCGCTCTCAAAGAGAGAGACCCAAAGAGCTACAACCAACGAAACAGAAAACCAACAAAACACCCTACTCAAGAAGTATATATATACAACGATTATACTTCGTATTCTTTCTATACAAGATTCGATGAAGTATAGTATATTGAATTTTCATAATAGCCTCTTCCACTGATAAACGTCTTTGGTTAACCGTCTGTAATTTCTTGCTTCCCAAATGACGCCTATTGAAGTAGAAATAATAGCAGCAGCAAGAACCTTATTCATTTTCCCACGTCTGACATTATTCCAATTGGAAATCCACTGCAGTAGCGAAGAGAACTGGTGCCTCATCTTCAGCTTGGTACTGAAAAACTTGACGATCTGTTGTGCAAAGGGGCACTCAACAAACAGATGGTCAATATTCTCAACCCCATTCGAGCAAAGAACACAAGCAGGATCAATGTCACTTCCATGGGTGTTTAACCTATCTGCAGTAGGAAGTTCCAACCTCACAGCTACCCAAGCAATAAAAGAATGTCGATGAGAAGAAAAACCATTCCAAATAATCTGATGAAAAGGCCAGTTTACCTTTCCAGTTAGCAACCAATCATAGCAACCAGAAACCAAGAACTCTCCAATCTTCACACCATGCCATTCCCAATGCAAATGATCTCCATACTTGATCTTCTCTTTGATTTTGCAAATTTGTTTCCAGCTCCAGGAACTAGTTGGAGGGGGGAATATTGCAACCAGTTTCGAGACTTGATGTATTTTTCATGAATCCATCTAACCCACAGGTTATCTTTCTTGCTTGCAACATTCCAAACTAGTTTTCCAATTGTTGCAATATTCCATAATCTTGGGTTCCTCAGACCAACACCTCCCAGCTTCTTCGGAGAGCATAAAGTATCCCAGCCAACCAACGGGACACGATTAGAAGCAATATCACTAGACCAAATAAAATTTCTGCATATTTGAACTATTCTGTCAATGACATTCACAGAAAGGACAAAAATATTCGACCAATAACCCACCATACTGAGAAGGACTGAATTGACCAATTTTATACGAGCCGCATAAGACAAATGTCTCGAGGACCAAGTACGAATTCTAGCAGTCATCTTCTCCACAAGAATGAGACAATCAAATTTTGCAATTCTCCCCATTGTTATCGGAACCCCCAGGTACTTTAGGGGAAAAACACCACGGGAAAAGCCAAGAATATCAACAAGATGCTGATAATTTCCACTGTCGTTACCAGCAAACACAACACTTGATTTTTCTAAATTTGCAGCCAAACCAGAACATTTAGTAAACTGCCTTAAAACCTCAGAAACACAGCTAGCCGACTCAGTGTTTGCAACACAAAAAATGATCAAATCATCCGCGAACATTAGATGATTAATTTTCAGAGTTTTGCAACTCGGATGATAGCTGAAATTTTGATCATATTGCAAATTATCCAACAAGCGAGACAAATACTCCATAACTGAACTGTATCGGGTTCAGTGTCGGGTTCGGTGCCAAGCTTTCATAGCCGGAATTGAGGTTAAAGATAAGATCGATGAAATCTCGACCCATCATCACCGGACTAAAACCGCTCACCCACTCGTTTTCAGGAATTGTTACACATTTACAAAAGGCGGGGTGGTGAGCATCACACTATCGTGGCCTCAGCGAGCCATCCTTGTTGGAGTAAGGAGAGGCTCGGGACTTGTCAACGACCTCGGAGGCCTCGGGATTGGATTGGGTCATTTCGGAAATGAAGGGCGTGTTGGTATCAAGTCTCGGAAGTAACCAAGTTAATAACTTGCAAGGGGGAAGGCGATCAGAGGTTGGAAATGCGCGCGCCTTCACACTTCGGGCCATAACTCTTTCAATAAAACTTCGATAGGTCTCAAATTTTGGGAGCTTATAGTTCACACTGAGAGCTTTCCAACAATATCTTACGGGCCTCAAACGAGTTTCGGATGAAGAAGTTATGCGCGTTTGAAGACGGCAGAGAAAAACTGCCCAGAAGCGTGGCTCGCCCGAGCCACCCTGTGGCTCGCCCGAGCCAGCATTCTGTCAGGCTTTGTCTCCCAACCTCCTCTGCCCAACGATGGCTTGTTGCGGCAGAAGGCCTGCTCGCCCGAGCCAGCATTCTGTCGCACCCGCAACGCGTTGGACGCGCCCGCGACCCATCCCGGCGCCGACAGCCGGCGGCAGGGAGGCCGCCGCCGAGCCACCCTTTGGCTCGCCCGAGCCACTCTTCTGGACGGACGTGAAGTTTCGTTATTTTTGCTCTGTTTTTATTTAATTTCTGGTTTAGTATAATTAGCTTGTTAGCTCATTTTTCCAGGCAGCTTTTGATGAATTATGAACATGCTTATGCATTGGTTAGGGTTTCTCCCTTTTCTCTCAAAATCTTGCTTTACTTTATCCATTGATTAATGGTGGTGTTTGCAAGTCATCTCTTTATTGATCATTTGGTGGATTCTTCCTTTATGATGGTCATGGTGGGGTGCTAGGCTTTGGTGGTGGAATTTCCTTTATCCAAGGTCATATCCAATTTCTTTGGTGTTCAAGGTTATTGATATTGGTTGATTTGGTTATTATTCTTGTTATTATTCAAGTTCAAGTCTAATGTTGAGAAGTTCAAGCATGGGTGAATGATATGTTCATCTTTCTTCCCTTATTCTATTGCTTATGGATTTCTCTCATCTATTCTACAACAACAACTCAAGCTAAGTCTACAATCTCTCCCACCGCGCCACGCTCCATTTGGTATCAGAGCTCAAGGTTTTTCATCTAGCTTGAGTTTTCCATTGTTCTTGCTAGCTTGTTCTCTATTGTTGGATTTTGGTATTTTGATTGAAATATTGGTGTTCCCCATCCCTTGTGACTCCAAGTGTGTTGGAGAAATTGTTATTGTTATTGTGTTTGTTGATCTTGATGCATATTGGAGCTTGAGGAAGAGTTGGAAAATTTGTGCACACAAGGTGTTCGATAAAATGCCCAAGTGAGAAAAACACAAAGAACCCTTAACCAAACACAAGGCAACTACAAGAAAACCCCCAAACTCCACAAAAACAACCTAAACACAATATGTCCTTCACCCTTCCTTCGATATGGATGGTGACAATAGGTCTGATCGAAAGGAATCAAGCCGACACCGTAGTTCTCAATTTCAAACTCTCGGGAACCGACTCACCACCACTCTTGACAATCGATTCTCCACCATCGAGCGCAACATGGAAGCACTTATTGCGCGGATGGACATTCTCGCCCAAGAACGTCATATTCGACCCCGAGACGAACAAAAGAGGTCCACTTGTATCCCTATCCGTCCTCCTCCCGCCTACGAGTCGAGCGACGATGATAGAGATTCGTTTCGACGTCATCGTCGACGGGAAGCGGTTGGGAAACCTCCACGAGGCGAATTCTATGATATCGACGCCAAAATTTCGGAATTCAATGGCTTCACCAGCCCGGAAGACTATGTTGAATGGGTCCAAATCTTGGAGAGGAAGTTTGAAACTAAGGGGTATGGCGATGAGCATGCTTTCAAGATTGCTCGATCGAAACTCACCGGGATTGCATCCATTTGGTTTGAGAATGTCAAGGTACAACGAGCTAAAGAGGGTCGAGTAAAGGTCACTTCATGGGCATGGCTTAAGAGATTGATGCATCGACGATTCTTGACTAACGGTTACAAGCTAAAGGTCCACCATGAGTCTATTTCATCACTTGATGGACATGGAGAAGTTAGGCGAGCAAAGGTCGTTCTGAAGCCCAACAAGGGAGCTTCCCTTGGTCCTTGTGAGCCCATTAACGATGTCGTTGTATCTCCATGCCACGAGAAGGTTGAGGAAAAAGAAAGTTCCATGAACGGGGTTAATGTCCTTGTGACCAATGAAGGGGAAACTCTTGAGCTTCTTGGTGCACATGGTGAGATTGATAAAATTCCAAGCCAAGAGGAGGATGCGAACGTCGACCTTGCCCTCCCTCTCGTCCTATTTGAAGAACACCAACAAGAAGCTCCGAAGATCATCTCAACATCACTTTTGGAGGAGCCAAGCAACAATGAAATTGTCACCAACACCTCTCATGCCTTGGTCATTTATGATCTTCCCAAGAAGAACGATGAGGTAACCCAAGACTCTTTGATTAAATTCGAAGATGGGTGTACTTTGGAGTCTTTGATTAAATCGCATATGCTATTTGGAAGATATTGGTTGCTTGAGAGTGTTTGTTGGCGTGATAAGTTATATGATGATTATGTGGTGTCGAAGTTTGATGATTCTCTACGCTTGAAGTGGATTGTTAAGAATGCTGTTGTTCCTTTGGTGTCTAGTGACAAGTTTGGGTTTGATGGAGTTATGATTCTAGTTCCACCAATGTGTATGGGCTCGTTATTTGTGTCATCCCTCAATGGATGTTGTTTGAATGTTAGTCGTAGTGACATGAACTCTTTGAATGAGTCATACATGTTATTTGGTCGTCATTGGTTGTTCGAGAAGTCTATTGGGATATCGAATTTGTCATTGTTCGTTACACCATTGATGCTTTCATTACCCCGGAGTTATGTTGATGCCCTTGTGCCCCTCAGTTGGTGTTTCCTACACTGTGTCCTTCCTATGCCTATGAAACCACCATTAAACCACAAAAACCGACATTTCTGCGAAGAGGTTAAGCAAGTAAAGGTCGATTCCTTGCCCGACGAGGGAGCTTCCGTCGAACCTTGTGAGACTTCCGAAGCTATTGTTGAAGTTCCAAGCCAAGAGGTGGTTGAGAACATCGATCTTGCCTTTCCTCTTATCCTTGTTGAAGAGGCCCAAGAAGAAATTCCTTTGGGTTTATCATTGCCACCAACCAAGGAATCAAACATCAATGGCGACGACTCCCATTCCCTTCCATCCGTGGGCACCCAAATTCTTCTCCATGGAAAGAATAAGGTAACCGAAGACTCTCCTTTGAAATCTATTGAAACATATTTGAAAGATGGACGATGTGGTGTAGAGTCTTTGGGTGAGTCATGCATGATCTTTGGGAGACATTGGTTGTTTGATGAAGTTTATTGGCGAGATAAGTTGCATTATGAGGATGTGAAGTCCCCGGTTGAAAATTCCCAATGTTTTGAGTGGCATACTAAGAATCTTGGTGTCCGTTTGGTGTTTAGTGGCGAATTTGGAATTGAAGATGCCTTGATTCTGGTTCAACCAAAGTTTTTGAGTTCTTCAATTGTGTCGACCTTCGATGAATATTGCTCGCATATTGGTCGTTGTGTCATGAACTTTTTGAACGAGTCATACGTGTTGTTTGGTCGACATTGGTTATTTTAGGGTTTGTCGTTGAATGAGTGTTATTGTAAATTTGGTGTGCAATGTTCGTGGCATTGTGTGTTGAGAGAAGATCAAACCATGATGCGATTTTTGAATGGGTTGAGCTCCACAGTCGCAAAAAGGGTTGAGGTCCAACCATACTATTCCATGGATGAATTGTATAGTTTGGCTCTCCGAGTTGAGCGAAGAAGAGTGGAAGGATCCAACTCCAAATCCTTGTCTAGGCCCGTCTACTCACCATCTAGCCGACCTCCTCCGGAGTCAAGCACTCCAAGGTCTAGCGACACACCGAGGTCCACACCAACACCAAGAATTGACAAAGGAAAAGAGTTTGCTACGGAGACTCCAACGGAACCTCCTCGACGAGCGGAAGACCGGAAGTGCATTGAATGCCATGGTTATGGCCATTTTCAAGCCGATTGTCCAAACCGTCGGGCTTTGACACTCCTAGAGGTCCATGACATCGATGATGAGCTTCGAAAGGCTCAAGAGGAACCCGAAGTGTTAGTTGAAGATGCGATTACTAGCGATGATGAGGATGCCGCTCCCATACCCCCCGTGCGTGGGAGTGCACTTGTTGTGAGGAGAGTTTTGCAAACCCAGGAGACTCTTCTCGACAAGGCCCAAAGGGAAATGTTGATCCAAACGCGTTGCTTCGTTGGTGGAAAGTGTGCTCTCTTGACATCGATGGAGGGAGTTGCACGAATGTCGCATCTACCACTATGGTCGAGAAACTTGGCTTGCCTCTATTACCCCACCCTCGACCCTATTCAGTCCATTGGCTCAACGATCACAACGGCATCAAGGTAACTAAGCAAGTCTTAGTAAAATTTTCTTTTGGATCTAACAATGATGACTCCCTTGTTTGCGGTGTTGTCCCTATGAGCACTTGTCACATTTTATTGAGACAACCATGGCAATATGACAAGGAAACGGTGCACAATGGGTTGAACAACACTTATATATTCACCCATAAAGACAAGAAAGTCAAGTTACTTCCCATTTCCCCGCGAGGCACCGAAACTCCAAAAGTCGGGATGGGTAGTGAGTTGAGGAACCTTCTCATGATGAGCGAAACACGGGACGAGTTTACTCTTGGCAAGGACGAACTCCCTCTTGCTTTGTCTTTGCCTTATAGTGAGCCTAGTGAGATTGAGAGTTCCCAAGCACCACACAAAGTCCCCTACCGCCCCTTAACCCTTCATCTCCACAAGACAAGCCTCCTTCTACTTTCTTACATATGGATGATGAGTACATTGTGGAATTTGAAGATTGTGGGTTGTGAAGCATGATTGTTCGAAGCATTCGGGGAGTCCGGAGCTTCATGGGGACGATTGATGAAGAGTGCTTCGGTTTTAACCCCCAAGAGTTGAGGGAAACTCTTTTTCAAGAGGGGGAGTATGAACCATATCGGGTTCAGTGTCGGGTTCGGTGCCAAGCTTTCATAGCCGGGATTGCGGATAAAGATAAGATCGATGAAATCTCGACCCATCATCACCATACTAAAACCGCTCACCCACTCGTTTTCAGGAATTGTTACACCTTTACAAAAGGCGGGGTGGTTAGCATCACACTATCGTGGCCTCGGCGAGCCATCCTTGTTGGAGTAAGGAGAGGCTCGGGACTTTTCAACGACCTTGGAGGCCTCGGGATTGGATTGGGTCATCCCAGAAATGAAGGGCGTGTTGGTATCAAGTCTCGGAAGTAACCAAGTTAATAACTTGCAAGGGGGAAGGCGATCAGAGGTTGGAAATGTGCGCGCCTTCACACTTCGGGCCATAACTATTTTAAGATAACTCTGATAGGTCTCAAATTTTGGGAGCTTATAGCTCACACTGAGATCTTTCCAACGATATCTTACGGGCCTCAAACGGAGTTCGGATGAAGAAGTTATGCGCGTTTGAAGTCGGCAAGGAAAAACTGCCCAGAAGCGTGGCTCGCCCGAGCCACCGTTCTGCCCAGGCGGACAGACGGCCGGCTCGCCCGAGCCACCCTGTGGCTCGCCCGAGCCAGCATTCTGTCAGGTTTTGTCTCTCAACCTCCTCTGCCCAACGATGACTTGTTGCGGCAAGCCGCTCGCCGCGCTTCGCCAAGACTGCATCGCACTCGCAACGCCTTGGACGCGCCCGCGACCCATCCTGGCCAGCGACAGGCCATGGCAGACAGAGGGTCGGCTCGCCCGAGCCACCCTTTGGCTCGCCCGAGCCACTCTTCTGGACGGACACGAAGTTTCGTTATTTTTGCTCTGTTTTTATTTAATTTCTGGTTTAGTATAATTAGCTTGTTAGCTCATTTTTCCAGGCAGCTTTTGATGAATTATGAACATGCTTATGCATTGGTTAGGGTTCTCCCTTTTCTCTCAAAATCTTGCTTTACTTTATCCATTGATTAATGGTGGTGTTTGCAAGTCATCTCTTTATTGATCATTTGGTGGATTCTTCCTTTATGATGGTCATGGTGGGGTGCTAGGCTTTGGTAGTGGAATTTCCTTTATCCAAGGTCATATCCAATTTCTTTGGTGTTCAAGGTTATTGATATTGGTTGATTTGGTTATTATTCTTGTTATTATTCAAGTTCAAGTCTAATGTTGAGAAGTTCAAGCATGGGTGAATGATATGTTCATCTTTCTTCCCTTATTCTATTGCTTATGGATTTCTCTCATTTATTCTACAACAACAACTCAAGCTAAGTCTACAATCTCTCCCACCGCGCCACGCTCCAATAACTAACACAAAAATCAAGGGAGAGAGAGAGGGTCACCTTGACGTAAACCACGCCCTCCTTTAAAATAACCATGAGATTGACCATTCAAGTTGATAGAATAAGAAGGAGACGATATACACATCATTACCCAATTGATGAATCTGGGAGGAAATTTGAAAGCAGTAAGAGCTTCCTCAACACATTCCCAAAACACTGAATCATAAGCTTTCTTGAGGTCTATCTTCATAATACATCTTGGAGAAAGGTTCTGACGATTATAGCCATGAGCAATCTCTTGACAAAGAAGAATATTGTGAACAATTTCCCTCCCTGGAACAAAAGCACCCTGACATTGATTGACAATAACAGGAAGCACCTCTCTTAATCTGAGACATAAAAGCTTTGAAATGCACTTATACGACACATTACAACAGGAGATAGGTCTGAAATCAGAAGGATATTCCAGGTTCAATTTCTTTGGTATTAAAGAAATTCTAGTATCATTAATACAAGAAAGAACTAACCCCTTCTCAAGGCATTCCAGAATAGCTTCACTGAAATCATCTCCAATACACTCCCAATTGAACTTATAGAACGAGCTACTGAACCCATCAGGTCCTGGAGCTTTAACATCGGGGATTGAGAAAATAACATCACGAACATCCTTCTTTGAGAAAGGTTTGATCAAACCCAACTGCTGCTCAATACGCAAAACTGTACCCTTCTGCACAATATTACTGTCAACATGACTCCTATTATATTGTTGCTTGCCTAACATCTTCTCATAATAGTTCAGCATAAAAGAAGCAACATTATCAAAACCTATGACTGTCTCATCATTTGCATTCTTCAGGGAGAACACAAAAGAGTCTAATTGTCTCTTCCTCAACTTATTAAAGAAAAAGTGAGAAGGACAGTCTCCAAGATTGAGTCATGTAATTTTAGTCTGCTGTTGGATAATAGACTGAGCAGAATTCAAGATTTTTAAGTACTCACTCCTTTTCTCCTTTTCCTTCTGAGAAAGAGTGGTATTTGATTTATCTTCCAACAACTACACTTGAAAACTCTCAAGCTCCTCTCTGCAAATAGTAACTTGATGATGGATATCATGAAATTGTCCCCTATGAAGAGACTGTAAAGGACCACGCACTGCCAATAAGAATTTGGGGAACTGAAACATTTTACACCCCTTCCTGTTTTCTGAAGCAGCTCCAGCAATAATGTCCTTATAATGTGCATCATTCTGCCACATCTTACAAAACATAAAGGAGTTCTTGATCACAGGAGCTGAAGGAAAAGAGATTAAAATAGGTGTGTGATCAGATAAACCAAAAGGCGAAAATTCAGTATGCACAAACCTAGTCTGCATCATCCATTCCTCATTAGAGAAAACCCTGTCAATGCGAGACCAAACGTGAGAGTTAGTTCAAGTATAATAGTCACCACTAAAGCACAGCGCCTGTAAAACCACTTGTTTGTAAGCAATCTTGAAACTCTGAGACTTCAAAGAAATCAACACTATTACCTCCCACCCTATCCTCCGGATAAAGCACAACAATAAAATCTCCAAGAACTAACCAAGCCTCCTGAATTCCAGAAGCAAGAAAAGTTAACTTATCCCAAACCTCTTTCCTCTCATGAATGTTATTAGAACCGTAAACCATAGTAACAAAGAACATGCACCATCTAACAATCTTATGACCTTCATATGAGCCCACTATTTTTGAAAATTAATAATATCCACCTTGTAAATATTAGGTTGCCAAGCAATAAGAATCCTAAACTTCCCCTCCAATTCTGCATTATGAGAAATACTCCAACCATTCAACATATTACTACTAATCTCTGCCATTTTCTCTTTTTTTGCTTTAGCTTCAAGTAATCCAACCAAGCTTACTTCATGTTTATGTAGGAAATTACGGATATCTACCTGCTTATTGGACCTACCACAACCCCTAATATTCCAGCTCATGATCTTAACCATAACCACCAGGAACAGACCCTCCTGCCTTTTGGAATGCTTTTAGAACCTCACCCGCGTTGATAGTGTGAGGTCTAACTGTACGTGGAGGCAGACCTTTAGAGGGTACCGATGGAGTACTTGGAGTTTTCTTGCTTCCATTTGGTGCTGGAGATGTTATTGGACCAACAGTAGCAGATGCAGCTGCTTGCTCTGGAATTGGAATCTGTTCTGAAACAACCAGATTACCCCCTTCTTATTCTTCATTTTGCATTCATGAATCTCATGACCAAAGTTTTTGCACATACTACACTTCACAGGTTTCCAGTCATAAACTACCTTCTGAGAAATCACAACACCATTCTTAGTGAAATGAACAATTTCCGGGAAATTACCATCGACATTCATCTCCACAAGCAGTCTTGCAGTTGTTAGGTCAGACCTTTCTCTTGTTCTCAAACACGTCTTCATAGGTATACCCAGCGTGCTCCCAATCTTACTAAACCCATTTGGATTCCAATATTTCAAATCCAACCTAGGTAATATAATCCAAACCGGAAGAGACAAAATGGATTCAGTATCAATAGAGAGCTCCTCATTGAATTCTCGAACCACCATAGGCTTATTACCAAAGTAATACACACCCCTCTCCAGAACCTCATTCTTATGAATTTCATCCCCAAACTGCACAAGAAAAACTCCTCTCCTTGTTTTAATGATTTTCACAATATCCTTATCCCTCCAAATATCACGAAGAAAACCAGTCATCTCATGCGTAGGAAGATTAGCTCCCAAAATACGACACAATACCGTATTCTCCCAGGATTCTTCAACAACATCATCCTCATTAAGTTCAGCACACAAAACTCCATCAATCGATTTAGGGGGAACGAAACGCAAACCCAGATCTCGCTCTCCAATCAACGAACAAAAATGAGACACTACATTTTGAGCACTGGGATCAGCCATTACCAAAGTTAATCTCCTATAATGAAATGAGTAGAAATCTCCTAGGATTATGGCCGGAAAAACTGTCGGAAACAAAAGAACCGGAAAACCTAGAGAGATAAGCTCTCCTTAGAGAGAGAAAAACCTATATATATATATATATATATATATATATATATATATATATATATATATATATATATATATAGGGAATAGATAGGGTGAGAATTAGGTTATGGTGAGAATGTGAGAAGAGTGGCTAATGACCCTTGGATGCAAGATCAATGGCTAGGAAAAAAAATCAGTTTTCATTTTCTTTTGGGTATCTCACGTGAGGGATGAAGGCCAAAAAAAAAAAAAAAGAAAAATGGTGGTTATGATTACTGTGCATGGGTAATTATACCGCGTGGAGAAAAGAGCGGTTGATTTGAAGTTTGCAACTATTCTTGCATAAACGAGTGGAGAAACAGGGAAGACGAACAGTCAGTTCTCGTCGGCTATGGAGGGATTCTAGGGTTTTCGACCAAAATACATAGGGCGAATCTAGGGTTTTCGACCAAGCAACCCTTGCGACCAAGCAACCCTTGCGACTCTCAGCATCCCGACTGCCGAAGGTGGACGACGTGTGGGGGAGACAAATCGATGGCGACAGGGTTGGAGTCAGACAAGAATGTGCCGGAGAAGGGAGATATAGTCGGAGATGGCGTGACTGCGGCGAAAAGATTGAGATCGAACGCCAAGGGTAACGGTGAAAGTGGTCAAGAACATCATTCAAGGTCAGACAACTTGGTTTACTTACAAGTTCGAAATTCCAAAAAAAATTGTATCTTGTTTGGGCACACAATTGGCATTCACATAGTAGGGCACGCAGGCAAAATGGGTAGTGGGTAAGATGTGGGTGATGCAGATTTCATGTGTGATATTAGGGCATAATGTGCATTGTAGTGTGTGGATGATGATGGATAATGGATTGTAATGTCCCACAGGCAAATGATTCATAAGATGTCGTAATGTCCCATAGTATATTAGACGATGAACAATTGTTTTCAATATGATAGTCGTTTGAATATTCGCACATGCATGTACGGTATGATAGACAATGATGTGCATTTAAAAGATGTATGATGATCAGTTTTAGGATGAGTAATACGTCTTATGTGGGACAATCTATAGTATTTAATGGCAAATAAGCATAATATGTCACAATGTACACTGGAAAGTAACATGATGATCAGTAACTGGCATGATGGGGTTCATTTGACCGTGCATGTATGCATTTTTGGGGTGGTCTATTATGATGTGCATTTTGAAAATCCGAATGATCATTTGGAATACCAATAATACATGTTACGTAGTTAACGTCCAATAATACATGTTTGATTATGGTAAATGATGCACAATAGTATGGCAAATGATGCACAATAGTATGTAATGTGCAACAACATTTTGCAATATGAACTTATGATTTCAATATAATGTACATTTTATTGTGATAAATGTATATGTACATTATGTTGTACATTGTTGTCCATCTTGAATATGCGAAATGCTCACTTGAAATGGAAGTATACATTGTCATATAACATGATGAGCAATAACTTTCTGGATAATGTTCATTTGAATGTGCATGTATGCATGTTTGGAATGCTTTAATCTGTTGTGCATCTTGGAAATGTACATCATGTTTCGATATTTTCGTGCATGTACGTTAGGCTGTATGTTGATGTTCATATAGGATATGCAATATGCTCACATGAAAAGCAAGCATATATGGTCATGTAGTATTCGTTTGATTGGACGCTAACATATGCAATTTGTTGTTGTTGCAATTTGTTGTTGTTGTATACACTAAAAAAGGGCTGAGAGTGATTCGCCGCATATAGAGCCAGACCCTAGTGATGTAGTCTTGGCTGTTGTTGAAGACCTTGCACTCGGCGGTGGTGAAAGTGGAGATGGTAGTCCCGTTCCACAACATATCGTTCGAACAAACTTGGCCACTGATGATGAAGATGACACAGGGTCTCCATTCACGACACCACAGCTGGCCCAAAAGTCCCCCCTGCTAAGGGGATTGTCATCCGAGAAAGACTTACCCCTGTTGTGACCCGAAACATGTTAGTATATCATCGTTGTTAGGAAATAAGTAATTTAAATGTGAATACATTATAATGTTTGTTTAATGTTTTGTGTGTTCAGTAACAAAGAACTGTCAAAGGCAGACAAAGGCAAGGGTAAAGTTGGAGAACCTCCAAAGGTGTCAGTGTTGAAGATAGGGGGGCACCATCTGGTACGAAGAAACGGCAAGCACAGCAGCTGCCAGCGCCAAAGAGGTTGAAACTCGGCAAAGATGTCAAAGATAGGGTGCCGCACAAACCAAAACGGGAACATCCAGAAGTACATGAATCACGGACTGCTAGGAAGCCGAAAAAGGAACAACAGAACGCCGAAAAAGATCAGGCGGATTCCTACTTTCCTACAAGAATGTCACCGAACCGTTTTGTGAAGTTCATTCAGCGCTTGAACAAGGACCAAGAAGCTGCGATTGTTGATATGGGATTTGGGGCGTTCTTGAAGTTTGATATGCATAAAATACCGGGGGAGCTTGCGCGGTGGCTGGCCGACAGGTACAAACACTATTAATCAGTATGAGCACTAATTGACATGAGCATTGGCCTTCAGTCAGTTGGACAACATATTGTAATCCATATGAGCATTATTTTAGTGAGCATGAACGTACTTATTGTATTGCATGTGATGTTGTGGACACCATATTTTAACCCATATGAACATATTTTAGTAAACACGTATGTACATTTTGTTTGTTGCGATTGTCTATGTAATTGTTTGATGGTGTACCTAACATGAACGTTACTCATTATTCATGTGAACATGATCATGCTGACCTACGTGCGCGGTGATTGTGTAATAGGTACAACCCGTTTTCATCTACATTGGAAATTGATACGAACAAGCATATTGAAGTAACTCCCCTAGACGTGTATATCACGATGGGCATCCCTTACGGGGAGTTACCAATCGTAGAGGTGTCTTCTCAGCGGCAAGGTGACGACGAATACAAGGAAGCCTTGATGGAATCTGGTGGTAGGGTATGCAAGAGGTTCTCCTCTATTATCAAATATGCGAGAAATTATTCTACGGTACGGATGGAGGAGTTAAATTTAGGAGGCACTTCATTCTTTTTTTGGTTGCAACGTTTTCCACGGCAACCAACGGCGTCGTGTTCTCAATATTTGTTAGGAACGTGCGGGATGTTGATCAGGTGAAAAACTATGATTGGTGTACGTACACCATAGATAGGCTAGTCGATGCCTGCACCAAGAGAGCGTCGAATCCACTGCGAATGTTCAAGGGTCCCATAGTCTTCCTGATGGTAATTGTAACTATAATATTATCATTATAAAGTCGTACTTAGATTTCAAAATATGATGATAACACAATACTTTGATTTTGATTTGGGCGCAGATGTTCTACTTGGATAGGATTGTATGCTCGGCTAAGGTTGGGGTTGAAAGGAGGCAATTTCCGACAATGTCTTCATGGACGGCGTTGTTACTCAAGAAGAGGATAGATTACGAGAGTAGTAACAAAGCTTTTGGGAAGGGGAGAGTCGGAAAGCGCAAAACCCATTGATCGATGAAATGAAGCGTCGAAAGTGCAGGGTGAACGATCAAGCCCAACCGACAATCGAGGTCACCTTTATGTGTTTTGGAATCGAAATATGGTTTTGATGTTGTTGGTATTATGTTAAAAGATATGTGTTATTTTCATATGTACGCGTGCATGTAGGGTGATCTTGGTGATTTGCAACAAGCTTTGTTGGATTTCATAAATGTGAGGGTGAAGATTTCGTCGTGCGTCAATAGGATTGCAAAGAACTTCCAAGGCAGTGTTAATGTCGAGGAAGTGAAGAAGCGTATGGCGGACATTGTAATGATGCTTACATCTGAAGACGGGGGGGCAACCTCACATGCACTAGCTGAATCAACTGCAGAAGAGCAGTTGCCAATGTGCACTCCGCCTGAGTTGAGGTTTACGAACGAGGACGAAGCAATGTGGCTTCGCCCTTCAATGGATGTTTTTTTTTCAAAAGGTGGATCGGATTGTCGAGAGGCTGTTAAACAGAGATCCAACAATGCCACACTTCGACTTGTTCCCTGACATGACGCCGCCTACCCAGCCGGATGCACAGGCAAATGTGGGGGTAAGTTGACATATATACATATCAAAGTGTACCCCTTATATGGGCAACATGTTTATCAGAAAGGGACATGGTGTGTAATGGTTATGTGCATTGTCATTTGTGCGAATATTTGAGATGACCCTTTAGTTGAACATGGATATTTGAGATGTACGTGACGTCTAGCAAAGAACTTTACTTGGACATCATGACTGGTTATGATGTGTGTTTAATATGTAGCAAAGAATTTTAATTTGACATTTAACCGATCATCATGCAAAATACATATGTGCATTGTACCATATATGAATGTTCGTGGTGTATGTGAATTGTATATTTCGAATGGTCCTATGGCCATATTCATCCTGTTAGATGAACATTGTTTTAATTGTACATCATGTTCTTAGCAACAGAACATACATCTTAATTTATAAGTGGCCAACATGTTTATCAGAAAAGGAACATGGTGTGTAATGATAATGTGCATTGTCATCTGTGTGAATGTTCTGGATGACACTTTAGTTTACAATGGATATTTGGGATGTATGTGACGTGTACATTATGAATGGACGACTTCGGATAATATAACCCTAATAACATATCACATTGCATTGTTTTAACAGATGCATCAGTCTGATGCAACACTCCCTGGCACGTCGAAGTCGATCCCAACTACTGCTTATCCAGAGTCACATCTGGTACATGTTGTCACATCCCGTCATTCTGTGTTTTATCTTTTTATTTGTTACACTAGCAAACATACCAATTGTACCTTATAAACGTCATGTTTAATTTAACCGATCATCATGGAAAATACATATGTGCATTGTGCCGTATGTGAATGTTCGTTGTGTATGTGAATTGTAATTTTCGAATGGACCTTTGGCCATATTGATCCTGTTAGATGAACATTGTGCCATATATGCTTGCTTTTCATGTGAGCATTTTGCATATCCTATATGAACATCAGTGTACATCCTAATGTACATGCACGAAAATACGGTTAAGTACATCAGGTCACAATATGTGACTTTCTTTCTTTGTGTCTTGGTCTTCATTCAACTTTGAAACAAATGAAACATGTATGACGTGACATCATGTTTAAAAAAAAAATACTTCATGTTGCATACTTGTTATGTGCATTGCCCCGTATGTGAATGTTTGTGTCGGACGTGCGATATGAACATTACTGGTTAGCTATGTGCTTTGAACACGCAGCGTGTTAGCTATGCGCAAGGCGGCCCGAGTGGATCAAAATTGCGAACGAAGAATCCATCAATGAGGGATGCATCAACTGAACATCAACACCAACATGAGGTTAATATTATTGCGTTTGATTGAGTTTTTGTTTTTGTTTTTTTTTTATGCAAATTCATGAGCATGGCTTTATAGGTGCATGGAGGTTCGACAACCGATTCAGAGTCAGACGACAAACCAAACCAACCAAACAACGCATGCCCCGCCGATCAGACTGGTGGTGGTAAGCCACATGCGGAGCCAACAAAGTACAAATGTGTGTTGGACGGTGAATACGGAAAAGTGTTTGTGGCGGACGCACCTAATGCACCCGCAGAAAATGTTAGGAGGAACCCTCGTAGGGTGAAGAAGAAGTTTCCCGAAGAGTTTTGTTCACCGTTCGCTGTTAGGACAACGAGTATGTCAAACAAAATGTCATTTGCGGAGAGGATAGTATACCAATACGTTTTTTCTGATGCCCCGGGGCTACTAGGAACGTAAGTGTCTAACAACAAATATTATTACAAAACTACAATAGATATGTATGTATTGTAGGTCTAACATGTGATATTGTTGGCAGTGAAAAGCTATTTGATGCGGGTTTTGCAATATGCACACGGGCGCACCTGCAGACACTCTCTCCAGGAACAAGTGTCTCGATGGATGTGGTGAATGTCTTCAGCAAGATGGTCAATGACTCTGAGAGGAAGCGAAACAAGACGTCCCGGTGCGGTTTGTAGTACCACCGGAATGCACGGTAAGTCTTAAATTGACTAAACAAAATTTGCGTTGGACATAAGGTATATTCCAAATGTACATAATTTTATTCTGTAGTGTACTTTATGCATTCTCATTCCGATATACTGTTTGTGGCTCCGCTTTATGTTGGGCATGGTGTGCATACCATATTGGCATAATATACTTTATGCGTATCCCATATTGTAAAGAATATTCCTGTGTTTTTTTGTGGGGCATAACGTACATAACTAATGTACACTATATCTGATCATGAATGTACCCATGTAGGAAATGGTGTGCAATCCGCTTGAGTACGCAAGGACGTCAGCTGAGGAACGACTGAATGCATTTTGCTCGTTTTTGGATGCTGAGGTTGCCCGTTGCAGTGGATGGATAGACATATCAAAAGTTGAGTTGGTACGTGATTATATTGCTTTTGGAACTAGGTTATATGTTATCCAGAAAAAAGAAAACTCCGAGCTGACAATTTCATATAATTTGAACATAGTTTTTAGCTCCACTGTACCACAATGGGCACTACTTCTTGTTTTGTGCTGACATGCGGAACAAAACCAAAGAGAAGGTTTACATCATTAGCAGCAAAAAGAACAAGCCTGGGCAGAACGTGTCGCACAAGCAAGCCTATGGGCATGTGCATGATGATTTCGTAAGTTGTTATTAATTCACTTCCCACTATGTAATGTATACATTTTTTTAAAATTAAACGCTCATTTGAATATATATATATATATATATATTTTTACTCCAACGAACACAGTCGGACATGCTGATTCTATTCCATCACCGTATGAAAAGCGACCGTGTTGATGTTCTGTCGGAAACTGCTCGCGAGCATATGAAGATGCACTGGCGTTCTTCAAAAACACATTAGACAGTGGGGTCTATTGTATGAGACATATGGAGACACTGTTTGATCCAAACAACTGGGAATGCGGGCTGACGGAGGACGACGTAAGTAACTATTCACCATATGTCTCGCTGTTCTTTATACAGTAAGGCGAGGGGGATGTACATAGCGTGGTTATATGAACATATTGTTGTCCATCATGCACATATTGACTTAAATGCATGTGTTTGTTGTCAGGGTGACCGGATTGTGTCACTGAGGAGGCGGTACTGCCATGATATTGTCATGTACGAAGACAACACTTTGAAACAAGAGGTGTACACCAAAGCCGTTCATTGGGATCGGAAGAAAGAGATCTCGCGCATTTAGGTTGTTTATGTGTAGTGAACTTTGTATGTGAGAAAGGGGTTACTTTGTGAGACAATGTGGTCATAGGTAGACCTGCAAGATTGTGTTTGTCCATTTTGAATGCCGAACATACATGGATTCGGGCAACGATATGTTTTTTTTCAATTAGACTATTTATTTGCTTTATGTTTTACATTTTGGTGACGTTTCCGTTTAAACATATGTTTCGAACGTCAAACTATCTATGTATATATTCAAGTGTTGTCGTAGTTAGATTTTGCACGAAATATTTTATCTCATCACATTACTGTGGACATCAAGTTAATGTTGGCTGATCATGGTGTCAACAACAAATGGACATTATTTTTTGAACCAATATGTGAAACAATGTTTGGATATGTGGATATCCCGTCAAACTTACATGAACGTAAAAGTGCAAAATAAAATGACTTAATTGTAAAAAAAGTTTTTGCATAGATGTACACTTTACATCATCATAATGTCCAAGACAAATAAAAGATGCTCAATAATATGGGCTTTAACTTGTTCATATGATAGACAAAATAATATGTTATATAGTTAACTTCTGTTCGATTATGACAAACGTTGCACAACAATATATAATGCCCAAAAGGTTAGATCATGATGAACTTTTGATTGCATCATAATGCACATTTTGCTGTGATTATTGTGCAATTGCATTATGTTCGGCACTAATGTTCATATTGAATATGCAAAATGGTCATTTGTAATAGAAATATACATGGTAATGTAACATGATGAGCAATAACTTTTATTGATGTTCATTTGAATGGGCATTTATGCATGTTCGGTATGGTATTATATGATGTGCATCCTGAAAATTGCGTAATGATCGTTTATGATACAAGATATAGATGTTCTGTGGTTAATCTTTGTTCGATGATTGCTAATGTTGCATAGTAGAATGTAAAGTCCAGCAGTTTTCAGAAGGATGAACTATTGATTTCATGATAATGTTCATGTACTTGGGATTATTGTGCATGTACATTAGAGTGTGCAACGATGCTCATGTTCAACATACAAGATGCTCGCTTGACAATAATAACATGATGAGTCATAACTTTCTGGATCATGTTCCATTGAATGGCCATTCATACATGTCCAGTATGGTATTCTATGGTGTGCTTCGTGAAAATGCATAATGACCGGTTACCATGACTGTTTTTGGTTCGTTTTTTTTTTTTGGGTCAACCGGTCCGGACCGAATAATGAACACCCCTAAGTATGTTATGTCATGTAGTTTTGCGCATGATGAACATTTGATACCAACATAATATACATTTGCTTGTGATTATCGTGCATGTACATTATGGTGTGTAGTGATGTTCGGTCTGTTCTTCTATGATGTCCATTTTGAACATGCGTAATGATCGTTTATGATACAAGATATACATGTTATGTGGTTATTATTTGTTCGCTTATGAGCAATTATGCATAGTAGTCTATTATGTCCAGCAGTATTGATAAGGATGACCCTTTGATGTTCAATTGAATATGCATGTTGTTGGCATGTACATTAGGGTATGCAGTGATGTTCACATTGAATATGCAAGATACTCACTTGAAAAATGGAAGTATACATGGTAAAAAATTGAAGTATACATGTTCAATTTTGAATGGGCATACATGCATGTTCCGTATAGTATTGTATGATGTGCATCTTGAATATACGCAATGATCATTCAACAACATATCTCGTTACACGTCATTAAGTTTGGACATCACATTACTATCAAACAAACTTAACATTAAAACAAAGTGTTCGTAATTTTTTTTGCATACTCAAAATACCATCGAAAATTGAGACAGTTCCACAAAATAACATCCCATCTCAAATATCAAAATGGGTCCACGATATAACAGTAGCCCTACAATCGCAAACCATGGAAAATAACATCAATGCTTAAACTCATCAATGACGCTCAGGACATGTCCTACTATCATGAGTTGTAATCTGATCACACGTCTTGCACCTTCGCATACATCTTTTCTTCTGGACAGCATTCTTAATGGGAGTTCTTATTCGTCTTGCCCTACCCTTGGTAGCAGATGCAGGAGGAGGGTGAACTGTTGCTACCGTAGGAACTGGGGCGCCGAAATATGTCTCAAAATCCGAAGAAACATTGGACACTCGTTGCCCAATGGTCAAACTTTCGAGCTTCTTTATCAATGTGTCTGTATGTTCAACAATCATACCAAGTTTTGTCTCATCACCATCTGCGATGTCCATACACACATAAAACGATCTCCATGCATTATTTGTCAGCTTCTTCCTCTTACCCGCCTTATCACACCCATCAATGACGCTATTTTCAATCTGGAAACGTTGGATGGTTGATGCATTCTTTGTCCACCGCAGAACGATTGCTGTTTGGGGTAACTCATCCAAATGGTGTATCACAAATAACGCATGTGCACACGGTATTCCTTGCAAATTGAAGTACGGGCAGTCACATGTCACGTCGTTCGTATCCATGTTTTGGACCACATGCCTCTCCCTTTTGCTGCTTTTCTGACAAATCTTATACGTTCTATCTGAACCAACTTTTTGCATTTCATCTATATAGCACTCGCTCATCCCCTTTACCAGCTGCGTCTGGAACAACCAAAAATTACAGTGTGTGTAGATCGTTCTGGCATGCCTCTCAATGGCCATATCTGTTGCCAACCGCGATAGTGCTGTCTTAGACACATGATCAAGATTCACATTGTTGTTTCTTTGTGCGTCAACCGCATGCTCAAATCTTGCCCAAAACTCGACAAAGCTGAGTGTTGGACACATAAGCTTCCCAAACATCGAGTTTTCACTCTCCGATCCAAACGTGGTCCTCAACACACCTCCAAGTGGCTGATCAGTGAAGTACGCGTGAACCCAATCAGCCCGTTTGTCATATATGTCTTGCATCCATTGATTGTCATGCAAATCATGTTTGTCTACCATCTCGCCTATCCGCTTCAAATTCATCAGGCGTCTCGGATGCCCAAACACACAACTTGATATCTTCCAGGAATTCCTCACATCCGTTTAACTTATGACCAACTTTCTCAGGCATCTTCCGCATAATATGCTATATACAGTACCTATGATATATAGAGTAATGCAATCAACAAATATTCATTTATTTTCAAAAAAATGTACATCAAGTAAGCATGAAATGAACAATGGGTGTATACTATATGATCCTCTATATAAATGGAATCATATTTTAATAGGTTGATCGTGTTGTCGCAATGAAATGTATGTATTTCATAAAATCATCAAACATGTAGCTATGTGTTAAACTGAGCATCGAGCCATCCAGTAATGTTCAAGCTATGTACATTATATGATCAGCTATACACATGGTGTTGTACTTTGTTAAGTTGATAATGTTGTCAAAATGGTATAATGATCACATGTTGCTGCAACTACAAATATAATAATTGATGTTTGCAATATAAATGATCATTGTTGTCGTGTATTACCTGTGCACCGAATCAGTAAAAACAGTTGCAACACCCTCCCTAATTGCCAAGTCTTGGTCCGTGACTATTGTATCCGGCTGTTGCCCCTGCATTGCAGCAACGAAATGCTGGAAAAGCCACATAAATGATGGAGTTTTCTCGTCTCTTAGCAGGCCAGCTCCAAATGATACTAACTTACGGTGATGGTTCACTCCAGTGACTGCAGCGAACACCATTTTATACTTGTTTGTTTGGTGTTTTGTGTCAAAAGAAAGCAAATCACCAAACGATGCATACTCCCTCCTGCCTTGCGAATCACACCAAAATGCGCGTTTTAGTTGTTTATCGTCATCAACCTCATACGCATAATAGAACCCAGGATCTCTTTCCTTGTTCCTTCGCAATATATCGATGAACATTTGTGCATCCATGTCCACTAAGACCGTATTCAATGACCCCTTGTAGTTCTTCATATCCTGTAAGGTACACCCAACGCCCTCATACGAACCCACTGTTTCTTTTAACAGTTGGAATGCCTTCGATGTACCAACATTTGCCCTTGCAAACTTGTTCATTAAATCAACATGTATCCTACTAACATTCCGTGCTGACTTCTCAAGATGTCTTTTGCTTGGTGTTGTTAATTCATGCGTATGCCCAGCATGAAATTTCAGCACAGAATACTTCCCATCTTCTGTTAACTTCACAGTCATTTTTGCATTGCACCCTTGCCTTGTGTCAGCGCGCTTCCTCTTCTTTGTTTTCGGGGTTGTTGGATCGGTACAGTTTCCACAATCGTCTGATTTCTTTGTGAGGGAGTTTGATTGACAAGTTTTCGATTCCTCGAACAACGTATCTTTGTTATTTTTCCACCCCTGTCTAGTGCACAAGAACAACTTCCATTCCAGCCCCGTACTCTTGTTAACCGTATGTGTTGAACTACGAACACTAAACCTAACACTAACAGCATAATGTTCACAAAACTTTTTTGCCTCCTCAATACTGTCAAATTTCTTACCAATATAAGGGACCAATGATTCGTCTTCGCATATCGGCACATACTCCTCAAAGATCATTCTTTGGTCACTTAACGGTATCGATGGTGGATATATTGAGACACTTTGACTTGCATCGCCGTCCTCGTGCACACCACTGTAAACACATTAAAACCAACATTGTTAGACCACGATCCAGACAAGAGTGTAATGCACATATTCACATGTCCGAACGCTTATACATACATGCCTGCATGCTCA
The DNA here is from genome assembly GCA_029582165.1 of Portulaca oleracea. Taxonomy (NCBI): domain Eukaryota; kingdom Viridiplantae; phylum Streptophyta; class Magnoliopsida; order Caryophyllales; family Portulacaceae; genus Portulaca; species Portulaca oleracea. The sequence goes on along the minus strand of CM055873.1, from coordinate 19,901,036 downwards.
TACATACATGCCTGCATGCTCATCAATTGTGTGCGTATTGTGCATTTGATTGAAATGAACATATTGCATTAGCAACATGCACAACACACACACACTACTTAACCCCAAAGTAAAAGTACATCATGGACCACGTGGTCGCATTAATCGACAACCCATTTCATGACACAACACGAGTGAATTAATAATCATTTTATACACCTATCATCCCCTTTCATTCATATGGGCATCGTAGTCAAACGTCATGCACATTTAAAGTTCAACTACAAATTATATCAACAGAACATCAGATACAAGTTACCCGAACAACAAATTCAACTTTTCATTACATTCAAATTGCAAAATTCAAATAAAAAACCCAACTTCTCAATGGACATGATGTATATCAATACCGAACACCATCTCCATCTTTATTACTCTAGACAATTGCACCTCAAACACATAATTCCCCCTCATCAGATTGCACCTAAAACAATAAAAAAATCAACAAACCCAGAAACTTTGTTCAAAAATATCTCCATCGAGCACAATGGTCCGCCATGGACGACCTCGTTCTCCATCTCACCTCAAACCATCAATGTCAGTATACCCGCCATCCATTGAAGAAGAAGAAGAAGTCACGCCAAATCACGCCTCTGATGCGTTCGACCCTTGGATACAAGATGGAATGTTCTTTCTGCAGATGGGGAGATGAATGGATTGAAGATGATAACGCCAAATCACGCCTTTGATGGCTTCGATGCTTGCCAACAAGATGGAATCTTCTTTCTGCAGATGGGGAGATGAATGGATTGAAGATGATAAAACTCCCATGCAGTGCATGAATCCATCCCTTCACGCCTGCACATATTCCCAGCACCCACTATTTTTCTTTTTTTTTTTTTGGCCTTCATCCCTCACGTGAGATACCCAAAAGAAAATGAAAACTGATTTTTTTTCTTAGCCATTGATCTTGCATCCAAGGGTCATTAGCCACTCTTCTCACATTCTCACCATAACCTAATTCTCACCCTATCTATTCCCATATATATATATATATATATATAGACACACACACACAATTATAAAAAGCAAATAAGGAAACCATTTGTCCCACTTTTGATTTACATGATTAACCCTGCTGATGTCATTTATAATTGATTTTACTTTTTTAATAAAAGTTAATTTCTCCACAGTATCAGCCATTCAGCCCCTGCACTGAGTCTTTCTTTCTTCCAATTCCCACTTCCCCGCGATATGTTGTCTTGGCCTCTCTCTCATGATCGTCTTTCTCTCTCATAGAAGAAGAGAACTCTCCATCAATTCTCTTTTCAGTAGTCTGCTTAATTCTTCTGAGTTGCCCTCATTGCAGAAAGCTCTTTGTTTGTACATGGAATCTTTCATCTGCATGCTGAAAGCGAGCCTGTGCAAGGATTAAGGTACCATCATACGATTTATCAAAGGTCAAAAGATTTGCAAGAGGTAAGAAATTGAATTGCCAAAATTTCAAGATTAGTTTTGCTTCCAAGAATCATATCATTCATCATAATTAAAAGAGGTAAAAAAAAAAAAAGAACCTTGCATAAATTTTCAGTTCTTAGATCGAAAAATTTGGGTTCTATATCTATTTATTTAGGATTTTCGGATATTAGGGTTTTCAAATATTACAATTAGGGTTTTATTGATATCAATTCAATGTTATTAGCGGGAATATGGTTTAATATGTGAATTTGGTGTTTAGTTTCATTTATGACTCTTGCATGCATGTAATTGGGTTTGGCATGTGATAACAGCGAAGGAGTATTTGATTTTTATTTTTTTTTGTTCGTATTAGTTCTATTTGTTTAAATTTGGGGATTTGGGGTTCAGTTTTTGGATTCCTGGTTTGATCGTCACTGGTGTAAAAATCAAGTTCAAACACAAACCCATTCCACATGCCAAATATAATGGTGTGTTTGAGTTTGACTAATTGTATGACGTGGAATCTGTGGACCCAGATCAAGAGAGTCAAAATTTAACCTTTTATTTAGCTAGTTTTCTAATAGTGAGAATGAGTTTGACTCATATTAATTAAAAAAAGTAAATGGGTCTCACTTAAGAATATAATTAATTTGGTTATATTGATAAAAAATGAAGTGGAGTAGGAGAGATAAAAAATATGATTAAAATATTAATATTCTAAACTCGTTTTAAAACTCGTCTCGCGAGACTGAAAGCGAGATTCTCGCGAAACGAGTCTCATTCTCACCACTGAAATGTTTTACACGACCTCATTTCATTCTCGTTTCATGCCACGTCAGCAGTGAGTCAAATTAAAACTCACCATTGCAGATGCTCTAACATTTAATGTCGAACAAGAACAATTAGCAGCTTGAATGTAACATTGTTTAAACACACATTAATTTGGAAGCAAACACGAATTGGGACACCCAAAAAGTTGAGTGAAGAATATGGTGCAAAAAATAGCATGTGAAGGCATATTCATACCGGGGTAGCTTGCAAACTATCTCTGATCAATTTTTTGTATCTCTTAACAGGTTGTATAGACCTTGTCTGCAAAGCAGAGCAAAAGAAACAGAGGGTGATCTGGAAATTTTGGAGGTGGTTGTTCATTATTTTGATAATGTAGTTTTGATATGTAAATTATTTACTGATTGCCAGTAATTGGGAGATTTTGGGTATAATACTGGCCATCTGGGCTTATATTTGGGGTTTTAAGGTTTATAATTGAGGATTTCGGGTCTAATTTTTGGATTTTAGTTGATGGTCATTCGATCCGTAAAGTATTGCTGTTTTCCCAATGGAAATTTTCAAGGTTGTAGTTTTATTTTCTGGTTGATTTTATTTTTATGTAATCTAGAAATTTCCGGGTGTAATTATCAAATTTTTGTTCGATGTTTTTTTTTGTTATTGAAGGTGAATGCATGTTGTGTTCTTCTCTTAACAGATGCTTAAATGTTGTTGGTTTAATTCTCACTCCCGTTTCATGTTTTTCACAATTTCAAGTTGGCGATGATTAAAGGTTTGAGAAAATCCTCACCTTTCTGATGAACATATGTCCCTTATTATTGCTTCTATATGTGAGACTTGCTTTCCTATGTTCAATGTTATGGATATTTTTCTTTCTTTACTTCTCAAAGTTCTTACTTACTGTATTTAGAATGATTTTGGGCCTAACTGTTCATCATTTACTATGTAGAATCTTTGTTGGTTATTGATTCAACTCCATGGAGTTCTTATTTGGATATAACTGTATATGGTTGTACTTATGTAAAATTAGATTTTCAAGCAATCATGAAGTCGAGGACGGTATGCAACCACCAAGACAACAAACCAAAGAAGTGACTTAACAAAAAATAAGAACAAATTAGATACAATTACAACTTGACGATTGTTTCACCTTACTGTATATTTGATAGTTGTACTATAGTTTTTGCTACACTTTTTTATAGAGCTGTCAAAATTTTGTCCGACCTGATTTTGACAGAATTCAGCTTCGTCTGAATTGTCCGACCCAAAATAAAATTGATCCGAACATGAATTTCTCGCTCAAATTTTGACATTGTCTGAATTTTTTCGGTCCTAGATTTTTATGACCCAAACTTGCTGTGAATAAACATGTTTATGTGCTAGATTTGTGGACCTCTTCAGGATGAATACTAAGTAAGATGCATAGTGGATGAGATTAAGCCAATTATTAAAGGAAGCTCTTCAAGAAACGCAGGGGGAAGAAAGAGAAAAAGCTAAGGATTTTGATGTAGAGGGAGGAAAGACTCTCAATTAAGAAAGTGGCAAGAAGAACTCTTTGCTTGGGTAAATATTCAATAGTCTTTTGCATACTTTCTAGGCTCAAAGTAAATGTTGTGCTCTTACATAAAAACATGAAAGCATATAAGCTTATGTAATTCTTTGAGTTAGGTATGTAATTGTTCGAGCACCTTGATCAAGACCTTCACGGCATCATTCTTGCCTTGCTTTGATGAGTTTTCCTGTTAATTGGCACCCATGAAGGTAAGTATTGATCATGTTGACTTCTTCTAAGAAACATAAGTACACTACCTTGATATGGGCCGTATTGTATTGCTTCTTATCCATTGTTCGTAATGTGATTATATAATAATTGTGTTAAGTTTCAATTATATGAGCTATTTTGTGTTTATGCATTTAAAATGCTTGTTAGTTATTACATTGATAAGCAATTTTCTTTCCTATTTACAAGGAGCTTATTTGCTATCATTCTCCTACTATGATATTTTAATTTGATCAAAAATTTATAAGCAAGTTTTGATAATCTTTTCAGGGTCATCGAAGCATATAGGATCAAAGCTTTATGAGGAGTATAATAAGATGGTCAATATCTTCGCTTTGACATTTGTTTGCTAGAGTTGGTGACCTTTGAGTACCCTTATGCTGAGTATACAAATGCTGCTCAGATATACAAGAAAGTGTTGTCAGTAAGAGAGTTCGAATCCTTAAGCTGACATTTCCTTTCTGCAATTCAAGTTGTCTTTGTGAATCATTATGTGTTTTCTTTTGTTATTTTTTCCATCCCTATGTGATTTAGAAACCACCGTTGATTAACACTAAATGCATATTGTGGTATTTCATTACTGTGTTTTCTATTTTAGATGGCACTGACCTTAATTTTGAGATCTCCAATCTCCATCTCATGCCACAACCCCGATTCGTGTTTATTATTTTCTCCTACATGGTTCTCTCACCCTCACACTTCAGTAAGCGTTCTTCTCCCTGTCTCTAAACCCTAAGTTCGTTCCTTTCCTTGTCTCTTTTCATCTTCAACCATTCTCTCAACCACTCGCTCACTTGAGATAATTATAATATAGGAAGTTAGTGTAGCATTGAATGATTATTGCTTAGTCTCAATATAACATGAGATTAGATGTACGTGCAATTCAAGAGGACGGGTTGTTTAGACTATAAAGTTAAAAGGCCCTTGTGCAGGTAGCTTAGATGTATGTGCCATCTAGAAGTTATATCATGCAAATGAGTACATTGCTTTAAGAAAAGAGGAAAATTAAAGTAAGGGTGCATATTCAAACCTATGGATCTTCCTTGTTTTGATGATTTTGGGGGTAAGGACAACTTCTTTGTATCAAGTGATGAGTATAGTTACTATATCTAAAATCATTTCAGACACTAGCATAACTATAAGAGCACGTTTGCTTATCGAAAAATGCAATTTAATATCAATTTTCTAATCAGAAAATGAGTATTTCAGGTTAGATAATGCAAGTTTTTCATTAGAAAAATGTTACCTTCAAATGAGAAAAAATGATATCTTCATGACGATATTTAGGTCAAAAAATACAATTTTCAGACCAAGAAAAGATAAATATCATATGAGAAAATCAGATTCTCTTCTGATTTGCCAGTTGCAATGCTGTGATTTTCCTTTATTTTCTCTACGTATATTGTTTTGTGATGCCATATTGCTGTTTAATTTTATTCATTTGAATGTGGTTGTGAAACTCGGACATGATGATTTATTTTATTCCTTCTATAGAGGTTGAGGACGTACGGATCTTGCAATGTTCTTCTAAGGAAGCTACAGTGCAAGTGTGAGGGATTTGGTAGAGAAATTAGAAAGCATTCGGCATACCTACTTGAAGTGAGTTCCCTCTTCTTCTCTTTCAATCTTTAATTTTTTGGGTTCAATATTGAAATCTAGGTAAGCTTCTTGGTATTCTTCACTGTCATAAAAGTGTTATCTTCTTCATAAGGATTCCCATTTTCATATTCACCCCGTGTCTCTGGCTCATCAACGTCATTGTTCTTGGCTTCGGCTTTGTTGTTCTCTTGTACTTTACTATATTGTGAATGTTTTCTTTTTGTGGACTAATATGAATGAATGGTAAATTAGATGTGAAATTGCAGTGTGCAGCAGTTGTTTATACTTGTGGTGGTTTGTGGGTGAATGAGGTGGGATGGGTTGAAATACGTATGCTGCTTCGGTGGATTGTATGCTTAAAAGTTGTGCTACTTGTGATTTGTTTGTTTACCTAGAAAAAGCATGCAATGGCTAATTTTGATTTTGAAGACTTGATTGATCAGAATAATTGTTGTCTCCTTGTTTAGACTATCTTAGCTCTGAATTTAGCAAGCTAGAATATCAACTTCAATTTTCAGAATGCCCATCAGTGTTGTTTCCCCAAAACCATCTATATGAATGGCCAGTGAAAATTCTTGATTTGGAGACTTGATTGATCGGAATAATTGTGTAAGTAATCACAATTAATTGGAGTCCTGAATTTTACTGGATGGAATTATGGTTTCTGTTGTCAATACCCATTTGTTGATTTACCCAGAAAATCCATATAAATGGCTTGTGATAGTTCTTGATTGGTCAGAATAATTGTGTTAGTGGTCACAACTAATTGGATAACTGGGTGGAATTTTATTGTTTTCAGATTTCGATACCAGTTTGTTTGTTTATCGAGAAAATCCACAAAGCTCGTATATACAACCCACAATGAATGTCTGCTTTGATATTTTTTTCCGGCACTTGCATGAAACTTCTTGATTCATTGGTGCCCCTTTTGTGAGATTTGTTTTTAGCATATTAATGTTTTAATACTCTTTGAAATTGATTGATTATCTCTTTATCAAAAAAGAATTGATTAATAGATTGGTGTGCTGGTGGCTATGTTGTTAGTAAACACTTGTGACAAGTAGGAATTAGAAATTTGCGAAAACAATATGTGATGCTACAGGAGGTAAAATTGGATTAAAATAAATCTTTCTATCATCTCTTGAGTTGAGAGTTTCATTAGTCCAAACTCCAAAGTAGTGAGTCGACAATTAAATTGGAGCCTTTTTCATCTGGCATTTTCATTGTGAAATGAGCCAGAAACCGATGAATAATACAACTCACTTATTATACTATCTACAAGTGTCGTGTTGAATCGAGTGTCTAAATTGGTGATACATTGATCCAGATAAGCTATAAGGGATGTCAAGTGCTATAGCTCAAAGTACGGCTTTGACTAAAGAGAAGTGAATGATCATCGTCTTTTTTTTAAAATCCCCACATTGTGTTGATCAAAATCCCTCATATGGTTCTTTTCTTTTGATCAGGTTATTAAAACTGAGGGTTGAGCCAAACTATACAGTGGCCTGAAGCCTTCTCCCTTTGGAACTATTGCTCACTGGTCAGTATCTGTTTCCTTTTTTTTGCACCCCTAAATTCTAATTTCCTGATAATAATCTTTATATTTCCTTTAGATATAATAGGGAAAGTGAAAATCCCAGAAACATTTAAAATTTGCGGTAGCTTCATCGATGTTACGTACCAAATAAAAGGCCTGTTCAGGGAGACTATCTAATTCTCCGGAAAGGATCAATTGAAACCCTCTAATAAAAGCTAATTAAAATCACTCATTGCATGACACTTGGAAGCCAAAACTGGCCTTGTTGAAGTTTTTTGAGCGGGAAGCGGCTTATATTTGATAAATTTATCCTGATTAACGGTAAACTTTTGTGTTCGCTTGTTGTCCCCCCCCCCCCCCACCCAAGGAGTGTGCTACTTGTATACTACTATGAAATTGGGATAAAAACACATATCAACGTATATATACTAATGCTTCTGTGTTGTCTATTTGTAGGGTTTATATTATTACTTCTACCAAGTTTTCAAGAACAAAGCAGAATCGATTGCATATCATGTAATATGATATTCATGTTATATGACATATATATATGTATATGGTTGCACTTATTTTTTGATTGACACCTTTTTTTTAATCCAGTTGAAATTTACGATTACTAGCATGTTTTCAATTAACAGATACAATTGTCGGGTCAGCGCGTGCGACTAGTATATATATAAAAGAACTAGAAAGAGAGTTAGGAAGAAAAGTAAAACTCTAACAACAAGAACCAAAGGTGCTAAAAGAAAGCCTAGAAAACCAGCTATGATTTCTTGGGAGGCCAACCATAACCGAAGACCAGATTGTAGATCTAGAAAAAGGAATTTGTCCTTGATGGTCGCCGGGCTTCAAGATTTCAGGGATCGGATTGATTTTACTCTTCCGCTTGGTGGCCATGGCGACAGTGTCGATCACTACCAAATAATTGAACATCACCGACGTCCATTGCCCTCAGTTGCCGCCTGAGGAGTTAGACACCAAGTACGAGCCAGTGGCAGAGCAATATGCTGTTTCACCATGTCAGTCTCTGAAACGTCCGGCATGGAAAAGTACAAGTAGTGTTATTATGATAACATAAAATCCTTAGATCTGTAACATAAACGCTCAAATCGCCAATGCTCTCAATTGTTACAAGTTCCAGAAATACCCAACTGTAGAAGGCAAAAATTTGTCAGCCAATCAAGACTCGCCACGTGGAAATTAAAATAATTTTAATTCGGCCAATTATAATCCGCCATGTGTCAAAATTAATTATGGTGGATCATTTAAAATTAAATGATATTATATTTTTGACCAATTAAATTATGTCACGTGTCATGGGTGACATGTAAATATTTCTCTTTTTTTTAATGAGTTAAATGGGCCAAAGGTTAGCCCATGTTCTCTATAAATAGAGACCTTCTTCCTTCATTTTGGAGAGGTTGAGAAAAACATCAAAGGGAGACTCAAAAGCTCTCATACTCTCTCTCTTGAAGACAAGAAGCACAACAAAGCTTAAGCTCGTGCCGTCCATTCGTGGGAGATCAAACAACTTCCTCTTGATAGGGATCAAGTCTCTACAACTCTCGTTCAAGACCACATTCCTCCAAGAATATATTCACTCCAGACTATATTCATTCAAGATCACTTTCATCCAAAACCATATTCATTCAAGACTCGTTCAAGTTCATCCAAGGAGATCGAATCGGAGGAGTTACATTTTATTTTGTAACAAATACATAGAGATTGTACCCAAAATCCTTTGAAATTAATACAATTATATTTGTTCACTAATTTCTTGTCTTTATTTATTTAGACCCGGAAATTTGTGTTTACAAATTTTGACACGCTCGGTGGGACATCTCTACCTCTCATCTCTTTCTCCAAGAACGAAATACTCATCATTCGAAGAAGATGGCTCCTAAAACCAACATCTATTATGCTTCGAAGAAAGTCATTCAATCCAAGTCACAAGAATTAACAACTAGTGCAACATCCAATGGAGTAATCACTAGAAGTATGGCCAAGATCGCCGCTGTGGAGGCCAAGGAACAAGTAGTTGCGAGTGCCCCGTTGCAAATCTTTAACTCCAACTTGCTGGGGGCAAACCAAACTACTTCCACTCAAGCCGTTGACCTGAAGAAGATGGTTCCTCAATGGATGTATGAAATCTGCCATCAACCATTGAGTGAAGAGGATGAAGACTATGAAGTTCGCGTGGAAACGCCAAAATCCCCAAAAGATTCGCTCTTCTCCGATTCTGATACTGACTCTATCGACACCGTTATTATGCCCGTTATGGTCACAGATGCTATTAACTATGAAGAAGAATTCAAGACTATGAAGGCCACGCTGGCGAGACTTGAGAAAGAAAGCGAGGAAAAGGTTGAGCATATTAAGCAACAAGATGAGCGGATCAAGAAATTGACAAAGAAGTTAAAAAAGCGAACCGCTAGCAAATTTGACGAAGGTTCGGGAGATGAAGATTCCGACAGAGGACCCAATCACGAAGACTCTGACGAAGAAGAGAAATATAAAGAAGGTTCTGGCTCGGGCTCATTGTCTGTGGAGCAGATCCAAAAACTAGTAGTTTACGCGATAAAAGCTCAAATCGATGGAGGATCTCATAAAACTCAATTGTATATGAAGCCTTACACAAAGAGGATTGACGCACTTCGTATGCCTTACGGCTATCAACTGTCGAAATTCACTCACTTCGATGGTAAAGGGAATCCTAAGCAGCATATAGCTCATTTCATCGAGACTTGCAATAATGCTGGGATTGAGGGAGATCAATTGGTGAAGCAGTTCATTAGAACCCTTAAAGGAATCGCCTTTGATTGGTATACGGACTAGGAACCGGACTCCATCGATAGTTGAGGAGAAATGGAGCAAGAATTCCTTAATCGATACTACAGCACTCAGCGCACCGTCGGTATGATGGAGTTGACAAACACGAAGCAGTGGTACCAGGAGCCAGTCTTGGACTATATCAGTCGTTGGAGGTCACTTAGCCTTGAGTGCAAAGATCGATTGTCTGAAGCCTCCGCTGTCGAGATGTGTATACAAGGTATGGAATGGGATTTGCTTTATGTTTTGCATATAAGTAAGCCAATAACTTTTCAAGAATTGGTAACGCGAGCACATGACATGGAGCTCACAATTTTCAAACATGATGTAAGAAGACCAAGTATCAAGGAGAAACAAACTTCAATCGGGGGCACGTCAAAAGGAATTCCTTCATCAATGATTTTTGAAGAGAAAGAATATCCTTTTTCCGACAGTGATACACCCGAAATACTTGATAAACTTCTTGAGAAGGAAATTATTAAACTTCCAGAGTCGAAGCGTCCAAATGAAGCTGGAAGAATCAATGACCCTAAACACTGCAAGTATCACAGGATCATTAGTCATCCATTGGAGAAGTGTCAAACTTTTAAGGAGCTTGTCATGAGGCTTAAAAATGAAGGCAAGATCGTGTTCGATGAAGATGAGAGCATTGAATCTGATTGAGCTTATTGCAAGTTGTCAAGTCAAGTTAAAAAAAAAAGACTCACAAGTCAAAAATTCAAGACTTTCAAGTCATCCAAATCAAGCACAAGTCAAAAATTCAAGATTTTCAAGTCATCCAAAAAAAAAAAAAAAGAAAACTCACAAATCCAAAATCAAGACTTTCAAGTCATCAAAATTGAAGACTCCCAAGTCAAAGTTCAAGAATTTCAAGTCAAAGTTCAAAACTTTCAAGTCAAAGTTCAAAAATTTCAAGTCATTAAGGGGAAAGACTTATAAGTCTACAAAATTCAAGACTTTCAAGTAATTCAAATCAAAATTTACAAATCCAAATTCAAAATTTTAAAATCAAAGACTCTCAAATCATTAAGTTAAAAACTCCCAAGTCAAATCCAAGACTGCCAAGTCATCAACACTCAAGAGTCACACGTCCAAAATCAAAATTTTCAAGAAAAAGACTCTAAAGTCACCAAAATTAAAGACTTCCAAGTCAAAATCCAAGACTCCCAAGTCTTCAACACCAAGGACTCACCAATCCAAATTCAAGACTTTCAAGTCAAAGACTCACAAGTCAGCAAAATTAAAGACTTTCAAGTCAAAACTAGAGACTTTCAAATCAAAGGTTCTCAAGTCATCCAAGTTAAATACTCTGAAGTCAAAATTCAAGATTTTTAAGTTTGAGACTCCCAAGTCAACAAAGTCTAAGATTCAAGTCATTAAAGAATGTTGAATTCCAAATATCAAGGCGTTCGCGGCATCAAAGATCAAGAGAATCAAGTGTTCAAAGGCGTGATCCAGGCTCATGCAGATAAATTGTCTTCTGATTATCAGTAATATAATCCAAGACGGGCCGAATTAATGTCGCCAACTGAGGAGGACAATTAAAGGTCACCGCTTATCTTCAGATCGCCAATACATGCTCAAGACGGGCCGAATTGATGTCCCCAACTGAGGAGGACAATCAAAGGTCACCGCTTGTCTTCTGATCGCCAATACATGCTCAAGACGGGCCGAATTGATGTCCTCAACTGAGGAGGACAATCAAAGGTCACCCTTGTCTTTAGATCGCCAATACATGCTCAAGACGGGCCGAATTGATGTCCCCAATAGAGGAGGACAATCAAAGGTCACCGCTTGTCTTTCGATTATCATCTTTGAGATGAATTTATTAAAGGTTGCTCGACTTCGAAGTTTGCAGATTTCGTCTTCAAAATTATTCTTGAAGTCCAAATTTGCAAATTTGGTACAAAGTCACTTAGATGATTATCAGGTCCATATATTGAAGTCTTCTTCGATCAAAATGTAAACCTGCACCAAAGACAAAAAAAAAGAAAAAGAAAAAAAAAAGTAGAAGGCAAAGTGCCACCATCTAGGGAGTGGTGTCACGACAAAACTCCATTAAGGACAACATATATTGATTAACATTCCTTGGTGAGCCAATCAAAACTCTAGTATCCCAAATTCCTTGATTCTTGATTTGCATGGAAGATACGCGGAGGATTATGGTAAATCAACCCTTGTTGATGATGAGGATGATAGGCACAGCAACGACCTTGATCAAGTGGTCATATCCAGACAGTCGGATAATTTCTTTGAGGGAGTTTCAATACGGTGAATACAGAAGCAGCTGTCAAGCGGTATAAATTGATAGCCTCGGTCATATATTAAAAGCAAGTTTCCTACAAATTGGCTGCATTTCCATATGAAGAATATTGTTTCCAATTTCAAAGTATTCGTCAACTATATGTTTCGGGTAAAAAATATTGGATAACTATCATTCAGTATATGGATGATTTCTTTTACAATGGAATCACTCTATGTATTATTTTGTTCCATCCAAATTTCTGGAGATAATTAAATTTGAGGAAAATTATTTGTTACCCTATTAAGTCAAAATTGACCTGGTTAATGTACAAAGTCAGACAATGCAAGTGTCCTATTCAAGCTTCGAGACCCAACCGCTGCAAGCACTACCAAGTCGTAAGCACGACCAACTCTCGAGGGGGCATTTGTAGAAGGCAAAAATTTGTCAGCCAATCAAGACTCGCCACGTGGAAATTAAAATAATTTTAATTCGGCCAATTATAATCCGCCATGTGTCAAAATTAATTATGATGGATCATTTAATGATAAATTAAATAATATTATATTTTTGACCAATTAAATTATGCCACGTGTCATGGGTGACATGTAAATATTTCTCTTTTTTTTAATGAGTTAAATGGGCCAAAGGTTAGCCCATGTTCTCTATAAATAGAGACATTCTTCCTTCATTTTGGGGAGGTTGAGAAAAACATCAAAGGGAGACTCAAAAGCTCTCATACTCTCTCTCTCGAAGACAAGAAGCACAACAAAGCTTAAGCTCGTGCTGTCCATTCGTGGGAGATCAAATCACTTCCTCTTGATCGGGATCAAGTCTCTACGACTCTCGTTCAAGACCACATTCATCCAAGAATATATTCACTCCAGACTATATTCATTCAAGATCACATTCATCCAAAACCATATTCATTCAAGACTCGTTCAAGTTCATCCAAGAAGATCGAATCGGAGGAGTTACATTTTATTTTGTAACAAATTCATAAAGATTATACCCAAAATCCTTTGAAATTAATACAATTATATTTGTTCACTAATTTCTTGTCTTTATTTATTTAGACCCGAAAATTTGTGTTTACACCAACAATTGAGCTAAAATCCTGTTCATATTGACCTTCATGTTTCTCTACACGTAAATGCGAAAATTAAAACAAAAATCTAAAACTCAAAAATCCAATACATGCAACTGTATTTGAACTCATAACCAGAGAAACTATGATGAACTTGTGCTATGCGTATCCCCCCTCCACCACAATCCACCTCAAAAAAGAAAAAAGAAAGAGAAAAAGAAAAAAAGAATTCTACTGGCAATCAAATCACTTCAACTTTGCATTAACCTTTCATTTTAGTTTTAACAAGTTTTGATTCCCACGCATTGCGTGCAACGATTTTTAAATTTATTTATTTATTGTGTTTATATACACACACAAAAAATAAATATATGTATATAACAATCGATGCACGCAATACGTCCGAATCAAAACTTGTTTTGCTTAAAAATAAAAATCTTCAATTATAATTCAACTTTAGCTCATGCATGATGGATGTTGGCGGGTCAGTGTAGTTGAAGTTGTCTTATTTTCAGTTGTTTCTCAAAATACGTTCAAGATAAATTTGCAAAACAACTCTTTCAAATGAATTCAAATAAGATCAAACAGCTAAGTTCAAATTAGTTCAGTATAATAAGTTCACAATAAGTTTAGATAAGTTCAACTCGTAATAAGCTCTATCAAAATAAGTTGGAACGAACATGTTCAAAATAAAAAAATATAGTGAGACAGAAGCAATATTATTCGTTATTGTTCGTTTACTCTCAGTATGAACAATTATGCATTATAGATATAATCTTCAATTCCTCGTGATAGTTTTTTTTTTTTAACTTTTACATGATTTTAATTTCTATGTGGAAAAAAATTATCGAATACCTTAACAAATCATTACATTTCTATTATTTATTTGTGATATTGGATTTACTTAATGTTAAAAGAATGCAATTATGAAACTTAGAATAATAAAATGATAAAACAAACATTTCTTAGTTAATTAAGAATCTTGCCTTATAAGAAAACATAATACATAAATTTTTTCCAAAACTAAAATAAAGGAACAAAAAGATAATCAGTGATATTCTAACTCTGATATGTAATGACAATCAATAAATAAAAAGATATAAATTATATCATGTACTTACTTTTGAAATAATTTAATTTAAAGTATATTTGTATAAATAAAATTCTGACATCTCTGTCTTTTTCTCAGTCACTCCATGACACACACACACATGCATGATTTAATTTAACATCAATCAACATATTAGGTGGATTTTGACTTTTCTCATTTTCATAAATGATAGAAAATTTTATATATGCAGGATTTAATTTATTTAACATCAATCAACATATTCAGTAGATATTATGATTTTTCTTATTTTCATGTAAAAATAGAAAAATTTATGTATGGATGATTTAACTTAACCTTAAGTTAATATATTAGATAGATTTTATAATTTTGATTCTTTTATTAACTAATAGGAAAATAATTAGTTAATGAATGAAAGTGAGAATAAACATGAAAAATGGAGGAATAGAAGTTTGAGGGAGGTTTAATTGAGAAATAAGATTATTGACTAATTGCCTTGTTTATAATTAATTTATAAAGAAACATAAATAGGCGAATAAGAAATAATTCAACAATTAAGTGTGTTGTCTTATGACATAAAAATATAATAAGTCACGAAATCGGAGAGGAAAATAGGTATAGGTTGATACTCTAGGTACAATGTAGTAATGATTTCTTTTAATGAAATTGAATCTTTTCTAAAGAAACAATCGTGATTAAAGTTAATATTATACTTTGCACAAAACATTAAAAAAAATAATGTTAGATAACAACATAGGAACCTTAAAAAGATTTAAAAAATAATAGTATAATGTAAATTAGGGAAAATAGAAACTCAAAAAAAAATTGAAGTAAATGACAGTTCCAATGTGAAAAAGAGAAATAGAGAGTATATATATATAAAAAAAATACTATAACCAAAATTATGTTGATGTAGTGGTATAGAAGTTGGAGGGTTTTCCTTTGCATTAGAGGTTCAAATCTTTACAGTAACAATTTCTTTGATAACTATTTTTCTGCAAATAAAAAATATTATAATTACTATTCTATCCTTACAATTTATCAATGGTCAAGGGTAAAATGGGCAAAGTAAAATTTGCGTACCATAAACCCCTTTGACTTTATATATTACATAGATAGATTAGTTTCATTACATTACATCCCAGACTATGCCTTTTATGTAATTGCGCAATAATTACACTTATCCAGACATCATATTTAGCAGCCTGTTCTTGCAATTGCAGGGGCAATCTTAGTAACACAAACAAAACACTCACAGCAACCAAACGAATAACTTTTTCAAAGATCTGCTAATTAAGTAGAAACCAGGCCAAAATTATAGAGGGATTACATCCCTACACTTGGATCAAACCGTGGAATTCAAAATATACACGCATGCAATCTCATTATTCTACCCGAAGCCCACCTTGCAAGCATCATTATTGCTCCAAAGAATGGGGTAAACCTCAGTTACAAAGCTGAATTTGACGCCAGCTAACCTAACTAAGCTACAGATTTCAGCATCGCATTTAAGACAGCTTCTCTAGTTGGCAGAGCGGGTATGGCACCCCTCTCAGTAACAGTCAATGCGCCACAAGCATTTGCAAACTGGAGAGCTTCTCTTAATCGATCCTCCTTCTACATAACAGTCATAAATTGAACATCATCAGAATTTACCCTCTTCTCCTTTAATGATGTCTTGTGTTTCCACAAGATACAACAAAACAAGTACCAACATGTTCATTAGGCGTGAATAGGATATATAACCTTCTGTGGATACAGTTTTTTCTATTGACGAAAAAATCACAACTTGAAACTGAGCTTGAAACTTAAGCAGGGGTACCTGAATTAAACTAATGTCAGCAGCTAACTGGGACAGTATTCCAGCTACAAAAGCATCCCCAGCACCAGTAGTGTCCACAGCTGCAACTGAGAAACCCCGGACTTTCCCGCTAAATTCCTGCAAATAAAACGTATCCAAACATTTCAATTCAGCTTCTACTTTATTTCATTCTTTAATCCTTTTTCTTCTCTACTGTAGGCTCAGGAGCCTTACAGTCTTACCTTGGTATAATATCTACAGCCATCTGCACCTTCAGTCACCAGCAGCAATTTGAGGTTTGGATGGTAGAGTTTACGCACAACATTATCATCATAAGGATCTTCTCCTTGTGTCAAGAATGAGATTTCTTCTTCACTTATCTACCAGTGTACCCAATGAATTGTTAGAGCCAAAACTAAAAAAGAATTTTAGGCTGAGTCCATGCTTATCCTTCTACCTTGATTATGTCAGCCATGTCCCATATACTGAGGATCCCTTCTCGGGCACTCTCAGCTGATGGCCATAACGGAAGCCTCAAGTTCGGGTCATAGGAGAGAAGCACACCCACATCCTTGGCAGCTTTAGCAGCAGCCACATGAGCTGACTTGCATGGCTCAGTTATTAAGCTTATTGACCCATAATGAAATATCTTTGCCTGTCAAAATATTTCACAGAATCAACAGATATCATGTTTACTTTGAATCATATGGAAACTAAGTTTTCTTTCAAGAAAAAGAAGCGGGTGGGGCTTGAACTTTCCACACTTGCACACTATATTCTTTCTATAATTCTATTTACACCCAATCAATTAGTCAACCTGGAAATATTAGTCATAAATGAGCTTCAGGTTTCCATTGGACAACCATGTAAAAGTATTGTGCGAGAAATGTCCATGAGAAAATATTAGAACCTGCCATCTTCTGCCTGGATCTAAGTTACATACATAGTTCTGCACTCCAAACAGAGATCTGCATATCTTGTAATAGTTCATTTGAAAGGGGGAGGGCTTGGGAGGCCGATCTTGGTCGTTTCTCCCAGTACTTGATTGATTACCTTATATTAGCACAAAAAAGATCCATTCGCATACCTTTTTAATGAGATCAAAATCAAGTTCAGATTCCTGAAGGAGCATGTCAGCACTGGGATTCCGATAGAACATGAACTCACGTTCCCCATCCTTTCTCAATGTCACGAATGCTAAAGCAGTTCGAGCCCCAGGATCGAAGCGCATTCCGTCATTGTTCACATTGTTTTCCTTCAGAATATTAGCAAGCATATAGCCAAATTCATCTTCACCAACCTGAATGTGCAGATATAAGAATCATCATGCAGCAAATACCAAAAAACAAACTTTTCACAGATGGATGGCAATTGGCACTTTTACAAGCAGCAAAAAGATGGTAAAACAGATTAGCAACACCAACTAACCAGACCACAACATCACTATTTCCATTTACCGAATAATGGAAGAACTATTAGCAGTGACTCAACAAACCACGGACAAATCTGTAGACAGAAACCATTTAGTAAGGACAATGCATAAGTTGCACGTGTCCCTTGTAGACAATACTTAATAACAGGGTTTAGTACTTCAGTTACTCAAAATAATGTTGCAGTTCCAGATAGAATTTCAATAGTCCTAACACGTTTGAACAATGACTAATCAAATATGATTATGAAAAAGCCCGCAACAGACCCAACATAGATTCTGCCAAAGTGGGTTTTAGGCGAGCCTAGATGCACACATGAGGTTGAAATTGGCAATACAAGGTCATTCTGGGGAGATGCATGGGACAGTTTTTAAGGCAGCTACTCAAACAAGACAAAATATTAAATAGAAAACAAACAGGGTTCTTAGTCATGCAAGGACCCGCCACAAAAGTGGCAGCTACAGATATACCAATCTATGGACATGAAAGAATATATGAAAAACTGAACGATGATGGTGAGCTGAAGAGGGTGTGTCCACATGTGTAACATGCAAATGATTGGCAGCAATTCACTTTTATGGCAATTTACCCAAGGCAACTGTATCCACCAATCCACCATCAAGCATTTCTGAAATGAGAAAAAAGCAAGTATATTTTTGTTACCTTGCCTATAAATGCCGATGACCCTCCCAGACGAGCTATGCCAACAGCAACATTGGCAGGTGCACCTCCTGGAGCCTTTTTGAAAGCAGGTGCTTCAGCTAAGGACAACCCATTTGTGGTTGGGACAAAATCAATAAGCATTTCACCAAAGCAGACCACATGAGCGGTCTCCTTTGGCTCCACAGGCACATTACTCCCAGCCTGTGCATTAGCTACAGCAGATATTAATGAGAGAAGAGTCAGTATTTCTATAAAAACAATCAATATTTCATCCACCAATAAACCTAAGTACTGAAGCTGAACAATAAAACAATCAACAGACAAACTTCATCTCTTATTAATCTTTTGCAGCTCTTTTTTTTTTGGGAGGGGGGGGGGGATAAAATAAGAGCACTCAAATTAAATACTCTAGTGCAGGGATCTTTTGCTACAAAACTGCATAAGAACATGACAATGGGGTTCACAAGAAAAGGTAACCGAGAAAGGAGCCACTGTCTGTGAGCATGGATTGTATGCAGTGTTATCCTCAGTTTAGATGGAAATGAAAGGCTGCATTCATGACATGATTTTAGAGTTTCCAGATCCTATCACATCAGCCTAACATGGTATGATGGCTCAAACTCAAGGTGTCACTAGGGACATTCGACCATGCTATAATATTTTCATATCATAAGCTCTACAAATCCAAAATTAACCAACCACAGTTCAGATAGTAAAACGTTGAGCTACTGGGGCTATTATCATAAACTCAAACCAAATTAAACAAACCACGCGGGTGCTTCTAATATTTTTCCCTGCTAGAGCCAAATCAATAAGCAGAGGCAAGCTCAGATTTATCCATGATGTGTTCACAATCTATTGCAAATTAACAGACTGCTATTTCATCAAATTAAGCGACAATGAGGCACAAGGTCATGGTTGTCATTATATTCGTGATCATGGACTAAAAAGTTGACATATTTGTTTCAGTTACAAGGATAAATATTGCTATATTTGTTCACCGTAGTTTTTTTCTCCAAAAGTAGCAATGGTGACATAAAGTACAATGAACTACCTGAATATATCTACAAATCTCACTGCTGAGAATTCCAGAACCCACTTTTTTGGCATTACAGAACTCCAAAACTTTTTACACCCATCAATTTCACAAAATCAGAGACCATCTGCATTGACGTCTTTTAACCTCAAAAGTCAATTGTAACACAAAAACCGAACTTTACAACCCTGCTGTATCCCCCCCCCCCCCCCAACCACCACCACACAAACAAAATAAAACCAAAAAAAAAAGGAAAAGAAAGTGAGATGGTACCGACTACCTAAACAAACAAGTCAACAGCCTGTTCTCGGGAAAAAAAAAAGAAAAGAAAAAGACAACAGCCTAATGATTATCATTCTAAAGAAGTGTTGTTCTCATACAAAATTCCATCAAACTTCAATGCCGCCCGGGCCGGGTTGTAAATTCGCGTAACTCCTATTTCTTTCACCAAAGACACACACCTGCACTTACTATTCACGTGAATTTTCTGATAGGTTGTAAATTCGCATAATTAACCATCTCCATTCTTTTCCTTAGTCTTTTATGGGTCAACTCAATTCTCGTGCGTACCAAATAAGCTTAGTCTAAAACAATAATAAAACGAAATTGATCAAAATTTCAACTCAAAACAAATTATCTAATGAAAAATAGAAATGATTCCAATACCTAGCAAAGTACGGCGGCGGCCGAAATGGAGCGCCGGCGGCGAAGGGAGAGAGGAGGCAGCGGGAGCTAATCCGATGCTATCTCGCCGGAAAAAGACTGAGCCGCCGGAAAATCGAGAGAGAAAATTATCGGGATTGGGAGTGAGAGAAGTAGGGTGAAGGAGAGATAAATTGAAGGCCATTATTTTGGGGTGTAAGAAATGTAGTGAAAAGCAATTGGAGAAAACCCCTAATAGGGACTGACTGGGGTTGAGCTCCGACTCGTAGTGTTTGAGTTTGACATTGACTATTTGGGATCAACAACAACCACATGAGGATGGAGATGCTGCTGCTGCTGGTCCCTCCAAGTGGAACCAAATTCTTCTTCTGGCCGTCGTTTTTCCCCTTTTTTTTTTATATAGTTCCATTCAATTATTTACGCTGGATTCCACTCGCTTTCTAATAAACGCTTTTACTTTTCTTTTTGTTTTTTTTTTCGGGAGATGCTACTATAATTGAAATGTTTTCTCAATTATGGCTGAGGAAATGTATAATCACCCTCAAATATATCTTTAACAAAATTAAAATTAAAATATATTGATTAAAGGCCCATGTACAATAAGTAATCTTATTTGTTGTGATATAATTTTTTAAGAATTTTATTATTTGAAGAATATTCTACCAAAATTGATTTTTTTCAATTATCATAGTTGAAAGTGCAAATATCATTAATACCATAAAAACTCAAAATTAAAATATATTGAAGAAAGTAACTTATTACAATGAATTAACTTATTTATTGAGATATATATAATGGGTTTTTGGATGATAATATACCAACCTTGGGGGTATTGGATTGTAATATACCAATATTTACTATTGGACAGCAATATCTCTTACCTTTATACATGGGTGACATTATTATACCAACAATAACTAAAAGGGTGATGAACCGATCTCCATGAGTGCTAACGTGGCTAGCGAAGGGAAAAAAATTGTCCCAAACCAATAACGTCATTATCCCCTTAGTTTTTCTCATTAACCCACATTACAAGATATTGGTTGCTTGTGTTTCACGTCAGTACGAAGACCGGTTCACCACCCGTTATTCACTGTGTTAGGGCCAATTTTTTTTAACGTGGCCACGTGGGTTAATGAGAAAAATGGAGGGTTAATAACGAGGTTATTGGGCAAAGACCGGTTATTTTACCTCTGTCTATCACGTCAGAATCGAGACCACTTAACCAGTCATCACCCATTTGGTTACTGTTGGTATAATAATCTCATCTAAGTATAAAGGTCAGGAACATTGTTGTCCAATAGTAAAGATCGTTATATTACTATCCAATACCGCCAAAGGTTAATATATTGTCATCCAATATTAATATATGTGATTTATTTTTTATAAATCATTGATTATGAAATTTTCAACTACCATAGTTGAAAAAAATTTCAACTATGGTAGAATTTTCATTTTTTTTAGGGTTTTCCAAAATCAATTAATTACGAGGCAAGTTGCTCATGCAATGCACGGGCATAAAAGTAGTGGACTTTTTATGGAATCAACAAATAAAAAGTCTCACTATTTTACATATTTGTTTTGGCGACTAAAAACTTTGTACAATTTTTTTAGGAAATGATTATACAAAATTTTCATAACTATAAGCTTGATTTGCGAAGACAAATTATGTACTTTGTATTGTTTAATGTGCACGTGTGTCTTCATCATAGATTTCAGCTCCTCTAGTGGAGATATAAACGTAAAGTAAAATCATGTTCTTTTGCAACGTAAGTTAAATTTTACATTATCTTACTTTACCTTATTTACCATCCAAAATAACATGAGTATACTTTTACATAATTTATATTTAACTATTCTAACTCACAAAATTTATTTAAAAATAAAAAACTTTAGCTAATCTTAGACTCTTTTTTTTTTTTTTTGCCAAAGTAAGTAAAATTTGACCTTATCTTACTTTACATTGTGTTATCTTACCTTACAATTAGAAAGAACGTGACCATACTTTTACATAATTTATATTAAAATTCTTTTATTCAACTCACATAATTTATTTAAAAGAAAAAATAGGTCTGATTTTAATAAGTATGAAAATTTACAAACATCAATACAAGTATTTATAATTTATATGTAATACTATCTCTATTTTTCAAATACGATGACACTAATTTATAAGTTTGCATTCTCATAAAAATTATGACACTTTAAAAATTGACCCATGTTGAAACTTTTAGCGTTTTCTATTGTGAAATATATAATAATATCCAACCCGTAATTACTCGAATCCGAAATATATCTAACCCGTATTGACTCGAACTCATAATATACTTGATCCATATTTACTTGACCCCGAAATACACTTAACTCGTGTTCTCCCGAACCAGAAATATACTGGACCCGTATTTAACTTATCTAGATATACACTTGACACGTATTTAACTTGTTTCCCGAATTGATTGGTCTGGACATAAAGTTTTATTTGGTACTAGACTCCTTAGTTATTGTAGTTATTACGGAAAAAAGAATAATCCTTCTTTCTCCCAACATTATTCTCAAAAAAAGAAAGTGTGAATACAAGTTATAATTTATAAGGCAAGCTGGTAAAGTTAAAAGATTGGTTGTTTATTATTATATTCACTGGGAAAAAAATTGAATTTTCGTGTGAACACAAGCTACAAGACAAGGTCGTGAAACTACCAAGTAAGCAACTCATTATTATATTCGAGAACAAAAGAGTAAATTCGAGTGTGAACACAAGTTACACGGTAAACTGCTAGGCAAGTAGCTCCTTCAAACATTTTTTGTCCCTCTCAAATGATTAAGCCTCTTTATATTTTTTTTTCGATAATTTGCAAGCCAAAAAAGGCTAAGATGGCATCAAAGATGCTACAAAATCTGCAAAACAGCTTGATGTATGCTAGCTCACTAAGATCAGAGTATTGAACTAGAATGCACCATACAATCTCACACAAACACAGCTGAATGCTTAAAACACAAGAACTGTTTGAAATCAATTAGCTGGAATAGAAGACAACCTAAGACATAACATAAAAGATAGTCTTGCTTACAACTGTTACAGACACGCCTTCAGCTGCAATCAAGGGCAAAGGACTCTCACATTCATGCCGCTACAGACACACCAAAGCATGGATGATCAAGCACAACTGACACTTACTGGATGTTTGCCAAAATCCAGTGACAGGAGCTGTTTTAACCTAGGCTGAGAGTTATAGGACACTCACAAACTTTCAGAGGTACTAAGACACTCGAGAATACTATTGAATGAACACTGAGATGTCCTTCATTGATGGAAAACTTCAGAATATAAAGAAAACTAACAGTTTGATTAGCAGCTGCTTAGCATAAGCTTCTATCTAATCTCCCTGAAATAACCTAAGCTACAGAGCTTAAAATAAATACATATGATTATATCCTAAGCTATCTAATATGATCTGGATTACATTTGCTTAGAAAAATAGAATAAAATGCTAGCTAAAATCCTGATTGGACCAATTTGCCAAAGGGTGGCAAAATGAGCCAATGGGAGGCTTTCTTTCCCAAGGGGGTAAAATTTGATGTTACTGAGGTAATTCCCGCGCAACTACTAACCTGGAAATAATTTCAACAGGTTAATATTAGGCTAGAAAGACCAAAACAACCCTTAGGGACAGATAACAAAACATATAGCCTCGGAACTGAGGTTCTGCAAAAACTGATAACAAGCAACCCTGCTGGGACTGCTTATTTTGGCATCTGAATCTTGCTGTTGCCATGCTCGATTATACTGGGACTTGGCTTGGACTTGAAAATGGCATGACAAGGGACAAAAAACTCCTAGGGAACCTTGGCTGAATCTTCCTCAATCAATAGATATGACAATGAGAAAGTTCTTTGGATCGTATTCTTTGCTGGAACCGAATTGGTCCGATGACCAATGCTGCTGGGCTGAATGGTTGTGGGTGCCAGGACTTGCTTAACAAGTGTGTAGCAAGCTTGGATGGATGCTGTGGATGGATTGGTGGTTGCTGGTGAGGCTGTAAACCTCCTGCTGGGTATCTGAACTACTGAGAAACATGCTGAATAGCCTATTGTCTGTGATGGGATTTGGAAGCCTGCTGTTTCTGCTGGAAATGCTTCCTTAGCTGCTGAGTTTGGTTCATCAACAAGATCTCCTCCTTGTGCTACTGCTGAAAGTGTTGGTGAAGTTCCCATAGATGCCTCATTTGCTGATGAAGCTACTGCTGCTGGTTGTTGTTCATGATGGTCTCCATCATCCTCCTCAGGTTGAGGAAAGTTTGTCCTCAAACTTGGAAGATCTTCATCTATTGGATAATATGGTCGAAGATCTACTACTTTGAATGTTTTTGAGCCTCCATACTCTTCAGATAGGTCCAACCTATAGGCATTATCTCCAATTTTCTCAAGCGCTTCAAAGGGGCCATCTGCTCTTGGTAGTAGCTTGCCTCTTCTCTTGCTGGGGAACCTGTCCTTCCTCAGGTGGATCCAAACTAGATCTCCTGGCTGGAAAGTGACCTTTTTCTTGTGTTTGTTGGCTGATGTAGACACTTGCTCAGTATACTTGGCAATTTTCTCCTTCACTTGCTGATGAAGCTCCCTGATTTGATATGCTCTTTTACCTGCTTCAAAACTAAATTTGACAGAACTAGTTAGTGGAACTAAATCCAAAGGGGAAATTGGATTTTTACCATAGACTACTTGGAATGGAGAGTAGCCTGTGGCCTTGGATGGTGCTTTGTTGCAAGCAAATTCAGCATGGGGCAAAAGAGTATCCCATCCTGCTTTATTTTTGTGGATCAGTGCTCTCAATAGGACTCCAAGTGTTCTATTAGTAACCTCTGTTTGTCCATTAGTCTGTGGATGACAAGTGGTGCTGTACTTGAGCTGAGTGCCCAATTTCTTCCATAAAGTAACCCAGAAGTGGCTCAAAAACTTGGTATCTATGTCAGACACCATTGTCTTTGGCACTCCATGCAACCTGACAATCTCCTGGAAGAATAATTCAACAACTCTTGTGGCATCAAAAGTGGTGTGGCATGATATGAAATGTGCCATCTTTGAAAATCTATCAACCACCACCATGATTAAATCCTTCCCTCTCTGAGTTCTTGGTAAACCCACAATGAAATCAAGGCTGACATCTTCCCAAGGGTTGTTGGGAACTGTTAATGGGGTATACAGGCCTTGTGGTAGGTTGTGTGACTTAGCCAATTGACAAATATTGCACCTCTTCAACAGATGCTCCACATCTTTCCTCATCTTTGGCCAACTGTAGTGCTCTTTCAACATCATCAATGTTTTTTCAACTCCAAAATGACCTGTTAAACTCCCTCCATGGACTTCTAAAATCAGTAGCTCTCTGAAACTGCTCGTAGGGACACATAATATGCTACCTTTGAGCAAATAACCCTGGTCTATGTGATACGGACCCTGGGGATGCTGCTGGCACTTCAGGTACACCTGCTTGAAGTCTCCATCCTCCTGATACAAAGCTTTCAAATGCTCAAAACCAACAATTCTAGAATCAAGTATTTGAAGCAACATATACCTCCTACTCAATGCATCTGCTCCTTTGTTTAGCACTCCTGACTTGTGATGAATCATGAAGTGAAACTACTGCATGTACTCTACCCAAGCAGCATGCCTGGTGTTGAGCTTGTGTTGCCCTTGAATGAACTTCAAGGCCTCATGATCACTGTGTAGGATGAATTCTGCTCCAATAATGTAGTGCCTCCAGTGTTGAAGAGCTCTAATGATGGCATAGAACTCTTTATCATAGGTGTTGTACTTCCTCTTTGCATCATTCAACTTCTCACTGAAATAGGCAACTGGCTTGCCCTCTTGTGTCAATACTGCTCCTATGCCAACTCCTGAAGCATCACATTCTACCTCAAAAACTTTGCTGAACCTGGGAAATGCTAGAACTGGTGCTAAGGTAAGCCTCTTCTTAAGTTCTTCAAAGGCTCTTTGGGCTGCTGTTGTCCAAATTAAGGACTTTCCCTTCACCACTTCAGTCATTGGGGCCAAAATAGTGCTGAAATTCTTGACAAATCTCCTGTAAAATGAAGCCAGGCCATGGAAGCTCCAGACTTGCTGAATAGAAGTGGGCACATGCCACTCCCTAATTGCTTTGATCTTCTCCTCATCAACTTGGATACCTGCTACTGTGACAATGTATCCCAAGAAGTTCACTTGTGCTGTAAAGAAGTGACACTTCTTGAGGTTGCCAAATAACTCCTCCCTGCTCAGAATAGTTAAAACCTCCTGCAAATGTTTGGCATGCTCTTGTTCAGACCTGCTATAGACAAGAATATCATCAAAGTATACCACAACACTCTTGTCTATGAGTGGTTTAAGGACCTGGTTCATGAGCCTCATGAATGTAGATGGAGCACTAGTCAAACCAAAGGGTATGACCAACCATTCAAACAAACCTCCCTTGGTTTTAAAAACTGTCTTCCACTCATCTCCTTCATAGATCCTAATATGGTAGTATCCACTCCTCAAATCAATCTTAGAAAATACTGCCGACCCATGTAACTCATCCAACATGTCTTCAAGTCTAGGTATAGGGTACCTATACTTTATTGTGATCTTGTTAATGGCCCTACAATAAATACACATTCTTTGGCTTCCATCTTTCTTAGGCACTAACAAGGCCGGGACTGCACATGGACTCAAACTCTCCCTAATCATTCCCTTCTCCAATAACTCATCCACCTGCCTCTGTATTTCATTAGTGTCTGCTGGTGTCATCCTATAAGTTGGCTTATTAGGCAACACTGATCTAGGCACTAAGTCAATTTTGTGCTGGATATCCCTTTTAGCTGGCAAACTAGGTGGCATTTCCTCAGGAAATACATGCTGAAACTGCTGGAGTAAAGGTAGAAATAAAGGGTGGTCATTTTGTGGGGCTGAGGGTTCTTCAAGGTCTAAAAAGATCAAGTCCTTCTGTGTGCTAAATTCATGTTGGTCAGATAAAAGCAACACATCAAGACTAGGTTCAAGACATAGGCTCTTGGATTTTTTGGCTAACTGTGAGGGTGTCATGGGGGTAAGAATGATCTTTCTGTGGTTTAGGGTCAGGGTGTAGGTATTAGCTCTACCACAATGGCTCACAAATCTATCATACAACCAAGGTCGACCCAAAAGCAAATGACATGCATCCATAGGTAAAACATCACACCAGACCTCATCTTTGTATGATTGACCAATTGAAAAGGCAACAAGGCATCTAGTAGAGATTTGGATACCTTTCCCTAAGTTGAGCCACTGAATGGTGTATGGAGTTGGGTGGGGCTTGGTTGCCAGGCATAGCTTCTTCACCGTGGTGCTGGAGGCTGCATTGGTACAACTTCCACTGTCCACAATCATGGAGCATACCTTCCCTCCAATGGTACACCTTGTATGAAAGATATTCTCCCTTTGCTCTTCTGCTTCCTCTACTGCTGAGCTGCTGAGAACTCTCCTGATCACAAGCATTTCTCCCTCATCTGGACCTTCTTCTATAACATCATCATCATAGATAGGATCATGTTCAGGCTCTTCATAATCCTGTTCTTCTCCCTGCACAAGTTCAGGATCAATAAACAAAGCTGCTTGGTACTCAGCAAGAGTAACCATTATCTTGTTTGGACATTCTCAGGCAATGTGCCCTAGTCCTTGACACCTGAAACATCTTCTTTCTGAATAAGTTCTGCTGATAGGGGCTGGGGTTCTTTGTGGGGGATTTTGTGGCTGATTTTGTGGGGGTCTTGGGGCTAGATTTTTGACTTGAGGTGGGGGTGGGGGTGGATAGGCTCTTTGTGGGGGATTGTAAGGCTTGTAAGGGTTTCACTTGGCTGGTGCATAAGGTTTGGCTGGGTATCTGCTGTATTCTTTCACTCTGGCCTTCTTCTGCTGCTCCTCTTTGTGAGCTAAAGAGCTTAATTCATCAAGTGAATCATAGACCTGTAACTCCACAACATTCTTGATTCCTTCATTCAAGCCTGCAAGGTACTTGATATAGGTTTGTACCTCATTCTCTTGCATATTACGCTTCCAAAGCAAGTGCTCAAACTCTTTTGTGTACACCTCCACTGACTTGTTACCCTGCACAAAATACTGCAACTTGAAGTAGTTCTCCTTCATGTAGTTATCTGGAAGGAATTTCTCCTCAAACTTCTGTCTCATCTCAATCCAGGTGCTCACCCTAGCTTCCCCAATCTCCATTCTCCTCCTCTGCAGATTAGTCCACCAAGTAGAAGCATATATCTTTAATTTTAAGGCTACTAACTTCACCTTGTGCTCTTCTGAAACCTCCTTTAAATCAAAGACTCTTTCTACTGTCTGCAACCAATCTAGGAAAACATCAGGATCTAACTCCCCTACACACTCAGGTATATCAATCTTGAAATCTAACTTCTCTATCCTCCTATCTTCCCTCCTTACTTCTCTTTCACTCTCACTATTTTCCTTAGGTTCACTAATCCTAGGTGATCTTCTAACCCTTCTTCTCCTTCTATGTATAGGCCTAGGACCTCGACCTCCTCTTCCTGTCCTACTAAACGTATTCTCACCTTCTCCCTCCTCCATTTCTTCATCAGTCTCCCTATTCAACTCATTTCTATGCAATCTCATGTAATACTGCAACTCTTCACTCAAAAACTTCATTTTCTGCTCTACTTCTTCTTTTTCTTTTAAGGTCTGTTCTAAGACTTCCTGTGGTGTTTTGCTAGTTCAGGCCATCTCAACTAAAGCAAGCAACACACTCCAAGATAGAACACAATGCTCTGATACCAAGATGATGTATGCTAGCTCACTAAGATCAGAGTATTGAACTAGAATGCACAATACAATCTCACACAAACACAGCTGAATGCATAAAACACAAGAACTGTTTGAAAGCAATTAGCTAGAATAGAAGACAACCTAAGACATAACATAAAAGATAGGCTTGCTTACAACTGTTATAGACACACCTTCAGTTGCAATCAAGGGCAAAGGACTCTCACATTCATGCCTCTATAGACACACCAAAGCGTGGATGATCAAGCACAGCTGACACTTGCTGGATGTTTGCCAAAATTCAGTGACAAGAGCTGTTTTAACCCAGGCTGAGAGTTATAGGACACTCACAAACTTTCAGAGGTACTAAGACACTCGAGAATACTATTGAATGAACACTGAGATGTCCTTCATTAATGGAAAACTTCATAATGTAAAGAAAACTAACAGTTTGATTAACAGCTGCTTAAGCATAAGCTTCTGTCTAATCTCCCTGAAATAACCTAAGCTACAAAGCTTAAAATAAATACATATGATTACATCCTAAGCTATCTAATATGATCTGGATTACATTTTCTTAGAAAAATAGAATAAAATGCTAGCTAAAATCCTAATTGGACCAATTTGCCAAAGGGTGGCAAAATGAGCCAATGGGAGGCTTCCCTGCCCAAGGGGGTAAAATTTGATGTTATTGAGGTAATTCCCGCGCAACTACTAACCAGGAAATAATCTCAACAGGTTAATATTAGGCTGGAAAGACCAAAACAATCCTTAGGGACAGATAACAAAACATATAGCCTCGGAACTGAGGTTCTGCAAAAACTGATAACAAGCAACCCTGCTGGGACTGCTTATTCTGGCATCTGAATCTTACTGTTGCCATGCTCGATTATACTGGGACTTAGCTTGGACTTGAAAATGGCATGACAAGGGACAAAAAACTCCTAGGGAACCTTGGCTGAATCTTCCTCAATCAATAGATATGACATTGAGAAAGTTTGCTGCTTGGACTGTTGCTGCTGGGAACTAGAATTGGTCTAGATGACCAATGCTGCTGGGCTGAATGGCTGTGGGTGCCAGGACTTGCTTAACAAGTGTGTAGCAAGCTTGGATGGATGTTGTGGATGGATTGGTGGTTGCTGGTGAGGCTGTAAACCTCCTGCTGGGTATCTGAACTGCTGAGAAACATGTTGAATAGCCTGCTGTCTGTGCTGGGATTTGGAAGCCTGTTGTTTCTGCTGGAAATGCTTCCTTAGCTGCTGAGTTTGGTTCATCAACAAGATCTCCTCCTTGTGCTACTGCTGCTGCTAGGGGTGGAAATGAGCCAAGCCGGCTCGCAAACCTTTGCAAGCCGGCTCGAAAAAAAGCTTGTATAGCTCGGCTTGAGAGCAGCTCAGCTTGGCTCAGGCTTGAGCTCGTGAACTAAACAAGCCAAGTCAAGCCACGAATAGCTTAATGTGCACGTGTGTCTTGGCGACTAAATACATATTTGTTTCGGCGACTAAAAACTTTGTACAATTTTTTTAGGAAATGATTATACAAAATTTTCAGAACTAAAAGCTTGATTTGCGAAGACAAATTATGTACTTTGTATTGTTTAATGTGCACGTGTGTCTTCATCATGGATTTCAGCTCCTCTGTATTTATTAGTGGAGATATAAATGTAAAGTAAAATCATGTTCTTTTGCAACGTAAGTTAAATTTTACATTATCTTACTTTACCTTATTTACCATCCAAAATAACATGAGTATACTTTTACATAATTTATTAACTATTCTAACTCACAGAATTTATTAAAAAATAAAAAACTTTAGCTAATCTTAGACTCTTTTTTTTTTTTTTGGCAAAGTAAAATTTTACCTTATCTTACTTTACATTGTGTTATCTTACCTTACCATTAGAAAGAACGTGACCATACTTTTACATAATTTATATTAAAATTCTATTATTCAACTCACATAATTTATTTAAAAGAAAAAAATAGGTCAGATTTTAATAAGTATGAAAATTTACAAACATCAATACAAATATTTATAATTTATATGTAATACTATCTCTATTTTTCAAATACGATGCACACTAATTTATAAGTTTGCATTCTCACAAAAATTATGACACTTTAAAAATTGACTCATGTTGAAACTTTTAGCATTTTCTATTGTGAAATATATAATAATATCCAACCCGTAATTACTCGAATCCGAAATATATCTAACCCGTATTGACCCGAACTCATAATATACTTGACCCATATTTACTTGACCCCGAAATACACCTAACTCGTGTTCGCTCGAACCAGAAATATACTGGACCCGTATTTACCTTATCTAGATATACACTTGACACGTATTTAACTTGTTTCTCGAATTGATTGGTTTGGACACAAAGTTTTATTTGGTACTAGACTCCTTAGTTATTGTAGTTATTACAGAAAAAAGAATCATCCTTCTTTCTCCCAACATTATTCTCAAAAAAAGAAAGTGTGAATACAAGTTCTAAATAGGGATGGCAATGGGCAGGATCTGGGCATGGTCCACCTGGATCTATATCCTTATCCATATTTTTAACTGGACTCATATTCTTACCCATATTCTTTGGGTCTTTTCTGAAAGGATCCATATCCTTACCCATATTGTTGACTGGAACCATATCCTTACCCAGTTACCCATATTCTATGTTATCAACATTTAAATTGAACTTTTATCGTATATTAATTAGCAAACCTGTAACATTTTTACTTAAAATCTATAAATGTCAAACTTACAATCTCAAAAATAATCCAAAGCAGTCATACAATCCCAAATTACAACATAACAAACACAAACTTATTGCACAAAAAACAATAATAACTTAGCCACTTAGGTAGAAAATCTTATATATAACATAGCGGATCTGGGTAAGGATCTGGGTCCTTACCTTGGAGCTAGATCCATATTCATTTTTGGCCATTGGACCCATATCCTTACCCATATCCTCTAGGTCTAAAGTTTGTGGACCCATATCTTTAAATATGGATCTGGGTCCGCGGATCTGAGCAGGGTCCAAGACCCATTGTCATCCCTAGTTATAAGGCAAGCTGGTAAAGTTACAAGATTGGTTGTTTATTATTATATTCAAAGGGAAAAAAAGTGAATTTTCTTGTGAACACAAGCTACAAGACAAGGTCGTGAAACTACCAAATAAGCAACTCATTATTATATTCGAGAACAAAAGAGTAAATTCGAGTCTGAACACAAGTTACACGGTAAACTGCTAGGCAAGTAGCTCCAAACATTTTTTGTCCCTCTCAAATGATTAAGCCTCTTTATATTTTTTTTCGATAATTTGCAAGCCAAAAAAGGCTAAGATGGCATCAAAGATGCTACAAAATCTGCAAAACAACTGAACAACAAGAGTCCAGCAAAACAAAAAAAAAAAACAAAACTTGTAACAACGTCAGGGCCGGCAAAAATCTGACCAACCCGATAGTCCGAATTTTACCGACCCGGAAAAATCGGGTATTGGACATGGCGATTTGACCGAATCTGAAAATTCGGTCATTTGGTAATTGACCGAATAAAATACGGGTCGGGCTTGGGTTTACCAAAACGGGTTCGGGTTGACCGAATTTTGAAGAAAAAACGAATTCGGTCAACCGGGTCCCAGTTGACCAAACCTGAATTTGGGCAAGAATCAGTGAATCACAAGATATATTACTAAAAAGAGTAAAAAGGTCATTTATGAAATTCGGTCAATCAGACACATTCGGTCAACCGGGTCCGGGTTCGGGTTTGACAAATGTGTCCGAATTAAAATTCGAGCAGGGTTAGGGTTTGAGGTTTTTGACCGAACCGATAAGTCTCGGCCCCGATTTTTTGCCACCCCTAGACAACGGGATTACAAAAAAAAAAAAAACATCTAACAAGATTCTTCTTTTGTTCCAACATATCATCTCCGGAAGCCTTAATCACAGTCTCATGATCATCACCAGGTATTTCCAACAAACTCAAAACCTTCACCGCTCTACAAGCTTCCTCATTCAATCTTTCCAAGGAGAGATCCCCGTCCTTCAAAGATCTTACAGTATAACTATCAACCGCATCTTCACTGAGAGATTTGCAGCTTCGAGAAGGCTTCTTAGAACCTTTGACACTACTAGAACCACTAGAGCGGACCCTATACGAAGCTCTACTTACCAATATTATATAGAGGAAATTTCCGGTTAATCCAAAAATTTGATTCATGAAAACTATAAATCATAACTGAACTAGTTTTTAGTTAACCGACTTTGGATTAAGTGATAGTTGAATTCTAAAACTGTGTAACCATATTTTTTATTTAGATAATCGCTATTTAGGTTTGATTTATAGTTACTTTTGGTTTTATAACTAAAATGTTTCTTTTTTTATAATCGGCAGAAAATAACTACTAGGGAAACAAAATAAGAGCGCTACAAAGCAATCATCTACACAACAAACCAAACCAAGATGAAATCAAACAATTTGCCTTCTTTTCTTGTATAGCAACCCTCTTGAAGATTTTAGTGCTGCACACTGATCGCGAATGACCTTTAAACCACACACATTACTCACAATTCTCCTCATGCAAGCAAACTCCACTACCGGATAAATATATATGTTTGGGCTAGTAGGAGGGGTAACCTAAACATCATATCATATCTAATAACAGTACGACAAAATAGAGCTCTGGTAGCATTTATTTTTGCCTTTAGCGGCATCCATAAATGTTGCAATACTCTAACCCAACAAATAATAAATTATGTCACTAGAGGCATTGTCACCATAGCCTTGGATAACATTTATGCATTTGCTAAGAAAAGCCTAATTAAATGCTACTGGAGGTCATTTATTTCAACATCACTAATTGCCATACATTTATCCAATAATTAATATAAATTCAAAATTAAACAAATTCTAAAAAATGGAAAATACAAATTTCTCCAAAATAACTCGAAATTTCCACATATTGCATCTCCAAATACTTCAATCCAACAAAAAATAATGCGTTTTTCATCAGTTTACAATCCAACACATCAAGATCGTCCATAAGCCAACAAGACAACCAAAAATAGCTAACATCCGATCTAAGAAAATCATGACAATGTCTAGTATCTGTTGTGCCTTTATGAGCTTTCAGGTAAATCCCAACAAAAAGTGTGCGGAGTCTCTGGGACCTATTTGTAGCTATAAATCTCAACTAAAAGTGTTATATGTTCATTCTATGAGGATAAGTTTTCTAGCTTACAACTTCCTTAGCAACTCTACATCAGTCTACTACTGCTGATCCTCCCCATTTTCGAACCCTACTTTCAGCTTCATCTGCCTGCATATTTATAATACAACAATCATCAATCCAAATGACAGTTAAGGAATACAATCAAGGCTAAAA
Organism: Portulaca oleracea; assembly: GCA_029582165.1. Taxonomy (NCBI): domain Eukaryota; kingdom Viridiplantae; phylum Streptophyta; class Magnoliopsida; order Caryophyllales; family Portulacaceae; genus Portulaca; species Portulaca oleracea. The sequence goes on along the minus strand of CM055873.1, from coordinate 19,866,901 downwards.
CGTGAAAATAGCTACATTGGCTGCTGAATTTACCTCTTTTTTTTCCAGTTTGTCAACATTGTAACTACGATCAAAATAATGGTTTATAACAGGATTCTGCCTATCATTCCTCCTTAAACTCCCCGCTGTTGAGATATTATCGATTGTGAATATGTTCGGCCAAATAATACACGCATACACACAAATACATTTAGCTCTTACAAACATGTGATTGTCGTCAAATGTGGATTGAGTTATAGGTTGACTATAGAAATCAATTGGGTTAAGCTTGTTTCGAGATATAATGTCAGGGTTGGATAAAGTTGATCTATGTCATTCTTGGTTTGAAAATTGTATAAGGCTTGATTTTGGCCTATGGACATAAATTGGTCACTTCTAGCATAAACAAGCAGATTTTGCTGATGAAATTTCTACAAGGTTACCATAGCTCCATAGTTATATTTGAATCCAAGGAGGAAACTAGTAGGCAGTTCGACAAGATAGTAGCACACGATGTTGATGTATGCAACAAGTGATTGCCTAGCTGAAATGGCAACAATATCTGCTGAGATACCATCTGACATAGTTAAATAAGTGCATATATTCTAATCAAGACCCATGAAAAATAATTAACATGTATTCGAGCCAGGAATTTCCTGGAGGAATCACTAATGGAGCAACATGGTGTGTCACTGTTTTGAATTTATACGAGCAATTCTTTTATGTTCTTATATCTAACTATGCATTGTACAACTTCTTCTTCTTCATCATCATTGTTTAGCTTTCCAACAATTTGTGCATATATTCTAATCAAGACCCATGAAAAAAGTAGATAACAATGACTAATAAGATTTCTCAATTCAATTGAGTTTACACATTACAAATGAGAACTACTTGGCAATTAGGCTAGTAAGATTATCCATCTTTGCCGCTTGAAAATGCAAACTCCAAAAATTCATTAACTCACTACTAAAAACTTGCCATATTGCGACGGAAATTGCGACGAAATTTATCAAAATTGCGACGGAATTTTTGGACCTTGCGACGATATTTTTTCCGTCGCATTTTGCCTCATCGCAAGACCTTTGCGAAGGACCTTGCGACCGAATTCAATTCCGTCACAGCATCCCACAAGAAATTAAAAAAAATAAATAAATCCTTGCGACGGAAAATTCTTGCAATTTAATTTTTAATTAAAAAAGTTATATTATATTATATTATATATATATTATTTATATATATATATATATATATGCACACATAATACACATACAACGTAGATATTAATTGGAAATAATTCTATTTAAATAAATAGATAAAAATACAAATACAAATCATTCATACATTTATGTAATTTGACTAGACTAAGTAAATTAAGGGAAAAAAAGATCCTCCTAACATTGAATTGAGAAAACAAACATAAAAAAAATCAAAAATACATTTAAATTGAACTACATCTTGATCATGCCTTTCTTCAATTCTTCCTTGACGAACTCTTGCTTATAGTTTTCCTGAAAATAAATACAAAAATTGTTAGCAAAATATAGACCGATTAAATACACAAAAATATAGACCCATTATGGGAATGAATACTACCAACTTCTGCACTGCCACAATAACAAAGCACAATGATCATAAATTTTGTACAAGAGACATTCAGGGCCTGTTTGGAGAGAAAAGTGGGATGGATTGGGTATGGAATTAGAACCCTGGGGGGTTGGGTATGGAATCAGAACCCCAAAGTGAAAGTGTTTGGTGAACAGAGGAATGGAATCAAATATATTTAATTCATTATTTTTTTTAATAATTATAAATTATAAATCAATAATAATAATAATTTATTTATTTTGATTTATTATTTATTAATTTATAATTATTAACATTTATTGTTTATTAATTTAAATAATTATTAATATTTATATTTTTTAATTATTATTAATATTGTTACCATTATTAATTAGTATCAATCATAAATTAATATTATTTTTATTTGCTATATATTATTTATTAATTATTATAAATTATTATTATTAAGTAATTATAATAATTAGTAATTAATATTAAATTATTAATTACTAATTATTAATATTAATATTTATTATCGATTATCAATTATTATTGTTTATTATTAACTTTTGTTAATATTAATTAATATTAATTAATATTTTAATTATTAATTAATATTTTTATTAAAAAATTATTTTTTTATTGATTATTGATTATTAGTTATTAAATTATTATTATTATTATTATTATTATTATTATTATTATTATTATTATTATTATGGAAGAAAGGGGATAGCCAATTCCCCCCATATTTGGGAGGGTTCTAATCCCCCTCTTTGGGAGGGATAGCAAATCCCTAGGGATTGCTATTCCATTCCAATAACAGTTCTCCAAACAATAAAAACAGGAATTAGAACCCATTCCTGACTTATTCCATTCCTTTTATGCTCACCAAACAGGCCCTCAGCTACTATAGGCCACCAATGCTACCACTTTACTATATTTTTCCGACTCTTCAATTTACAGCAAGTTAGAGCACTCAACTTTGACAATGAAACTGAGACTTGGCTCTCATCTAACACAATTCAGAGGACAAAGAAACCAACAAGCACCTCTATTCTGTGCCAGTCATCTGTAACCTTACAGATGAATTACACGGCTTCACAAATCACAAGTCCATTGAATCAGTAAGGAACTGCAGATTACAGGCAGCCAGATTCATTGCATCTAATGATGCATGTAATGCTCCAAGGGGGGAAATAAAATACTTGTGTGGAAAGCTGTAATGGATTGAAAACCAATGATATTGTTTGATGGACTTGATATTCCAAACCTCAGGTAACACCAATGAAGATGCATCAACAGCAATGAATAATTAGGCCAAGATTTAAGTATAGAAGTTGCATCAGACATTAACCAAGCTCTAGATCCTCATAATATAATTCACCCAAGTGAACTGCAGCACACTAGGGCCTTAAGTACACTAAGGTTTAACATAAGATTCCTTCGCAAAGTGCAACGGAATAAACCAACACAGTTAAACAGTACTGAATAATTTCTCACACAACCTTTTATATTACCAAATTAGGAAGGCCACATCCTTAGTAACTAGCACAGGACAATCACTTCAGTGATATTGCACAAAGGCCGTCACTACAATACCACTTCCTACGTTTATCAAGACCATAATAGGTGTTGAACATTTGACCAGAAGCCAAAGGAGCATATATCAAAAATTGTCACTGTTCAATTTCACATGAACCAACCACCCAAATCACTAAACAGTTACCATAAATGTCAAACGCACCTGTTCAGGAGATTCAGCATCTTGAGATTTCACTAGCTGCTTTAATTGCTCACGATTTGAATGACTGCAAAACTATTGCAAAGTACTGCAAGATAACAATGACACATGATAAGGAATATGCAACTAAACTTTTAGCAATCGAACAAAAGACAAGCATATTACTTTCAAATCTTCTTCAGCCTTGAATGTCTGCAGAAAAGCCAGCAATGACTCAGATGATCTCCTTGCTGGGTCACTCATGCTCGCGCCGAATTTTTTGTCATAGACTTTTAGAAATTCCTTCCATCCACCCATTTCACCTTCCATCCCTCGTTTTTGTGCCAACTTGACAATTTGCACCAGAATCTGGACATGCTCTAGAAAATTAGCTGATCAACAACATCATGGTGCTGCATTTACACAACAACAATGAGAGTGCAATATGATCCCACATATGATAGGTTGGGCCCTAGGTTACACCATGCTGGAAGCCCTACTCCTCAACCTATAGGATTGGATGATATGTGGTTGAGAAATTCTAATTGCTCACTTAGAAAGGATGGCTACATTCAGGGCAGCTCAAGAATTACAAAGATATGAGAAGTTCAAGTGACAAAGCTTCACATTGTATGACCCATTTCTTTTGTTATGGTTGTTGGCATTGCTTTCATGCATCTCAGGGTACGTATACCTCGAAATGATATCAAGGTGTTTTCTCTGCCACCCTCCCCCCCCCCCCCCCAACCCCCCAAAAAAAAAGAAACCTAATGAAAAAAATTCCTAAATGCATTGTAATTGAAAGAAATTATGATCATGCCCCAAGAGGATCAAGTATACGACTATGAAACAAGACCAAATATCTACTTACAAATGCAAAACTCAAGTTATACCAAATTTTTGGAAATTCAACCACTCCATTCCACCACAAGAAAATGCTTTAGACATAGTAAGTGCTCTTTCAATCAAAAGAAACAATAAAAGCCCAAGGAAGATCAAGTCAATCTAAGAATGAAACAAGATGGAGTACCTATTTACAAACCAAGAAGTCACGTTCTATTTAAACCCAGAACCCATAATGTTCAAACAAAAAACCAAAACGAACTTAATAAATAATGCCAATTACACACAACAAGACCAAATTTGAGACATTTAATCACTCCATTTCCTACCACAGGAAGACAATTTGTACTAAATAGAAAAGGAGACAAGATCCAACTAAGAAATATTAATAACAACACCAACATTGGAATGAATGAAACAAACCGAAGCTTGAGACAGTGAAGGACAAAGGAAGAGACTGACAACAGGTGTCACCGACACACCTGACAATAACTGACCAAAACGAACTCGATTCGCACAGAAAGAACCGGCGGCTGACTTACACCAGCAACCTTGGCAGAGAGAGCTGTAATGGGAAGAATGTAGGAGGCCGAGAGACAAATCGAGTACCTGTGAGTGAGAAGATAAATACTCCAAAAATTGATGTTAAATTTGAAGAGAAAAGAGGAGATTGTACCTGTGGGTGAGAAGATGAAGGGACGACTACACGGCCTACACCATCTTGAAGGAACAACTACACCATAGTTGGATCTTGAAGGAAACAACAGGAGGAACGGGGGAAAATTAGGGTTTCGTGCTTCGTATAACAGAAGGAAAGGGGCGGGGAGAGGTAGGCTTAGGGTTTGAGAATGGGGGAGGGGGGAGTTCGGGAGAAGTACTCGCAGTATAAGTTTTTTTTAAAAAAAATGGACCGAGCGACGGACCGATTCCGTCGCAAGGTCCATTTTTTTTGTCAACTCAGACTAATTTTAATATGGACCAACCGACGGATAATTTCGTCACAATTTCCATCGCAATATGACAAGTTTTTAGTAGTGACTCCATATAATTACTCATCCTAATTATTACTACTAATCCACTTGTGTTTTCGATTGTCCATATGTATACCCTTATTTACAACAAAAGTATGAATGAAAAATTAGGAAAATTTAAAAGGGTAGGGTGGTGTTATATTAAAAAATCATAAAAATAATGAAGATATATCAAGAAAATCATAACAGATTGGTTACCTCTACTAGCCCAACATATATGTGCAGCCTCTGAAATCTTGGGAAGATTGCACCTTCTTGTCTGAACTCCTCAACACAAAAATATTGTTTTAGTTCACTTCTATCATGTCCATCTCTCATAGTCCTCTTCCTCTAAGTTTAAAGTTCTAGATACGAATAGGACATTTTGCAGTACTCTTTTCATCTTTTGGTTTGCTGTTTCTTGTTGGGGAAAATGATGTTTGACCGGTTTGAAACTTCATCATCTTCTCTTTGCTTCTTCATCTTCTTGCGGTATGTGTGACAAGATGTAAATTGAACTTAATAACCATATGATGGTTATCTTGTTTGGATATTGCTAAGAGTCATGGACAAACACATTTTCCTTAAGAACTATTTGATATACCCTAAATGTTTAGAGGGATAAAACTTAGCGCTTAATACACTCAAGACAAACTTGTTTCTCACTTGATTCACTCATGTATAGTTGCAGTCTATACATGAATGAGAGGTTGGGATTAGATAATGGTGTACACAAATGGCTAGGGAAAATCTCCTATTTACAGGAGACTTCCCACTCTCTTTAACCCTTGGTCAAAGGACTTAATTAAGGTCCTTAATGAGTATCTTGACCTTGACTAAATCAATTGACCATGTGGTATAAAGATGATATAATTGTTGGAGTCTTAAATCTGGTATTAAACCAAAATTATAACTTAATGGTGAAGATTATATAGTCGTTGGAACTTGGAACATTAGATTAGTTTCTGAACCACAACATCGTCCGTGGTAGAGTCACCATGGTCCATGTTGGAGCAACACGGTCCGTGTTGAGGCCATGGCACTTAGTTTAACTTTTTGGAGACCAGCACGACCCGTAGCACGACCCGTGTTGGTCTTATATTTATCCGTGTTGATCATATAACTTATTTCTCTTACAGCCAAGACCAAGAAATTGGGAATGTAGTTCCTCCCAAAACGCTGCAGCGTTCTTCCACCCTCTCTTTCACTTTTTTTTTAATTATATATAATTTTTATTATATTAAATGACTCTATCTAATACTCCTTTAAAAAGAAAGAGAACACTAGTATTGTTGTTGAAAAAAGTTCAAGTCTGGGTAAATTTGAGTTGGTTAAATTCGGGCAATGTCAAAATTATGATTAAAAATTGATGTGCGGACCCAATTTTTTTTTTAGAGCCGGACCGACTTGACAAAGCGGACATATCCAAATTTGGCTCAAAATCTCGGACAATAGAAAAAAGAGAACTATTTTATCCAAATAATCGGTCAATGTTACAATCGGGTTCGAATCAAAGCATTTTTTTGAGTCATATTTAAATATTTATTTTTAGCAATAATAAAATTAAATTTTAAAAGCGTAAACATAACTAAATATATAAGTAGGATAAAGTGGACTTTTTAAATAAATATTATAAAGTAAAAAAAGTAGAAATGAGTTCTTATTGTTGTAAAACAAATGAAATGAAGTTCCAATAAATAGGGGTGATGAAGAAAAGATGGACCCCCACTAACAATCCAAAAATAAGGATCACCATTGCATTTGATCTAATACATTTTTTTGGTTGGACTCATGGGTGGACTATAACAACATTTAAAATAAAAGTTGTTGGATATTATTTGCATTGGGCCTAGCTTGTACCATTAGAAGTGTTTCTAGTAAATGTTGTGAAATAAATGTTGTTAGACACCTAATTTGTTGTAGTGTAAAAGGCTAGAATATGCATCAATTTCATTTTTTCTTAGACAACTTATATTGAACCTTCTATTGGATAGATATATATTCGTGCTAGTAGAAGAGGGTAACCCAAACTTCATATCATATCCAATGGAAGTCCAGTGTTAAAACTAGGTCCATAAAAAGCCGCTAGCAAGGACAATGGTTCCTATCATGAAGATTATGACTAACTTGATTTAAACTATAATAGATTTAAGAATTGCTTACATCCATCTTACTTGAGTTACAAGCATTTCGACAAGAAAAACATAAACAATTATATGTGTATAATATCATTAATTTATTTGGGAGATATTTGAGAACAACAATGCAAATAAATAATTATTTGAAATAACATGTTTCTTTATGGCAACATGTCATTCAGGCTTACGTTTTTATTCACTTTGTTATCAAGGTTCAACTTTGCTCCAAGTTGCTACTAAAATATGTTATAAATTCTAATATACCATAATTGCACCTATATAACTAGTAATATGTAGGTAAGTGTCCCAAAACACAAGCCTCCACTCCACTTGCACTACAACGATGATGGCTACATCCTAGGTTTTAGCTTTTCAAATGCCTCATAATGTTAAGTAGGGTGATGGCGGGGTAAAGCCGCCCATGGAGAACCCTCTCGAAGATGAGCTCTCTTTTGATGATTACATGGGGGGAGTTCAACGAGCTCATGTGAGGCTTGATTAACCCAACGGGCTACCCAAGAAACATATACAACCCTTCCTTCTTCAAGGCTCACTGCTTTCTAAGAAGCGTCGAGTTCCGGGTGCAACCCCTCATCGACCACCGAAGAAAACCCGTCCCGGGGTGCTCGTTCATGGTGGGCACCTTCCTTCTTACTCCTAAGAGTTGAGGATAACTCTTTTCCAAAAAGGGGAACATGAAGTATATTAGGATAGGACCCGCTAAATCCAAATTATGAGCGACTTGCCTTTCCAAGGCCCTGTAGGTGTGGGTGGCTCTTTTCCAAGCAAAAATAGGTGTGGGAGGCATTTCAAGGAGGATCCTCGACCAAGAGATAGAGTTTGCATGAAGTATAGCAGGATAACATGGTTTGGGAGAGAATTGCTTTAGTCATTGGGCTTACGAGCCGCTTTTGGCAAAGATAGTTCATTAGAATGGATAATCCCTTCAATGAGATTCTTGAGTGTCCAACATCGCTTGGTGTCATAACCCCTCATGCGATGGTACTTGCAAAACATGGAATCATTAATTCCACCCAGGCCCTTTTACAGTTAGCTCCGGCCTAGGCTTTGGCAATTGGATTTTGTTTGTATTCAACAATCGTTCCAATGCTTCAGCATAGGTCATATCAAGAGGAGTATAAGTCCCATACATCAAAGGCGATGGTCTCGAAGTGGGACCATGATTTCCATTCTGAATGACATTAGTTTCGGTCGTCTCAGAAGGATTGTTAATGGTCCTCCGTTTCATGCTAGCGCTCTTCTAACCTTGGGAGGCGGTGTTCCTCTCCTTACACACCTCAATCTTAGGGCGCAGTTTCTAGGGAAGGAGAGAAAGAGATGAGAGTATTTTTCCTTGATGACAGAGGTATAGCTTTCTTGGGAAGATTCAGGTATGAGAAAATTTTGATTTCTCCAATAAATGTGGCACGGTGGGGCATCGTACTTGAGCATGTCCATACCTCTCAACCCAAGCCATCGTTGTGATTGGGGAACGCTATCGTAGTATGGAAGAGGGTAGTAAATTAGATTTTCTATGGTCATGAGGCCTTGTACTCTAATAAGTTGATGGTTGTCCCTAGTGCCGAACCTTTACTTACTACCAGGGTGCTGAGGGAAGATACAAGCTAAGGAAGTCAACGTGATGTGGGCGATGTTCGGTTGTAGATATTTGTGTCGTTTTTCTATGTAAGGGTAGTCGTATCTGCAGGGATGGGATGTTAGGTTTTCAGAAAATTGGTCTGGTAAAGGTTTTCAATATGCAGAAAGCAGTAAATAATTGAAAAGCAATTAAACTAATCTAAGCAGGAAATTGAAAACAACAAACACTAAAGAAAGCATGAAATTAAAGATGAACTAACCCTAAATAACCAAGAAAGAAAACTGTAACTAAGAATGCAATTAAAAGCAATAACCGAGAAACTAAAACGAAATCGAATAATGAAATTGAGAACAAGAAATTCTACCTAGATTGCCCAAATCTTCACTCTAACCCGGATCTTGAGTCCTTCATCTTGAACTTTCTCCCGAACAAACAAGAAAGTTGTGATTTGGATTACTAAAAATCCCCAATCCTCACTTGAGAAGAGAATTTGTGAACCCTTAATCCTCCTCTTCACTAAAAAAGGTTGGAAGTTTTGTTGAACTAACACTAATAAGATTGAATCAAGACAACAATGAAAACTAAACAATGAAAACCAGAGAGAACAAGAACTTGGAAATTTCTTCTTGAAACTGATTGAAAGAGAGTTGATTACAAATTGAAAGAGAAACTAGAGAAAACTTGGAAATAATTAAAGCTCAATGATAAAACTAATCTAGGGTTAATTAGAATGATAAAGGAAAGATATAAAACTAAATCTAAACCTAATTCTACTTGCTAATGATGCTGAAATGTTTGGGTCTATTTATAGAAGGAATAAAACAATCCTAAACCCTACACATAAGCGCAACCGTCGTACTTTAATTTTCCGCGTCGTCAATTTCGTCACGGGCATCACAACAGGTCGTCACGGGCATGACGAAACTGATGAAAAATATTTGTTGATTTGCAGAATGGGGTAACGGGCACTACGATGAGGCGTTACGGGCGTGACGATCTGGACAACCATTCTTTGCTGCAGTCAAGGTCGCGGGTGCTACCTATGGGGGTAGCGACCGTGACCGCCTGGATTTTGGGCTATTTCTTGATTTTTGTCCTTCTTTTTCCTTGTAACTCTTGATTATCCTACAAAAAACACAAAATGATCATAACTAAAACATAAATTAATCAAGGGAGTAAAACAAGCAAAACACCTTATAAATGATATCAATTCGGCTCGAAACGAGATCGAACAGGCGATGGCAGTGCTAATGGAGAAACATGAGGCAATAATGGTGAAGATGATGATGATGATAACCTAATGTTCCCCCCCGGAATTCAATAGAGGCCTATAGTGGAAATCAACTAGCAAGTCGGTAACCCCACATAAGCATGAGACAAATTTACAGAATTAGATTCAGGATGGGTGCCAAACATACCACCAGGTCCGAGTGTGTCGCCTGCGGCTCAGGTTCTAAACCTGGACAGATGAGGTGACATTAGGGATGGCAATAGATTGGGTCTGGGTCGGGTCCAAGTGGACCCAAGCCTAGACCCGCCAAGTTTTTTTTGGACCCAAACCCAAACCCGACCCAAAACCCCGTCCCAAAAACCCAAATCCAAACCCACAGAGTCCGCGGGTCCATAATGGGTCTTTGATGGGTCAAAAAATCTTATGCATCTTTTTACTAGATTTATCAATTTTCGGGTTATTTGTATACTTACACACATGTATAATAATGACTATTTTTATCTAAATACATTTGTTTTCAACACAATAAAAACATCTAGTTCAATGTATGAAGCTACGAGCGATGTTCAAAATAAAAACATTACAAATTACTAGATAAAAATATATGTAAACAACATACCATCCACATTAATCTTGTTGAATGTTTCACAGCTCAAATAAATGAATAGGTAAAAGTCAACATGTGCACCATTTAAGGAGAACAAAGGCCATCAACAACAGTAATGTTGATGTCAATCTCAACAAATGTATAACACAACACTACACTACTAACCATACTAGAGTTTTCATTTTTAATATATATATATATATATATATTTATATATATATTTATATATATATATAATTTGACGGGTCCACGGGTCAGGTCCTAGACTCGAACCTAGACCGACTAAATTTTTGGTGGAACAAGACCCAATGGGTCCAAAACTTTTAGACCTAGATGATGTATATTTGCCTAGATATATACATCAAGGTCAACTAGGGAGACATCAAATACTCACCCATGAGGAAGAAGAGCTCAAGTCTCTTACATATCTCTCTACTTTGGAAGAAATCTACAAGGGCAGTTTGGTAATTTGCGCTATAACTCTAGATACATGCATCAATTGAGGAAATCATCAAAAGACAGATTGGAGCTCTTTCAATAAGCTTTCCAATGGTTTTTGAATCATTGAAAACGGACAAGTATTGAAGGAGTTAGAGCATTTTCTTTCTAGAGTTGTATTTTAGAGTTTATGATGTCATAAATAGGATATATGATGTAATAGTTGATTCTTGGTTTCTTAAACCCTAGGTGCACGTCCAAAGGGGTCTTAGAGTAGTATAAATACCCCTTAGGGTGCCTTGTATCATTCATTACATCTCATATGAAATACAAACCAAACACATGATGTGTTGTTCTCTCTAGCTTTGTGCTAGTTTCTCTTCGTTTCTCTTGAGGGAGTTTCGAAACTATCCCCTTCTTCTATCCAAGATTGGCGTCCTTGGTGGTGATAGGAAGGAATTGAAGCATTCTTGAAGGTGGTGTGGCTGTATCCTCCAAGATTCTTCAAAAGCCATTATCATTCTATCATTCTAGTGAGTTTCGTTTGATTCATTAGAATTCTTTCAATTGCATTTTCATTGTTTCTATCTTTCATTTACACATCTAAAGTGCTAAATCATAAGATAGATTCATCATTCCATTCGTTTTCAACATTCCTACATTCGTCCATTCATTCGTTCATCCATCATTCATCCGTTCATTCCATCATTCACATTCATTTAGTAATCATTTATCATAGTTCTTTCCATCTTTTCCATCCATTTCTATTCCAATTTTGGTTCTTTGGAACTTTGAGAAAGGAGTTTCTTATCTTCGTTTTTAAAGATCCTTATCTTTTGTGTAATGAGATCACCCCTTGGTCCCATTATGCATCACTAGACTCGTTTAAATGGGCCGGGTCCAACCGAGTCTGGGTTGGGTCTAGGACCCACTACCATCCCTGGGTGAAATAGAGGAAGGTTTAGTCCATGGCATTGGCTCATCTGCAGCCAAATCTAAAGAAGTTGACATGCCTGATGCATTTGCATGGGCGAATCTGGAAGAAAATGATGTCTTTTTGGAAGCTTCTTTGGAGATACCACATGAAGCATGTGGATAAGGCTGCTTACAAAAAGTAGGCCTTGTATAACACTAGTCACCTAGGAGGGCGACGTATGCATGTTGGAAGGTATGGATGATAGTGACTTCCCAGGTTGTCCCAAAAGTCAAAAGTTGAATGAGTTGGAGTAAGACATTTTTATAGCCCTGGGCAAAAACACGGTAACACATATTCAAACTAATATCTTGTTGGGCCGCTTTTCTATTGATGAGATTAGGGACGGGCCTAGGCTTTTTCTAGATTTTACCTTTAATACCCCTGCTGTATGCTCCCCACCTCTTGGCCCCCATTTGATCAAGTTAGAAAGGGTATGACCAACTATATTTCTACCCTAGTCCATGAGGCTATAATTGGGGCAATTGGGAGAGGGGCTGAGAACAACTAGAGATCCTCCCTTTTGCACCCTGAGTTTTGTCTTTCCCTTCAGGACCTACTTGAAATCTGGGAAGAGATGGAAATCGTTGGGGAGAGGAGCATACATTGAGTTGAGAAGAATCGCATATCCGGTGTAGGGCTTGGAGGAGATTATAACTGGGTGTAGAAGGGAACCGCCACATCAAAACAATTTTTTGAGTTTTGAAGTGCGTGGGGAGGGGATATGAGGTTGGCCTGAGGAGTTGGTTTGGTGGAAGGCTTGTGAGGAGAAAATGAATTTGAGGAAGGAGAAGGAGATACCCTTAATTTCAGAGGTTAGTGAGGTGTTGGACACGTGTTCAGAAGGTTGGCAGTTTGTTAGTTCTATTAGGGTCAATGATCGTTTGGTTGGAGGAAATCAAGATTTTTAAGGGAGCCTTACATAGGAAAAACGTTCATAGACAGAAACATGGCTTTAGGGAAGCTTAAGAGGAAGTTTCGATCTATTCCTGAGTAAGGGATTATTTGTTGGGAAAGTCCGGTTAACCTGGAAGTCACTTCAAGGGCCACAAAGAAATAGAAGAACATGTGAATTGAGTCCTTTTACAACTGAAAATGTGGCAACTGGAAATGGAGAGGCCGGAACAGTGTATGACCTTGTGTCTTTCTTTTGAGGGCATGGTGGTAGACCGTGAAATGCCTCTAGTGAGCAAATAAAGTTAATGGCTTGGAACTGTAGAGGATTAGGTGAAGCACAGACCTTTACAGATAATTATCTAAAATGCGTCTTGTGTGCCCAAAACCCTGATATGCTTTGTTGTCTTGAGTCCAAAGTGTCTGTTAAATGTACTAGGTCAAAGCTTAAAGTTTTAAATTTTTCAGTCTTTTACTTGAGTTGATGTTGCAGGTAGTTGTGGGGCCTTTGCTCTTTGTTGGAAAAGTTCTATTATTATATCTATTATCATTCGATCCTTGTCTGTTGTAATATGTGCTATGAATAAAATAGAGTGTGGTTTACATTTTACGGTGTTTGTTTATGGGGCTCCCGTCGTCCATGAACGACAAACAATGTTGGAGGAGCTGGGTAACTTTTTTTTTTTTCTTTGGATGGCCCAATAGTTCTCTTGGGGGATATCAACCAAGTGAAACTTTCGTCCCAAAAACTAGGGATCAACAAATATCCCAGGCAGGGACTTCTTTGTAAACTTGAGAAATGAAATGAGGCTTAGGGATCTCTCATGTAGCGGTGTTAAGTTCACCTGGTCGAACATCAGGGCCTACCCAAACACCATTTGGGAAACGCTGAATCAGGCCTATGCCAATGAAGTTTGGATGAACACTTCCCCTAATGTTGTGGTTCTCAACCTACCGATAACTGGTTCAGACCACAGGGTCATCATACTCAACATAGATGCTAACAAAAAAGTGTGGTCTCGTTTTTACGAAATTGAGGATTGATGCTTAAATGTTGGTTAGGTCCAGTAGCATACAATATGGGATGGAAGTGTTCAGGGAACTCCTTCTTATAGGGCAGTTCAGAAGCTTGGTGAGGCGAGAGTGTGTTGTAGAGAGTAGTGCCTTAGTTGGAAAATCAAGTGAGTGAGGTGTTGGGGTAGAATATGAAGAAATTGAAGGAGGTGCAAAAATTGATTCAGGATACAGGTTTGGAATTGGCGGCCATTACTAAATTTTGGAAGCACATACCAATGTTGAAAAAGTTCTTGAGGACAATGTATACTAGATTGGAAAGGGAAAGCAAAGTTGAAGTGTATTGTTGAAGGAGATCAGATGATAAATTATTTTTCCATTATGCGAAGGAACAACCCAACATGAATATAGTTCATTGTCTCAGAAAGGGTAATGGATATTGGCTTTATGATCCTAAAGATATCGAGTAGGAATTTCACATTTTTTTTTCGAAGAATTGTTCTTAAGGAACTGTGACTTTGGGAGCGAGGAGGATATGATTAGTTAGAACTTTCTCAGCAATGTACCAAGGCAAAGTTCACCCACCGATACTCAAATGCTCTTAGCTCCCTAAGCCCTATGGAATTTAAAACTCCAGTTTTTAAACTAGGCTTTAATAAAGCACCCGAGCCTGATGGTATCACTTCGACCTTCTTCCAAAAATGTTCAGACCAGGTGGGTTACCATTTCACAGAAGCAATTATAGACGCTTTCAATTCGGGTAGATTTGTTAAGGCATGTCCAAAAATAGACGCTTTCAAGGATTTGGCAAGGATTATAGGCTCTAACCATTAGGTAATTCTTATCATGTCGTGCATCACTACAATCTCATATACAGTCTGTGTAAACCAAGAACAATCGAAACTTTTTCAACAAGAAATAGGGCTTCGCTAGGAATACCCATATCCTCGTATCTTTTGTACTCATCCTGGAAACTCTCTCGGAAGACCTGGTGGAATTTGAAAAGAAGTCTATTGAGGGTTTTGTCCTTAGTCTAACAAACGCAATATATATATCGCATCTATTTTTTGCGGATAATTCTATTTTCTTCACCAGGGCAGATGTTGGCTCATGCCTGCACTTGAAGTCTCTATTGGACTTCTTTACAAGGATCTCTCGACAAACCATCAACATTCAAAAGTTTGCGACCCTAACTTCAAAGGGCTGTTAGATATAGAAAAATAAGGAATCCAGGATATCTTTTGGTCTGCCATAAAGACTCGTGGGTCAAGTATTTGGGTCCCTCTAATTATGGGGAGGAAGAATATCGTAGCCTTTAGTCATCTTGTGGAAAAGGGGGAATGAAGACTGCGAAATCGAAAGGCTAGAACATTGACTAAAGTTAGAAGAATGGTTTTAACTATGATGGACCAACACGTAATGGCAATCTATAAACTTCACGTACGTAGCACAAAGCGTATCAATGCTGCCACTGTGAGATTTTCTTGGGTAACTACCAATAAGGATAACTATTCATTTGGTTTGTAAGGAAATCCTGTAGCTACCTAAAGAATTGGGTAGGCTAGGAATTAGAGATAGTGGGTTGCCTAAACGATGCTCTTTTGGTCAAATAGGCGTAGAGACAGAAAAGTAATCCGAATGCTCAAGGTCCAAAGTTCTATAAATCCCAGTATAATGCTGCTTCCCCCCTACAACTACCTGAGGAGTATCAACCACCTAGCGGGGCGTCATATGAATGGATGTTTAGGCTCAGTTTTGAGCCTAAATATGTTCCTTTTACCTTAGGTTTTTACTCGTTTCCTTAGTTATTTATTAGTGTTTTTACTTCTTTTTCTTCCTTTTGCAGATTCCTAGAGTTTGGACACTTGTAGAGCAAAAGTACGCTAAATGAGGCCAATTGTGGCCTAAAAGCAGAGGAGTTCGGTCTTCTTGAGGAAACCTAACCTTGGAGAAAGATAAGCAAACCTCGATCCCGATGTTAGAAGAAGAGACCAAGGGAAAAATATAATCAGCAACAAGGTCATGGCCGTGATCACCCCCCTCACGATCGTGACCCTAGTGAACCTTGGTGGCCAAAAGAGGGACAGAAGAGCTTGGAGACAGAAGAGGGGTTACGACCGTGACCTGCGACCTCACGGTCATGACACCCTGAGTCCTAGAATCCCTACAAGAAGACCTCACGCTCGTGACAACCCTGGTCACGGTCATGACCTCCGACGAGCTTAGTCTTCCAAGAGGTACCTCACGACCGTGACCTCCAAGGTTACGCCCGTCAGGTTTGCGGGATACGGCGAAGAATGCAAGATTTCTCCAGGGTCATGCCCGTGACGTCTGAGGTCACGCCCGTGACGCCCCTAGTGTACGGTAATTAATGGGCTTAAACGGTGTTTTTTGGCCGGTTTTGTAACACTAGTATAAATAGCTCTTTTCCAAGATTATTAGAAATCTTTAGTTTATCATTAACTTAGTTTTTATTCAACTTTTACTTAGGTTTAGCCTCTCAAAGAGAGTTTAGTGTTAATTACTTTGTAAGACTCTTCAAGACTCAATTCAAGTTTTTTGTTCACAATTTATTTCTGGATTCTCCTGCATTCTTTCTCGTTCTTCATCAGTTCGAGTAATTTTAATTTAAGTTCTTTTCTTTAATTGCTTTGATTAATGCTTTAGATTAGAGTTTAATCGCTTTCTTTAATCATTCATGTTTGTTCTTGGTTCTAGTTTCAATTCAATGAATTTCTTAGGTTTAAAGATTAAGTCTTTGATTTCCATTAACATGCTAGGTTAAATTTCCCTAGGGTTAGGGGGTGATTAGGGCCCTAATAGAGGATTAGGTCTGGATTAGTGGGATTAGGGTGATTAGTGAGATGATTAGTGTTCCGCCCTAGTTTCCCATGCGATGTGGGAAGGATACCGGGAGGTTATGGATCCTTTCAAACATCGATTTGGGACTCTAGGATTGTTTAATCGATTATGGTTCCTAACTCTGATGAGAGTTAATTGGAATTGATTACTCAGGATTGGTTTTTATACTACCAAAGCCTATCTTGCACGGGAGTGAAGATAGACTTTGGAAAGTGTACAACATCGATTCATAGCCCTGGCCGGGGGGAGGGGGGATCGATGCTAGCTCGTGCATAGGAAGCGAATATCGACCTTACGCCCTGGCAGGGACAGCCAGTGCTAGCTTGGTATGCACACAAGCCTCACAATCAATCATCAAACATAAATCTCCCCTAAAACCATAGTTTTTGTGCTTAACCTTTCGTTAAGTTGGTCAGGTATTACTCCCGAGCCCTTGTTTTCCTAATGAGTAGAACCCTTAGTTTGATTCACAAAAAATTGACCTTCTAGAACTCCTTGAGACTTGAAAAACCCAAACTAGGTCACTAGGGCCCCAATTGCTCGGACATTTACGACAGTTGTCTTAGCTAGTTAAGAAAATGTTAAGCAATGGACATGCCAAGTAGATGCTTGTAAGAAAGCCCTACCCGTTCTTAGTTGGAACAATAGTTTGGGACTGAATATAAGAATCACTAACCACAGGTGACATGATGTTCCAAATGCAAAATTTAGAAGTGAGATGGTGCAATCGTTATGGAAAGATAAACATGTTAGAGATCTTTGGTAGCAGGGTAAACAGAAATGGGATGGTGATCTTGTGAAGAAGCTCTTTGAAAGGAAGGTGGCACAACAAATCCTGTCTATTCCATTGAGGGATTTCAGTGGGTTTGCTGCAAGCCCTGAAGTATCTTGAAAATGGTTTCTTGGATAGTTTGTGGGGCTCCACTAAGGAGAATAGAGGATTTCAGTGGGTTTGCTGCAAGCCCTGAAGTATCTTGAAAATGTGATAAAGCCTTCAGTAAAAGATCAATTGAGTCTGGATCAGCTGCACTGAAGACCATAAGGTCATCAGCAAAGACTAGGTGGTTCAAGTGGAATTTCCTGTATCGCGGATAGAATTTAAATACAGGATTATGCGCAACTCTCATGAAGGAGCGTGAGAGATAGTCCATGGAGAGGACAAAAAGAAGAGGGGAGATGGGATCTCCCTGTCGAAGACGTCTTCCACCTTTAAAAAAACCATAATTGCCCCCATTGACTTGGACCGTGAAAGACGTGGTTGTAACACATTCCATTATCCATTGAATGAAGATATCTGGAAAGTTGTAGCTGCGTAGGAGTTCGTGAATAAAATCCCAGTGAATAGTATCAAAGGCCTTTCTTAGGTCGATTTTGAAAAGACACTGAGATTGAGTGTTTTTCCTGTTGAAACCACGGGTCAGTTCTTGGCAGAGTAGAACATTTTTGAGCAATTCTCTGCTTGTAATGGAAGCAGCTTGACTTTCATGAATAAGATCAGGGAGGACTTGCTTCAATCTGCTGGCTATGAGTTTGGAGATACATTTGTAAAGAGTATTGCAACAAGAAATAGGCCTGAAATCTGCAGCTTCAGTTGGGTTAGCCACTTTTGGAATGAGAGCTAGATTAGTGGTGTTCATAGCTTTCAACATTTTCCCGTTGGAGAAAAATTCCTTGATTGCAGTGCTAATATAAGGACCAGTTTCATTCCAAGTACCTTTAAAAAAATCGTTGTTGAAACCATCAGGGCCAGGGGACTTGTGATTTGGAATTGAGAACATAGCCTCCTTAATGTCATCATCGGTGAAGGGCGCACAGAGGGCGTCATGCTTAGCAGCATTCAATCGAGGGCCATGGTTAATAGTTTCATTATTAAGATTGGTCCTGCATGTTTCTTGAGGGCCAATAAGATTTTCATAAAACCCAGCAAGTATTTGGCCTACAACATCATAGCCTTCTTCAGTCACCCCGTTGCTATTTTTCAGGGTGTAAAAGGTATTTTCCAATTTCCTTTTCTTCAGTCTTGCAAAGAAAAATTTGGAGCAGGTATCTACATAGACGAAAGCTTCAATTTTTCTCTGTTGGGAGATCAAGGAGATGGATGAGTGTAGAGTGTCCAGGTAGTGTGTTTTTGCCATTTCCTCGAGCTCCTGCAGGGTATTATTCGGCTCGGATTGAGCAATTTGTGATTGAATGGCTTCAAGTTTTCCTCTGGCTATCAGCTGTTGCTGATGGATATCAGCATATTTGTCGCGGTTAAGACGCTTGAGATTGTATTTGAGATGCTTTAACATTTGGTACAGAATATACATATGACATCCAGAACCCTTCTTGTGAATAGCATCTTGAATGATTGAATTGAAATCCGGGTCTTTGATCCACATATCGCATAATCGAAACTTGGTTTTTGGCCTGGGACCATCAACTAACTGGATAGCAATAGGTTTGTGATTAGAAAGAACTTGCATCAAATAATCTGCCCGGGTGTGGTTGGTGGCTGCTAGCCAATCATCATTGACAAATATGCGGTCAATTTTGGATTGAACTTTACCATTTATCCAGGAATAATCAGCCCCCCTACAAACCAGTTTAGTGAGGTTGTTTTGGTGGATACAACTTTTGAAATCAGCAACTTCACCAGTTGTGACTTGAGTACCATTCAAACGATCAGTAGGATATAGAAAGGAGTTAAAATCTCCTAGAATGCACCATGGCCTATCAATCACTACAACAGAACAGGCCTGAGGCGACCGTTACTATCGGTCGCAAAACGGTTTTATCGGTCGCTGCAGAGCGCGGGCGACCGATATCAGCGACCGATACGTATCGGTCGCTGCATATCCGTCGTTTAGCGAACCGAGCGACCGATATGGTATCGGTCGCTGATTATCGGTCGCCTGCTTAGCGGCCAATACTGTATCAGTCGCTATTTATCAATCGCGAATTTAGCAACTGATACAGTATCGGTCGCTATTTATCAATCGCAAAATAGCGTCTAATAACCAGCGACTGATATGTATCGGTCGCAGATTACAATTTAAATTTTTTTTTAAAATATTCTGGATTAAATCGAATAGGTTATAACCATAGTGTATTTGTCGACATATCGGTCGCTGCTATTATTATATTATCCATATATATATATATATATACATATATATATATACATATATATATATATATATATATATATATATATAGATATATATATATATATATATCCACCGCTTAGTTTTTCACCTGTCTATTTCATACATAACATACTAAACATATATAATATTAAACCAATGACATACTAAACATATATAATATTAAACCATTAATGCATAACTAAAAGTTCATATATATATATATATATATATATATATATATATATATATATATATATATATATATATATCAACCGCTTAGTTTTTCACCTGTCTATTTCATACATAACATACTAAACATATATAATATTAAACCAATAACATACTAAACATATATAATATTAAACCATTAATGCATAACTAAAAGTTCATATATATATATAATAGCTAAAAGTTCATAACTAAAATTCAATCTAAGTTTATAACTAAAACACAACTTAAAAGTGCATAAGTTCAAGGTTGGGGAGGGAATTGCGGGGATCCTGATAAGTTTAGATATTGAGATGGGGACGAAGAACTACCGCCTTGTTGTTGAGATTGGACAACTTGTGTCAATTGACTTTGAATCTGTGAGATGGCGGATGTGTGAGCAGCAAGTTGATCCCGCATAATAGCATCAGTGGACGGAGTTGCGCAGGGATGCCTCGAAGAAGAAGAACTGCCCTGGGTACGGGGTGGAGTATCATAGAATGCAGTCGCACTCCCAAGACCATAGAGGCATGGTCTTTGGGTTTGTACCCCCCTGCCAGTTGCAAGTACAACTCCCTAGCTTCCGGGGAGTTCTCAATTATGCCACGCTCCTCACACATTTGGCGAAAAGTTGCCTGCAATCATTCATACATAAGTAGCGAAAAGTTGCCTGCAATCATTCATACAATCCAAACACAACCTAAACCATTCACGGCCACGCGGAGTTCAAATACAATGCAAACACAACCTAAACTATTCACGGCCACACGCCGGAGTTCAAATACAATGCAAACACACATAAAACATGCACGGCCACACGCCGGAGTTCAAATACAATCCAAACACATATAAAACATGCACGGCCACACGCCGGAGTTCAAATACAATCCAAACACACATAAAACATGCACGGCCACACGCCGGAGTTCAAATACAATCCAAACACATATAAAACATGCACGGCCACACGCCGGAGTTCAAATACAATCCAAACACACATAAAACATGCACGGCCACACGCCGGAGTTCAAATACAATCCAAACACACATAAAACATGCACGGCCATACGCCGGAGTTCAAATACAATCCAAACACACATAAAACATGCACGGCCACATGCTGGAGTTCAAATACAATCCAAACACATATAATATATGCACGGCCACACGCCGGAGTTCAAATACAATGCAAACACACATAAAACATGCACGGCCACACGCCGGAGTTCAAATACAATCCAAACACAACTAAGTTATGTCACCAGTCAAGAGGATCCTGCTATTATACAAGTAGAGTGTGTTTGTTCCTGTTAATATATGATTGAAAATGACTTTCATGAGTCGTATCCACTCTCCTTTATTTGTCTGGTTCACCAAAAAGTAGCGCAATCTCAGCAGTGAAATTGCGCGAGGTCTATAGTGCTTTGGGAGTTAGAAGCGTATCAGATTCAATACAATGTAGTGTTTCTTATGCGACTGGTGGGCATCAAGACAAGGTGGGAATGAGAGAAACATAGTAAGGGGTTTAATAGAAATCGTGTTGGGCTTTCTTGCATGTAAGATTCATATATCCTTCAAAGCATCGTGTCTTACTTTGATGGACCTCTGATCTTACATGCAAGAAAGCCTAAGACGATTTTTATTAGACCCCTTACTATAAGCTTTTCTCTCATTCCAACCTTGTCTTGATGCCCACCAGGCTGCACAATAGAAATAATGCATTGTATTGAATCTGATACGCTTCTAACTCCCAAAGCACTATAGACCTCGCGCAATTTCACCTGAGATCATGATACCTTACAGTGAACAAGACAAATAAAGGAGAGTCGATACGACTCGTGATAGTCTTTTTCAAACATAGATTTTTAGGTCGCAAACACACTCTACTTGTACACTAACAGGATCCAAACTCAACCTGTTTTCATGACATCTATAACTAAGATACTACAAACTAAGTTACTAAATGGATGTGACATAATTAATAATAATTAATGCATTTGGAGTTATGAGTAATTAAGTTAGAAATTAGGTTAGATCAGCAACAAGTTTACGCTACCAACTTCGTTGGATAACTTAATCAAAGGCAAGTCTCTAAATGCCAATTCAACCTTGGTGTGATGAACAAGTTGTCGGAGCTATATGTACGGGTAATCAGCGGTTGTAGCGTAGCAAATGTCGATCGTTTACATTTAGCATCCCAACCAACTTTCTAAATAACACTAAATAAATGAAGATTGAGTTCTTTGGTGTTCATTTTAAAACTGGTTGGGATGCTAAAAATAACAATCGACATTTGCTACATCACAAGCGGTTGATCACCCATACATATAACTCCGACAACTTGTTCATCACAACAAGGTTGAATTGGCATTTAGAGATTTGCATTTGATTAAGTTATCCAACGAAGTTGGCAGTCGCGTAAATTCATTCCTAATCAAACATAATAACTAACTCACTTACTAATAACTACCAAAATCATCCACAACTAAAACTAAGCTACTTAAATAGTTGTTGAGTACTTACGTAGCAACTTGTTGTTGATTACGTAAATGGACGTGCCATAATTATTTACAATTTATGTCTTCATTTGGAGTTATAAGTAATTAAGTTAGCAATTAGGTTGGGTTAGCAAAAAATTTACGCTACCAACTTAATAGGCTAACTTAATTAAGTTAAGCAACGAAGTTGGCAGTCGTGTAAATTTGTTCCAAACCAACCATAATAACTAACTCACTTATTAATAACTACCAAAACCATTCATACTAAACCTTAACTTATAACCTATAAAACTAACCCACTTCATTTAACTAAATATTAAATTAAACTTAACTCAAATTTATAACTAAATTAATTTAATTTAATTAACCAAACATATACAATTCTAAATCCAATTTCAAACCCTAATCTTGATTAACACTAAACACTACCCTAAATTTGAATATCTAACCATAACCACACTAAAATTACTCAAATAAATTACTCTAATACAACAATATTATATGAATTTTAAAATTAAACATCAACAATTTAACATCATATACTCTCACTTTACTAACCAACAATAATCTAACTTTAATTTCAAACTCTAACATCCTAACACTATAATAAACTCCAAACATTCATAATTCACCCTAAAAATTTACATTCAAAACACAATTCTAAATTGAATTTCAAACCCTAAACTTGACTAACACTAAACACTACCATAAATTTAAATTTCAAACAATAACCACACTAAAATTACTCAACTAAATTACTCATATACAACGATATATATGAATTTTACAATTGAAAATCAACAATTTAACTACAAAAATTAATTAGGGTTCTCACATTGGTGTTTGCAGTAGTTGTTGGAGTCGGTGGTTGCGGAGCGTGCGCCGCGACGGTCGTCGGTGGTAGCGGAGTGAAGGTGGTTGGGGCGGTGGTGGGGTCGGGGTGTGAGAGGAGCAGCGAGATAGAGAGAAAGAGCAGCGATCGAATGTTTGGGATTACGCCGTTGTCGCATTAAAGGGGCGGCCGATCTGCGACGATGGCGTATCGGTCGGCTCCGGCAACCGATATAAATTCAGACGAAGTTAATGTTACCGTTGAAGAATTAATTGAACGGCGCGACCGATATCCAGCGACCGATATGATATCGGTCGCTGGACTAGCGACCGATATGGAGAAATTTGCGACCGATACTATATCGGTCGCTGATTAGCGACTGATACAGTATCGGTCGCTATGTATCGCTCGCCCGTGTCGATTAGAGCGACCGATACGTATCTGTCGCTTTGGGTCGGTCGCCGTAGACGTTTCATGTTGTAGTGAATATTTCAGCAGATGCTACTAGTACCATTCCAAAGCTCCATTCTTTCATGGCATTTACTGAGGCCGTAGACAAAAGTAATATAGCAGTGGAGACCAGAGGAATGAAAACTTGCTTTACAGTGTATGAATTGAGTATGATATGTAATAGGAGTAAGAGTTACCTACCTAGGTTTCCAAGCAATGAAAATCCTTCCTCTATAATCAAGATGGAAATTTGAAGTTGTTTTCCAGGATTTGAACATACCATTCGAAATCATCTCCTCCTTTTGCTTTTTGATTTTTGTTTCTACAAGACAAACAATGTCCACTTGTTGGCTAGCAAGAAATATTTTGACATCTTCTTGCTTGAGAGGGTCATTAAGACCCCTAACG